>CM062816.1:989676918-990276918 GCA_031772625.1 Pinus tabuliformis | reverse complement strand
CTTTTCTTAAGTTCTAGCTTCGAAAACTTTAAAGGGTGCTTTGTTTTTACTGAATTAAATATGCCATTAAGTGCCTTTGTGCCTTTGTTGGAATGTATGTGCCTTGCTTGTTTGTGTTCTCATATGTGTCATGAGAGAGACAATCACGCATATAATCAACTGTCATTGGGTTAAGACATAAGTGAATGCCAATCCTGTTTAGAAATATAGGGCAACTAGATTGGGGTGATTCCTCTTACTTTGATAACTGCTTGTGATGTTGTTTTACTTAACTTGATGTACTTGTAGTTAGTTTCTTCTTTACTTGATTATTATAGTGTTCTTATCATCAAACAACTACCAAACTATGAAGATCAATGAAACAAGAGAACACAAAATATACGCTGCTAGCTCGGGCCAAAACCTCTCCTCTTGAGAGGAAAACCCAAAAGAGTTCTTCTCTTCTTAAAGAATCTTCAAATGACGAATTCCAAGACCTAAGACCCAAGACAAAGACCCCTCCAAGACCAAGTCAAACTTCTCCTTGATGGACTTGTTCCTTACAAAGTCAACCCAAGCCAAACTTCACAACTGCTGCAACTTCTCCTTTGAACTCAATTTTGGACCTACAACTTATGACTGCAATTTTCGACCTAACTGCAGAGACCCTAGCTCACACGTGTGGTTGGAATATGGTAGAATTACTAGAATATATCTCCTTTCTCCTTTGCTTGGGGATCTCCTTTCTCCTTAGCAACTTGACCTTCAATTTTGATCTTTATGAACCCGAAACTTCGACTCCTTCTTGGCAGGTCTGCAATTCGATCTTGCTGCAATAAAATGATGCCCTAACTCTTTCGCACATGTGGAAGATTTTAATCCAAAAATAATCCTCTTCAAATTCAGTTTGTCTTACTTTTATTCTCGTCTTCTTCGTTTGTTATTCTTGTCCTTCTTGTGCTTCAACGAGCTTGATGGATGCTCCTTTGATGAGGTCGACTTGTCACTGCTAGGTCGACTTGGTCTCAGAGGGACTTTATGGCACAATTTTGACTTACATAAATTCTTCTTACATGATACAAGATGCCCAATAGGGTCTTTTTACATATGCCAATGACTCTTTGACTACTAGACTTTATGACAGAGCCCTAGAAGCACATAATGGGTGCTTGACCTATAAGTAAATTTACCTAGAGCATGAAACCCATGCTAGAAATAATAATAATAAATTTTCTTTTTCTCTTTTAGCTCAAATACAAAAATCAAGAGTACATAATACATTATGAAGATTGAACCTAGTTACATATTTCAACACTCCCTCTTAACTAAGTAGGTATTCATATACAAGGTACATGAACATCTCATACTGAAGAATTCTCATTAGAAGAGTCGGATTGGTAAGCCATCTCATAAGCTATCTTATCAACTTATATCAGCACATCTCATCATATCAGCCAACATTGTCACATAGTAAGTCCTTGACTAACAACTCTATCTCTCAACAAGATTAGAGCACAGTTCTTGGGAGGCAAATGATTTATAAACACCTTAATCATTGTTTCTCAAGGCACATGCCCCATCTGAATGTTCACAAGGTATGTCCTTCTAGGACCATTCCTGTCTTGGATTACCACATCCTCAAGGAATTTCTTCTTGAACTACTCTTACCTATTGGATGCCCTACCTCATCCTCAAAGATTAATGGTATCGGTCTCAAATGCTTACCCAATCCTCCATTCCTTCTTCATAAAGAAGACAAGAATGATGTGTCTATCTCTTCCTCTCAACTATGGAGGGTCTACTCATTCCTATAAAAGGAATATACCCAAGTTCCCTCTTAACTAGGGACTTGTTTACAATAGCTGCTATCTGCTCTTTGGTGGAAATCATGGTACTATCAGATGCTTGTAGGGATCCTCCTTTTTGCATCATCATGTCATGGATGAAATTCAACTTCTTTGTCATGAAGCCTATAACTTCTTTGTAGGGCATCAACCATCTTCTCCATCAGTTCCCTTCAATGAAACATAATGTTGAACCAATAGTCATGTTATCCTTCTCTTCATCGGGAAGTGACTTTCTTAGCCATCATCTGGTTAACCTTCATAATGCTACCTTTATCAACTCATGTTTCTTTCATGTTCTTCCATCCAATCTGTACTAGTTGTAGATGAATGTCTACAACCCTCTTTCGGTAGCCCTGTTACAGCCCAACGAGATGCCTTCTTTCAGAAATAAAAAATAAACATCAAATAAACATTACCTCTTTATGATGGCCCTTTGTCGTGACCTTCGCTTCTTGCAACATCAACATCCTTTCACATACCATATGAATCCATCTCCAAGGCGTACATTACCAAGGTTCTCCTTCTCCAACATACATATCAGGGTCTTCATGCCTTTTCCATGGAGATGTCATAGCTAATCCTTCTTGTTATTAGAAGTTGATCACTTATCTTATCTTATGTAACTACGTCTTTCACAGACTCTTCTTTCACCTTTCTTCACATATTTCTTCGTCAGGATCTTCTATGTTGAAGAAAGTGTAACTAGGTTTAGTATTTACAAATGTAATTTTGATCTTTGTACTTGTCAATAAAAAGAAATATTGTTTTTGTAATTTATAAGAATGAGTTTCTTGCTCATTTCATAGGTCTAGAAATGTCAAAGAGTCAAAGTCATGTATAAGGAGCTCTTCTTGAGCCCATGTGTAATGTATACAAGGCTAGAATAACCCTCGAAGACAAGCACAAGAAGAAGTCTGCAAGCTAAACGATGAAGAAGACAGTCATGTCGGCCTCAAAATATATTTAAATGACAAGTCGGCTCATATGTGGAGACACAACAGTTCATTGTGACATGTCGGCTTATTTATGGAGGCAGAACCACTATAAATACCCCGCTGGGGTCACCACAGGAAACCAAGAATCTCAGACAATCTGTAATTTCGGATGGGTACAGGAGGTGCAGGATCTCGAATGGCACAACTTCGGATGGGTGCAGGAAGGTTCTCGGATGCCTCTGCAATTTTGTAGGCAATTATAATGAGGAAAATTGTAGTGTAATACTCCTCGGTGATGGCAATCTCTGCATATCCTGCAATCATAATCTCAGTACAAGGATAACAATCATTATCTCAGTAAAGCAGTAGTAATGAAGGTCTCAATAATGGTCACAACCTTGGCCAACTAACACAGTGAAGCAGCCTCACTATCTCGGCGTATGTGTGAAGAGAAAGATTTTGAAGTGATACTCTGCCTTGGTCCCAAAGCAGTGATAACAAATGTAATAATGATCTCAATATAACTACAGTCAAGACCTTAATAGAGAAGATCACTGTCTCGGTGAATCTAAGTGCATCTCTACTATATATCTTAGATCTCTTTGTTGTGGAGAAGATCTTGGTGAGGACACAACAGTAATGAAGATCTCCGTGGTAGTGCAACAGTAATGGTGGTAGAGATGATCTCAGTGTGCAACAATGATCTTAGTCAAGATGGATCATTGATGAAGCAATAGTGATGATGATCTCAATAGTGACAAAGAAGAGGATTGTTGTCTTGGTCTCATAGTGGCATGATAGGTCAAGGATCATGGTTTTGGTATTCGTCAATTGAAATCTCTATAAGAAGAATTGTGTGCGGGTTTTCCTCTCCAAGAGGGAGAGGTTTTGGCCCTGGCAGAAAGCCAACATCTCGTGTTCTTGTCTCTTGTATTTTGGTCACTGTTTGATGAAGTAAGAAATACACGCACTAATGATATCAAGAGAAGATTGTGCTAATATGTAAAAGTTAAAATACTTCACAAATAGTTTTCATTCTAAGAAGAATCACATTAACTACATTTGCCCTAGATTCTTCAACATGGAATTAGAGCTAAGGTTCAAAAGTCAAAGGAACGGCAGGGAAGAGACATACAAGGATTGGTCTTCAAGGGTATCAAAGCAAGTTGAAGGGTTTTGTTAAGATTGAAGGATCAAGTCTACAACACGCAGTGTACATCAACAATCTTGATCTACAATACTAAAGAAGGCAAAGCATATTGAAGAAGAAAGAGCATTGTCACCACCTTCTAGGTTATAAAAGCAATGATCATTTCCTTGGCCTAGAAGAAGATCATCCAAGGGAAGTAGCAGATCATCCTCTTCAAAAGGGAACAACCTTTTCCATTGAAGAACGACTTTCCATCAAAGTGATCAAGTAGAAGAGTTCATCTTCACTTGTCAAGTAAGTATCTTTCATTTTTATAATTAAGTTTTTTTATATGACTTTGTGACTGCAAGGAGATCTATGGATTGAATGGGGGTCATCAAAGGTCCTTGCATGAAATGAATGTAAAAATCTCTGTTTTCCCACCCCGGTTTTCAGTTTCACCTTATTTCTCCCATATAGTTAAATGCCCATTCCCATAACCATACATTTAACAAGCTGAAAAAATAAATATTGCTGAAAACACAAATTCTGGAAATTTTACAGAATGCTGGAAATTGCAGAAATAAAAATCAGCAATCATAAACAGCCATTAAAACACACTTAAACACTGAGATTTTTGGTCAACTTGACCCTGGAAAAACCCCCTACAACTCTTGGGGAAAACCAGTTTGAGAGCTCTTCTTTATTTCTGGAAAATGCCTTTTACAGTGAGAAAATTTTCAGCAAATAAAATCAGCAAAACAGAATTTTTCCAGCAAGCAAACTTATCTGTTTTCAGCGAACAGACAATCTGAAAATGTGCTGTACGAGCTGTACGGACCGTACGGATGTACGGACTGTACGAACGCCCGTATGGACTTGTACGAACAGACCTCGAAAACTGTGCAGAAAATCGCCTCGATATTCGTGCTGAAAATCAATTTTTCACTGTTTGCTCACAAAAATCTGCCTTTTTCTGCTTGTTCTTTATGCTGTTCGAATTTGCTGAAGTGCTGCCTTGGTATGTGTGCCAAACTACTGCCTCTTTCTCCTCCTTGTCTAGAAATCTCCCTTGCTCTCTTGCTCTCCTTCTCCCAATCTGCTCATGAAAGAATGAATGATCTTTTCCTCTTTTTCCTCCCTTAACCCAACCCTAAATGACTTTTGGATGATCCCTAAATCCAATGGCTGAAATAGATTTAGATCAATGGCTGAGATTAAATGCTCATTTAAATCTCACTTTCTATTTTTTAATTCACCCCACTTTAATAAAGACCCACTTAGTCATTTATTTTCAAAGTCACTTTTCCTTTCTAATTGTCATTGACTTTATAAAAGTCACTTTAAAATTAGACTTAATAACTTTATCACTTAAAGTCACTTTTAAATTAGATTTAACTTTATAAAAATTATAAAGTTACTTTAGGAGAAAAATTAAATTCTTTTGGACACTTTTCCCTAGGCCAAAGATCAAAGCCTAAGGGAACCACCTGTCCTCCGGTACCAAATTTCAACACTCCCTCTTACCGAGGAAGGTGTTCCTCACCACACCCATCTTGTCTCTGAAGTAGACATGCTTGCCCCGTGGTAAGGCTTTGGTAAGAATATCTGCAACCTGCTCATCAGTGGAAATATACTCAAGCTTCACAGCTCCCTTCTGAACATAGTCTCTGATGAAATGATATCTGATCCCGATATGCTTTAACCTGTCATGAAATACTGGATTCTCCGTGAGTTTAATGCAACTCTGATTATCACAGTAAATCACTGAAGGTCTCAACGGCTGACCAAATAAGCCAAACAACATCTTGCGAAGCCAGATGGCCTCACAACTAGCTAGACTGGCTGCCATATACTCTGCTTCCGCTGAACTCAGTGCTACTGACTGCTGCTTCCGGCTGAGCCATGACACTACTGCTGAACCCAACCCAAAACAGCACCCTGAAGAGCTCTTCCTATCAGAAGCACAACCTGCCCAATCAGAATCAGTGTATCTTGCCAATCTCACTCCATCTCCTTGCCTGTAGTCCAGACCATAATCCACTGTCCCCTGCAAGTACCGCAAAATGTGTTTTGCAGCCACCCAATGAACCTTCCTAGGCTCACACATAAACTGACTCATCGTGTTGACTGCAAAACAGATATCTGGTCTAGTGTTGACCAAATACATCAAGGAACCAATCAGCTGCCTGTACAGTGTGGGATCCACCAACTCGGAATCCGAAGCATGAAGCTTCTTCCAGTTGGTGATCATCGGTGTCGACATGGGTCTACAATCCTCCATGTGGAATCTGCTAAGGATGTCCACAATATACTTCCCTTGCCCCAGGAAGAAATGCCCCTCCTCCTGCCACACCTCCAAACCCAAAAAGTAATGCATCAAGCCGATGTCCTTCATCTCAAACTCCGCCGCAAGATCTCTCTTGCAGTGCTCTATGAGTCTCTCTGCACTTGTAATGATCAAGTCATCCACATACAGCACCAGAATGAGAGGCTCCTCACCAATCACAATAAAGTAAAGGTTCGGATCTGCCTCACTCTTTGTGAAACCCATCCCCTGCAAGTATGTATCTATCCTGGAGTACCAAGCTCTGGGAGCTTGCTTCAGGCCATAAAGGGCCTTCTTCAATCTGCACACATGGGACTCCTTCCCATGCACCTCAAAGCCCTGTGGCTGCTCAATGTGCACCTCCTCCTGTATGAAGCCATTGAGAAATGTGGTCTTCACATCCATCAGGTGGATCTTCCAACCCATCTCTGCTGCTATCGATATAATGGAGCGGATCGAAGTATATCGAGCCACGGGAGCGAAGGTCTCCTCATAATCAACTCCCTCTACTTGGGAGAACCCTCTAGCCACAAACCTCGCTTTGAATTTCTCAATGCTGCCATCTGCAGCATGCTTTACCTTGTAAAGCCATGTGGAAGTAACCACGGATTTGCCCTCAGGTCTCGGCACCACCTCCCAAACATCATTCTTCATGATAGAAGAATACTTCTCCTGCATGGCCTCTCTCCAGACCTACTGGCTAGCTGCCTCCTCATAGCTAGAAGGCTCAGAGTCAAGGATGCTGGTAACCATCACCATATAGCTACAAAACCTCTCAAGTGGTCTACTCTCTCTGACCGGCCTCTTCGGCTCAGCAACAGATGTGGCATCTCTCAAGGTGTCCTGAAGCCACTTGGGCTTCCTCTTCCCTGAGCATGCTTCTCCCATAGGAGAATGAAACTCCTCCTCCTCATCACCATCAGTAGTCTGAACTCCTGACTGTCTGTCTGCTGTCCTCCTGCCTGCACCTGAACCTGTAGAAGCTGAGGTACCGTGTGAACTGTCCATCAGTGGACTCCCTAGTGAACTGCTCTGTGAATTGCTCTGCATGCTGCCCGGAGCACCACCCCTCTGGCTCGGCGAGCCACTGCTCACTGATGGACCTGACATCCTCATAGATGTACCTCCGGATCCTCCTGATCCCTGCCCACTGGATCCCTGCGACTGACTCAACTGCTGCTGAGGGTCTGGCTGATCCAGATACTCTAACTCCCGTGACCTCCTAAAGGCCCTGTCCTCTTCGAACTTCACATCCCGTCTGACAACAACTCTCCTATGTGCAGGAATGTAAATCCGAAAGGCCTTTGAGGTCTCACTGTAGCCCACAAAGATACCCTTCTCTGCAGTGGGCTCTAGTTTTGTCCTCTTCTCCTTGGGTATATAGGAGTATGCAATGCATCCAAAGATATGAAGATGACCAAGATCAGGCTTCTTCCTAGAGAAAGCCTCCTCCGGAGTCATGTGCCCCAAGGCACCATGCGGACTCCTGTTCTGCAAGTAAATCGCTGTGTTGCAGGCCTCTGCCCACAAGAACAATGGCAACCCCTGATCATGTAACATGGCTTTGGCAGCCCCTATGATGGATCTGTTCTTCCTCTCCGCAACCCCGTTCTGCTGGGGGTTGTAGGGAACAGTGAACTCCCTCCTAATGCCTGCCTCCGCACAATAATCAACAAACTCTCCAAGGGTGTACTCTCCTCCATTGTCCGACCTCAGGGACTTGATCTTCCGACCTGTCTGTGTCTCCACAAGAGCTCTAAACTCCTGAAACCGCTTGAAGACCTCACTCTTGGTCTTCAAGAAATAAATCCAGGTCCTCCTGGAGTGATCATCAATGAATAAAACATAGTACTCATATCCACTCAAGGAACCATGAGACATCCGACAGCTCACATCGGAATGAATCAAATCAAGTATCCTAGTCGCTCTGCTGTCACTGTTTGGAAAAGGGGATTTGACAAACTTGCCCATCGCACAACCTCTGCAAGTATGAAAGTGATCAGTACTGAAATCTGGCACACCTGTAGTGATCTCCTGCAATGTCCTCAAGGCTCCATGATACATGTGTCCCATCCTGTGGTGCCAAATCTCACACAGCTCAGGACTGCTAGCTCTGCTGTCGGTACTACTGCTCAATGCCAAAAGGGGCTGGAATGCAAACTTGTACACCTTTGCATGGCGTACACCTATCACTCTAGCTGAATCAGTTGGAGTGCCCCTGGGATACATCAACACCTGTCCTCCCCTGAACAGTACCTCATATCCTCTGTCCTCCAAAGCTGAGACGGATATGAGGTTCTTCCTCATCCCTGGCACATAAAGAACATCTGACACTTTCAAGGGAGGTCTGGACTCCCTCTGAAATGTCAGTGTCCCCACCCCGACTACTCTAACAACTCTGTCATCACCGAGTACTACCTCAATATCAGTGCCACTCTCTGAAAGCTCTGAGAAGTACTCCCAGACTCCTGTCATGTGACGTGAAGCCCCACTGTCCACATACCAGATACCTGAAGATGCTCCGCTAATCGAGGGAAAAGCATGCTCCCTCTGAACCTGTGTGGCAGGTGATCCTGCACTAGAGGACTCACATGTAGTGAACGCAAACTCCTAGTCAAACCGGCCTGCAAAGTCCTTAATCTTTGCTGAAGCTGCCACGTCCTGGTTCTTCCCCTTCTTCTTCTTCTCCGGACACACCACTGCATAGTGTCCCATCTTCTGACAATTCCAACACTTCACCTTGGAATAGTCCTTCTGTGTGTTACCCTGTTTACCTTTACCTTTGCCTTTGCCCCCACCACCGCTTGTGGAAGCATGCTTCTTTCCTTTGCCTTTCTTGCCTCCTGCCACCAGTGCTACATCCTCATCCTGCTCAACTGGCTTGGCTGCCCCAAGCTGTCCTTTCCTGATCTCTGTCTGAATGCAATCATCCCAAAACCTCTCCCATGTGGGAAGGGTCTCACGTGCACAACCCCATCAGCAAAGTTCAACCATGAACGGGGGAGGCCATTCACGGCAATCCGCACCAACTCAGTGGGTGGAATGGCCTCTCCAATCGCTGCCAACTCATCTCTCACATTGGTAATCTTTGTGAGATATCCAGCTGCACTATCATTACCCATCTTAATGTTCTTCAGCTTCTCCTTCAGGACCATCTTCCGGTTCTCATTGGTACTCTGGTAGAGATTGGACAATGCTGTCCACATCTCATGGGCATTGCTCTTTCCTCTCACATGAGGAATGCAATGGTCTTTGATTCCGTCTAGAATCAGCCTCTTATCCTTGTTGTTCTTTCTATTATAAGCTGTCAACTGAGTAGCATCAGTAGGCACAACAACAGGGTGCTGTGCTGTATGCACCATGATATCCCAGACTTCTGCCTCCTCAAAGATACTCTGCATTCTCTCCTTCCAAACGCTCTAATTTGTATGCCCATCCAACCTATCCTCCACCCTCAATCCCAATGACATCCTGCTATCCTAAAACTGAAAAATAGCACTGCTGTGGTAAAGATAAAACTGCTGTTTATAAAAAAAATCAGCTTGCTGGAATTTTCTGAGTGAAAAATCAGCAACTGTAATTTTTTTTTCTTTTGCTGTCCCAAACTGCCCTTCAGCACTCAAGCTCTGATACCATGTAAAAATCTCTGTTTTCCCACCCCGGTTTTCTGTTTCACCTTATTTCTCCCATGTAGTTAAATGCCCATTCCTATAACCATACATTTAACAAGCTGAAAAAATAAATATTGCTGAAAACACAAATTCTGGAAATTTTACAGAACGCTGGAAATTGCAGAAATAAACATCCATTAAAACACATTTAAACACTGAGATTTTTGGTCAACTTGACCCTGGAAAAATCCCCTACAACTCTTGGGGAAAACCAGTTTGAGAGCTCTTCTTTATTTCTGGAAAATGCCTTTTATAGTGAGAAAATTTTCAGCAAATAAAATCAGCAAAACAAATTTTTTTCCAGCAAGCAAACTTATCTGTTTTCAGCGAACAGACAATCTGAAAATGTGCTGTACGAGCTGTACGGACTGTACAGACGTACGGATGTACGGACCGTACGGACTGTACAGACTGTACGGACGCCCGTACAGACTTGTACGGATAGACCTCGAAAACTGTGCAGAAAATCGCCGCCTCGATATTCGTGCTGAAAATCAATTTTTCATTGTTTGCTCACAAAAATCTGCCTTTTTCTGCTTGTTCTTTATGCTGTTCGGATTTGCTAAAGTGCTGCCTTGGTATGTGTGCCAAACTACTGCCTCTTTCTTCTCCTTGTCCAGAAATCTCCCTTGCTCTCTTCCTCTCCTTCTCCCAATCTGCTCATGAAAGAATGAATGATCTTTTCCTCCTTTTCCTCCCTTAACCCAACCCTAAATGACTTTTGGGTGATCCCTAAATCCAATGGCTGAAATAGATTTAGATCAATGGCTGAGATTAAATGCTCATTTAAATCTCACTTTCTATTTTTTAATTCTCCCCACTTTAATAAAGACCCACTTAGTCATTTATTTCCAAAGTCACTTTTCCTTTCTAATTTTTCATTGACTTTATAAAAGTCACTTTAAAATTAGACTTAATAACTTTATAACTTAAAATCACTTTTAAATTAGATTTAACTTTATAAAAATTATAAAGTTACTTTAGGAGAAAAATTAAATTCTTTTGGACACTTTTCCCTAGGCCAAAGATCAAACCCTAAGGGAACCACCTGTCCTCCGGTACCAAATTTCAACAATGAAGCGGATTGTCATAATCCTGATAGATAAAAGAAGTCAGTGAACATATCAAGGAAAAAGGTCTTCTTTGAATTCATGGGAAGGAACTCTTAAGGTTCTCTCATCCCCATGTACCAAGAAAGAAGACATCAAAGAGATATATGAAATGCTAGAGGATACATTCTTTGAAAATGCAGTATAGAAGGTCACATCACTTAGACATGATCTACACAAAATGAAGGTATCAAAGAAAGAAAGAATATCTTCATGAGATCTCAATTGAGAGATCTAGGAAAGATGATAAGAAGATAATCATCAAGGTAACAAATATCCATGAACAAAGAAGGTTACCTCATTTGACAACTTGTGGTATCTATGTTAGATAGAAGGAAAAAATGTTAAAGGACTAAATCATGTGCATAAAGGAATGGGAAGTTTGGTCCTCAAACAAGGCAGAATAGGAAGCTCATATCACCGGATAAATGGAGGAAGCTGAAGAAAAGGGCCAAGGAAAGAGGGAGTAACAGATCTCTACTATGATTGGGATAATATCCCTCACAAAAGGGTCTTGTCATAAGCTTCTGTTATAGATATGACAATGATAATAAGATTCATCGTGGCATCATGGAAGCATTAGAAACAAGAGCTCGTGACATCACCATGGGAATCGTGGAGGACAAAATCCATGGCAGACAAACATGAAGGATATAGCTCTTGAGAACCTCAATGGACATTAAAGGAAAGGAAGGAGTCATCTAGGACAAGGCTCATCATACATCAAGTCAAAAATGAAACATTTTCCAGTTGAGGATATACAAGATCCTCAAGATTCTCTGATGGAATCCTCATTGAAGGGTTCACCAATCTAAAGAGGAAGCAAGTGTTTCATCAAGAACTCCAACTTGTGGAACTCATGGATGATGTTATGATGACATAAGAAAAGAAGTAGATCAAGGGGTTGGAGACACTTCAATCAAGGAAGTTGTGGAAAGAAGCCTGGATGACCTAGATAAAATAAGGTATGTATGCTTGTGTTTAATATTATAATGTCATGTCATATGGTTGTAGGTAACATGGATCCTTACTTCTATCTTTAGAAGCATGTTCGAGAGAAAAAGGATCTCGTCCTCTGAAAGAATGCAAGAAGGCATAAGTCCCACTGGATTAAATCAACATAATATGTCTTCATATGGAGTATGAGGTGGTTGACTACAATGAAGAAACTCTGATTGAAAGCTACTAGAAATGGAATGTGTGAGGAAGGAAGAGTTTGTGAGATAAGCAACCCTGATGAAGGTAATAACATCCAAATGATCAAGAAGAGTTGACTAGAAAATCTCCCAGAAAGATATGAAGACTATGATGGAAAAGATGATGACCCTTGACAATGGATATCTTTGGGAGATTTGTCAACATATATGCAGGATGTTGATACCTACAGAAAGATGTCATGATGAAGAGCCATCTAGTAAGGTACGATTTGGTTTAATGATATGTTTCTTGAATAATATCTGGGTAAGTTCATGCAAGGCTACTTACAAGAACAACTAGCATTCATGTGATGAATGGAAGAAGCATGATGAGAAAGAAGTAGTCATATGACGAAGGTTCTAGATATGAAGAAGGCCACTTTCCATGAAGAAATGAATGACATGAGGAACTAAGGAGGAAAGCGATCGATGGTTGTTGCCCTACAAGGAAGAAGCTCAATTGAATTTCATGACACTAAGGAGAGAAGTTGATCAAGCAATTGAAGGACCCACAGAGAAGAAGTTGGTAATAAATAAAAGAGTCCCTAGCTAGGAGGGAGCTCTGACAAGTTCCTAATTAAAAGGGAGCTTGGGCAAATTCTTGATCAGAGGGAGCTTGGAAGAAAGAACTTTCTTGTCTTGGAGGATTGGTAATCATTTGGCATTCGATGCTCTTTGAGGATGTGTAGGGCATCGAAGACAAGAATAGGCAAGAGGATCGATATTCTTTGAGGGTTGGGAACCCAAGAGAAGAATAGTCCTAGAAGGTCATACTCAGTGAACACCCGAGTGGGTATGTACCTTGAGAAACAATGATGAAGGTGTCTATAATCATTGGTCTCGCCAGCATTGTAGCTCATGATCTTGTGGAGAGATGGAGAATTTAGTCAAGGCCTTGCACTGTGACAATGCTGGTTGATATGATGCTATACATATAGGATTACCAATCTGATTCTTCTTATGAGAAATTCTTCAAATTGAGATTGACCAAGTACCATTATAAATACCTCCCTAGTTAAGAGGGAGTGTTGAAGAAAGTGTAACTAGGTTCGGTAGTTACAAATGTAATTTTCATCTTTGTACTTGTCACAAAAAAGAAATATTGTTTTTGTAATCTATAAGAATGAGTTTCTTGCTCATTTCATAGGTCTAGGATAGTCAAAGAGTCAAAGTCATGTATAAGGAGCTCTTCTTGAGCCTATGTGCAATGTATACAAGTCTAGAATAACCCTCGAAGACGAGCACAAGAAGAAGTCTACAAGCTAAACGATGAAGAAGACAATCATGTCGACCTCAAAATATATTTAAATGACAAGTTGGCTCATATGTGGAGACATAACAGTTCACTGTGACATGTCGGCTTATTTATGGAGGCATAACCACTATAAATACCCCGCGGGGGTCAGCACAGGAGACCAAGAATCTCAGACAGTCTGTCATTTCGGATGGGTACAGGAGGTGCAAGATCTCGGATCGCACAACTTCGGATGGGTGCAGGAAGGTTCTCGGATGCCTCTGCAATTTCGTAGGCAATTACAGTGAGGAAAATTGCAGTCTAATACTCCTCGGTGATGGAAATCTCAACATCCCTGCAATCATAATCTCGGTGCCCCATACAAGGATAGCAGTGGTTATCTCAGTAAAGCAGTAGTAATGAAGGTCTCAATAATGGTCACAGTCTTGGCTTACTAACACAGCGAAGCAGCCTCACTAACTTGACATATGTGTGAAGAGAAAGATTCTGAAGTGATACTCTGTCTGAGTCCAGAAGCAATCATAACAAATGTAATAATGATCTCAGTATAACTACAATCAAGACCTTAATAGAGAAGATCAGTCTCGGTGAATCTAAGTGCATCTCTACTATATATCGTAGATCTCTTTGCTGTGGAGAAGATCTCGGTGAGGACACAACAATAATGAAGACCTCTGTGGTAGTGCAACAAGGTGCAACAATAATGGTGGTAGAGATGATCGCATTGTGCAACAATGATCTCAGTCAAGATGGATCAATGATGAAGCAACATTGATGATGATCTTAGCAGTGACAAAGAAGAGGATTGCTGTCTTGGTCTTGGAGTGGCATGATAGGTCAAGGGTCATGGTCTTGGTATTTGTCAATTGAAATCTCTATAAGAAGAATTTTGTGCGGGTTTTCCTCTCCAAGAGGGAGAGGTTTTGGCCTTGGTTGAAAGCCAACATCTTGTGTTCTTGTCTCTTGTGTTTTGGTAACTCTTTGATGAAGTAAGAAATACACAGACTAATGATATCAAGAGAAGATTGTGCTAATAAGCAAAAGTTAAAATACCTCACAAATAGTTATCATGCTAAGAAGAATCACATTAACTACATTTGACCTAGATTCTTCAACATTCTATACATAGTTCCTTCATCATAGCAACCATTGTTGCCAACCCCCTCATATTCTTTATGAAGTCATATCATGTCATCATGTAGAAGAGTTCAAGGCACATTGTATTCATGCCTTCAAGTATCATACACATGGAAGAGTTCCTTTTTCTTTCATCATGCTTATGAGATAGAACATTCTAACCATTATATCTGCAACTATGTGATGGCATGATTTCTAATATAAAATATATGCATACCTCTTCCTTTATGTGGTCACCCAGACTTCCTTTGGCAACTTCCTTTCCTTGCTTGAAGATGAGAATGCTTCGATTGAATTGTCATGCTGCACTTCTTTGTCATCATACCATTATGCTTCTAAACTGTGGGTCCCACACAACGTGGAATATGGACTATCTATGTGACACTTACTACTTTTAAGTTTTAAGTAGTGATGAAACTTCTAACACAGATTCTAGTGAAGGATCTTGATGATCCTTATGCTGCAAATGCTTCTTCCCAATGATGATGAGGTGTGATGATCTCTTATCTGGTTATTTTGTTGCTGACTTTCTTTATTCGAACTGCTACTTAGATTATTCTTCTATGGTTCTAATGGAGATGACATGTGTGATTTCCTTTCTATAATGATCACTGCTTATGATGCCATCTCAACCAATGCATCCTATCATACTTGTGATGCTTTTCATCATGACTGCTATCTTCTACAAACTGAAAAGAACTAAGTATATGATTTTATCTTAATCATAGGAAATGTTTTTTACTTCCTCCCTCTTTGTTCTTCTTTTCTGGTTCTTTTACTTCTTCTGTGACATGGGCTTCATTTCTTTCCTTTCTCTTCTTGTTGTCCTTCGTGAGTTTAGGACAATTCCTTTTGAAATGCCCATATTTGTTACGTTCATAACATTGAATTAGACATGTTGATTTTATTTTGAAATCTTTGTCGAGAATTTCTTTTCTTCCTTTCCATTGTTGCATATGCTTGAGTTTGTTCACTTGATCCAACTTTGTTCTTTGCCTTTAATATGGATTCTTCAATTTTCTATAATGACCATAGGTCATTGAATGGGGTAGTTTCCTTGTTTCCATAGATACTTGCTACAAAGTTGCCCCATTCATTTCGTAGTGCATTGAGTACAATGGTGGTCATTTCTCAATGAGACATTACTTCTCTTAACTCTTGTAGTTGATCTCTTATTTGAGATGTTGGAAAATGTAACTAGGTTCGGTCTTTGTTTAATGTATTTGAGTCATCTTGTAGTGTACTTGTCAAAAGAATAAAGAAAATAATAATAATAATAATAATTATTATTATTATTATTATTATGACTTATTAAAGCATAGGTTTCATGCTCTGGTCATCATGTTTTAGGTCAAAGTACCCATTGAGGACTTCTATGATTTATTCTGAGTTAATAGAGTCATTGTACTTTTAAAGAGACCATTCTTGGGCTTTTGCATCATGTAAAAAGGTTAAGTATTGAGTCAAATATGAATTATGTTGTCTCCACCCCAAGTTGGCCTTAAGACGATCAAGTCGGCCTCAAGAGGGCTATTTGACCTCACCAAAGGACTATAAATGAAGCAATTTGAATTCGATTTGAAGTACTCTCACACAAGCAAGTTTGATATATCTTGACGCTGGAAAAAGTGCGAAGTAGGAGAAGGAGGAAAAGGAAGTGTGAGTTTGGTCTAAGAGAAGGAAAAAGAAGTGTGAGTTTGGTCTAAGAGAAGGAAAAGAGGGAAATCAAAATTTTGGTGCTTCTATCTCTCTCTCTCTCTTGCCTTGGTTTGGAAGATCAAAGTTCTCTTGTCGATGCTGTAGCCAATTGCCATGTGTTGCTGTTGCCGGATCAAAGTATAGGTCGAAGTTGCTGGTGTTGGATGCTGCTGCCTCAGTTAGATGTATTGGGCCAAGATCAAAGTTCCTATATGAAGATCAAAGTCTTTCAGTGAAGATCGAAGTCTCCAAAGCAAGGTTGAAGTTGTTGGGTTGAAGAAAGTGTTGCTACTGCTGTCGGGTCAAGAAAGATCATCTGCAAGAGAAAAGTAAGGCTGACTTGGTGTGGAGGAAAGTTTGTGTAAGGTCTAGAGTCTTAGAAAAACCTATTGAAGGAAGAATTAGGTTTACCCCTAGAGAGGGGTTTTGCCCTGGCTGTGAGCCTATATCTGGTGTCCATTGTTTTATGTACTTTTTCTTTGGTAATTGCTTGATGAACTAAAAGAAAGAAGAGATAAATAAACTAATAAGTAGTCAAGAACATCACAAGTAATTATGAAGTATAAGAAAATCTTTCCGCCTTTCTGATTTTCTAACATGGTATCAGAGTTTTTGTTAAGAAAGAAGAAAAAGGTAGTCTCAAGCATTTGATCAAGGAATCATTCAAAAGGATTATTCAAGGGAAGAAGTCTACTATCTTCAAAGACAATGTCTAACACAATCAAGGGAGGGAACAAACTTGAAGGAGCCTCAAACTACAGGTCTTGGAAGAAGAGGATTGACTTCATCTTTGAAAAGAACAAGGTACTAGACTTGGTCAAAAGAAAAGTAAAGAAGCCTACAGATGATTGCAATGATGTTGACAAAGTAGAGTTCAGGAAATTAGAGTTGGTGGCCATGACTCTAATGGTAGAGGGAATAAAGGACAACCTTGTCCCATTCATAGCTAACATCAATCATGCATAGGAAATGTATGAAGCCTTGTCAAAGTTATTCACTATTAAGAACATTGGTCAAGTAGCAAGTTTGAAGAATGAGCAAAGGACCACAAAGATGACTAAAGAAGACACAATGGCCTCCTTCTTTGTGAAGATAGAAAGAATCAGAGATGATCTTTTTGCCATTGATGAAATTGTTCCAGACAAAGAACTCGTGATCGATGTTGTATTAGGATTGCCACCTACCTAGGTTGCATTTGCTGCAGGACTTAACAGTTGGAAGGAAGCTCCCACTTTTGAAGAACTATGGACTGCTTGCAGTCAAGAAGAATTAAGAATCTCACTAGTTGCCAATCTTGAAGGAGTTTCAAATGCGTACACTGCTTAACACAAAATAAAGAAATCGAAAGGACCAAGGAAGAAGGTAGACATGTTCAAAGTAGAATGGTATCAATGTCATAAGAAGGGTCACTATAGGAGTGACTATCCCGACAATCAAAAGAATAAGAGAGATAGAGATCATGCTATTATTGTTGGAGAAGAAGTTCCAAAGAAAGCCAAACCCGAAGTATCTGACATAAGGGACTTACACTACTAAGTCCTTTGCTTGTATTCTTAGATATCATATTTTATATTTTTGATGTTTTAGAATTTATAGGTTTTTAACATGTTTTTGGAAAAGACATTCTCTTTTTTTTAATAAGTTTATAGGTATCCCTCAAAAGCTTTGGAGGGAGCCCCCCAACATCTCCCAAAGATAAGTATCTCATTTCCTTTCAATTTTTGGTTTCATGTACTTATTTTAGTTTTGATTATATTAAATACTAATCACCACTCTCCCTCTATTGTTTTGATTACGAAAACATCTACTATATCCTCAAGGAGCATGGAAGAGAGCCACCCAAGATAAGGCTTGTCAAGAAACGAAGGTATGCCTTAAACTACAAAATATTGATTTCTGTAAATGTTTTATTCATTTGACAATCTATTACTAACATTGTTATGTCTGGCTATATTGAATCATGTTGATTCTTATTTTGGGTGATTCATCACTTGATAAATCTACCCCACTCATATTCTTAACTAATTTTATAGAACCCTAGATAGGTTCTCTGGAAAACCCTAACCTAAGGGTATGCTAATGTAAATGTCTAAAACCCTAAACTTCTTAGGGTTATTGAGAAATGCTATTTGAAGTTTTATTGATGATGTCATGTTTGGGATTTTGGTATGATCAGGAAAACCTAACTTGTTATGGTTGAATGATAAAGTCTAAAATCTTGAACCTTTGAAGTAGTGGTAATTTTGGGTTTGCTATGTTCTTATATAGAAACCCTAACTCATTAGGGTTTGGTGGAATGTGCAAGCAAGGCCCTTATAATGTCTTAGAAATGATTTCCTTGGAATGTGTTTGTCCGATCAAACCCTAGTCCAATCAAGTTTGTTGTATGTTTACCTCTTATTGATATTTGTGGAGTTGGGTTTGACTAACACATGATATGAAATGCCTATGCATGATTAAGTCCTAGATGTATGAGTTGACCTGTTTATCGGTAAGCATGGATCTGAGGGTTTGGAACAAAGCCCTAGTCAAAGTTTGTTTCTCTAGGATGATAGTATTTGTGAAATTCTAAGGTTTTTGGAGTTAAACCTTAGTATAAGTGAAAATCTCTGATGTATGATAACAATGTGATAATTTGAGATTTGTGTAAGATTGTTGAAAACTGAGTTTTTAGTTGTGATTGATGATTGATTGAAAAATCTAGGGTTTGCATCTAATCCTTGTGGAAGTCGATCATGTTGATGATTGAGCTGTGATTGGTTTTGATTGATTAATTCTCTTGTATGAAATCTAGGATTTGTGTGAAATCCTAGTGGGAAGTTTAACATATGAATTCTGAAAGTTGTTAAATGCCTTGTAGATCTATATTTGTTTGAATTGTGTCTAGGGTTTGCTATATGTTGTAGTAGGGTATGTCATACCTTTGGAAGAAACATTAAAACCTTAGATGTAATAAAAATTGTTATGAGGTAGTCTAGGGTTTATGACAAAGTCCCTAGCAAGATGTTGAAGAATATGTGTCTCTTGTTTGAAATTAAGTTTGGGTATCTGATATATATAAGGATGAAATGCTTCCGTAAGTCTGATATGGCTAACTTCATGCTTCTAGAGATTTGGTTGCACTCTCTATATAAGTTGTGCAAGTACACAATCTTCAATATGGTGAAGATGTTCGTTGATGTGATAAGCGTGATGTGGATGATGATAACTCTGATGAGATGATTGGAAGCCACAAAAGATTCTCCGATGTCGAAGTAAAGAAGTTGATCTACCTGGGTTAAGAGGGAGCCTGAAAAAGACAGATCAACCTGACATTAAGAGGGAGCCCAGATAAAGGAAATCTCCTTGGATGAGAGGGAGGAGATAGCATAGTTTTGATTGGATAATATTTTTGGAAGATATGTTGTCCTATATGAAGTAGGAAAGGAAAGTGTATGATTAAGGAATCTTTTGTCAAAGATTTGGTTGATAGTCCTACAATGTTGAGAAGCAACATCTGTTGTCTAAAAGACCCCAAAGGTTTGTATTTGATTATTTACATGTGAAAGTATATTATTGATTGGGGTTGTGTTTGTATCAGTGACACATGAATCTCCGATCACTTGCGATTAATCACGAGTCAAACTCTACTCTTCCCTCAAACGATCCGATTCAACTCTAGGCGAGTCAAACTTGTGTTCACTGAGTTTGACTTGTGGTCAACCCGAGTTTGACTTGCGACTCACTGATTAATTGCGATTTAGGTGACTGAGGTGATTTTCAACCGTCAACTCGGCGAGCATGGGTTTTAACTTTTAGGGATCCCGCATTTTTCGCTGTGTGGTTTAGTTACGTTAAAAATTAAACGTTGGTCTATAACTTACTTCTCACTTCTCAGGCCCACAACTCATACATCAAGAAGGTAATAAAGTCGTAGTGTAATAGAGGCATAGTGTGCAGTGTGCTCCAATGTAGCTTCAACGTGTGCTATGTCAGAGATTTCAGTAGCAGAGATTCAGTTACTGCGTTTTTACTAATTCGTATGCAGTATTTTATAAACTTTTAGAAGCAAATGCTTCTAGTTCTATGTAGTCACTGGTAAGGAATTAGGACTTAGTACTTTGGATCATGTTTGGACTCATAACATATATGAGATACTTATTCATTCATGATATTTGGGACATCTATTGATATTATGCATTGTTTGGAGTCTGGACATGGCTTTGTTGAATATCAATGAACAATGTTTTTTTTTTTTTTTTAATTCAATATGTATATATCTTTATTTATTGAATTCACCGATTTTTTCCCGATTTTTCCCCGATCCGATTAAAACTCTTCGCTCTTTTGCCTCGCCGATTTATTGCCGATTCCGAGTCTGGTAACATTGGTTTGTATAGGTAAACTTCTCGAAGGATTTTGATATGCATGCTGGTCACCAATCAATTTGATTGGGAGAGATTGGTTATCCTTGATCTTTTGGATCAAGGAGTGTTGAGGCTTAATGAGTGAAGCATTGCCTAGGAGGACATTAGGGATTGATTATAGAGCTCTGTTTTGGATACACACTTGGATCCCTGGGTTGATGGTTAGTAAGTAAGCTTGATGGTACCTAGAGACAATGAAAGCTTAAGTCCATCTTAGTCCCACTTGGATAGATTACCTTGGTTAGGAATCTTGTCCATGGCATTGCAGTGCCTAAATTGTTGAGAGACCAATGGATAGATTGCCCTGGTCAGGAATCTAGTCCATGGCATTGCGGTCCTTAAAAGTTCATCATGGTTCATATATTTGAGATCTTCCTTGTACTTGTATATGATGAATACCTCCCTAGTTAAGAGGGAGTGTTGGAAAATGTAACTAGGTTCGGTCTTGAGTAATGTATTTGAGGCATCATGTAATGCACTTGTCAAAAGAATAAAGAAAAGAATTATTATTATTATTATTATTATTATGACTTATTAAAGCATGTGTTTCATGCTTGAGTCATGTTTTAGGTGAAAGTCCCCATTGAGGACTTCTAGGTTTTATTCTGAGTTAATAGAGTCATTGTACTTTTAAGGGGACCCTTCTTGGGCTTTTGGATCATGTAATAGGGTTAAGTATTGAGTAAAATATGAATTATGTTGTCTCCACACCAAGTCGGCCTTAAGATTATCAAGTTAGCCTCAAGAGGGCTATTCAACCTCACCAAAGGACTATAAATGAATGTTAAAATTGGCAACTAGGGCCAAACTCCATGTGGGTCTACTTATTCTTGGCACCTGATATTTTTCTTGGATTCCTCTCGTCGAGAGGTGTAGGATTGATCTAAAGGTCATCCGATTCCGACATGTATTCATGGAGATATGAATTTATTTGTGTTATGGGACAATTCGTCAAGGTCGGCCAACAACCAAATTGACCCCACTTGTGCTCAACGTTTTAGTATAAAAAAGGTGACTTGCTAGTCATTTGGACACACACATTTCTTGTGATCTCTTCCTCTCCACTTGTCTTTGGGTTTTGGTGGAAGGAGGAGTCACTAAGAGAATACATTGTCCTAGAGGGTTTGCTCTAACTCTAGACACTATCTAAAGGAAGTCTATACGCTGCCCTAAGAGGAGATACCCTAGCCCTACTTACAGTCAAAAGGAGAAGGCTCTATGTTGTCTTATATGTAGTCAAGATGAGGGTTTCCTAGCAGCAAGGAGGGAGTTTCTACATGCCACTCAACATTGTCCAAAAGAAGTCTATACGTTGTCCTAGGCCGCATTCATTAAGGGTTTGAATGCAGCAAGGGGAGGCCTTTTAGCAAGCCCTAGCCGCAGTGCTAACAAGTGTTTTATGCTGTTGTTCTAAAGCCCTTATCAAAGGTCCAACAATGATACTAATCCGCTGTCCTAAGAAGACTAGCCGTAGGTCCAAAAGGGAGTGTTAGAGTCAGTTTCGCAGCCTTATAAACAGCTGCAAGGAGGCCTAGAAGAGGCCCTAATCTCAGTCTTATTGAAGCCCTAATTCGTTGTGCAAAGAAACTTAGCAGCATTAGTGAAAGACTGCTATTCTAAGGCATGAATTAGGTATGTTTGAGAGCAACTGTCTCGGCATTAGACGACTGAAGGAGAAGCTGTTCGTTTGACCTATTGAAGGAGTCTGCTACTATGGCCTAGCTACTCTGCTAGGCTGCAAGCCATAGCAAGCAACTAATGCTGGTAATTGGTGAAGTATGGAGCATGGTACAACACAGTGGACATGGTGTGATGGTGCAGCATGTTGCAACATTGTGGACATGGTGTGATGGTGCAGCGTGGTGCAACCCAATGATGGTGGACATGGTGTGATGATGCAACATGGTGCAACACAATGATGGTGGACGTGGTGTGATGGTGCAACATGGTGTAGCACAATGATGATGGACATGGTGTGATGGTGCAACATGGTGCAACACAGTGATGATGGACATGGTGTGATGGTGCATCATGGTGACAATGAATGCAACACACTATTAGATGCAATACTATTATTTTGTCAAGTCAAAATGTTGACTTCTGATGTATATGTACTATCTCTCTCTTTGTTGAACTATTGAAGAACATAAGAAGAATTGATCAAGGGTTCCCCACATTGGGGTTTGTCTCTGTCTAGCGCCACATCTTGTGTCCTCTTGTCTTGACTTGTTTTCTCCAATTTATATTTATGTTCTATCTGCATTTTACTATCATGCTAAATGTGATTGCTAATTTGGCATTGATATTGAGCTAATATGGAAAATTGAAGTAAATTTGCTCTCAGCATAGAACATACCCGAAATTAACAATGAAGCAGTTCGAATTCGATTTGAAGCACTCTCTCACTTGCAAGTTCGATATCTCTTGAAGCTAGAAAAAGTGCGAAGTAGGAGGAGGAGGAAAAGGAAGTGTGAGTTTGGTCTAAGAGAAGGAATAGAAGAAAATTGTAATTTTGGTGGTTCTATCTCTCTCTCTCATGCCCTGGTCTGGAAGCTCGAAGTTCTCTTGTTGATGCCGTAGCCAGTTGCTGTGTGTTGTTGCTGCCAGATCAAAGTATAGGTTGAAGTTGCTGGTGCGAGATGTTGCTGTTGATTTGGGGTAGCATCGGATGTGCTCTAGCCACAAAATTTGGTGGAGAGGTTGGGGCACATGAGATCTCCAATACCCAGAAAGGGTTTGGGCAGATTCTAAATAGATCAGGAGATATTAAAATAATTAATATTTTTAATGGAGTCCATAAGTCTAAACTTAGGGAAAATAAAATATTAATGTGTAATAATATGAATCTGTGTTAGAATGGTCCAAAAGACATTGACCAAGCCAGATCTAATCTTAGTCGTTGATTAGGGACTTAATCTCGGCCGCTGAGATGTCAACAGGAAAAGTATAAGAGGAGGCTTGAGGGTCACTTCGAGAAGACACTAGAGTGATCAGTCATTCTATTCTCTAAAGCAGGGTTTGCTAAGAGCGATAGAATCAGTGATCGAAGAGCAGCTGAGGGGCATTGAGTACATAGAGACAGAGATAGTGCTGAGAGAGCAGCAAAGTAGCCAGAGAGAAAGACGCAGGAGCAACTAGTGCTCATGCAGGGCCACTCAAAGGCAGCTAAGTGCTGCGTGGAGCACCAGAGGGGCTAGTGTAGTTGACGCAAATGCTTAGAGAGCTGACGCAGGGCCTCCTGGGGATGAGGCAGGCCAAGATAGGTTGACATAGTGCCAGCGCTGGGCTAGGAGAGGCTGGCATAGTCCAAATTGGGCAATTGCTGGGGTTTCTGGGGTAGATTGGTACTGAGTAGCTGCTAGAAGGATTATCTGGGGTTTCAGCTAGTAGATTTGTAAGAAACTGAGAGGTATTACTCGCAAGGAAATTCTCTGTTGGGTAGGCTAGTTTCGGCACCCAGATTGTACTCTGATATTGCTTAATAAGAAAACCCTCAGATAGCTGCACCGGTTTTCCCGCATTGGGTTTTTCTGGGGACATTAGTCCAAAAATAATGGTGTCATATGGTGTGTTTGTTCTTGTTTTTTTTAGTTGCTGATCTGTAATATGTTGAGCATGCACTAGTGTTTATTTTCAGTAATTACATTGTTAATAACTTGTTAAGGAAAATAACAAGTATGTAGGAATAAATCAGATAAAGTGCATGGAGGGTTTCTAACTAAGTAAACTTAGAATCTTCAACATGGTATCAGAGCGTGATTGCAGATCGCAAGAGGACTAAAAGACATCAGCCGAGCGGAGCAATAGCAACAGAAAACAACTGTCTCGAGGTGACAAAAGTTGTTTCTAGCAGCGCAAAAGTTAAGGAGTGTGACACAGAGCTAGCCAGGGCCACATAGAGGAAGCCGGGAGTTGCGCAGAGCCTCAACGAGGTCAGCATTGCTGTAGAGGGCCATAGGGTTGATGCAGGGCATCCCAGGGCTGACACAGACCCATCCAGGGTGACGCAGAGCTAGCGTGAGGCAGAGAGGGGTTGACGCAATTCACAGAGAGGCAGTTGCTGGGGTCTAGAAGGCTGCGGGAATATTGTAGAGTGGAGATGGTGAGGTATTGTAATCAAAACAATAGCTGATAGAGCAGGGCTAGAGGAGTTGTTACCGAGGGTTTCTAGCTGATGAATCCGGATTGGTAGTGCAGTTGCACAAGACGATCAGAGTAGGGGGCATCTCGACAAGTGACAAAAGGATTTCCAAGAGGGAAATCAGGACTCAGAGGGAGTCCAGAAGAGAACTTCGAGACGGGAAGTGGAGACTTTGAGGAGTCGAACAGAGAACTTCTAGGAGGGAAGTAGAGGAGCATCGTGGCAGTACATGGGGTAAGAGACCAGGATAGACTGGATGGAGCATCGACCTTCGCAGTCTGGAAGGCCAGAATCTTATCCTTGCTTGACAGGAATTGTGTCAAGAACTTCGCCTTGAAGGTAATAGCTATCCCAGTCGACCCCAGTGATAATGACATGTACGAGGCAATGGCGAGGGCCAAGAGCATCATCCTTGAGGGGGTCAAGGATTATGTAGTACCACACATAGCCGAGAAGGAAACAGCATTTGAGATGTGGGAGGCTCTCAAGAAGCTGTACCAGATGAAGAAGGGATAATCTATTGACACCTTCCTCGGAGGACTGAATGAGATCCGAGACCAGTCCACTGCTATAGGGGCGACACTGGATTAGGAGCTTATGGTGAGGACAACCTTGAATGATGTCTCAGAAGATTGTGAAGTATTTGTGCAGAGTATCCCGGGTAGAGGGACTCTCCCACCTTGGGACAAGATGTGGGCAGCTCTTTGCCAAGAAGAGATCAGACAACATTCGAACACATGTAGCAGCAACAAGGGGATCAAAGTCAAGCAGGAGGAGGAAGATGTGGCCCTAGCATCTGAGGGAAAACAGGTGAAGTAGAAGAAGAAAGATCTCTCCAAGATCAAGTGCTTCCACTGTGGGAGCTGGGTCATTATGTGACCCAGTGTCCAAGGAAGAAGAGTAAGGGAGAGTCTTTCGAGACTAAGGTAGCGCCAGCACAGGCAGAGAAGGAAGTTTTGACAAACGATGATTGTGCCGTGAGTGCACATGCGCCACTTGAGAAGAAGTGGGGAGACATCGAGCTGTAGTTAGGCGGACTATAGGCGATGACGGCAGGATCCTTGAGGTACCCAACCTCTTGGATTAGACCTTGCTACGGGAGCCCCGACGAGGAGTAGCAGGATTCGCTGAGTGAGTAGAGACGGATGCGGATGGAGCGGCAGAGAGAGCTACAATGCAGGAGTCTCGAGACAGCGTGAGGCTAGCAGGCTACAACAGTGCGAGAGGCACAGGAGTGTTGCACCAGTGCAGGATGGCACAAAGAGGTGTGCAACAGTGCGAGATGCAAGGAGTTGTTGCAGCAGCGTAGAGGTTAGAGAGGGAGCACTTGTCAGCTGCAGAGGGAGCTTCAACATCAGTAGGTGTCTCTAGCTCAACGGGGAGGTCAAATTGGGAGATCAGTTACTTACTTCTCAGTAACTGAGTTGCAGTGCAGCAGTCGGCAGCACGATGCAACATGATGAGAGGAGGTGCAGTGCTGCGAGAAAGGACCAGCAGCAACACAAATGGAGAGGGAGTTGTCTTATAGATGCAACAATGGCAGTGGCAGAACCATTGGCAGCAATACAGGATGCAATAGTGCAGAGGATGATGGGCAGGAAGGCCTAGCATCAACACAGGCACCGATGCCAGATGATCAGAGTAATACTTAGTGAGTAGTATTGTTAGAGCATAGTCCTTGCTAAGAGGGAGTGTTGATTTGGGTTAGCATCAGATGTGCTCTAGCCATGAAATTTGGTGGAGAGGTTGGGGCACATGAGATCTCCAATACCCGGAAAGGGTTTTGGGCAGATTCTAAATAGATCAGGAGATATTAAAATAATTGTTGACACCTAATCCTCTGCGGTTGGGTGAATCTGGAATGTGAACAGTCATCAGAATATGAACTGAGCAGTCACATTCTTGTATATAACAATAGCTACCTAATGTAATAAATCGAATCATCTTTTTCGCCTAACGGAGTTACTGCCTGGCCTGACATGGTATTAGAGCCAGTTCTAAAAATAGTTGTAACTCCCTTCATTTTTGCTACTGTGGGCTGTACGCTGGCCTGAGCTCTGTCCTCAAACGCCTCTGTCATTCTGTCCACTGAGCGCTGCTCTGCCTCCATTGCATTGCATTCACCTGATTACTCTGTCCTATCTGACTGTTCTGCTCTCTGACTAATTTATAAACGTTTCTGACATGCTGCGACTGACATGGTAGCTGCGACTGTTCGACCTGCCGGATTCTGGTGAGCTGGTGCGTCTGTCGGGAGTTGTGGACACTTCTCTGGCGCAGCGGAAGCGTGGTGCAGCTGTTGTGGCGCAGCGGAAGGGCTCTCACTGTATCAAAATCTGGTATCACATTTCGAATTAATTCTTTTCCTTTTGCCGTTGCTGAGGTCTGAATAATACCGTAATTGTGGGATGCGTTACTCCATGATTAAATTGAAGGTCGTGACTGTGTGTTGAACGTTTTGGAGGATTGAACGCTGTTAAACGCTGCATATTGATATGAACTGTGGGTTTTGGCTCCGTGAACACTAATTTTGAGACACGGTGAACACTACCTGTAGCGGAATTCTGATAGTATATGAATAGAATTTGTATGGTGCTAAAATTTAAAACAGTGTATGCGTTGATTAATCTGCTGCCCACATACGTGTCCACGTTGAACAGGATGTACCAGTCTCATCTCTTACACCGTCCAAAATGTTAAGCATAGTCTGGTAAGTAGGCAACACTTCCTCTGTAGTCATCTGGTAATTCAAGTCTACCGCTGTGCAAGCGGTACCTATCTCTTTCAGTCGCTGGACAACTCTGTTGTGTTTGGCGTGGCTCCAACTTTGGGCTGGATTAGTGCCAAAATACATCGTTCCGGCCGGGTAAGTTGGTACTACCAACATCTCCTTTGGAAGATCTGCTATTCTCACGTGACCGAGTTGCTGTACGCTGAAGGCATATGGTATTGGGATCTCAAGATCTCCAGTAACATTTACCTTTGCTATGAATCTGTCGCTCTGAATGCCAGCTCTTTTTTTAGCCTTTCTGCCCAGTCCGCAAGCGACTTAAAGATCTCAACCTTCTCAGGTGGCATGGAATGAGTCACCTGCTCATGAACTTCACGAGGTTGGAAATGGATTTTTGTCTTTCCACTTTCCTGCGTTTAAAACAGTATATGCGCTGATTGAAGATTGAACGCTGTGCTTTCCCATTTGACAACAAAATTTTATCTTGAGATAATATCATTATCACTGGCATATACTCTGAAGTTTTTGTGGTATACACTTGAAGATTTTTAACTCTGTTTAACACATGAAATTGAGCCCCTTATTTTTGATATGCTGACTGCATGGTATTGGCGTCCATATTGGTATATAAGGAAGAGATTTGAAATCTTTTGAGAATGCCTTTTTGAGTACAATTTCACTGTATATCAGCAGAAGTTTTTTTTTTTTTTTCTATCAGCAAAAGTTTTTTTTACAGAATGCATTCAATCATCTCTATGGTAGGAATAGTTCTCACTGGCAAGGAGAACTATCCTGAATGGTCCCGGATGATAAAACACACCCTCATCTTCAATGAGTTGTGGAAAGGAGTGTGTGTCGGAGAAGGAGACAATGACCCAGTGCAGCCTACATCAGACAAAGAACTTGTCATTTGGGAAAACAAGAATAGCAAAGCCTATGCATTAATCGCATCATCTGTAAATGAAGAGGTGAGTTGCCATATTTCATCATATTCAACTGCCTTTGAAGCTTTACAAAAGCTGAAAGAACTCTATGACTCACATTTTGCACTTGAAGTTGTTCAGCTCATGATTAAACTCTTCACTCTTGAACTGAAAAATAATGATCCTCTTTCTCTTGCATCTGAAGTAAAGTCTATAATGCATGATATCAAATCCACTAAGGTTGAGCTGGATATTCCTCTTATTGCTTTTCTCAAGGCACTCTATCCTACCTACTCCAATTATCTTGAGTCTTTACAAGCAAATGGAAATCTTAAAGATATAACCTTTGACTCTCTTGTGAAAAAGTTTGCTGAAACAGAGAAAGCCTTTGGAAAGAAGATAGCCCCTGAATCTTCTGAAGAGACTGTGTGCCTTGCTCATAAAGAAAAGCATTCTGCTCAAGATTCTACAACAGGAAGTGGTGGACGAAGAGGAAGAGGAAGATACTTCAGAGGCAGGGGGGGTAGACATTCTCAAGGAGAAAAGGCAGATCTGCATTGCATTCGCTACAAACGAAATGGATCATATGATGCTTCTACATGCAAGCCACCATGGGACAAAATTGAGCAGAAAAGAAACCAACAGAAAGGTAAAACTGATGATACAGATAAAGGTAAAGCCCCTGAATCCGCTCACTATATTGAGGTACAATGTAACATTGGAGTAAATGAAGATTTGTTTAATGCTTTACTTGCTTCTTAGAAAAACGATTGGTTGCTTGATTCAGGAGCAACCGGTCACATGACTCATAGAAAAGGTTTTTTTGAAGATTTCACTGACAATGTTGATGGAGTAGTATACTTTGCAGATCAGTCAAAAATCAAGCCATCAGGGCTTGGCACAATCAGGCTTAAACTGCCTGGTCTTCCAGACTTTCTTCTGGATCATGTTCTATATCTCCCACAGCTCAAGAGAAACTTGCTGTCCTTGGTCCACATCCGCCAGCAAGGTCACTCCATTCATATGTTTGATGGCAAGCTTGAGGTAAGAAAAGCTTCTGACCACTCACTTGTCATGAGGGGAATAGAAGAAGAAAGGCTTCTCAAATTGCAAGGAACCTCTGCTCATGCACAACATTTCTCATATATTTCTCATCATGAAGAAGGTACACTTCCATCAAGTTTATTATGGCATGCTAGATTTGGACATTTAAACTATGACAGTCTCCGCTTATTGAAGAAAAATGGTGTTGCTGGTTTGCCTACAATTCCTAGGAAGCATAAGCAATGTGATGCTTGCATTCTAGGAAAGCATAACAAACAGTCTTTTCATGATTCACATTCAAGAGCACATAGGAAGCTTAAACTCATTCATTCAGATTTATGTGGTCCAATGCCTGTTCCTTCTGCAAATGGAAATAAATATATCATGACATTTATTGATGATTACACCAGAATGTGTTGAGTTTATTTATTGAAGAACAAATCTGATGCTTTTCAAACATTCAAGAATTTTCATAAATGGATTGAAAATGATGCACAATCTCATATTGGGTCTATTCGCACTGATAATGGAAAAGAATATACATCAAATGAATTTGAAAACTATCTTCGCCAACATGGGATCAAACATCAAACAACTGTGCCTTATAATCCCCAACAGAATGGTGTAGTTGAAAGAATGAATAGAACAATCTTGAATATGGTACGATCCATGCTTTTCTTCAAAACTGTAAAGATAATGTTTTGGGCTGATGCTGTTCTATGTGCTGCATATATAAAGAATAGATGTCCATCTAATGCTATAAGAAACAAGACTCCTTATGAATTGTGGTATGGACATGTTCCTTCGGTAAAACATCTCAGGATCTTTGGTTCCACCTGTTATGCTTTGATACCAAAGGTACAAAGAAACAAACTTGGTGCTAGAAGTCGTAAGTGTATCTCCCTGGGGTATTCAAACACCTCCAAAGCATACCGCCTCTATGATGAAGTAAATAAAAAGTTTGTTGTATCTAGAGATGTAATTTTTCTTGAATCATCCAAGTCTGACAATGTTGTTGAGCGGCAACTTGATCGCTTGGATAGATTCACAAAAACGAAATTATTTCAAGAATTTGATAATCAGATTCCACATCTTGAAGGGGGGATTCCTATACTAGATCAACATGTGGAATCTTCTTCTGAAGAACACTCTCCCCCGAATGAAACTCCAACAACGGATGATGCTTTAAGTGATGTAATTGATAGAATTGGGAGACTCAATCTTGATTCAGTCCCAACTCAATCAACAGAGCAGCCCGGACCATCTCAGAAAGGTCCCCCAAAGTGGCTGACAAAGACACTTGAAAGTGTTCATCTTGATGAAATTGGAAAAACAGGAACCAGAAATTCAAACCGACAAAATGGAGGTGATGTAGATGACTCTAATTCACCTGTTGATATGGGTGTTACTTATGATTGTGAATTGAACTTGTCTACAGATTTTGAACCAACTTCCTTCAAAGAAGGTGCTTCTCATGATGAATGGAAAGAAACGATGCAAAAGGAGTATGATGCCCTCATAAAGAATGGCACTTGGAAGCTGGTTGATCCTCCATTTGGAACCAAACCAATTGGCTGCAAGTGGGTCTACAAGAACAAGTACAACGCTGATGGCTCACTTGACAAGCACAAAGCTAGGCTTGTGGCAAAAGGTTTTGCACAGAAGGAAGGGGTCGATTATGAGGTAACTTTTGCCCCCACAGCAAAATGGGCCACCATCCGGACACTCTTTGCACTAGCAGCTCAGAATGGTTGGAAAGTCCATCAAATGGATGTAAAAACTGCATTCTTGAATGGAGATCTAAAAGAGAATGTTTTTGTGTCCCAGCCTAAAGGATTTGCTGTGAAAGGACATGAACATAAAGTATGCAAACTTGTGAAGTCCTTGTATGGCCTCAAACAAGCACCGCGAGCCTGGTATGAAAAACTAACTGAGCATCTTCTGAAACTCAACTTCAATCATTTTGATCTTGATGATGCAACTTTATTTGTCAAGAAATTGGCAAAACAGTTGTGTATCTTGTGGTATATGTAGATGATCTTTTAATGACAGGGAACAATGAAAGCTACATTGCATCCTCAAAGAAGGAATTGGGGAAAAGTTTTGAAATGACTGATTTGGGCTAGCCAGAGAGAAAGACGCAGGAGTAGCCAGTGCTCACACAAGGCCAGACAGAGGCAGCTAAGTGCTGCGCAGAGCACAAAAGAGGCCAGCGTAATTGATGTAGAGGCTCAAACAGCTAATGCAGGGCCTCTTGGGGCTGACGCAAGCCAAGATAGGCTAACACAGGGCCAACGCTGGGCTAGGAGAGGCTGACGCAATCTAGATTGGGCAGACGCTGGATTTCTGGGGCAGATTGGTGCTGAGTAGCTGCCGAAAGGATTATCTGGGGTTTCAGCCAGTAGATTTGTCAGAAACTGAGAGGTATTACTGCCAAGGAAATTCTCTTTTGGGTAGGCCAGTTTCGGCACCCAGATTGTACTCTGATATTGCTTAATAAGAAAACCCTCAAATAGTTGCACTAGATTTCCCGCATTGGGTTTTTTCGGGGACATTAGTACAAAAATAATGGTGTCATATGGTGTGTTTGTTCTTGTTTCTTTTAATTGTTGATCTGTAATATGTTGAATATGCACTAGTGTTTATGTTCAGTATTTATATTGTAAATAACTTGTTAAGGAAAATAACAAGTAGGTAGGAATAAATCAGATAAAATGCATGGAGGGTTTCTAACTAAGTAAACATAGAAACTTCAACAACTGCTTCCTCAGTGAGATGTATTGGGCCAAGATTGAAGTTCCTATATGAAGATCAAAGTCTTTCAGTGAAGATGAAAGTCTCCAAAGCAAGGTCGAAGTTGTTGGGTTAAATACAGTGCCGCTGCTGCTGCTGCTATTGCCGGGTCAAGAAGTATCATCTTTAAGAGAAGAGTAAGGTTGACTTGGTGTGGAGGAAAGTTTATGTCAAGTTCTAGAGTCTTGGAATATCTCTAGAAAACTATTGAAGGAAGAATTACTGGCTGGGTTTTCCCCTAGAGAGGGGTTTTGTCTTGGCTATGAGCCTATATCTGGTGTCCATTGTTTTATGTACTTTTGCTTTGGTAATTGCTTGATGAACTAAAAGAAAGAAGAGATAATGAAACTAATAAGTAGTCAAGAACATCACAAGTAATTATCAAGTATAAGAAAATCTTTCTGCCTTTATGATTTTCTAACATGAGATACCCTCATAAGGTATGGGGCTACCCCTTCTTCCTTTGATACCTTCATCTTGTATAGTTCACTTCTTAATGAGACAATTCTCCTGCAGTACTTATAGTGAACAATTCTACCAATTTTTCATAGATCTCTTTTGTTGTCTTCAACTTTGCTACATAGGGAATGAGGGAATCCTTGATTGACTCAATAAGGATTCTTTGAGCTCTTACTTCTCCTTTCATAGACTTTGATAGTGCTTGAGAGTGCTCTTGAGAATGTTTGGTGATTGAGCTCGTGACATATTCACGAACTTCATTTATGTGAGGATCAAATCTATTCTCTTCTTCCATGCAAGGTAATTGGATGTCCCAACAAGTTTGTTGTTCTCCTTGCAGAAAGAAGTCAGTGTAGATTGAGACATAAAAATATAGAATACTTGCTTGTCAAGTGAAGATGCTCCTTTGATGATGATATCTTCAACTAGATGCCTTCTTGATGATGTTGACTTCCACTATTCTTTGTTGTTGACAATTGAAGATGCCTCCTTGATGATGATTGCTTTGTTGATGATCTTCTTTCATCGAAAGACAATGCTTCTTCTTCAAGAGGGGGAGAAATGATCTTCTTCAAGGATGTTTGAGATGTGATCCTTTCTTCACTATGAGGGAGATTACTTTGATTCCTTTGATAATGATGAAGTGCTTCTTCTTGCTTTATTTTGATAGAATGAGAATGCTTGCAAGAATACTTCAAGTGTGTAGATTCTTTTGAGTGGAGGTAGGGTCCTTCAGGTTTTCTTCTTCTTCCAAGTGATTTTCCTTCTAAATGATATGATCATTGGGATGTGATGAATGGTCCTTTTTGATGTTCTTTGTTATGATCGACCCTTATGTATCCTTTTTCAATTGGATGATCTTCAGGCTGCCTCTTTTTGTTGTCACCTTAGCTCTGATCCCATGTTGAAAAATCTAGGGAAGCTAGATTAGGGTGATTTCTCTTACTTGGATAACTGCTTGTGATGTTCTTTTACTTAACTTGATGTACTTGTAGTTAGTCTCTTCTTTACTTGATTATTATAGTATTCTTATCATCAAACAACTACCAAACTATTAAGATCAATGAGATAAAAGGACACAAAATATAGGCTGCTAGCCAGGGCCAAAACCTCTCCTCTTGAGAGGAAAACCCACGAGAATTCTTCTATTCTTATAGAATCTTTAAATGATGAATTCCAAGACCTATGGCCCAAGACAAAGACCCCTCCAAGACCAAGTCAAACTTCTCCTTGATGAACTTGTTTCTTACAGAGTCAACCCAAATCAAACTTGCTTCACAACTGCTGCAACTTCTCTTTCGACCTCAATTTCGGGTCTGCAATTTATGATTGCAATTTTCGACCTAACTGCAGAAACCCTAGCTCGCACATGTGGTTGGAATATGGTAGAATATGTCTCCTTTCTCTTTCGCTTGGGGATCTTCTTTCTCCTTAGCAACTCGGCCTTAAATTTTGATCTTTATGAACCCAAACATTGGCTTGTTGGCTGGTCTGCAATTCGGTCTTGCTGCAATAAGATGATGCCCTAACTCTTTCGCACATGTGGAAGATTGTAGCCCATAAACAATCCTTTTCAAGTTTGGTTTGTCTTCGTTTTATTCTCCTCTTCTTCGCTGGTTATTCTTGTCCTTCTTGTGCTTCAACCTATGACCCAAGACAAAGACCCCTCCAAGACCAAGTCAAACTTCTCCTTGATGAACTTGTTTCTTACAAAGTCAACCCAAATCAAACTTGCTTCACAACTGCTGCAACTTCTCTTTTGACCTCAATTTTGGGTTTGCAATTTATGACTGCAATTTTCGGCCTAACTGCAGAAACCCTAGCTCGCTCATGTGGTTGGAATATGGTAGAATATGTGTCCTTCCTCTTTTGCTTGGGGATCTTCTTTCTCCTTAGCAACTCGGCCTTCAATTTTGATCTTAATGAACCCAAACTTTGGCTTCTTGGCTGGTCTGCAATTCGGTCTTGCTGCAATAAGATGATGCCATAACTCTTTCACACATCTAGAAGATTGTAGCCCATAAACAATCCTCTTCAAAGTTGGTTTGTCTTCATTTTATTCTCCTCTTCTTCGCTGGTTATTCTTGTCCTTCTTGTGCTTCAACGAGCTTTCTGGATGCTCCTTTGATGAGGTTGAGTTCTTCCTTATATATAAGCTTCCTTGAGATGTTCGAACAACCCAAATGAGGCCTACTTGTCACTGCTAGGCCAACTCATCTTCTAGCTGGCCGACTTGGTCTTGGAGGGACTTTATGACACAATTTTGACTTATGTAAATTTTTCTTACATGATACAAGATACCCAATAGGGTCTTTTACATATGACAATAACTCTTTGACTCCTAGACTTTATTACAAAGTCCTAGAAGCACACAATGGGTGCTTGACCTATAAGTAAATTAACCTAGAGTATGAAACCCATGTTAGAAATAATAATAATAAATTTGCTTTTTCTCTTTTACATCAATTACAAAAATCAAGAGTACATAATACATCATGAAGACTGGACCTAGTTACATATTTCAACAAATTCCACTTTAATTGTCTTAACTTTTTTATTCATGTGAAATTTTGTTTTATTACACATTGTGTAAAGTCAGTTTATTACCTAATTGTAACAATTAATAAACATAATGATATGGCCTTGAGACTATCCCCACTCTTGTGACCTAGTAACCTTATTCTCCACTTCAATCAATCTTTTATTGAAATTGGCCATTGACATTGTCGACATTGAACGAGTTTGTGGGGGTGTATATTTATCTGCTAGCTTAATTTTTTTTTAATTAATTAATTAAAAAATTTAATTAATTAAATTAACGTTATATATAACTTATAACTTACCATTAAATTAAAGTTATGTATTATATATAACTTATATATAATTATATTATATATTATATATAAATTAACGTTATATATATATTATATACATCCACTACGGAAAGTGACGTCTGATCCGTTTCACCATTCAAAAAAAAAAATCCTTCGAGTGGATAGGAATGGTTCTGTTTGAGCAGATATCACGCAGATAGTTACCACGATTTACCACGATGGTAGTCGTATGTCTTCCGGGCGGATGCACAGCAGTCGGACAGCGGATGGGCGGTGGACAGTGGGAGCAGGACGCGAGTGGTGACTTAAGATTGATGACACCTGCTATTCGAGTTATAACTGCAGGTTATCCGGATTGCCTCGGCCGGCTATCCAGATTACCAGTGCCGGATATGCGACTTCTCACGGCGCAATATGCGGATTACTCTCCTTGGTATGCGACTTAACGGCCTGCAACATGCGAATTATCATCAAGGAACATGGTACAGTCTGTTGATATACGCGAGTTATCGCCGGATACGCGAATTTTCAAAGGATATGCGAGATATTACAGCTTCAAATGCGATCCAATAAGCGAATTATCATGAACTAACTTTGGAGTATAACTTGATACGCGCGAGTTATGGCCAGATAGCGCAGAGGACAGCGCGTGGTGGGGATGGTCAGCGAAAGTATGGACAGTGGTGGGGAGCAGAATATGTGGGCGTGAAATGTGAATGCGATGAGATGGAAGTCGATGCGGCAGCGGGTAAGGCAACTGATGGCAGCAGATCAATAGAGCCTGAGGAGCGAACATGCTCTGATACCAGATGAAGTATAAACTTCTACGATACACAGATATATATATATATATATATATATATATATATATATATTTTTTTTTTTCACATGTGGTTCACGGATACCCATGGTCAATGGGCAGCCGCTACGTCCACGGTAAGAACTGGGTAGCTCATACCCCGAAGGGGAGCACACCCCTCGGCCTATGCTGACCTGACCCCAAGAGCTTTCGGGAATTGACCCTGTGACCTCCCGATTGGCGAGGCACTGATTTGACCGATTGAGCTAACTCTTGGGGCTTATATATATATATATATATATATATATATATATCTGTGTATCGTAGAAGTTTATACTTCATCTGGTATCAGAGCATGTTCGCTCATATATATATATATATTTATTTATTTATTAATAATTGATTGCACTGAATGATGATTGTTTATAGTGAGGGTCCCTGGCTTATATACTGGCATAGGCACCCTTTGGGGAAAGGGCATGATCTTATGATCGTGCCCTTTCGTCTAATTAACCTAAAATTAAATAATAAACCTAAAATTAAATAATTTTTACATAACACTACTTCTATTATCTTTCTTGGGAAATTTGTCATATTAAGAGTAAAATCATGACTCAGATCTTTATATGATGTTATTGGATTTGTTCACCTAAGACTGCAAGTTTCAAAATATTTTTTTTTTGAAGTTTTCTTATCAATTATTATTCATCCTTGTCGGTATAATTTTACATTTGCACTTGGATAACCTAATTTCCCAAAATTCTGTACAGATACTCTTGAAATCTGGTGACTGTGGAGGTGGAGAAAAAAAAATTGGCAAATGATTTTGTATTTTTGTGTAGATGTGTCGTGCTTATTGGGTAGAAGCAATGGTTCTAGTTTATTTCTAGTATTGTTATCTCTGGAATGCTTCGTATGGTTCCAAAACAATGTATAGAGTGCCATAATAATTGTGGAGGGTGCATTCACTGATATTTCATACTACAGCTTAAATTCCTCATTGGAGAGCTCTCCTTTTAATTGCCAAAAATCATTGATTAGCATCTGTCTTTGTTGTAAAGATGTATTCTTCTGGGTTGAGATTTGTATGCTATCTTGATTTCTTTCCCAAATAGTTGACTGTTGACCTATCTAGGTAGGGATCCGAAAACCTTGCTTTGGGGTGGAATAGGGAAATGAAGGAAGACTGATCCATAAATGCTATGCGAAGGATGCAAAATGAAAATTTACAATGTCTGGGGAATCTTAACTATTTTAGTGCCTTATTAGGTTATGGAAAAATAACTGTTGTTCAAATATGTAGCACCACCTTGAACTGTTTCAATTCCAGGATTTTGCGTTCGCATTGAGAGGTTTTGACTGTGGTCCTATATTATACAATCTTGTGCTGTACTCCTACTATCTGGCGAACTTGAACACGTAGAGCCACTTCATACTATTTGCCTAATCATGATAATGGAGCCTGATGGCTAAGAAAAGCATGTTATCATATCAAAGTAATTCAAAATGGTAGCAATTTGTCTGAAAACTCCAGGAATATAGATGAATATTGCAGTTGATTTCAGTCCCAACCTTCTAATTCGCCTCCATTTATGCTGTATAAACCTAATGTTGTGCATAGCTGTGTTTTGCTTGATTATGATCATTTATATATTTTTGGTACCATTATTTTCTTCTTCGTGCCTTGCTCATTACTTCGAGGCTCAACTGTTTTTGAGTTAGAAGCACTTGTGAACACTGAATTCTCATGTAAACGTTCAAGAATCGTTAACTACTAGGTTTTTAGTATATTGCCTTCCGTTTGGTCTGCTCACTTATCTTGTACAAATTTTTTACTTACGCAGATAGCACCTATTTATCTGGCATCTTGCCCTAGACAAGGTTTGCGATTATTGGAGATTTTACTACTAAGGCAACCATTTACTGGAGACAATCGACTAGCTCTAAAGGTAGGAGAGATGAAGAACTGGAATGTTTGTTTGCAAAGTTATGCTTCTTTTTTATTTGTGCTAATTATGCAACTATAAAGTGCTTGGTGGGTTGTGCAGGTTTTACTATCCATTTAATTAATTTTATGAATGATCTGTAATTGAGCAGGGTCTAGAAATCTGTCGTCAGTATGAACTAAACGCTGTTGGAGTAAGCATCATGAAGGTGATTTTTTTAAATTTTGCTATCTTATATGCTATGTTCATATTATAATCAAACATTGTAGTTATTGGATCGCAAAGTCACCTGATTTTTGTTCATGTTCAAATTTGGTGACAATGGAACTCCAGAAGAAAATTGCCAATTTGAAAAAATGTTATAAAATTCACCATTAGGTTGAGAAAAATGGCTTTTTTTTTTTAATCAACTATAATGTGCAAGCTTAGGATAACATTATATATATAGAAATGCTGCTTATGATCACCACTCAACCTACTGCTAGACCACACTCCTGTGGGCCCATGTAAAACGATCAGATTCTATTGAAACTTCATTTGAATAGTCTGTATTAGGAATGAATTTCAATGTAACCAAAGTTATTTCCGAACATAATCACACTAATTCATTGGGTCATGATATCTGCTGAATTTCGATTTTTACCATTAAGTCAATAAACATGCCACATTATGACTAACTTGGGTCACAACAAATTTGCAGGAACTCTTTGTATATTTTTTTGATAGTCATGCTTGATTCATATTGATCATTATTGTTTATCTCTCATCATTTCTTTTGTTCATTCACATTCATTTAGTTGGTAAACATGTATTAAAAATGATTGTATTTGTGCTATGCTATGATATTATCTCCATGCTTTTGAAACATGCAGCAAAAATAATATGAAATAGAAATTATGACTAATATGTTGGAGGATATCTAAACAGAGAGCATATTTCATTGGAAATAACTATTGATGAATGTTAAATATAGTAGTTCTTGATATCACGTTGGTTCTTTGCTCACACAGGTTTTGAATGCCTGTCTTTAAATAAATTATTTTGGATTTTTGACTTTGTCGATATATTTCTTGTCGATCTGTCCATGCGAAGGTTAAAAGAGTTGAAATAGATTGAAATCCTTAGAAAATAATGTTATTACTTAGAGTATTGACTTTCCTTTGTGACAAATCTCTACATAAACATGGGAGATCAAATCTCTAAGGCCTTTGGCCATTGTGGTTAAGTTGCACAAAACTTGGAATGGGCATAGTGTTCTGAAATGGATTTGGTATGGAAATGTGAACCGTCAAAATTTTAGGAAAATACGGACCCATGGTATTTAAAACTAAAAAAACTATAAATAATGTAAAAAAATAGTAATTTTTCTTCATAAAATTTCAAATGAATGATTGATCAAAAAAATTAGAATGACATACCAAAACAACAATTTAATAGAAAGCATATGTATATATGAACTCCCACAGGTGATATCATTATGTAGGATCCTAAATAAACCCTATATATTAGGCTATTATGCAAATTAATGTAGATAGCTACCAACTGAAAACAGTGAAGCCAGCAAGAGTTTCCTTGCTGCCACTGCCCTTATAATTACTCCCAGTGCTCTTAAACTTTGGTTGTTATTATAGGATGGCTATGGTTGTTGAAAAGAGTGTGAGAAATAAAAGAGAGGACTTTTCTTTGGAGGAAATAAGGGGACTTAGGGCTTCTATTTTTTCTTTTAGAAGTTTGTTGAAAATTCATTGAGTAGCATTTTTTAAATGTCAACAGGGAATTTTTGTCATTTACCAAGAGTCATGTTCATTTTAGGGCCTGTTTAGGACCCACACAACTCGAATCATGCTTGCTTTCCTCGAAAATGAGCCCCAATAAGTTGGAGACATGCTAGAAATGTGGGAAAACATTTTGGTCTATGTATATGTTTTGGGAAACGAGCTGATTTGTCTCCCCATTTATTTGACCCGTTTGGTTTCTAGAATGTTTTTGTTCTCCAAATGTGTGTGGTGGTGCTGAATTTCTGACATCAAAGCTTAGGGGGCATTGGGAGGTGTTGAGATAAATTAAAGCAGGGAATCTAATAGAACCAAAAGAAACCCAAATTTTGTAGTCACTGAGCCACATGCATGGTGAAAGGGAGATAACACTATTGCACTAGAGAAAGAGAAACAAATATGCCCAAATGCAAGTGCACTACAGAAGAAATTCACAGCTATGTATAAAAAAAAGGAAATTCTGAGCACAAGAGTATGCCAATGATATAGGTGCTCATAGACAAATGGGAATTGGAGTTGTGTATTAATACAACACTAGGTGGGGTGTCCCATAGAGGGGTGATCCTTAACCGTACCATACTTAGTAATACAATACAAGAATAAAGAATATGGCCTTGGCCATAATTACAAGTACATAATGATACATATGAATGCTCCATGGCCACATTTGAAGATCACACCATTAATTGCAACATTGCCCCTTGTCCTAAATAGGTGTTACACTTCAAATTCTCTTCAATGCACCCCATACTTTTTCATCAGATGTGACACATCATATGAGCAAATTTTGGGCCTATCTTGATGATGTTAGAGCTGAAAGTACCATGACTGGTTTTTTCACTGTGATGCTTCGTACGATTGTATCATTATCAACCAAAAGTGTGATCATTTTGTACTCATATATTATATTGGACCATGTTTAGTTAATGTATGTAAAATTGTTTGTTTACCTAGGTGGTTTCTCTAGACACTTTGTGGTTGGTAATGGTCCATCCTCGTAGTCCTCATTTTAGGATAGTGCTTGCTCGTATGGCTTAGCTGACCACCCCTTGGAGGTCATTATGTTGATCCCAAGTATCTGTTTATGACCCTGGTAGGTACGCTAGGGTCTTGGGATGGATCTACTAGGACACATGACCTAGAAAATGTCTAGGTTTTTTCGCTTTATAAGTGTTGCTGATGTTGTAAGGGTTGTCATGCCTATGGGAGCACACTTATCTAATTTCTAATCATCAATCCTCATTATGTATTTGTAATTTAGTCACACTTTGGAAATAGAATGTTGGAGATGGCTATATAGTTGAACATGTAGAGAGTTCTTGAGGTAGTTTCACAAATCTTGAGGCAGTTCACAGATTTATATGCATTGGTCCCATCACCTAAGACACTTTTGGCCTTTTTCTTCATGCATGGGTCTTGTTGTCACGCAAAGTGTCTAAGCACCACGACAACGCTCAGACCGGGGACTGTCACCCTGATCCCCGATCTCTCCGTTTAAGTTGTCTCCCTAGGCTAAGGGGGGTAGACCCTATGGGATAAAGGAGAACCAACTGGGAGGCAGCTGGCTTGGGAGACACAACAAGGCAGAGAAGCGCTTGATTGAAGCTTAGCGACACTTAAAGATTAATTTGCTTTAGAATGCTTAAGATTAGTGCCTTATGGAGTTAATGATTAAATAATTGTTTATCAACTGCTGCAAAAAATATGAAATTTGTAATTCCAAGATTAACAATCATTTACCATCAAATAACCCAAGCAATGCAAGATATTCAATAAATGCACAATGCTTTAACAATGTTCCAACAATTAAACTTCAAAAAATCAAATGCTTTAAATGACCATAAAATTTAAATGCTGACCAGTTCACAAAATGATTCACCACTTTTCAATAGTTAATCTTTAAATAAACATTTAAGCGTATTTAACTATAGAGAAGTGGAACATAAATACCACAAAAGACACAAAAATGAATTTTCAATTTTTTAGTTAATCTTTTTCAAAATTTTTATATATTTTTAAATTTTTATAAAATTCTAATATTTAAATAAAACAAGACTAAAATCTAAATAAATAAAATTTAAATCTAAATGAAAATAAAAATCTAAGCTATAAAACAAAAATCTAAAGAAAAGCCTAAAGATAAACTTTTTATGCTTTTGGGATTTATATTTTTTAATTTTTTTTTTTTTGTTTTTTTATATTTTTAATACTATTTTTAAAGTCAAAATCAAAACAAAACAAAATCTAAAATCTAAATAAAAATTCAAAAAGAAAATGAATTTTTTTATGAAACCTAACTAAATAAAATAGGAAATGAACTAAAATATAGTTAAAATATAACTAAACCTACACTAAATAAAGACTAAAGATTATAAAACCTAACATATACATGAAATCAAACGAAAAAAATCCAACTCTAATCGTATAGCACCTATACAATAATAATAAAAAGAAAATCGAATGCCTTGTTTTGGTGTTGTGCGTGTGCAGGTCCAGACGGCGGAGGGTTCAAGGGCTGCGTGTGGCGCTTGGGCAAAGGAGATGAGGCAGAGCGCAGGATGGATAAAGGAGCAGAAGGAGTGCGTGGAGCAGAGGTTTGTTTTGCAGGTTGTGAGGGAGCGGATGAGGAGCTGTGGATATGTGGCTGCGTGAAAGAAGAGGGACGTAGTATGGCAGCATAAGGAAGAATATGGCAGCGTTTGGATGTGACTGCAGTTTGCAGGGATGGACGTGAGAGCAGTAGAGGAATAATGCAGGGGTGCAGGTTTCGCTGCAAAGGAATGTACGGCGTGGTGGGTTTCATTGTAGGTATGCGGAAAAGGACAACATGGGGATGATGACTGTGGGGAAGAGAATGAGACTCGGGTTGCCAGAGGGAGCCGCAGGAGAGTGAGGGTGGAGCGGAAATTAGCTGCGTGGAGCTGGACGAGGGACTGAGCTGTGGGCAGAATGAGAGGGACGTAGATAGCCGCAGATGATGAATGCGATGAAGCTGAGGACGCTAGAGGGATGGTTGGACAGAGCTGTGGATTTCTTCCGAAACCTTAATTTTTTAACTCCCTTTGCTTTTGATGAAAACCCTGCAATAAATTTCCAGATCTGAAAGTGACTGAAGTTGAAACCCTTGGACAGCAAAACAGTGCCCCTGTAAAAACTGGTTGTGAGGCCAGATCTTACCCCCCAGGGCCTAGATCTGGCTTCCAACGAGAATCTCTTCCTCAAATCAGCAACCTGCAAAAAGAAAACCCAGAGGCAAAATATGCAAGGAAATAACCCAAAATTTAACTAAATAATTACAGTATTCACAAACTAACGACTCTATGCAGTCAGATTTGTCAATAATCCACAAAAATATTTTCAGAATTTTAAATTTACTATGAGATGCTTCAGAAAACCCTTCATGCATTCACAAGAGAAATTCAAATGATAAGCCCAGGATCAAAACTAGCTAGGCTCTTCAGAAAGTGCTTCTCGGAGTTGGTTGGTTTAGCTAAGAACTTCCCCAAACGCCCGTTGATCTTCGAAATCTAGATTTTCCTGCACAGCTTACTTCAACCATTAACAAAGAGGGAGAAAATGATACTAAAATCCAAATTTAATGGAGATACCTGCCATCATGTTAAGAAATTTAACTACCATTCAAACCCTAGAGACTAAACAAGATACTTGTGTTTAAAATCACTTTTGATAAAGCTATTATCAATGGCTGAAATTAAAATCATGCACAGAAATGAAACATCTTACAACAATTCCAGAAGAGTAACACCAATAAGATTTCAAGTTTCAACCCCAAAGTCTTTCTTTATTGCACAAGAAAAAGATTACAAGAGAGCTTTCTTTAGCACAAGACTTACAGATCGAATGATCTCAAATGACCCCTAACACCCTATTTAAAGGAAAATTTCCCAACTGCTAGTTCAAGTGATGCATGTCAACGTGATCTCGACCGTCGATGGGGATCAAAATCTCTTTTAATCTCATCTGTGGAAATTTTAAATGTATTTTAATATATTAAAAATTAAAATTTTGCATTTATTTCCTCAAAACTTTGACCTATTATTATTTTACTATTTTTTTTTAATTTTTAATTTTTATTATTATTTTTTTTAATTATTATTATTATTATTTATTATTTATTATTTATTATTTTTTTTTTATGTTTGGACCCTCGAACTTAGCCTTTGGGAATTTTACCTAGGACCTAGGAATTATGAGGGGATTAATTATTTTCCAACCCTCAAGACACTTGACATCATGATTTTTACATTTTTACATCTCAAGGGGGATAACCCATTTGACATAGACCCTCATAGAACACCCAGTTCAAGCAATTATTTGACAAAATTTCTCAGAAACAAATTATCAAACACTCTCAGAAAATTAGTGGCAGAACATAGAGGGTTTACGTGGACGGATTCCTGTAGTTTATGAAATAAAGGGGGGGCGTGTTTCTTGAAGAGTATTCCTGCTGAATATTTTTCACCATATGCAAATCAGAGAGGTACTCTACTGTATGTTGATGTCTTGTTGTTCCTAAATGATGGGGTACTTAAAGCACCTCTTAAATCAACACAACAGTACATTAGTAGACTGCAATCTGAACTAGAAACCCAAACTGAACAACAAACCTTTCTCAAGAGAGGTCTATGCCATTCTTCAAAATGAACAACCAAAAGATGTGCAGAAGGGCCAGGAAATAGGACACAAGATTTTTGCCCTTGGAATAGATTTGAAACACATGAGGGTCACATGGAAAGCACTCGTCAAACTTGATGAACTTGACACCCTCCTTTCCAAAGTGAGTCAGTTAGAAGGGAAGAAATTAATTTGGGCTCTAAGACCAGCTATGCTTGCTCTCATACAACCCAAGTTCTTGGAGGAACCTTGTGAAGGGATTAGGCTTCTAGTTGCATCTTGTCGTAGTCACATCATGAGACTGACTGCACCTATAACTCCTTTCAATGATGAATTTATGAGGAGAGTTTTTAGGCTGATAGTAGGGGCCTTGCAGGACTTGGATATTAGTGAGGGCTCTACCTTTGAGAAGAAGCTTGAGATTTTAGGAGTTATGGCCATGACTAGGTCTATGAAATAATGTTTGATCTTAAATGTGATGATATTCTCTTGCAGATGTTCGAATGCTTCTTTAGCATTACGAAACATCATTTTGACACAGTGATAGGACACACAGAGTCTATCTTGTCATCATGTATCATAGGTCGTGATGCCATTTGTCGGGAATTGCAGTGTCGATTGTTGTCTGTTTGGAGGAGAGAGCAGTTGGTCTCACCTGCTGCTTATGAGCTAGCCGAAAGGCTGGTTGAGCAGAACAGTGGGTTGTTCAGGAGACAGTTGACGAGGGAGGAGTTGCTCAGGTTTGGTGGATCATGCAACAAGAATGAGCTGAGGAGGAAGGGACTTTGCTTTATCTGCAAAGGACCTTGGGGACCTGACCACTCATGTTTGGGTGATGCTGAGGAGGTGACAGAGGTGGAGCAGGAGGAGATTCCTTCTGACTTTCAGGGTGAGAACGCTTCCTTGGACGAGTCCATGGGTTCATACACTGATACCTCCGCGAAGCATGAGCAGTGATGTGGAGTTGATGTCAGTAGCCTAGATGTGCATCCATGTGTGGTAGAGGAGTATGACGAGCAACTGATTGTTCCCATGAGGGAAGGAGATCCGGGAGCAGATGAGCGATTGATGATTCAGCATAGGGAGCACATAGAGGAGCATGAGACAGATGACACACACAGTGTGCGGGATGGGACAGTGTTGGAGAGTCAGCTAGTGGCTCATGTTGAGCCCATGATGGAGGATGAGCAGACACCCTTGGGGCCAACCATTGGAGTGGAACAAACAGATGTGTAGGAAACTTCCTGGGAGGCAGTATTTGCAGAAACTTGTCCATAGGAGATGTTGGAGATTGACAGGGTTGTCTTGTAGGAGGATAGTAGACAACATGAGCTATTGGAGATGGTGGTGCATCCATCTTTGGGCCGATCCACTGATGAGGTGCGGGTAGATGCACGGGCAACTGGCAGCGCTGTAGGGATTTCAGGGAGCAACCATCCCCAAGGGTATATAGATAGGGTTTGCAGCACGATGTGCCCACTTCTTCCCATTAGAGGGAGGAAGGCAAAATTTCTCGGACATGTTTTGATTGACCGGGTAGAGCCTCAGGAGTTGAGCATGGACCAGTTTCAACATAGTAGACGTATCCCTTGCACAAGTGTCCATACATTAGATTGGCGGGAGATCATGAGTTGGTATCCTTTTGATGGAGTATCAACCTTAGTTCGGGGCACAATACAACAGGGGCACTTAGACGAGGAGGTTACTATATGTTTTAGTGAGCAGTGGGAGGTGGACTGACAGTTCACCAGTGTTTCCATAGCATTAGCCCTGCATCAGCAGAGTGGGGATGACCTTGGCCTATGCCCGAGGTTGGATTGGAGAGAGGTGATGAGCTGGTACGCAGTTGGTGGGGCAACATTCACAGTCGGAGCTATAGCACAACAGGAGCCATGGAGCATTGATGCTCCTTCTTGGTGGCATTGGGGTCCAAGTGGACCTACTAGTAGCAGGTTGAGTCAAAGATGGACATGGGATCTAGGTATTGGAGGATCCAGTCATGTTTCAATAGCTTGGAGGCGTGACGTGGACCAGTGGTTCGTATGGGATCCAGGCATTGGGTCTCAGTTGCGTCGGGCCACCAGATTGGTCCACAGGTTTGGATTGCTTGAGGGCAAGCAATCTTGGGGCGGGAGGACTGTCATGTCCCCGTTTTCATTCTACTTTATAGTACAGCCAAGGTGGATTTCCAGGGTAGGGGATTGCCAGGTCCGTGTAGCAGGTTATGTCGTCAGGGGTCTCAGTGGAGGTTTGAGGAGTTACTATGAGGTCCAACAACATTCGCTTGGCATATTCCATCATTCGCACAGTTGGCCTTTCATTTCGGCGCATTCTGACCACTTTCAGAAAACTGAGTTATTAGTGGGCTTGAATGAATTAATTACGCTTAAGGTGGCATTTCGGGAGGAATACGTGGCATAACACCTTAGTGTAATAACTTATTGGAACCAGAATGAGAAGATCTACATGATGGGATGGTTAGATGAGAGTTTCAGTGACTTGGGGAGACATGATGACTAATTTACTCTTTTGCCACAATAAAATAATATTTTAATTGAAATAAAAGAGGGAAAAGTGCTCCATGATTAAAATAATAATAAAATTGAAGGTTCTAGAGGAGTCCATCAAATCTATAAAAGAGGAGGAGGAGACCATTGGAGGACGACTTGGATTTGATATTGTTTCTTTTGTAGAGGTTTGAGAACTTGGTTCTCTACTCCATTGGTAGCTCGAGGATGAAAAACCTCGGGTGATATAGAGAGATTGGGCGAGCACCCATCTCCCCTTGGTGGATTCATTCAAAATCCACAGGTGTAGTGATTGTTATTTTGTTTCGGTTTGGAGATCGGAGGGTCATTCCCAGCTATTGTATTGGCATCTATCTATATATAATAAAGCTAGATTTTGGTTGTTGCATTTCTCATTGTTCCTAGTGTTGTGATTTTTAATGAGATTTTATGCAATTTATAGATTTATTGTTTGGGTTTTACATGGCAATCTTCTGGTAGATGCATGATAGTTTTATATGAAGTTCTTGTTTCAAAAAATTCTGATTTGGGACATTACACTTTCACTTGGTTTGAGGGGTGACCCCCTTGGAGGACCATTCCACTAGACATTTTGGCACATGTGGACACTTTCTATCTTAACGAGACTTCTTCCATGACTTTTGGAGGTCACTTACTTGATTTGAGGATGATTGTCCACCTTGGAGACCTTTGATGTAGATGTTGGAGCTTATTTGGAGGAGCTATCCTCCCTATTGGCCATCATTTATTGCACACATGTGATCGTTCCATGCTTTGATGCTAGACATTGGCATCTTGTTGACTTTTCTTTCTAGGAGCAAGTTGCCATGTTTTGTGGGTCTCCCCTTGCATTTGGGAGAGACATTGTGCCTCTTTTGACCTTGGTTTGACCTCTTTTGTTGGACGAGCTCCACTCTTGGAGGATATTTTTTTTTAAAGGGATAGGTAGGTATTTTGATATTAAAATAAAAATCTGGTTTCCAGGCCAGATTCCATACATGGTTCTTCATGTTCCATAATTATACTACATTCAAAAGTAAAAAATATTGAAAACTTGTGCTTATGGCAGTTTTAACCAGTTGTTCTAAACAAATGCCTACCATATTCCTTACAAAAAATTCTTAGTAACAATTAATATCTAGATTCTAAATAACATCAAAAAATTTCAAAACAAGATAATTTATCTGACAGATGGTAGTCCCGCCTCTTCAATTTCTTCTTAGAGCTGAACTTCATCATCCTTAGCCTACTGTTCTTGCCTCCCTAGCTTTTTTGGCCCTTTTCTTCACTGTTCCCTTGCTGGTCTCGCTTTCTTCCAGAGTAAACGTAGCTCCTCTGCTAAAGTGGTCTTCAACCTCTGCTAGTTTGATGTCCATGGTTGTCAATTCTGTTCGAACCTCGACTTGGAATTGTTCCATTTTTCTCTGCATCAATTCATACTTGGTATCCATTAACAACTAATAAGTCTTCCTTTCCTTTTCCTGTGAGGCACTCTTTTTCTTTAGGGATTTCAACAACCCCTCCACTACCTCCAACAATATTTCCAGGAGCAGGTTCATTTGGACATGCTCATTCCCACTGGATGAGGTCCTCAGATCTGCCATAATAAGCCTATGCTGCACTGCTCCTCAGTTTCCAAGAGTTGACGATCGTCGTGGTTCATAGTAACAAATACTCAGCAACAATGCAATGCGATTTCGAATACAAATATCGCCAAGCCTCATATAACCTCCTCTGCCTCTGTTCCTCCACCTTGGAGCATTAAATTGCAAGGCTATCGAATCCATGCGAAAATCTTGTCGAATTCCCTTAGGTGATTGTTGAATGATATAGTGGGAGAAAAGGATTTACTCCATTATGTAAATTGAATGGGCCGATGCGTTCCCCACCTATATATTCCAATTTCCGACTTGAAGTATTAAAACTAGTGGCCACTTGTGCTCGCCTGAGGCTTCATTCCTTTGCCAGATGTTACAATTATTTGGACAGGAGTGTGTCTATGTTGTTCTGCGTAGTTGGGGGGTTAATGGGAGTTTCCATTTCTTCATTGCCAACGCTGGGATGTGAGCTTTTGTCTGATTGTTGTATGATTGAGCAGATGGAGAGTCCTCCACATTATATGCTTGATCATTTATTCAACTGCTCGAGCCTTTATAAATATATTTTTGTCCAAACATTTTGCTCATCGTTTTCATGGTAGAGGGGAATTTACAATCAAGCTATGGTTCAATTCTAAAGACCCTTGCTCCAACATAGACCCTCTATTTGCCAATGTGTCAATTGATGTGTTTAACTGCCTATAGACATGGAAAAATTCAGTTTGTTCAAAATTCAATGTTTGTAAAGCAATCCTTTGCAATATAAGATAGAGGCCAAAATTTTGTGATCCCTTTGCTTTCCACACTTGTTGAATTAAAATCATTGAATCTCCAAACACTGTCATTTTAGAAAATTTCCTTGCTATTGCTAATTCTAATCATTGCCAAAGAGCTAGATATTCAGCTTGGCTCTTAGTTGCAATACCTAGACCCTAAGTATATTATATTTATACTCAACTTGGTTGTTAGTTGCAATACCTAGACCCCAAGTATATTGTATCTATATTTGTTCATCGGGGTGTGGGATAGACTCTCCCACTCCCACTATTGGAGGAATTTTTATACATGTGGCACATCTTTATTTTAGTTTGACTTAGTCTCCTTTAGTTAGTCGAAGAGATTTTTTTTTTTCTTCTATTTCTCCCTGGCTACATATAAGGAGATAGAAAATAATATTTAATAAGAAGGATGATGAAACCTCCTCTATAATTAGAGGTTCTTCCTCTCATTCCACTTAGTTGTTGTTGACTATTTTTTTGAGAATACAAATTTGTTGAATATCTACTTAAGGTGGCATTGGTGTTAATTCTTGGAGCTCTTCTCTCTTGGTTTATTTTGGTGCTTTGAAGATTTGTTGTGTTTACTCAAGATCCCTACAATTTTTCAAGATCTATCCATTTGGAGGGTAAGACTACCAATTAGAGGGAAGACGTCTTAGGGTAAATCCTTTCCTTCTTCCATTGTTAGTTTGCTATTTGTTCAATTCCTTGCACTTTTTTTTTTTCTTTGGATCCCTAGTAAGGGCATATAGAATTTCTATCAAACTATAGTTGATCTTGTTGATGAAGACTCTTCTTTTGGGAATCACCTCTTGTAGGGCCTTGGTTGTTGAAAAAAAGTGTGACTAGGTTCGGTCTTCATAATGACATGAAACTGTGATTTTGGTAAATGATGAAAGGAAGAAAATAAAATTATTATTGTAATGCCTTGCTTCATGGGTTTCATGAGCAAGAGGTTTTATTTTAGATGGCTCCCATTGAGAGCCTTTAGGATTTGTCATATAAATCATATAGAGTCAATGTCATGTATGAAGAATGTCTATAAAAGTGTCTAGAAGCCCTCCAACGACAAGCACTAGTCGTCCTCTTGGAGTCGGCCTCAAAACTGAGAGTATAAGCTCATGTCGGCTCACCTTATGGAAGACACACCTATTCGAAAATATAGGTTGGCTTATTTATGGTACAGACTACTATAAATACGTGGCTAGGATCTCCGCATTTCCACAGTTCACAAGTTCAGATTCCTCTGAGATTTTCAGATGACCATTATAGTCAACAGTTCGGATTCCTCTGAAGTTTTTCGGGTGACCAAGAACAGTGACAAGTTCGGATTTGAATAGGAGTTAGCTGTGATGGGTTCGGATTTTAGAGTAAGCATAGCTCGAGCTTATAATAGAGAGACACAATTTCAGACAAGGATATCACTACAGTTCGGATATCATTACAGTCATTTTAGATTATTGTGAGAGAGTCTCGGTGGTATGAAGGAAACCTCAGATGAGTGCTATAATAACACGACGCTATCTCAGTATTGATGTTATGATAGTATTGTGAGCTCAGTGACTTTTCGATGTTAAAGGGTCAATGTAATCACAGTAAGAGGGATGACCATCACAGAAGTAAGGTCTCGAGAATATGACAATGAGAAGGTCTCACAGTAAAGGAGATCTCAATGTGGAGACAATGATAATATCTCGATGATAACGATGTCTTGATGCAAAGAAAGTTGAAGCGGAAGAGGAGTTAAGAAGAAGAGAAGACAATGAAGAGAACTAGTGTCTTGGTCTGGGAGTGGCTAATAGGTTAAGGGTCTTGGTCTTGGTATTCGTCAATTGGAATCTCTATAAGAAGAATTTGTGCGGGTTTTCCTCTCAAAGAGTGAGAGCTTTTGGTTCTAGCTGATAGCCTACATTCTGTGTCTTGTGTCTATTTATGTTCATGCATTGGTAGTTGTTTGATGAAGAAGAACACTAATAACTTAAGCAACAAGAAGATTTTAATCTAATGAACTAAAAGACTCTCACAAGCAGTTACTAATTAAGAGAAATCACCTAATTCATGATGTCCTAGATTTCTCAACATGGTGTCGGAGCTAAGGTGTCAAAGTTAAGAAAAGGGCATGTAATCAAAGAGACACTCAAGGATCGGGTTTCAAGAATGGCACCAAAACAAGTTGAAGGATATCAAAGCGAAAGTTCAAAGATCTCTACATTGAAGAATCAAACCCTAGATCAGAGAAGAAGATCTACTTCAGAAGAAGTCTTGGGATCATCAATCAAAATAATCATGGCTAAAGCCTTATTTATACTTAAGGCAAATATATCTACAAATCAAGGCAACTAGAAGTCTACACCAACAGAAGTGTTGAATCCTATAGTCACCATCAAAAGACCACAAAGACTATCATCAAGTTGAAGCTAAGTTGCACGAAACAGGGAAACGGGTACGAGTTTCTGAAACGGGCACAGGTACAAAACGTGACCCCCACAAATTTTGGAAACGGGTAAACGCAATATATATATATATATATATATATATATATATATATATATATATATATATATATTAGGACATTTAAGAAATATGTGCAATCATAAAGCATATATGATACATTCTAATTTGTTACATTATGATTAAATTGTCAATGCATAAACTCTAAGTCTCTAAATTAACATTACATTTACTCATGAATGATCACATAATGAAAATAGCAATATCCAAAATCAGCCACGAGAAATTTCTAATTTCTTGTCTCGTGCTTGATTAGGAGTCTCCTCCTACATAGTCGAACGACCTTAGTGCTCTTGATTAAATACAAGTTCCATACCCTAGTATCCTACATGCTCTTGATTATTGGGAGTCTCCCCTGCATAGAGGGCTTGGTTCTCTTGATTAAATACAAGTTCCATACCCTAGTACATGACAAAATCCAATGGAAACATTGCAATCCCCCCAATCCTGAAATCTTGAAAAACAGATAAGTCTGCTGGATTTTGAGTGAGATCTAAAATTCTACTTTCTCCATATGAAATCCAGTGAGGGCTAAACCACTCTCAAGCATCCGGAGTCATTTCATGGTAATGTTAAAAATTTAAGGAAAAGGATGAAAATGAACTTTCATCCTTTTACTTTAAGAATTTAACATTACCATGAACTGCATATCAACACTAGGGCCATATGCTTGAACATTAGGCTGCCCCACTCAAAAATACCCTTTTTTTTATAACTTGAGAGGCATCCAGAAGATATGTTAGTCATCCAATAAAAAGTTAAAAGAGAAAAAAAAATACAAGAAAATGTCAATTTAGAAGAGGAAACTTCGTCGTGCGACCTGGAAATGCGTTTCCGGCCATACTGGCCACGTTCCTCCTTGAGAAACGAGCCAGTACTGCCGGAAACGCATTTCCAGGCCGTACGATACGAGTTTCCTTGTTTCCATTTCGTTTCCGGCTGGAAACAAACCCTTCTCCAACGTTTCTTGCAACTTAGATTTGAAGAGATCTACAAAGCAAGGTAGCCCAAAGTATAGACATCGAAGAGAAGTACTTTAAGGACGAAGATCACATCATCTTGGAGAAAGTCGAAACCCTAGAAGCATTTATGATCTGCACTCATTCACCACCGAGGAAGTTGAAGTATCTTGAAGGTTGTTCATCCATAAAAGGCTAGATCGAAAGGCGTTGTCATAAAAAGGGCAATCTTCTCTTTATTGGAGCAAGGATTTCATTTGGAAGAAGATCATCCAAAAGGAGGTAGTCTCCCCTCGTTGAAGCAAGGACCTCCTTATCCTTAAAGAGGATCATCCGAGAAGCATCAAGTCATCTTCATTGATCATCATCAACAAAGGAATCAAGCTGAAGATTTCATCTTCACTTAACCAAGTAAGTATCTTTTATTCTATAATCTAAATTTGATAAAAATGACTTTGTTTTGCAAGGAGAACTATAAGCTGGTTGGGTCATCGAACTTCCTTGTATGAAAAAGGAGGGTAGGCATAGTCTTGGAAGAAATTGAAGTCATTTCAATGGAAAGTGTCCACACCATTCGAAGGTCAAGCATTATCTGAATACATGGAAAGGGATCAAAGGGATCAAGGGATTGTTATGAAATCAGTCAAAGGTCCGCTCATCCCTATATTACAGGATTGGAGACATCAAGGAAATATATGATGAACTGGTAGAACTATTCTCTGAAGATGCTATAAAGAAGGTCACATCACTTAGATTTGATCTACACAAATTGAAGGTATCAAAGGATAAAGGGTTATCTTCATAAGATCTCAATTGCAAGATTTGGGAGAGATAATCCTCATTGTTCTAAATGCACTCACTGATGAACAAGGTAACAAATGTCTATGTGGAAAAGAAGGCTATCCCATTCAACAACTTGTGGTTTCTATGCAAGATAGAAGAAGATTAGTTGAAGGCAAAATGTATTCAGAGATTTGTCGAAAGGAGAGAAGATCATAGCTAAGACTCGATGCTATGAGCATTACAGAAAAGATTGTTCTAAGCTCAAAAAGGGCAATAACAAGGCAGATAGAGAAGACGTCCAATTCATCGAAGAAATGGAGGAAGCCATAAGAGGAAAAGCATTAGAAGCAAGAGTCCGTGACATCACCATAAGGAAACATGAAGGACAACTGGAACAAAATCTATGGCACTCAAATATGAAGGATATAGCTCTTGGGAACCTCATTGGAAACTTAAGGAAAATAAGAAGTCATCCTGGACAAGTCTCATCATACATCAAGTCAAAAGGAAACATCTGTTGGATAGGGATACGGAAGATCTTCAAGGTTCTATGATGGAATCCTCATCAGAGGGTTCACTGATCTAGAAAGGAAGCAAGTGTTTCATCAGGAACTCCAACTTGTGGAATTCATGAGATGATGGTATGATGACATAAGAGATGAAGTAGATCAAGGGGTTGAAGATCTTCTCAATCAAGGAAGATGCTGAAAGAAGCCTAGATGACCTAAAGGTAAATAAGGTACGTATGATTGTATTCAATATTATAAAGTCATGTTATATGGTTGCAGGTAACATGGATCACTGCTCTATCTTCAGAAGCATGATCAAAGGAAAATAAATCTCCTTCTATGGAAGGTTGCCAGAAGGCACGGGTCACACTAGATGTGTTGAAGAAAGTGTAACTAGGTTCAGTCTTCATAATGACATGATCTTTGTAAATAATGTAATAAAAGAGAATAAATTATTTTTGTATGCCTTGCTACATGGGTTTCATGAGCAAGAAGTGTCATAGGTCAAAAGACTTCTTCTTGATGTCTTTAGGATTTTATTATTATGTCAAAGAGTCAAGTCATGTATGAAGAAGCTCTTCATGAGCTTATGTAAAATGTATTCAAGCTAAAGCAACCCTCCAAGACCAAGAACAATCCTCCATTAGCAAGCTCAAGAAGTCTGCAAGCAAATCAATAAGGAATTCATCATGTCGGCTCCAAAAATGAATTAAATACATAATTAAATGTCATGTCGGCTTGGGCAATAGACATGTCGGTTCATGTATTCAAGTCGGCTCAATATAGGAGGCACAAACGACTATAAATACCCGTCTAGGGTATCCGCAAATGCCAAGTGATAGAAGCTTGGATTTGTCTGCGTCCTCGGATGGGTTTAAGGTGTAGGCAGAAATGACTTTGGTCTAGCATATTTGTGTTTCGTATAGGCACCAGAGATAGCATCTCGGCCTCATCACATTCTTGATCAACTACAGTGCTGTAGTGTCTCGGATGAGGTGCAGGGGAGTGCATATAAGCCTCTGCAACTTCGTATATCCTTACAGTAAGTATCTACAATGGAACCCTCTCGGTGGTAGCACTCTCGTCATAGTAATGAAGCTCTCGATGAAGGAAGAAAATCGCAGTTACGTATGGATGGAGAGATACAGTCTCGAATGGTCTCGAGGATCCTATAGTCTTGATGGATAGGATCACGATGATCCCACAAACAACATACAGTTTCGTCATATTTATTATATCCTCTCGGCATACTCACAGTCACAACTGTAATGATAAGGATATCAGTGCACATTCTGCCTTGGCATTCCAGATAGACGCAACATATCTATAATGACTAAGGTCTCAGTTATATACGCGTGATATAAAGATCTCATAGTGATTCACCTAGTCTCGGCATATAGATGTAGCAAGCATATGTGGAGTTTTCATAGTGATACTCAGTCTTGGTATATATATTATGAAAGATGGTAATCATGATCTTGGTCATAATCATGTTAGGTTTGAGATCAGATTGTTGATGAAGATCTCCGTATAGCTCTCAGAGATATATATACAGATTTTGAGGCAAAAAATGTTATGCAAAGTAGTATTAATTTTGATGAAGGTGCAACAAGGATCATAGCGATGGCCTCGTTGATATAGGCAGTGATGATATCGGTGATGCAATAATGAGGACCTTAGTGTAGCAGCAACAATGAGGATGATCTCAGCAGTGATTGAAAAGAGGATTGATGTCTTAGTCTTGGAGTGGCGTAGTAGGTCAAGGGTCCTGGTCTTGGTATTCGTCAATTGGAATCTCTATAAGAAGAAATTTTGTGCAGGTTTTCCTCTTCAAGAGGGAGAGGTTTTAGCCCTGGAAGAGCTAAATATCTTGTGTTCTTGTCTCTTTGTTTTGATAGCAGTTTGATGAAGTAATTACACACACTAATAATAATAAGAAGATCAAGCTAAGAAAATTTTTAAAAGAACTTCACAAATTTGTTATCATGCTAAGAAGAATCACCTTAATTCTGAATGCCCTAGATTCTTCAACATGGTATCAGAGGGTTGGGTTCAGAAGTCAAAGGAAGGGCAGAAAAGAGACATTCAAGGATCAAGTTTCTACAAGGCATCAAAGCAAGCTGAAGGATATCAAGATCTACATTGCAGAATCAAACCCTAATCGTGATCAAACCCTAGATCAAAGGATCAATCTTCAACAACAGTATTCAATAACAAGGGTTGCTGTCTATGCAATCAAGGAGACAATATTCAACAGCAAGACCTTTTTAAGGCCTCCAAGACTCTCATCAAATGAAGCTCAAAGGACCTCAAATCGAAGTCTACATCAACTCAAAGAAGGTCCTAGAAGCAGTCTTGATTTGAACTACAATTGAAGGCAATAAAGCATGAACATCTTCGGAGGATCATTTCCTTACCCTAGAAGGAAAAACAGTCAAGAGAAGCAGCAAAGTATTCAAGAAGAAGTCCTCATACATCTTCTTCTACCAACATCAAAGCAATCAAGGTGAAGACTTCATCTTCACAATCAAGTAAGTATCTTTTCATTCTGTAATCAAGTTGGTTCTATGACTTCATGAATGCAAGGAGATCTATAGATAGATAGGTCATCAAAGGTCCTTGCATAGAATAAGAATCCTTATGGAGAAAAGAAGTCAGTAAACATGTCTCCTTTCAAGTCATCTCTATGTAGTAAGAAAGGAGACAGATAAGAAATATATAGAAGATATACATTCTAAAATGAAGTGAAGTAGGTCATATCAGTTAGACCGGATTGAAGGTATGAAAGAGTAAAGGAATATCTTCATGAGATCCGGGAAAAAATGATGAGAAAATAATCATCATTGATATTGATATTGATAAGCAAGGTAACAAATGTCCATGAACAAGAAGGTTACCTCAATCAACAATTTGTGGTCTCTATGCTAGATAGAGAAAGACAAGTTGAAAGGACTCAAATATGTGCAGAAAGGAAAGGGAAGGTTGACAAGACAAAATAGTACTATGGAAAGATTATGGAGAGGAGCTCATATTGTCGGAAGGGTGAAGGAAGCTGAAGAAAAGGGCCAAGGGAAGAGGGAGTAGCAGACCTCTATTATGAATGAGATGGTGTCCCTCTCAAAAGGATCCTATCAGAAGTCCTTGCAGATATGACCATGGTAAGAAGATGCATCGTGGCATCATGGAAGCATTAGAAACAAGAACTCGTGATATCACCATAAGAAACATGAAGGACATAGCTCTTGGGAATCTCATTGGACATTAAAGGAAAGGAAGAAGTCATCCAGGTCAAAGGAAACATTTGCCAGATAGGGATATGAAAGATCTTGAAGATTCTCTGATAGAAACCTCAGCGGAGGATCCACTAATCTGGGAAGGTAGCAAGTGTTTCATCAGGAAATCCAACTTCTGGAAGTCATGAGATGATGGTCCAATGACATGAGAAATGAAGCAGATCAAGGGATTGAAGATCTTTCTAATCAAGAAAGCTGCTTGAAGAAACCTAAAGGAATGAGTTATGTGTGGTTGTATTTGTATTTAATATTGCAATGTTATGACATATGGTTGCAGGTAACATGGATCGAGCGTGATTAAGAAGAAAATGATTTCCTCCTCTGAAAGGATGCAGAAAGACATAAGTCACATTAGATGAAATCAACATAATATGTCCCCATATGAAGTATGTGGTGGTTGACTACGCTTGAAGAACTTTGACTGAAAGATCCTGGGAATGGAAGATGTGAGGATGGAAGAGATCGTGAAATATGCAACCATGATGAAGGCAATCAACATCCAAAGGATCAGGAAGATTTGACCAGAAAATCTCCTGGAAAGATGTGAAGACTCTGATGGAAGTCTGAAAAGATGAAGACCCTTGACAACAGATATCGTGGGAGATGTGTCAACATGTATGCAGGGTGTTGATACCTACAAAAAGATGTCACTGGAAAAGGCCATCACCAAAAGGTAATATGTGATTTGTTTTTTTTTTGGTGTCTGACCTCTTGGAGAAACTCTGGGTATGTGTGCAGGGCCATGGTAAGAAGAGTTGTGAAGGATGTCACAACTATGTACCTTGTTATCTAGAGCAATCACCGTTGAAGGAAAGGTGAAGATAGATGGCCCTATGAAGGAAACTCCAGATGTAAGGCCAAGGAGGATACTTTCCGGGAAAGAAGGAATGACATGATGGACGAAAGTAATGGATCACTAAACCCTACATATGAAGAAGATGACATCGAAGTCTTGGATCATCAGTCAACTAGAAGACCCTATAAAGTACTGATGATAGAGTTCCTGGGTAAGAGGGAGCTCTCGGAGGTTGCTATGAGTACAGGAACTCAAGCAAGTTCCTGAGTGAAGAGAAACTTGGAACTCATCCCTGGTTGAGAGGGAGAGTTAGACACGACATTATTGTCTTCAGTTTGGAAGAAAGAATGGAGGATTGTGTAATCATCTGGCATTCAACACTCCTTGAGGATGTGGTAGGGCATCCAAGACAAGAGTGGGCAAGAGGATCGATATTCTTGAGGGTTGGAAACCCAAGATGAGAATAGTCCTAGTAGGGCATACTCGGAGAACACTCGGGTGGGTATGACCCTAAGAGAGACAATGATGATGCATGTCTATTAGTCATTGGTCTCGCCAACATTGTGTGCCCTGATCTAAGTAAGATAGAGCTGTTAGTCAAGGCCTTGCTATATGAAACAATGTTGGTTGAAATGATGCTATAACAGATGGATTGCAAATCTGATTCTTCTTATGAAAAATTCTTCAGATTGAGAATGGCCAAGTACAACGAGAAAGTCTCACAGTAAAGGAGATCTCGATGTGGAGACAATGATAAGATCTTGATGATAATGATGTCTTGATGCAAAGAAGGTCGAAGCGAAAGAGGAGTCAAGAAGAAGAGAAGACAATCAGGAGAACTAGTGTCTTGGTCTTGGAGTGGCTAATAGGTCAAGGGTCTTGGTCTTGTTATTTGTCAATTGGAATCTCTATAAGAATAATTCGTGCGGGTCTTGCTCTCAAAGAGTGAGAGGTTTTGGCGCTGGTTGATAGCCTACATTTTGCATCTCTTGTCTATATATGTTCATGCATTGGTCACTGTTTTACAAAGAAGAATACTAATAACTTAAGCAACACGAAGATTCTAATCTAATGAACTAAAAGGCTTTCACAAGCAGTTACTGATTAAGAGAAATCACCTAATTCATGATGTCCTAGATTTCTCAACATTGGTTTGCATATGTTATCTTGACTATATAGGAAACTACTTTACCCCAAGGGTTCAAGTCTTATCCCTAATCCATTAAGATAAGATAGACAAGTACTAAAATAGGCATACTTGTTGTCCCTATAAGCGCTTGTTGGAATAATACATTTGTCTGCTTCCAACAACTAACCAAAACCCCAAAATTCAAAATCTTTTATTTTATTTGTTTGGAAAAAAATCTATTGGAAAAATCATCGAAAAAATCATATTCTAGTTTTCTTTCCTAGCCTAGTGCAAAGTTCGTTGTTTATTTCATTTCCTAGACAAGCTTGTTAAGGGTTTGTGCTTAATCTCTCATCTTTAAACCTTAAAGAGGACAATTGTCCAAATATTATTGTGCTTAAAGTATAAAATTATCTTGTTGTGGGTTGATTTGAAGGTTCTCTTAAATCTGGAAATTGCATAACAGAGTTAAAAATCAGCTTTGGCAGAACCCTTGCGCTAGGTTTTGTGCTTGAAAGTTCATTTACTCTCATAGTATTCAAAACCCGCCCAGCTATCCGGTTACCGGTCTAACCAGCTGGTTAGCAGGCCCACCGGTTGGAACTGGTCAAAAAACCTAGTCAGACACCTTGTTTGGCCAAAAATTGGAGCTAACCGCTCCTAGCTGGCCAGTTTAGGACCGAACCGGCCGGTTTGTGGTCAAACCGTCGGTTTTGTCCTAAACTGGCTGGTTTATTGCGAGGGCAAGTATAACCCCCACAAAATGCATTTTTGTGAGTTTTGAAGCTGTTTTGAGGGAAATTTGGGGTTGTTTTCCTCCAAAAATAATCCCTCCAAGAAAAACATGCCTACCCTCTCATTTTCCTGACACATTTCAACCCTAACAATGTTGGCAAGTAAAAGTGACATTTCCTTTAATTTTCATTTTCATCCTTTTACTTAAATTTTTAACATTATCATGAAATGACTCAGGATGTTTGAGAGTGGTTTCGACCTCATTGGATTTCATATGGAGAAACTAGAATTTTAGATTTCACTCAAAATTCAACAGACTTAATGGTTTTCAGGATTTCATGGTTTGGGGGTAAACAATAAATGCAATCGGAGCTCCAAATGATGAGCAAAACTCTTGATCTAGATCCCATTGTGTTGGACGATATTGATCCAACATCAGAATGGGTGGAGGAGACTGAAGAACCTGTGTTTGAGGCTGATTTTGATATCGACATGGCTTTAGCGGGGGATGAAAAGTGGGGGATGAAGCAGATTATGTGGTGGCATCAGAACCAGGATCAGTAGCAGCATCAAGGAAAGGCAAGGAACCAATGGAAGGCACTAGTCATGCAGGTCGACAAACTCGTGCTTCCATTAGGTCCACTTCTATTTTTATTGGTGGCATTGATACTGAGGTTGCAGATCAGGCTGAGGCATCCTGAGACTCTGAACCAGATGATGTCTATGTAGCTCCTGATGATGATCTTGTGGCTAGTAGTGGTGATGAACTTGATGATTGATCATGTGTACACTGTAGACTTGTAGTAGGCCAATGGCCTCATAGCTTGCAACATTGTTTTTGGACTTTATAGGCCATTTAAAGCCTCATTGCTTATGTATTTTGCTATTTTGTCGATGATATGTATTGCACTCCGTGCCATTTTGATATATTCACCTTTACATGGTATATAAATGAGTAAACTTTGCATATTTTGTCTCTATTGGCTTGGAATCATGATTTTAAATCTTAAAAATAGTTTTGTTTCATTAAAAATTAATTATTTAATGTATTTTTCCAAAACTGGTTCGTTTAGACCAACCCAGTCCCGGTTAGACTGGTTCTAGTCGGTGAACTGGTTCATTAGGTGGACCGGTACGGTTACTGGTTCCGGTTTTAAAAACTATGTTTACTCTTAGAGCTAGTTTCTGTTTTATTTACTAGAGCATTGCTACAAGTGTATCTTACATTTATAATAGTGAAATTCATCCTTAAAGTGATTTTAATTGCTTATCATTAATTTGGAGTTGTCTTGGTGAATTCTAGTGTTAACATTAGATAAACTAAAGGTGAATTCACTCTTGTCTTTCGAGTTCTCTTTGTTTACATTGATATATTTATTGCGAGCTTGATTCCACTTGGGTACAAAAATGTTTTAAGGATTTGACTAATGTGTAGGTTTGCTTCTCCATTATCACATAATTGAGTTTTGCATCCTTGAGCATCTTGCTCATGAATGCGATGGGATGTTCATAACTTTCTTCATTCTTTTGAAGGAGGACTCCAACGATGGTGTCATTCGAAGCGGATGAGAAAATGATGAACTCTTTGTTATTGTTAAGACTCACCAAGGCTGGAGCATGGGTGATGACATCCTTGAAATTATGAAATGCTGCTTTGCTAGCCTCATCCTGCTTATAAGTGACATCGTTCTTTAGCAACTTATTCAAGGTTTTCATGATTTCTGTGATATTCATAATGAATCTCCTAATAAAGTTGACTTTAGCAAAGAACAATTGGAGTTCCTTCGCATTCCTTGGTTGTTGGATGGGTTGGACTCTTTTAGGGTCTACCCCAACTTCTTTCGAAACTATATGACCTAGAAGTTTTCCTTTTGTCACACTGAAAACTATCTTCCTGGGATTCAGTGAGATCCCATATCTTCTACATTTCTCGAAGACTTATTTGAGATGATTAACATGAATTTTGTGGTTCTTCGAGAATGCAATGAGATTGTCCCAATAGACCTCTATGATCTTTTTCATCACATCTCCGAATGCATAGTCCGATGCCCTCTGGAATGTCGCACCTGCATTTTGCAACTTAAGAAACATTCTAATGTGTTCAAATGTCCCACATGGAGTTGTGAATGTCGTTTTAGCCTTATCTTCCTCTCTCACTATAACTTGATTGTAACTAAAAAATCCATTGAGTAAAGACATCATTTCAGACCCCGTAATACATTACAACAATATTTCCATGTTTGGTATAGGATAGTTGTCCTTAAGTGAGGTTGCCTTGATATTTCTAAAGTCAACGCACATGTGGATTTGACCAGTCTTTTTCCTTGCAAACACCGAAGTAGAAATCCAAGTAGTGTCCTTGTTGGGGCAATAATCCATGCATTCAACATCGTTTCTTGACCAAAAGGTGCAAATTTAGGATTTATTTGTCAAAGCTTTTGCTAAAATGGCTTAACACCTTCAACTAATGGGATGCTGTGTTGAATAACATCATCCATGTCAGCTTTGAGGTCATCATATGAACAAGCAAACACATCCTTGAAGTCCATCACTAGATCTTTGTTCTTGTTGAAATATGTAACTAGGTTCAATCTTCATAATGACAAATGTAATCATGATTTTATGTATTTGATGTAATAAGAAAAATAAATTTATTTTTGGTGATCTTGAGGCATGGGTTTCATGCTCAAGGAAATTTATTTTAGGTCAAGCTCCCATTGTGAGCTCTTAGGTTTGTCATAAAGTCAATTGAGTCATTGTCAAGTATGTAAGACCCACTTGGGCATGTTACATATTGCATAGAAGATTTTATTTGAGTCAAATAGAGTCAAATGACCCTCCAAGACCAAGTCGAAATGCAAGCTACACGTCAGCCTATCTAGAAGGTAAATTCGGCCTAAGCACAACAACAAGTGAGCTCAAAAGGCAGTGACTTGAATACTATAAAAGGAGAGCTTGGCCTCATTTTCTAAAGCATTGATCAGATACAAGCAACTCGTCCAAGGAGCACAAAAAGCAACGAAGAAAAGAGAAGACAAAAGTGAACAAAAGAAAGCATGAATTCAAGGTTGTTTCTAGGTTATTCTCTTCACACATGCGAGGCAATTAGGGTTTCATACAATTGTATAAATATTACAATCTACAGTCAAGGCTTGGGCTCATTATAACCTTATCTGGAGGCCGAATTAATGAAAAGAAGGGAGACCACCAAGCAAAGGGAATAAGAGATCATTCTAACCATAAGTCATCCACACGTGCAAGAATTGCAGTAGTTGTAGTCTAGTCGAGAATTGCAGACTTAGAGGGCCGAAGTTGCAGTCATCATTGCAGGCTTGACTTGGGTTAACATTGTGAGGAGAAACTTCTACAAGGAAGAAATTGGACTTGGTCTTGGAGGTGTCTTTGACTAGAAGACTTTGTCAAGGGTCTAGGTCTTGGAATTTGTCAATTGAAGATTCTATAAGAAGAAGATTTCTCGTGGGTTTTCCTCTCAGATTGGAGAGGTTTTGGCCACGTTGATTGCCTATATCTTGTGTCCTTTGTCTTATTGTTATTTATGATTTGGTCACTGCTTGAAGAAAAACACTAATAACAATAAGTAAAAAGAAGAAGCTAAGAAAATGAAGTAAAAATACATCACAAACAATTATCATTGCAAGAGAAATCATCCTATGTTGCTGCCGCTAGATTTCTCAACATGGTATCAGTGCTAAGGTAACAAGGCTAGAAAATTAAAGGAAACTTAGTAAAGGACACTCAAGGATTGAAGCACTGAAGGAAGAATCAAAGAGAGGTCAAGACATTAAGAAGAACATTGAATCCTCAAGAAGAGCTACTCAAGAGTTGAGTTCAAGAACCTCTCCAAGCAGACTTGATCAACTTCTAGGCTTTATTCCTCTACTAAAGGCAACGAAGAAGTCTAATCTTCAAAGACGTTTTAAAAGATGACTAAAGGCAGCGAAGAAGTCTAAACTTCAAAGACCTTTTAAAAGATGAATTAACTACAAGATGGAACAAAAGACTGGGCTATATTCCATAAAGGCTTGCATACATATTGGGCATCATTCCACCTACAGCTATACCAAATAACAATCAGACAAGGAACTACAAAAGGGATAAAAGAAAGCTTTGATAATCAAGCCAATATTTTGAAGGAAGATTTGCTATCCGAACACAGAGTCATTCCTTACCATATTCCTGTCACACGTGCAGCTACAAAAGTTCTGGAAAAAATCTTAGTCAAATTGCTGAAGGGAAGGTCAAAGTTGCAATCTACCATCTAGATCCTTTGAAAGCAGAATTCAGTGCAAAAGAAAAGCGAAAGTCTAGATTATTTGCACCACTTCATGACGTCAAACCTACAGTAACAACTGCAGATTCGAGATTCTGAGATCTCTCTATCTCTATGATAACATAGATCTCATCTTCAAAGATGCGGCCCTGTGGCATTACTACTGTACTCACTTACAAAGTTCAAATCCTGTGGTGACCGAGGTAATGTGGCACAAAAAATACACTCACCAATCTCATGTAAATTTTCACTGTGAAGAAGCTTGAAGGAATTAAGAAAACAGTGAAGTTCTGTTGCACATTAAGGTAGCAGAAAGGAGCTTCAAAGATTTCATGTCTTAAAGAAAATCGTGAAAGAGCAGGTCACATCAAAAGAGCAATAAAAGAAAGGTTGAAAAATAGCAAAAAAGGGCAACATAGATACCTTTGTGAAGAAAACATGGCATCACAAGTAGGTATCCATATGGTATGTATGATATTTTTCTTATTGTTAAGGGTCCATCATAAAATGTTATAGGGTGGAAGTTATGACTCTAGGGTTTGTATAGATGGCTCATAGGAAACCCTAGTATTTTGAAACCCGAATCTTAAAGTACTTGTTCTCTATGATTTAACTTCTAAGGGTTTAGGATTCTAGGGCATGTGAGAAACCCTAGTGTAATGTAATATGAGTAAGGGTTTGTACCTAACAAACCCTAGAATGACCTCTTGGTTACATAGAAACCCTAGAAGGTTAGCTTGACATCATGTTTTGGTATCATATTCTTTGCTTAGGGTACTTGTTAAGTTGTATTGCAGGTACAAGAAGTAAAGATGGTGTTGGAAAATCAGAAAGGTAGAAAGATTTTCTTTATGTTGATAATTAATTGTGATATTCTGAAGTTTTTATTTTATCTTATTTCATCAAGCAATTACCACTAATCATAACACGAAGATCAAAGACACCAGATGTAGGTAGAAAACCAGGGAAAAACCCCTATCTAGGGGAAAACCCAGTCAACAACTCTCCCTTTAATAGTTTCACAAGATGATGCAAGACTCTTTGACCTAGACACAAACTTCGTTCAATCACCAAGACAACCCTTTCTTGCTTCTGCAGATGATAGTCTTCCAAAAACAATTTCAAGCTAGCACTTTGATCTAGCAGCAACAAACTTTTGACTTCCCAGTAATAGAATTTCGACCTAGCAGCAAAACTTCTACTCAACAAATCCAGAACTTCGACCTTCCTAGCAGCAAAATTTCGACCCAGTAAATAGTCAAGTAAATCCACACGTGAGAGAGAGAGAGACAACCCAAAAACTTCGATTTTCCTTCTCCAACAAATCTCCTCCTTCCGCAACTTTGCACTTCTTCTGCTGCCTCTTCTTGGATATCAAACTTGTGTGAGAGTGTGCTTCGAATGAATCGAACTGCACTGTATATATAACCTCTTTTGGAGTTCGAATTACCCTCATGTAGGTCGACTTGATCAGGTAAGGGCCGATTTGGTGTGGAGGTGACAAATGACTTATTTTACTCAATAATAATTCTTTCTACATGATTCAAAAGCCTAAGAAGGGTCTCATTAAATGGAAAATAACTCTAATGACTCAAGACAAAACCTAGAAATCGTCAATGGGGACTTTGACCTAAAACATGATGACCCAAGCATGAAACCCATGCTTTAATAAGTCATAATAATAATAATAATAATAATAATAATAATAAATTCTTTTTCTATCTTTAATAATACATTTCATTATGACTCAAATACATTTATGAAGACCAAACCTAGTTACATTCTTCAACACTCCCTCCTAACTAGGGAGGTAGTCATATATATACAAGTACATGGAAGATCTCAAAGCTCATGAGCCACAAAGAGTTTAGGCACTTATGGTGCCACAGACTAGATTCCTTACCAGGGCAATCTATCCGCGTAGGACTAAGATGGAGTAATGCTTTCAACCTCTTTAGGTACCATTAGGCTTACTTGCTAACCATCAACCCAGGGAACTAGGTGCATAATGCAAGGTTAGAGCTCTATGACCAATGCCACCCTCCCTACTTCGGGAACTACACATCAACATACAAGCCAGCCAAATGTCCTCTCAGGCACACACAATGCTTGAACACATCAAATCTCTCCCTATCAAATAGATTGGTAACATTGAGCATTCTTCCAAAACTTCAAGAGATTTACTTGAACAATCACAACGCCAATCAATAACAAACTTTCAAATATACATAAGTAAACACAGACCTTCAGGGTTTTCAATTATCTTGATGTTGCCTCACAATTTTTCATAGTAGGACTTAGAGGCTTCTCAAACAGATCTTAACAGGAGATTCTACAATCATACAACTTCCTTTCCTACTTCACATGCAACAACATATTCTACAACCGGATCTTGCTTTCCTTCTTTTAGCAAGCACCTCAATTTACATTCTCCAATTTCTTCAAGGTATCCATCATGACTATAATATGCCCTCCCTCTCAACTTGGGAGATATACTCTTTCTTTTATCCACGTTCCCTCTTAACTTAGGGAGATCAACTTCTTTTCCATAACATCGGAGAATCTTTCATGTCTTCCATCCTTCTTATCAGAGTCATCTTGATCATCATTATTCATATAGCTTCCTTCAACATGCTTTACTTGCAAATATCTTCAACCTCTTTGAACATTATGTACCTACACAACACAAATGATAACAAGTACAACCAAAGACATATATAGAAGCATGAAGTGAACTATATCAAAATCTTACAATAATGGAAGCATTAGACTTTAGACATCAAATACCTAAACTTAGTTGGGCTCATAACAAGAGACACATACTTTTAAACTTCAACTTCTTGCTCGGATTCTGTGATAACCCCTATATCATATCAGTAACTCAATCAAGATATCAATCTCATTATATCTAGGGCCTCAATATTTCTTCCAGAGATATGACATACTCTACTATAATATATTGCAAACCCTAGAAGCAATTCAAACAAGTACACTTACAATGCATCTAACAACTTTAGAATTCATATGACTTCTACTAGGATTTAATGCAAACCCTAGATTCCATATTTGAGACACTCAACCTTAGATGTCAACAAAAAAAACAATCACAACACGATCTAATATGATCAACAACGACTAGGGTTTCCATAACAATACTAAAACTTCAAACATGACATTACCATTAGAACCCCAAACGTCAAAATAATATTATTTTCTAGATTTCATCAATAATCCTAAGTAGACTAGGGATTTCATATTAGCGTTGATATATTCTTAGGTTAGGGTTTTACAGAGAACCTATTAGGGTTCCACAAACATGATTTTATTGAGGTTAGATTCAATCTAATGATTAATTTCCCAAACAAGCATCTCTATGATTCAAAGGTCCTAGACATAACTCTTGTTAGTAATGTAAAGCAGATTTATTAGAATGAATGAATATACCTTTATCATTAAGAGAACAGGGCTTATGGTCTAAGATATACCTTTAAGTTGTTTTCTAGACAAACCTTATAGGACATCAATTCCAATAGAACTTCTATCATGCTTTGTCTTGTGAGGTCTTCTCCATAGCCCTTGAGCATATCAGCAAGCTTTTCCTAAACAAGGAAAATATGAAAAGAAATGTTATTAGCATCTAGTACAAACACATTTAGATAGGAAAAGGGAAACCAAATATAAAAGATAATACAAGGACGAAGATACTTATCTTTGGAAAAATGGTGGGGGCTCCCTCCCTCTAAATCCAATCTCAATGGATACCTATAACTTTAACAAAACAATTCAAAAATGTTTTTCCAAAGCATGTTAAACCTATAAGTACTAAAAATCAAAATACAAAACAATTCAAAAACTTAGAGTAGAGGGACTTAGTAGTATAAGTCCTTTATTTCCGATTCTTCGGTTTTGTTCTTCTTTGGAGATCCTTCTTTGACAACATTTGCTTGATCCCTATTTCTCTTTCTATTCCTCGGATTCTCAGGACAATCACTTTCTATAGTGACCCATCTTGTGACAATTGTAACATTCAATCTTGGATAGGTCTATCTTCCTTATAGGCCCTTTACACTTCTTGAAGGTTCCTTTGTTCTCGTGATGAGGAGAATAGGCATTTGAAACTTTCTCCTCTTCATTCTCTTTGTTGCTTACTAATGAAAATTTCACTTCTTCTTGACTACATGCATTGCATAATTTTTTGAATGTAGTAGTTTCCTTCCAACTGTTGAGACTTGATGAAAAGACGCTCCCAAGTGGTGGTAATCCTAGAAGTGTAGTGATTACAAGCTCGTTTTCAAGTACTATCTCATCTATTGCCTGTAGTTAATCTCTGATTCTAGCTATCCTTACAAAGAAGGGTACCACAATGTCTTCCTTTTTCATCTTTATATTTCTTAGTTCATTCTTAAGACTTGCAATTTGACCAAGATTCTTGATTGTGAACAATTTGGATAAGGCCTCATACGTCTCTTGAGCAGAATCTATGTTGGATATATATGCGATGAGGTTGTCCTTTATTCCATCCACCATTAGGGTCATGGTCAATATTTCTGTTTCTCTGAACTTTGCTTTTTTTGCATCACTTGATTCATTTGTAGGCTTCTTTACTTTTCCTTTGACTAGATCCAAGACTTTATTCTTCTAGAGTATGAGATCTATCCTTTTTCTCCATGCCCTGTAATTGGATGCTCCTTCTAATTTGTTTTCTCCCTTCATTGAGTTAGACATTGTTCTTGAAGATGGTAGGCTTGACTTCTTATATGATCCTTTTCCTTGATGACCCTTATTCAAACTTCTTAAAACTCCTTTCAATAGATCTTTAGGCTGCCTTTTTCATTCTTCTTCACTTCATCTTTGATACCATGTTGGAAAATCAGAAAGGCAAAAAGATTTTCTTTATGTAGATAATTACTTGTGATATTCTTATGTTCTTATTTTATCTCAGTTCATCAAGCAATTACCAATGACCATAACATGAAGATCAAAGACACTAGAGGTAGGTGGACAACCAGGGCAAAGACCCTATCTAGGGGAAAATCTAGTAAAAAACCCTTCCTTTAATAGTTTGACGAGATGATCCAAGACTCCTTGACCTAGACACAAACTTCCTCCAATCACCAAGTCAGCCCTTCCTTTCTTTTCAGATGATAGTCTTCCATCAACAACTTCGACCTAGCACTTCAATCTAGTAGCAAATGACTTTCAACTTTCCCAAGAATAGAACTTCGACCCAACAGAACTTCGAACTAGCAGCAAAACTTCGACCTTCCCAGCAACAAAATTTTGACTGAGTAAATAGTGCAGTAAATCCATAGGTCTGAGAGAGAGACAACTCGAAAACTTCGATTTTCCTTCTCCAGCAAATCTCCTCCTCCTTCTACAACTTTGCACTTTTTCTGCAACCTCTTCTTGGATATCGAACATGTGTGAGAGTGTGTTCCAAATGAATCGAACTGCACTGTATATATAGCCTCTTCTCGAGTTCGAATTACCGTCATATAGGCTGACTTGATCAGGTAAGGGCCGACTTGGTGTGGATGTGACAAATGACTTATTTTACTGAATAATATTTCTTTTTACATGATTGAAAAACCTAAGAAGGGTCTCATTAAATGGACAATGGCTCTAATGACTCAAGAGAAAACCTAGAAGTCCTCAATGGGGACTTTGACCTAATACATGATGACCCGAGCATGAAACCCATGCTTTAATAAGTTATAATAATAATAATAATAATTTTTTTCTTTCTTTCTTTTGATATATACATTTCATTATGACTCAAATACATTTATGAAGACCAAACCTAGTTACATTCTTTAACAAATGGATGGGATGATCTTTTGAGAAACATGATGGAAGAAGGGAACTATACGAACCCTTAGACATTATTCATAATGTACATGGATAGCAAGGGAAAATAGAAGATGAAAAGACCTCTGCCATGGTTGAAGAATGATAGGATGCATCTTAGGCATCATTACTAGCATACTATTGAAGCAAGAGCTCATGTCCTAGCTTAAGTAAAAGTCTACATGCTTATAACAACCATCATAGCAAAACGTAGCTCTTGGTAACCTCATTAGAAGCATAAGTAGCACTTATGGAAGAATGAAGTCATCTAGTATAGATCTCATCATACATCATTAGAAAGGAGCATTTGCATGACAAGGATGTTCAAGATCGTTCATAGGAATCTTCATTAGAAGGTTCATCCCTTGGAAGAAGCGTCTCGCTAAGAATATCACCTTGAATGGGATTTACGATTCAAAAGAATGATCGTATGATGACTAATGAATGCAACATGTGGAGATGGTTGAAATTATCTCAATCATGGAAAGGAAGCTGCTGGAAGAATTCTAGATGACCAAGAGAAGGAAAAGGAGGTATGTATGCATATGTTTGATAAGTTAGGTCATGTCATTATTTAGTTGCAGATAGCATGAATAGATACTCTACCTCATAAGTATGATCAAAGGAAAGGGTTCTCTTTTGGAAATGCATAAAGGCACGATTCACATATTGACTAGATGAAATCGACATAATATTTCCTCATATGAGGTGGTTGACAAAGATGGATGAATTATGGCTAGAAGTTCCTGAGAAACAATATGTGAAGAAAAGAAAGAAGAGATCGTGAAAGATGCGACTATGATCACATAGAAAGGACAATCAACATCAAATAACTAGGAGAATTGGCCATGATATCTCCATGGGAAAGATATGAAGACTTTGGGAAAGTCTGAAAAGAAAGAAAACCCTTGACAATTGAATATCTTGGAGATGTGTCAATATGAATGCAGGATGTTGATGTTGCAACAAGAAAATGTCATGATGAAGGGCCATCACAAAAGGTAATTTTTGATTTGATGTTCATTTCTGATTTTTGAACAATATTTGGATGCGCTAATACAGGGCTACCAAAAGAAAGTTGTGGATGTCATCTACAATTGATACTCATGTGGATGGATGGAAGATCCTGAAGGATACATGAAGTAGAAAAAGTCGTTGTATGAGGAAAAGCTAGATATGGTCTAATAGATCACTGTCCGATGAAAGGAAGGATGACACGACTGCCCTGATTCGAGAAGGAAAGTGATGGATGGCCGATGCCCTACAAAGATGTCCCAAAGATGACGACTCCATAATATTAAAGATGAAATTCATGACATGAAATGGAGGAGTGCTACAAGGAGCTAAAGGTCCCATGATTGCCACCAAGGAAGGAAGAACTGTTGTTGGAAACAGATCGCTAGTTAATAGGGAGCTTGGAAGCAAGTTTCTAATTAAGAAGAAACTTGGAAGCAAGTCCCTAAGCTAAGAGGGAGGTTGGACAAGTCCCTGGTTAAGAGGGAGCTTGGCTACATTCCTTTTATAGGAATGGGTACATTCCTTCACTGGAATGGGTATATCCTCCCTAGTTGAGAGGGAGAGATAGACACATCATTCTTGTCTTCACTTGGGAAGAAAGAATGGAGGATTGGATAAGCATCTAGTATCTGATGCTCTTTGAGGATGTGGTAGGGCATTCAAGATAAAAGTAGTCGTGGAGGATTGATAGTCTTTGAGGACGGGGAATCGAAGATAAGAATAGTCCTAGAAGGAAATACCTTGTGAACACTCGAGTGGGGTATGTTCCTTGGGAGACAATGATGAAGGTATCCATAAATCATTGGTCTCACCAACATTGTTCTCTGATCTTGTGGAGAGATAAAGTTCTTAGTCAAGGCCTTGCGATGCATTAAAATTGGCAACTAGGCCCAAACTCCATGTGGGTCACCTCATTTATGGCAGTTGGTATTTTTCTTGGATTCCTCTCATCGAAAGGTGTAGGATTGATCGAATGATCATCCGATTCCGACATGTATTCATGGAGATATGAATTTATTTGTATTTCTTGACAATTTGTCAAGGTCGGCCAACAAGTAAAACAATGCTTCTCACCCCCAGTTTATCCTCAGCGTGGCATATAAAAGGAGGAGACCTTGAGGCATTATGACAATCATCTCACCATCTCATTCCTCTCTCTCCTAGTCTATTTGGGTATGTGTAGGCGGAGGAAGACACTCACATGTGGGAAGAAGGAAAGACACAGGTCTGTTTTAGGGCAACGTTGACCTAGGGTTGACCGTGGAGCAGCAGGGATGTATTTTTCCTGCGTTGACCAACAAAGAGGAGGTTTGATTGCGATTTTGGGTTGGGTAGCCTCTCCTAGGCTAGCTGCATTGCTGGATAGCCAAGCGTTGACCTGCTTGACCGCAGATTTGACCAGCGTTGACTGGTTAGGGCTGACCGCAGAGTTGCAGATCCGTTGACTGTTGTTTGACCACCTTTTGTTGACTATTTTGAGCTGCTTATCATTGCTGTTGGAGGCCGAGTTCTCCAAGGTTGACTTGAGGTCGTTTGGGGGCTGTTTGACTAGCTTTGACTTTGCTGGTTAGGGTTTAGTTGCTGCTATCATTATATTATAGAATTGTTTAGTTGCACTATCTCTATCTCTCTTTGTTGAATTATTGAAGAATATAGAAGAATTGGTCAAAGGGTTTCACCGCATTGGGACTTGTCCCTAGTTGGTGCCACATCTTGTGTCTCTTATCTTGGCTTGTTTTCTGTTGTTTACATTTATGTTCTATCTGCATTTTACTATCATGTTGATGTGATTGCAACACTGGAAATTGATATTGGGCTAATAAGACGATTTGAAGTAAATTGCTCTTAAGCATAAAACATACCATAATTTAACACTATGTGACAATGCTAGATGATATGATGCTATACAAATGGGTTACTAGTCTGACTCTTATGAGAATTCTTGAGATTGAGAATGTCCAAGTACCTAGTATGAATTATGAATACTTACCTAGTTAAGAGGGAGTGTTGAAATATGTAACAAGGTTCGGTTTTCATAATGACAAATGTAATCATGATTTTATGTATTTGATGTAATACGAAAAATAATTTTTTTATTGGTGATCTTGAGGCATGGGTTTCATGCTCAATGGCATTTATTTTAGGTCAAGCTCCCATTGTGAGCTCTTAGGTTTGTCATAATATCAATTGAGTCATTGTCAAGTATGTAAGACCCACTTCGACATGTTATATTTTGCATAGAAGATTTTGTTTGTGTCAAATAGAGTCAAATGACCCTCCAAGACCAAGTCGAAATGCAAGCTACAAGTCGGGCTATCTAGAAGGTAAAGTCGACCTAAGGACAACAACAAGTCGGCTCAAAAGGCAGTGACATGAAGACTATAAAAGGAGAGCTCGACCTCATTTGTCAAGGCATCGATCAGATACAAGAAACTCGTCCAAGGAGCACAAAAAGCAACGAAGAAAAGAGAAGACAAAAACAAATAAAAGGAAGCATCATTTCAAGACTGTTTCTGGGTTATTCTCTTCACACATGCGAGGCAATTAGGGCTTCATACAATTGCAGAAAGATCACAATCTATAGTCAAGGTTTGGGCTCATTATAACTTGATCTGGAGGCCGAATTGATGAAGAGAAGGGAGACCACCAAGTGAAGGGAATAAGAGATCATTCTAACCATAAGTCATCCACACATGCAAGAATTGTAGTCTAGTCGAGAATTGCAGACTTAGAGGGCCGAAGTTGCAATCATCATTGTAGGCTTGACTTGGGTTAGCATTGTGAGGAGAAACTTATACAAGGAAGAAATTAGACTTGGTCTTGGAGGTGTCTTTGACTAGAAGAATTTGTCAAGGGTCTCGGTGTTCGAAACTGTCAATTGAAGATTCTATAAGAAGAAGATTTCTCGTGGGTTTTCCTCTCATATTTGAGAGGTTTTGGCCTTGGATGATCAACTATATCTTGTATCTGTTGGGAGTTACGATTGCTGTTAGACGAAAAGCCACAGGTGTTGGTCAACGATCACATCGCTAGAGATAAGGATCCACGAGAGGCAGTTAGTCTAGGTTGCGAAACACACGGGGAGTGTTGGATTATCCAATGTGCAACAATCTGCCCCCCAACGCAATCCGTGTTTGTATCAAACTTGTGACCTATGCTTTGATACCACTTGTTGGGAATCACGATTGCTGTTAGACCAAAACCACAGGTGTTAGTCAACGATCGCATCGCTAGAGATAAGGATCCACGAGAGGCAGTTAGTTCATGTTGCGAAACACACAGTGAGCGTTGTTTTATCCAATGTCCAACATTGTCCTTTGTCTTATTGTTATTTATGATTTTGTAATTGTTTGATGAAGAAAAACACTAATAACAATGATTAAAAAGAAGAAGCTAAGCAAATGGCGTAAAAATACATCGCAAACAGTTATCCTTGGAAGAGAAGTAATCCTTTGTTTCTTCCCCGAGATTTCTCAACAACTCTTTCTTTTCTCCTCACGGGTGATGTGACTCCCAACTTTAATCACTTTAGAATTAGCCTTTGTCCCTACATTAATCTCTTCATATTCCTTAGTGCTAATCCTGTTTGTTCTCCTTTTAGCATCATCTCGGGCGAAAGATGATTCCACGAGAATTAAACCCAAAGAAATCTTGTTAGAGGGTAGTTGTTTGACTGAATATTCATCCCTCGTATCTAGCTAACTTCCTTTGAATTCCTTTGTGCCCTTGAGAAGCCAGGCTATCTGATCATTATCTTAAAAAAATGTTGATGTTATTAGCTTAGGTATGTGCTTCTACATAGGCTTGGTGTCTTAGCATGCAAAAGATGTCATATTCCCTCTTTAGGTGCTTGCTTGAGAGGAGTAAGTGTTATTATGTTTTCTCTGCAAATTATAACTTAGGAAAAGCACATTAATTAATGTTGGCTATTGGGCTACGTTTCTATGAATAAAAAATTTAATTATTTAAGTGACTTAGATCTAACCTTTATTGCTGATCTAAGTGGGTTAGGAATTAGTCCTATCCATGTATCACTTTGGAGATTGAGGGTTAGGGATTTAGCCCAAGTTGAAATTATAATATAAGCCTAGGGGAGAGGTGAACACACATTGTGATTGAGGAAGCAATTTTCTCAAGGTGTGAGAGACACAATGATTTAAAAAAAGAATAAAGTGTGCTACAAGGGTTTTCCAAAAGGAGAATTTTTGTAGCAAGAGTTTGAGGAGTGAGGTGTGTTACCCACCCAAAGTAGGTGACCCTTAGGAGAAGATTTTCTCCTATTCATCTCTTCCAATCGACAAGCAACAACCTTTGAGAGCCACTTTGTAGTTGATGTGACGTGCCGTTCATATCTCCGCCACGTGCATCGGTCACATGTTTCCTAGCCCATTTGTTAAGAGCACATGTTGGAAGGTGGGCTTCTGATCAAAAGGTACTTTATTCGTTTTGCAATCGATTGCTAATGCTTGTTTGTATTTGGGCATTTTGGCATGGATTATGGGGTAAACTAGAAGAAAGAAGGGTCTTGGCCGTTGTCTTGTTCCCTCACCTTAAATGGGGGTTTAATCTTCAATCCTAGTCCAATGGGACGTCCCTTAATGGCCCATGGATTTAGGAAGGGACACTACCTGGGAAGCCATGATTGAGATGGTGTACCCCCATCTATCCCTATTCCATACTTACCACTTTCTATCTAGCATTACAAGCCCCTATTCCACCTCCCTTCTTCGAGTCAACTAGCCATTGGTTCTTTGGGATTTGACATCGATACTTCCTTATACTTGGGTAGGGCCTGCAAATGTACCCTTGGAGGTTGATGCAGCTACAAGCAATAGAAAAAGCATATGATGGCCACAAGAAAAACAAAAGAAAATTCAAAATGCAAAAGATGGCCATGACTTACAAATTAGCACATGGGAAATGTTGGAAATACTAAGAGGGGGGGTGAATTAGTATTTCTTTTCAATTGTTGTTTTTACCAATGAAGATCACTTATAATTAGAACACAAATGAACAATGATAGAATAAATGATTTTTTTAATTAGAAATAACGAGGACTCCAATCCTCTTCTTTATAATAAATAAGGTACAATATCGTGTAGGGCTCCAACCCTAGATGAAGACACCAATTTCCAATCGACTAGGCTCCAACCTGTACTTTTCCAAGCACCAACTTGGACTTCACGAGGGTCCAACCTCTAGGGCTCCAACCCTATCTACCCAAGGCTCCAACCTTGTCTCTATGAGGCACCAACCTCTAGGGCTCCAACCCTATCTCTGGTACAAGCTCCAACCTGGTCTTCTTGAGGACTCCTATCCTCTAGGGCTCCAACCCACTGCTTCAATTTGTCAAGATAAGTTTAATGGTTCTTCATGACTCCCAATATTTTCTGCAACGAACCCTGAGAAAATCTTCACCTTCAGCAACACCTTCACTTAATCTCCAAATTACTTCATCAATGACAACTTTATCTTCTCAGAAGCTGTCACCACAACTCTTCATTTCACCCAAACAAATTCTCTAAGGTCACCTCATGATGACTTCAACAATGCATCACGGATTCCAATTAATGTCTCCAAGAGGCTTCAATAGGTTTGCATACAGTGTCGTTGAATGAGCTGCTTTACCAAGACTTCAAAGATCCTTCAATAATGCTTTGGTGATGTGTCAAGCAAAGCCCAAACTGTCTTCAGATGTCTGCTCCAAAGTACTCTCGAAGGTATGGTCAAGGATATCTTCACAAAATGTCTTCAACGGTGCTCTAAGATAAAACTTCTGAAGATGGTCCAATGTCTCTTTAAAGACACTTCTAGGTCTAGTCCAATGTCTTCTGCGAACACTTCAATAATACTTCCTTTACACAACAATTCTCCTCCACCAAGTCCTCACATAGTCCCTTAACTTTCTTCAAAATGATTGTTCTAGGGCACACTTAGCAGCATCCTCACAATGGTGTTCACTCTCCAATATGAAAGATAACTGAGCCTCTGCAATGCTACAGGTCTGAGCTTGTTAAAGTGTTTGTCCTTAAGGTTGCAGCTTCTCCACAAGTGGGGATCTGATGTATAGGTGCTAAGTCTGAGATATCTGTGGTTAGGTCCAAGGTAAGGTAGCAAAGAATATCCAACAGGTCTGAATCTTAAACTCGAGCTTCTTATTTTCTCCACAGAACTGTCCTTCTGCAATCCGAATTCTTTAAATACTTCTCCACAACCAGGTCTGAAGCCAACACTTCTTCAACAAGTTCGAGATTCTAATCTCCAACAAGGGCTGCAATCCGAGCCTCAAAAAATTGTTTGTTCACTGGTCCAGGGTCTGCAAATTGAGCCTTTTATCACAGGTCCGAGAAAGTGAAACTACAGGTGCACAGGTGTAGGAGCTTCCAGGTGAATGTTTTGTTGTCCGAGCTTCTAGAGGTGACAGTCTATCACAGGTCCGAGCTTCATTAGCCTTCACACAAGACTGTGCCTTCACACAAGTGTATATTGCTATATAGACCGAGTTTCTGAGCTTACAAAAGATACCCAATCACAGAAGTATGCCCAAACATAAATCTCTTTTGTTCTCCTCGACCTCTATTCTCCTTCTGTACTCTTCTCTAAATTTTTCACCAAATTAGATGGCTGAAATGATGAATTTCGACTTATATTTATACACAATTTGACCTAAAATGAAGAGACATGTCTTTTTGGAGGAGAGGCCGATTTGCTCATGTTGGATAGCATAAAAAATGAATTATTCCAACTTGTAAATTCATTTTCTCTCAATCCAAGAGGAATTAGAAGACAAGTAATAGCTCGTTGGAAAGAGGAAAAAATCCTCTACAAGCCTATGCCAATTTCACCTTTAAATGAGGTCATTTTTCCATCCATAAAATTATATTTCATGAACTGTCATAATTATTTTATTCATGGCAGCCTTTAGTATTTTATGTCTATATGTTTTTGGCATTCAAGGTAAAGGCTCCTTTAAGGCTTGACATTAATGGAATGGGCCTATTAGGATCAGGGCTTCTAGCATCATGAGCATCATTGAATAAGGCTAGGGTGCCTTTTCAATATGTCTTCATGGGCATCATCTTATTTTCCAAGAATTTAGGACAATGCTAGGGCTTCTTAGGACTCCACGTGAGTTCTTTATTAGGATTAAGGCTTCATCTTATTTTTCAACCAACATAAGTCTTCATATATCAAATATCAATTCTAGGGTATGCACTTAGGATTTGGGTATCGTCAACAAGACATCATGGGCATCTTTAACAAAGCTAGGGTAGGGCATCATGAAACTAGGGCTTTTGGGTTTTATCATGTAGCTAGGGAATATGCATCATCTTCATGCTTAGGGTTTTCTCCTAGGGTTTGCATGAGGTTAGGGCAACATCACAAAAGGGTTATTCATGTATCACAAGAATATTTGCCATCTCCAACAATGCTATATTGACATCAATGACAACTTTGACGAACAGGGAAAAGCCAAGCATGAGCTCCACCTCACTCATATGGCCATCACCCGGTTCTTGGGCCAATGTTGCCTTATCTCATAGAAGACAAGGAACCCTTGCATGTCCCCATTCCCGATGGGCGATGAATTGCCCCATCCTAAAGGGGGTAGTAACCTCTATACATCATAGCATCATACAAAGCAAGCTGTCGTTCCTTAAGCTACGAGTGGTAATACAAAGAAGAATGAAGAAAAAGTAAAAGGAAATATAGAGGGGTAGAAAAACAAAGGCTGAGGTAACTCATGCATCCACGATTGCTCCCTCCTCACATCTATAAACCCAAGATGAGGTATTCCATCATAGTCACTCCCTTTGACCATGGCACTTGGCCATGGAGTCCTTTCCATTCCATTCCATCATTTTCACATGGCACCTATTGACTGAAGGGTGGATCAAGGACATGTCACTCCCCTTTGGGGGTTGGGAACACCTAATAGGGTCATCTATTAACTACTCCTACTTAGGGAGGTAACACAATTATGTGACCAAGGCCCCAATTTTGGAAGAGAAGCCTCATATGAAGTGTTATTTTGCCCATTTCCTTCAAGCTTGGTTCACATAGATGCAATGTTTTAAAAACCATTTTTAAAAACCAGTTACCGGTCTAACCGGCCGGTTAGCAAGCCAGCCGGTCTAAACCGGCCAAAAAACCCGGTTTGAATGCCCATTTCTCCATTTTTTTGCCCTAACCGATGAAAACCGGCTGGTTTAGGACGGAACCGGCTGGTTTTTTCCTAAACCGGCTGGTTTTAGGCACGCCCACCGTAAAGTTAAAAAAGCATATTTCTGACTGTGTTTTAGGGTTTTTGGGGGGAAACTAAGGGTGTTTCAACCCTAACAATGTTGGGAATAAATGGTAATGTTAAATCCTTAAAGTAAAAATGACATTTCCTTTAATTTTCACTTTCATCCTTTTACTTAAATTTTTAACATTACCATGAAATGACTCAGGATGTTTGAGAGTGGTTTCGACCTCACTGGATTTCATATGGAGAAACTAGAATTTTAGATTTCACTCAAAATTCAGCAGACTTAATGGTTTTCAGGATTTCATGGTTTGGGGGTAAACAATAAATGCAATCGGAGCTCCAAATGATGAGCAAAACTCCCGATCTAGATCCCATTGTGTTGGATGATATTGATCCAACATCAGAATGGGTGGAGGAGACTGAAGAACCTGTGTTTGACGCTGATTTTGATATCGACATGGCTTTAGCGGGGGATGAAGCAGATTATGTGGTGGCATTAGAACCAGGATCAGTAGCGGCATCAAGGAAAGGCAAAGAACCAATGGAAGGCACTAGTCATGCAGGTCGACAAACTCGTGCTTCCATTAGGTCCACTTCTATTGTAATTGGTGGCATTGATACTGAGGTTGTAGATCAGGCTGAGGCATCCGCAGACTCTGAACCAGATGATGTCTATGTAGCTCCTGATGATGATCCTGTGTCTAGTAGTGGTGATGAACTTGATGATTGATCATGTGTACACTGTAGACTTGTAGTAGGCCAATGGCCTCATAGCTTGCAACATTGTTTTTGGACTTTATAGGCCATTTAGAGACTCATTTCTTATGTATTTTGCTATTTTGTCGATGATATGTATTGCACTCGGTGCCATTTTGATAGATTCACCTTTACATGGTATATAAATGAGCAAACTTTGCATATTTTGTCTCTATTGGCTTGGAATCATAGTTTTACATCTTAAATATAGTTTTGTTTCATTAAAAATTAATTATTTAATATATTTTTTTAAAACCGGTTCGTTTAGACCAAACCAGTCCCAGTTAGACCGGTTCCGGTCGGTAAACCGGTTCATTAGGTGGACCGGTCCGGTCACCGGTTCCGGTTTTAAAAACATTGCATAGATGCAATAATGCTTAATGTATATGATGGTGAAAGTTGCAGCACTGGATGTTGTGTGTAATTGGTAGGTGGTTCCATTTATAGGTCTGGGCAGCTTAACTGGAGTCAAGTCCTCCAGAGGAACATATTGACATCCACAGGTGATGCGTTAAGAGGCATAGGAGTCTAGATAGTTGTAGAGCATCATTCACAACCATGGGCACCTTTAGCACCCATAACATTCCTACATTTGCTTTATTATTCATGGGATGGTGCACTTAGACTCATGTGCCCCTAGTCGACTTAGCTGTGCACATGGTTTAGCAGTTGATCTAGGGCCCAAATGAGGTTTGTCTCATGCCTTTAGGCGTGGGAGGGCTAACACCATCTTTAGTGTCCTCAACGTCGGAGCAAAATCAGGGTTGTTCACCACCTGGAGACCCATGTTTGTGCCCCAAGCCCAAAATTGGGACCCACCAAGGATTTTGCTAGAGATCTAGGGGCCAACCCCTAGAACATGATTTTAGAGGGCCTTTACACTCATCATGGCACTCAAAATCCTAATGTTAGCCGTAAAGAAGCCTATGCTACATGGCATCATCATTTTGGCTTGATCATGTGGAGATTAATTTTATGTCGATAAAGCTACTAGGTTGGCACACTTAATTTGCACCTTATTTTATAATTTTAAAAGGGCTTGCAGGCTAATTAGGCTTTCAAATGCCTCATATAGATTTAGAACTTGTCATTGTTGAATCTCATCATCACCACTTGAGATATTCAAACCTCTTGAGTTAAATTCGAGCTTGTATCTTTGAGGAAAATTTGGAATATCTTGACCCACTTCGACATTTGGAGCTGATTGTCAATCTTTGGAGCTATTCTTTGGATTAATGGAATGGATTCTTTGCATGTTATTTTGTAAGTGTATCTAGATGTTGAAATTAATTTCTTTAATCTAGAGTTGAACTCGGCCTTCAATGCACTAGAACTTGAATTCGGTCTTCAAAATTCTAGGACTCGACCTTGAAACTAGGCCTAAACTCAACCTTCAAACACCAGAATTTGGTCCTCAGAACAAACCTAAAACTCGTCCTTAACAAGACTAAAGTTTGGCCTTCAACAAGGCTAAGACTTGGCCTTTTGAAAAACTCTCCAATTTGCCTTCTAAGAAGGACCAAAAGAGCTTCCCAAAGAGTGCCAAAACCCTTCCAAAAATGTGCCAAAAAACCCTTTTACAACTTAGCGAATATCTCCTACAGGGGTTCCCCCATCTCAGCTACACTTCTTTTCACATGGTTCATGAGGTATGAATCTCAAAACTGCTCTATCACTGCCTTAGAACAAACCCAAAATCGCTGGAGTGAGTGGCTAGAAATGCTCCTTCTCACGCTTATTTATAGTGCATTTTGGTTCTAGGCTAGGCCGACTTGTCTACTAGCTAGACTAACTTGTGCAACTGGACGAATGTATAATGAATATTCAAAAAATCATTTCTCTTCAAGCTTAAGGAGTTAGAGGGAGTGCCATATACCATTGGAAAGGTCTTGAAAGAAGTTTTCGAGCCATATATATTATGCCTTGATTTGAGCTAGGTAATTGGAGTAAAAATGCATTCAAAGATAGGGTATCCAAATGGGGCATCAAAAATCCAAAAACAATATTTCTAGGAGGCTCAAAATATGCTATTTGACTTTGTAACTTTCTCTTTCATTTGGACAACCTTTGATATCAATAATAATCGTTTTCAACACCATTAACAACATATCCATCTTCAACTAACGGTTAGACATCCACAAAGATGAGATAAATTAACGCAAGTAAGTTAGGGAATGTTACCAATTTAATTAAAGAACTAACCAAGGGGACAACCTTAACTTCGTTACACGCATTTGGGCTAAAACACAAAATATTTCCTCAGTCCTCAAAGTTAAACTAGTTGAATGATGTTATTACTTTCATGAAGGGGACATAAGGATAACATATGGATTAACTTCTAAAATGATAGATAGTGTTGAAGGTGTTATTTTGGTCCAACTAGCTGATTACAATGTGGCTAGGAGTTTTCTTTATTGCAAAGCCTTATGTGAGGGAGATTTTACTACTTCAACCTAGACACACTTCCCATTCCTTTAATTTTTGTTTAATTTGGCTTTTTCTAATTCCCCTTTCTCTAGATAAACGTTCTGCTCTTAGTTGTTTGAAGGGGAGCTTGCCATGATGGAATAGTTTATTTTCTTAAATTTATATTGCTTTTCACCTCTTTAACCTTTTATTTGGATTGACTTGACTTTTTGAGGCTTGCATTTTCTTTTTATCTTTCTTGACAACCCTATTTTGGATGATATATGGGAAGTTAACCACAGGTAGAGGAATCTTGTCTCTTATGGATGGGATGGAAAGTGAAAAGTGTTTAATGGAAAATGTTTAGTATGGAAGGGACATGTGCATGCCACCCAACTTGATTTCTCTGTACTATCTAGTGGTCTAGCTTAATGGCACACTTATCGAAAAGTAATTATGTCGTAGATGGTTAGAAATAGTAACAAAGTAACATCTTCACTAAGTTAAAAGCGACATAACATGCATCTAATTCTGGCATTTGCAGAACAAGATGAAACCTTAGCATCAGTGTTAGATGAGGAAGTTAAGCAATGAAACCATACCAACCAATAATTGAAGCAACATGAGATATCATCTAGCACCTATGAGATCAAGGGCATGGGAAGTGATACACCACTATGAATGACCAATGAGCATAGGAATGTAACTGATGAATGGAGAATAGTAGGTCCAGACTAATAAGAAAATCTTTTCCAGGGAACAACAAATCATACGATCTAAGTGTGTCTCTATGGAGGTTTCCTGAAGGGCAACATATTGAACAAACCAAAGGACATTGTAAACTTGAACAATCGTTGATGTATACATAAAGTATCGACTTGGATGTATCTTTTTTATTCAACATCCACTACATCATATATGTCAATGCTTTCTGCATATTTATGTGCTAGTGTGTTTATTTGATGTTGTTGTTGCTTTGTACGTTTAAAATTTTGAAGAAAATGGATATATTTTGTATTTTTTAATGTTTGTCGCGGTTTTATGATTTATACCAATTTTTCCAAGGTGATGTTTTTTGGACTTTTGGTGATTTTTCGTTGATGCTAATGTTATTAGCACTGATTTTATCTTCCCACAGAGAGGTCGATTTGGGTCACAATGCACAAGTAGGTCTAAGATTCCCTTTGCTAATTGCCCAAAATGGTTAAAGATGGAAAATAATACACCTTAGTTGCTCAATGTCTCACTCCTTGGTCCTTGAAGAGGCTCGACTTGGTCATTGAGGATTTCAACTTGACTAGGAGAGCTCAACTTGGTCATTTGGAATATTATTTTTCTTTTTAACAACTACTGTCCTGGTCCATGATTTAACTTCTTGGTGCTTGGTGTTCCCGATGGCTAGTTAGACCACTGAACGACTAGTTTGACTTGACTTTCCTTGGCTTACTAACTTGACTTGACCACATACCCTTTGTATCTCCAACGCCCTGGACTTTTTGGAAATTCTGACACCTAGGTATGTTGATCCCATCCTTGATTTGTATTGGGTATCTCTTCAAATCTTCATATTATACCTAAAATTGCCACATCATCTGCCCAATGCCCATTATGTTGGTTCTCTAACGCCTTGAGGAATTTGGAAAATCTGATAAATGGGTTATGTTCCTATTACACCCTAGATCAGTTCTAACATAATGCATGGCATTATGTGCGGGCCATACAACTACTTGTCATAATCAACAAACACTTCCACCTAGTCCTACTCCTTTCATTTATAGATCACAAGAAAAGAAACTTGAATTTCTCATGGCAATAGGAAAGCTTAGTAGATATGATATCTCTTTTTCTTTTTACTTAGTACATTGTCTTTGTGATAGCTTATTTTGTTAACGTTATTTTCACTTTTAGTTTGAAATTTGAAGCTTGAAGTTTGAAGTTTGAACCTACCTTTAAATTGTTCACTGAATCTTAGAAATCTTTGTTAATGAATATGATGCTCTATTTCATTTTGTGGTTGATGCCATTTGTTACAATTTGATGACAAATTTTATATGTTGAAACTTGAAGATTGATGTTGTGGTTGATGATTGATCATTTGATGACAATGTTATAAGTTATAGCTACTAGATTATTTATGTGATATGCGCATTAAATGGTTGATGCTTTAAAGATCATCACTAGTTGTTAAAATTGTCAACTAGGGCCAAATTCTACCTTAGGACAACTCATATGATGGAGATGATTATTGCATTGGATTCCTGCTTTTGAGAGGTCCAATTTTGATATAAAGATCATCTTATTCTGACAAGCAGAAATGGAATTTTGAATTTATTCTCTCTCATGCACAAATTGTCAAGGCCGGCCTCAGTCAAATGTAGGCTCATAAGCCCAACAAATGTGTCTCTTCACCCTAAACGAAGTGTATAAATACGAGTGACCTCTCTCCTCATTTGGACATCTCTCATCTCATCACGTATCTCTCTCTCCTCTCTTGATTGGTTCATATAGCTTGGAGGCAACCTTCTCTACTTCGCATGTGTGAAAGGAGGACAAATTTTCGAGGCTGTTTGCTGGCCAAAAATTTCAAGAAAATAGAACAACGTTGGCCCGGGTGCTTTTGACCAACCTTGACTTCATTTTTGTGGGCATAAATCTGATTTTTGAAGGCCACATTTATTGGCACAATTTTCATGAGTTTGGGATAGTTTGACAACAAATTTACAGCAGTATTTTCCTCTCATTTGACTGGTTTGACTGAACTGTTTTTGGCTGACTTTGACCCTCTTGGAAGGACGAATTTATTCGCTGTTGACTGAGCTGGTTGGAGGACCTTTTGGTACTGCTTTGATTAGTGTTGACTTTCTGGTTAGGGCTGCAGTTGAGAGCTGTTGACTGTTGATTTGACAGGACTGTTTTGGGCAAGTTAATTTGATATTTGTACTCTCTTTCTCTGTGTTGAACTATTGAAGAATAATAAGAAGATTTGATCAAAGGGTTTCCCTACATTAGGGCTTTTTCTTGGCATCTGCCACATCTTGTGTCCTCTTGTCTTGGCTTGTCCTCTGTACATGTTTTTATGTTCTATCTGCATTGACTGTCAATGTGTTTAAGTTAATGTGATTGCTACTGGAAATAATTGGAAATTGTCATTGGGCTGATAAGGAACATTGAAGTAAATTGTGCTAAAGACTAGAACATACCATTGTTATCTAAAATTAACATGGTATCAGAGCTCAGGTGAAGACAAAGCCTAAGCAATGGTGAGGAAAGCAATCACTAAGGGAAGCTGTTGGACAAGAATTTGAAACTAGCCTCAATGACGACTACATCTTACTTCAAATTCGGGGACAAGCTTAAGGTCAAATTCGATCGTCATGCATGGAAGATGTCTTTGGATTTGACTTTGGAAGAGAATGATGCTATGGACTATGTCAAAGGAAGAGTAGCGGAGTCTCGTTCAAATGCACTTGCTGCTGCAAAAACAAAGTACAAGAAAGGGAGCTTACTTTTATTTCTCTTGGAGGCCTTACAAGAGAATGGGATGTGTTCAACGCTACCATCCTCAACAAAGATAGGATTCTGGGATTTGATGAATTATTGGCTAGACGCACTCAAGAAGAAATCAGGATGATCGAAAGAGATAAGCCTTAAAATGGAAGCAATCCTACCGCCTTCTCCGCTCATGCTAAGAGGAAGAACAATGTTGGTCCAAGAAGACAAGGTCAAGGGTTCAAGTTGGGATTCAAAGAAGGAAGGAAAGGAATATGCTTCCATTGTAACATGTTTGGCCACTTTGCTAAAGAGTGTCCTCACAAGAACGATACTCCAAGAGATGATGACAACCATAATAAAAACTAGAAGGGAAATAGCAATCAAAGGAACAACAAGTTCAACAACAAAGGAAAGAGGAATGCTCCTACTGCTCGAAATGGAAATGGTCGTCCTCCCAAGAAGTCGAGAAACTCCAGGTATGAAGAAGTTAATCTTGTAAAGCAAAAATAATTTTACCTTATTTCTGCCCTCACCACTGCCTCTCCTCCGGATACATTGGAACATTGGTTGATTGATAGTGGTGCCTCAAGGCACTTCACTGGGTACAAAGAGGCTCTCTCAAACTTGATCAAAAAGAAGACGAATATGGACATTATACTTGGGGATAATGCCATTTATCCTGTGAAAGGACTTGGGACTATTACTCGCCACTTAAATCAAGGTCAAACTCTTCATTTACAAGAAGTGATATATGTACTTAATCTGAAAAAGAACTTGGTTTCTATTTCTGCGATGGAAGATAAAGGCTTCAAGGTAACATTCATTGACAGGAAGGTTCATGTTTGGCGAAGGAACCCAAGAGATGCATTCACTCTTGGATCCAAGGTTGAAGGTCTCTATTAGGTTAGAGGAAGTCTGTTGGGAGAAATGACTTGTGGTATTTCTCTTCAATCCGAATTATGGCACCGAAAATTTGCGCACCTTCATTTCAAAGCCTTACTTGATGTAAGGAAGATGGTCACTGGTATGCCCGAATTCAACTTAGATCATGAAGGTGTTTGTCAGGGGTATGAAGCTGGAAAACATACAAGGGGACCATTTCCCTCAAGTGAAACTCAAACCACCAATATTCTTCAATTGGACCATTATGATCTATCAGGTATATTGCCGTGACATCTTTGGTTGGATATTTGTACTATGCTATTTTTGTGGATGACTTCTCTCGCAAAACATGGATCTATTCTTAAAGAAGAAGGATGAAGTGTTCAAGTGGTTCCGCTCTTTCAAAGCCTTGGTCGAGAATCAAATAGAGAAGAAGATCAAAATATTGAGGACTGATAATGGGACTGAATATGAGTCAAACGAATTCAATGACTATTGTAGAGAAGCTGACATTAAGAGGGAGACCACTACTGCATATACTCCTAAACAAAATGAAACAAAATGGTGTTGCCGAGAGGAAGAATCGAACTATCATAGAAGCCACCCGTGCCATGCTTCATGACCAAGGTCTACAGAAGTTCTTATGGGGAGAAGCTACCAACACCACTATGTATGTTCAAAATAGATGCCTACATCATGCTTTGGATTTCAACACACTCGAAGAAGTTTTCACTGGTAAGAAACCTGATGCTTCTCATTTTAGAATTTTTGGTTGTTCCGTATATTTTCATGTGTCGAAGGAGAAAAGAAACAAACTAGATGCATCTGGGAAGAAAGGAACATTTGTGGGCTACAGTGAAACTTCGAAGCATATAGAATCAATGTTTTAAAACTTCGACTCCAACTCCGACTCGGCCGAGGGTCGATTCCGACTCCGACTCCAACTCGGTATCGACTCGGCCGGCTCGATTTCAATGACTCGGTCGTTGTAAAAAATACATTAAATATTTATTTTTTATAAAAACACTTAAGTTTAAAGATTTTCATTCATGTTTCCAAACACACAACATTAGAATATAGATAGAAGACAACATATGATCAAAATAGGCTCATGGATGTATCCATTATATCAAAATGGCACCCAGTGCACTGTCTAATACATACACGATGATGATATAGAGATCAAAACAAAAACACATAACCAAGGAGGCTATAAATGGCCTCTACAACAAAAGTTTGTGACTAGTACTACTGGCTACTGCTAGAGTTGCCAACATCATCTGGCTCAGTGTTACTTGGGAGCGAGAGCGAAAACGGGAGCGGGAGTGACATTTTCAGAAGCTCCTGGTTTGGGAGCAAATCCCGGAGGAGTTCGACAACCAATGTCACTAACATCAAGGTACATAGAGGGATTGGTGCTCTTGATTAAATACGAGTTCCATACCCTAATACATGAGAAAATTCAATGGAAACATTGCAATCCCCCAATCCTGAAATCTAAAATTCTACTTTCTACATATGAAATCCAATGAGGTCGGAACCACTCTCAAACATCCCGAGTCATTTCATGGTAATGTTAAAAATTTAAGTAAAAGGATGAAAATGAAGATTAAGGAGAATGTCACTTTTACTTTAAGAATTTAACATTACCATGAAATTTGAATAGCATATCAATACTAGGAGGGGGGAATGGACCCCAAAGACCAAAAAACCAATTAATAAAACCATTTGGAGTCCCCCACACTAAGAAAAAACATAAAAAAATAAAAAAAATTTGCATTTCTGGGGTTTACTGGCCGCATGAAGTGACTCGACCGAGTTGATGCGGACTCGGCCGAGTCATGCCATGACTCGACAGGGTCAGTCTTAACTCAGCCGATCGAACCGGTTCGACGGTCGAGTCGCAAATTTTTTTACCGGCTCGGACCAACTCGGTCGAGTCGGTTCCGAGCCGGCCGGCTTTTAAAACACTGTATAGAATCTATGTGCTTGGTCAAAGGGAAGTGGAGATAAGTCATGATGTCACTTTCGATGAAGATTTTGCCCTTAGGAAAGTCTGAGATCTTCATATCCCTAGGAAGGACAATGATGATGTTGATGCAAAAAAGCAGGATGAACCTCCATCTAATGAACCGATGCTCGATGTTGAAGGTCTGATGGATCCCATTGATCCACCTCCTAGTGAGCCCACTACTTCAAGAAAAAGACCTTTGCGGCTCAAATATACTCTTGAAGATGCTGAGAAACATATTGCATGGAGGGGTATATTTCGTGAAAGCAAGAAGCTGAATAGGTACCAAGGGTACTTAGCTTCCATGAGCACCATTGTACAATCTGAGCCTTACACATTTGAAGAAGTCGTGAAACACCACGTTTGGAAGGATGCGATGAACGAAGAATATGAGTCGATCATGAAGAATGATGTCTGGGATGTGGTTCCTAGACCCAAGGACAAGTTAGTGGTCACTTCAAAATGGCTCTACAAGATCAAACATGAGGTTGATGGAAGTGCTGAAAAGTTCAAGGCCAGTTTCGGTGCTCGAGGCTTCTCTGAAAGCGAAGGAGTAGACTACGATGAGATATTTGCACCGATTACCCGATATACCACCATCCGTTCGATCATAGCCCTTGCTACCTCGCAACACCAGACGGATGTCAACGCTGCCTTCTTGCATGGTTCGCTTAAAGAGGAAGTCTATGTGGAACAACCCGAGGGGTTCGAAGTTCAAGATCGTGAGACACATGTATGCAGATTGAAGAAAGCCCTCTATGGGTTGAATTAGGTCCTTAGGGCTTGGTAGGAGAGGACTGATAACTATATTATGAAGCTGTGATTTACAAGGAGCGATGCTGACCCGAACTTATACTTCAAGGTTGAAAAGGACAAGCCTCTCATTCTGGTCCTTTATGTGGATGATCTCTTTCGGATAGGTGATGACCGTCTCATTCATCAATGCAAGAGGGAGTTGGCTTCTGAATTTGAGACGAAGGACCTAGGACTAATGCATTACTTCCTAGGGTTGGAGGTCTGGCAAAAGCTAGAAGAGATTTTCCTTTCTCAAGGAAAATACATTGTGAAGCTACTTGAGAGATGTGGGATGGTGGATTGCAAGTCTGTGACTACTTCGATGGAACTCAAGTTTAAGGCAATGTTGCATTAATCGTTATCGGGATAATATCAGCGCGAGGAAAAAATCGGAAAAAATCGTAATTATCGGGAAATAATCGGAAATAATCAGGAAAAAATCGTTTGGTACAAAAATATTCATTTTTTTCAAGTTTTTTAATATCTAAACCATCTACAACATAAAATAAATACATTGACACATAAATATGATAAAAGAACTAATATATAAGATGTTTAATATCATTTCTAGTGCTAAAATCACACATAACATTGAATCATGCCCTGAATAGTAAGTCCTGACTCCTGAGTCCCAACTCAGCCTCAAAATATCAACAAAAAATATAATAATGTATCTCATCATGTCATAATGTCATATACAATAAAATGAAGAAAATAACTAAAGTCTAATCCTATTGATTTCCTCTGCCCCTCTTGCGAGAAAATGCCACAACTTTCCCTTTCCCTCTAGATGTAGATGCTGGTGCTGGTGGAGTTGGCAGTGGAGTCTACTATGCTCTAGAAGCTGAAGAACTAGAAGTAGGAGCTATAGGAGGTAGACCACGTCCTCTACTGGTGGCAGGCTAGCCCGGGCAGGTGGTGTCACCTGGAAACATTACAATCTCCCATTCTTGAAACCCTGAAAAACTGAGTCTGCTGCGTTTTGAATGAAATCTAAAATTATACTTTCTCCATATGAAATCCAATGAGGCCAGAACCATTTTCAAACATCCTAAGTCATTTCATGGTAATGTTAAAAATTTAAGTAAAAGGATGAAAATGAAGATTAAGGAGAATGTCACTTTTACTTCAAGAATTTAACATTACCATAAATAACATATCAATACTAGAGCCTAGACTTGATCATTAAGCTGCCCCACTCAACAATTATTTGTTTCTTTAAAAAAAATTGCATTTTGAACATTTATCATCCTCCTTTATAAACCTCGCTGCCCCGATTGCCTGCGATAAAAACGGAAAAAATCGCGATTTTTTCCAAAAAATCGGGTATAAAAAAAACTGGCGATAATTTCGGATATTACTCGCGATAATATCGGCAGCAGGAAATTATCGCGATAAAACGATAATATCGCGATATTATCGCAATTTTAACAACACTGGTTTAAGGAGCTATGTGGAAGTGCTGCTGGTCCCGGATTAGAAAACCCTTCCAAGTATTGTCAAATTGTGGGGACCCTGATGTTCTTGGTCAACTGTCGCCTTGACACATGCTTCACTGTGAACACGTCGAGTCAATTTATGGTCGAGCCTCATCACATTCATTAGATTGCTGCTAAGAATCTCTTGAGATATCTCTCAAGCACAATCCACTATGAACTGAGATATGTTGCCGGGAACTTGAGACTACATGGATATTCAGATGCTGACTGGGCTGGCAGTGTGGTGGAACATAAGAGCACGTCTGGGTGCTGCTTCTCTTTGGGTTCTGCTTCAATATCTTGGATGAGCAGGAAGTAGTAATTAGTTGCACTAACCACCGCCGAGGCCGAATACATTGCTGTGAGTATGGCCTATTGTGAAGTTGTTTGGTTGAGGAACCTCTTCAGTGAGCTATTTGAGAATGTGCTGGATACCATCGTGATCATTTGGGACAACCAGAGTGGCATTCGCCAATAAGAGAATCTCGTGTTCCACGACTGCTCCAAGCACATTGATATTAGGTACCACATTTTCTGGGATATGGTACAACGGGGAGAAATAAGGCTCCAACACATTAGAATTGATGAGTAGTCACAAGCATTCTCACGAAGCCTTTGGGGAAGGTCAAATTCCTAACCTTCCGAGAAAGACTTGGAGTTGTGGAGAGACCCTCTTATGAGGGTCCCAGATGAGTTGGACACTGAGCTCTGGGAGCTCTTGGTTGCTTGGGGTACTTCTTGGAGATATGAGTGACCATAGGGTGAGTGGTTCACCTTCCCCGAGTGGTGCGCTAGATACAGGGTGAGTGGTTCACCTTACCCTATGATACCCCATGGTGGTTGACATGTGTGTAGGGTGAGTGGTTCACCTTCCTCTGTTGAGAAATCTAGGGCACACATAAATTAGGGTGATTCTTCTTGACATGATAACAATTTGTGAAGTATTTATACAATTAACCTTAACTTGATCTTTCATTCATTATTAGTGTGTGTGTGTTAGCTTCATCAAACTGCTATCAAGAACAAAAGAGACAAGAACACAAATATTTGGCTTTTTGCCAGGGCCAAAACCTCTCCCTCTTGGAGAGGAAAACCCACACAAAATTCTTCTTATAGAGATTCCATTGACGAATACCAAGACCATGACCCTTGACACATTTTGCCTCTCCAAGACCAAGACATCAATCCTCTTGTTTGAACACTGCTGAGATCATTATCTTGCTGCACCTCTGAAGTCATCACTATTGCATCTCCAAGAACTTCATCACTGCTGCAAGGTTGTTGAGAGCATCATACACCATGACTGCACCTTGAGGCTGAGATGATCTCTGCACCTTCCTTGAGATCATGACTGTACTTCACTGCACTGTAAGATCATGATCCTTGTCACTTACCTTTGTTGACACTAACCCTCCTTACTGTGGTGATCACTGTTTCTTTCATTACTGCATATTGTGACTACTTCTGAGATACATGTTCACGTTGAGATCACTAGAGGGCAGATCTGAATACTGTGATATCATTGTGACTATATATCACCTTTCACAAGTATGTCGAGCATCACTGTCCTTACAGAGACTTATTCCATCACCATGATAATGTCGAGACAATATGCTGAGTATGTAGATCTATACCTTGTAATTTGAGTCACTGTTGTTCAATATGTTTAGACTGCTATAAGGATGTCACCGAGATCTATATGCTAGGACTGCTATGCGAGATCCATCAACACTGTATCTTCGTCCGAGATCTTCATTGCTTCATTCATCCGAGATCCTCACAGGTATGCTGAGAGTGTGGTTAGCCTAGAACATAGATCAATGTTGCGTCTCCGAGATCTGGTCATGACTGCTTCTCTGTCATGCGAGATCAATCTATCACTGTAATGTCGAGACTGTAATTCATAGATATGCCGAGAATGTCCAGAACTCAAATCACTGTTGCGTCCTTACATGAGGTCATTCTTGCTCCATGTATCCGAGATTATGACTACACCTAAAATCCAGACGAGGTGCAGTCAAACCCTTACTGCGACTCTGCTCCTTCATGTGAAATTTCAGAGGAATGCGAGATGTTTCTTGTATGTTTTGCGCTGACCCTAAGTGGGTATTTATAGTAGTGTGTGCTCTCATTTTGAGCCGACGTGAGCCCATGAACCGTTGTGTCTCTTACCCAAGCCGACATGACTTTTATTAGTGTATTTAATTCATAATGGAGCTGACATGAAGAATTCTCTCTTTTTCGCTTGTAGACTTCTTGGAGGATTATGCTTGGTCTTTGGAGGGATTTTTCACAACTTTGTGGACTTGAATATATTTACATAAACTCATGAAGAGTTTCTATACATATGACATGACTCTTTGACATATAAATAAATCCTAAAGACATCAAGAAGAAGTCTTTCACCTAGTGACACTTCTTGCTCATGAAACCCATGTAGCAAGGCATACAAAATAATTTATTTCCTTTTATTACATCATTTACAAAGATCATGTCATTATGAAGACTGAACCTAGTTACACTTTCTTCAACATCCCCTACCTAGACACATGTATGTAGGGTGAGTGGTTCACGTTCCCCTACGATTGACATATGCATAGGATGGGTGGTTCATCTTTTCCTATGGCATATAAGCAGGATGAGTGGTTCAACTTCTCTTGCTGATACCCCAACACACATCCTACCCATGCAGTCCGGGACTCATGGGAAGTATCTCTCATCTGGCTAATGAGTTGGGAAAAGAGGGTTAGGGACCATAGCACTATTGATGGATGCATCCGGTACTGTCGTACTCCCTATGACTAGGATGCATGGTGTTCAACAACTTGATCTAGGATTAGGACTGACTTTTGTCAGTGGAGAGTGGTATGATTTGATGACCCACTCTCGATCACTTCTTCATTATTACTACATGGGTCAACAGAGTAGAGTAGGGCAATGATGACAAGGATGGTACATGATGAAAAAATGGCATGATGATGACAGATGGATTGACAGGTGGAATTATCTTTAGTTGAGAGGGAATGTTAAAATTGGCAACTAGGGCCAATTCCACCTTAGGGCAATTCATATGATGGAGATGATTATTCCATTGGATACCTCTTTTTGAGAGGTCCAATTTTGATATAAAGATCATCTGATTCTGACATGCAAAAGTGGAATTTTGAATTTATTCCCTCTCATGCACAAATTGTCATGTTCGGCCTCAGTCAAATGTAGGCTCATAAGCCCAACATATGTGTCTCCTCACCCTCAACGAAGTGTATAAATAGGAGTGACCTCTCTCCTCATTTGGACATCTTTCATCTCATCACATATCTCTCTCTCCCCTCTTGATTGGTTTGTACAACTTGGAGACAACATTCTCTACTTCGCATGTGTGAAAGGAGGATGAATTTCTGAGGTTGTTTGCTGGTCAAAAATTTCCAGAAAACAAAACAGCATGGACCAGGGTGGTTTTGACCAGCGTTGACTTTGTTTTTGTGGGCAGAAATCCAGCTTTTGAAGGCTACATTTATTGGAACAGTTTTTGAGAAGTTTGGGATAGTTTGATCAGTGTTGACTTCAGATTTGACTGCAGAATTTACAACAGTAATTTCTCTCTCCTTTGTCTGGTTTGACTGAACTGTTTTGGGCTTGGCTTTGACCCTCTTGGAAGGCCAAATTTATCTGCTGTTAACCGATCTGGTTGGAGTACATTTTGGAGCTGCTTTGACCAATTTTGAATTTCTAGTTAGGGTTACTGTTGACTGCTGATTTGACAGGACTGTTTTGGTCAAGTTAATTTGATATTTGTACTCTCTCTCCCTCTGTGCTTAACTACTGAAGAATAATAAGAAGATTTGATCAGACGGTTTCCCCACATTGGGGTTTTTCCTTTGCATTCGCCACATATGGTGTCCTCTTGTCTTCTGCACATGTTTTTATGTTCTATATGCATTTTTTGTCAATGTGATTGCTGCTTGAAATAATTGGAAATTATCATTGGGCTGATAAGGAACATTGAAGTAAATTGTACTAAATCATAGAACATACCATTGTTATCTAAAATTAACAGTAGTCTAATAGTTAAATCTATGTTTTCATGTTTTATGTAGTTGATTTGAGTTGTTTTATGTAGTTCATTTGAATCAATGTTGCACGACTCGTATTGGTATAAGACTCATATGGCAATTGACTCGATGACCCGTATGAGACTCGACAAAATATTAAAAAACTTGAAAAAAATGTGATCTCCAAAAAAAAGGGTACAAATTTTGAGGGGGTCCACGTGTCTTATGTGGGTGCTATGTTGGTCACATGCGGTTCATCATGGGTGTAGACAGGTTCTATGTGGGTTTGGACGAGTACAGGTAGAGACCCCGGGCTTATGCGAGTGAGCCATTTCGCTATAGAACCCGTCAAGACCGGCAGGTACTCGCGGGTATTATAAGAGTCGTGCAACAATGATTTGAATATATATACATCAAAATATATTAAAATATGTATTATATAAAAGATACTTTTGAAATGCTTTGCTCATGGAATATTTTTCAAAATTGCGACTTTCCCTGCCACTTCTCATTCCTGCTTGCAACAACCTTGGGATGCTTACCCAATAGGTTGACTTTAAGGAATTCTAGGCTGGGTCTCATAGACAACAAATTGAGATTGATCACCGTATTTTGATATTGAACAAGATATGCAAACTATGTCACGTAGAGGAGTTGGTGACAGAGACACATTTCATTTTCCAGTGCCCTACCTACTATGAGATATGCAGGATGTTCAATTCCTTATTCAAAGACTCACGAGGTTCCTTTTACACATTCTATTGCTACCTAGATTTGGGGTCTCTTTCTATTTACGTGAGAGAAGTAATCAAATAGAGATGTTAGGCAGTACATGCGCTTCTTGATTAGAGAATTTCATGTTATCGACTCTTACTTTAGGTTATCTCATTAGATTGGGGAAATAGGTAATAGGTAGAGATACAAGGGCCCAGTGTTGCAGGAAACGACCCCCCCAAGATCAAAAGCTGGAATCGCGGCCTGTACGGATCCGTGGGCGATCCTACTCTGGAACCACAGATCGAGCTGAAAAACACGGTTCCTGGATTGTTGGAACTGTTCTGACCTGATCTGCAGTTCTGGATGTTCGAACCGCGGGTCGGGGCCGATTTCGAGTGGATCCCGAGCGGTTCCAATGCCCGTCAAATGATTTCGTGGGCCGGGCCCAAATTTATGTTTTTGTTTTACTTAACTATGGTTTGGGGTGGGTTTAGCTTCGGTTAGGGAAAAGAATGAGGGGAATACAACTCCTTTTCTCCTCTCATTTCCTCACTCTTGTATTTTTGGAGAGCTTGGAGAAGAGAGTCTTGAGGAAAGCTTGGAGGAGTGAAGGAGGAGCTAGGAGTAGTGAAGGAGGAGGAGCTTGGAGGAGTAAAGAAGGGCTTCAATCTACAAGAGCTAAAGAGGTAAGTACAAACCCCAAACTCCCTCATTTTTCTGTTATTGTTGTTTGTATTTTTTCTTCTCTCTCTCCTACTCTTTCCCATTCTTTCTTCTTGCTCATTTAATTGCAAGTTTTCCACCACCTATATTCATATTCCAAGATGGTGTTCTTTTGGCTTTTATGTATCATTCCACTTTTGGTTTTCATGATGGCAAGGGGGAGTAGAAATAGAAAGGAAGAAGAACAAGAGGATTGTGGTCCCCATATAAGTGACCCAATGTCTGATGAGGATGAAGGGTTTGAAGAGGCAAGGGATGAACTTGAAGAGAACACTAAAACACTAGAGGGGAAAGCTGCATTGGCAGCTTTGTGTAACTATGTGACCAGACTTGAAGGGGGAAACGGTGGTAGAAGCTACAAGTTTTTGTGCCCTCATGGTTGTCATGGAGGAAAACCATATAGTGGTTCATATACTCGTGTGAGGAGGCATCTTTATGGGGTGTTGGACAGTGATGACAAAAAGGGAATTGTGGGGATACAAATTTGCCCAAACGTTTCAGCTGAACAAAGAAGAAAATACATCCAAATAGAGGAGGTTACACAACAAAAAAGCAGGAAACAAAAAAATCAGTTTGAATCAAGTCCAACCTCTAGATTTGGTAGCTCATCTCCTCATGGTACTTCTGCAACCTCTGGAAGTAGAAGAATAATAGGGGATTTCCTGAATGTTGCTGGGAGGGTTGATGTGGATGGAAAGATAGTTTGATTTCTTTGTGTTTGCGGTGTACCATTCAATGTGCTTTGCTCTCCCTATTGGCATGATATGTTTAAGGCCATCAATGAAGCCCCAAATGGATACAAGAGTCCCAACTATGAGAAAGCTAGAACAATGTTGTTAGAAAGAGAAAAGGAAAAGGTTCAAAGAGCTTTGACACGTTTTACAAATGAGTGGGTGGATTGTGGGGTATCCATTGTATCAGGTGGGTGGACGAATGTTAGTAACGAACATTAGATAAATGTTTTTGGTGTTTCTGCTAGTGGTGCAGTGTTTATTACATGTAATGACTCCTCCTCCCTCAGTGCAACTTCCCAAAACATTGCAGATCTCCTATTGCAATCAATCAAAGATGTTGGTCCTAATAATTTGGTTCAGGTGATCACTGATAATGCAACAAATTGTAAGGTAGTAGGAAAAATTATTGAGCGTACTCATCCACACTTCTTTTGGTCTGGGTGCTTGGTGCACACATTGAAACTTTTGATGTATGATATTATTAAGCATAAAAAATGTGGATGGATTAATGAACTTTACAAGAGAGGGAACCAACGCATTAAATTTATGACAGGGCATACAAGGGTAAACTGCTTTTATGGCGCTTGCTCCAAGTTGCAGTTGCTTAAACTTGCGAAAACAAGATTTGCAAGTTATTACCTCACCTTTAGGTGGCTAGTGAAGGTGAGAGAAGTTTTAACTAATATTGCGACCTCTGAATCATGGGAGGAGATTAATACTGATAGAGATGGTGCTAATGTAGCCAAGGACATTATTCTTGACATGTACTTTTGGTCACATATTAAATATGTTTTGCAATTCACCAAACCAATTTATTACATGATCAGGTTTGCAGATTCTGATTGACTAATAATTGGGGAGGTGTATGAGCAAATGGATAGCATGTTGGGGCAGATTAAAGACATTGTTGAACCTAGAGATATCACCTTGTACAATTATATTCGTGCAGAGGTGAAAAAACGATGGGATATGCTAAACATTCCAGTGTACGCCTTAGCATATGTTTTGACACCTAAATATTATCATCCATCATGGATTTCAACACCAAAACTTGGGGGGGAGCAGGAAAAAACCACACCTAGTTCGAGAGGTTCTATTTGGTTATATGAAAGCCTTGGATAAATTAGTCTTTGATGAGGAGGAGGCTACCATGGTACGGAAACATTTGAGCAACTATATGCTTAGCACTGGTCCATTTGGGAGCATGCATACAATTAGAGATCGAGAGAATTTTTCTTCTCTTGAGTGGTGGAACATTATTGGAGATGCTACTCCACTTCTATAGACTTTGGCCTTGCAGGTTCTATCACGGGCGGTAAACACTTCTTTTGTAGAGAGGTGTTGGAGCTCTTATTCTTTCATCCATAGTTTTAAAAGGAACATGATATAGACCGGGCATAGAGCTTGGTTTATGTTCACTACAACTTGCGATTTTTGTCCCATTACTGGGATGATGCAAAGACTAATAGAGACCTTAAGGTTTGGGATAGAAATCCAGAGGAGCCCAATTTGGAGGATGGAGTGTTGCGATTTGAGCAATTGGAGGATGCTCTTATCCAGGATGATGATGATCGAGGTGAGATGCCACCCCCATTCGGTCCCTTGGTTTCCAGGTTCCATGCTTCAACACCAACAACAGGGGCTTCATCTTCATTATTTCCACAGTCACTATGTAATACCCATAAATTGGAAAACAGGAAACTGGTAAATACTCATAAACTGGAAAACAGGAAGCTTAAAAACTTAATTTGCACTTACCTGAACTGCTAGCTGATCCCGTGCAGTTGACGATATTGTTCCCGTGCAGTTGACGATACTGTTGATGTTGAGCTCCAATTACCCAGGGAGACCAATTCCACCTAGCCTGATTGAGCAGAGGTTGGCTACTCAATCCAGCAAGCTTCTCACAGAAGCCCACTGTCCTCCGTGCCCAGAACCTCAGACGGATTAAAGCTCTTCCAATAGCAAATCTCTCTCACTGCTGAATTCCTCCTCTGGTTTCACTGCTGAATTTCTCCCCCCGTTCTCGGCTCATACTCCCGGTTTTAACCACGGGCCTGGCGGTGGCCGTCCTCCTGCATGCAACCACCGCCTTCCCCTGTCCCGACACACCTTCTACGCATACGGCTCTCTCTCCCTGCTGTCATCTGCGCTCTGATATATATCTTATGGGAATTAAACGTCCCCCTTATAAGGGTCTTTGTTTTATATAATTTAGTTTTATAAGTTAACTTATATTTTACAAAGTTTAATTTATAATTATATTTTATAAAGTTAATTTATATATTTTGTAAAGTTTAATATATATATATATATTTTATAAAGTTTAGAATTATATTTTATAAAGTTTAATAAATTTATATTTATAAAACTTAAATAAATTTATTATTTAAAATTCATCACATTTGTTTTATTATAAAGTTTGAAACTTTATATAGTGGATTAGTTTAGATGGGCCGTTACATACACTCCCTCTTTTGTAAACTTCGTCCCGAAGTTAGAGTTTTAGGTTTAAGGTTTTAATGGATATGAATTTTTTTATGCAGGTCCCCAAGCTATCCTCAAATCATCCTATCCTTCCTAATCTCTTCTGCTCCCATCCTATCCGTCCTCTACTGGAGTATGCCATGGCGCCAGTTTTACTGACCCGACCATTCATAAACTCTAAGGTGACAGCGTCGGTTATACCGACCTGATCCCTAGTAGGCATCCGACAGTCATCATCACACGTCTAGGGGAGCGTGACTCGCACAGTCCTCCCATGACTCCAGGGTTCGAAGGATAAACGGTGGGCAACACCTCCACCCCTCCTAGTAGAATTTAGGATTAATACCCTTTCATAGAATCACTTGGAGCTTTAATTGTTCTGAGGTTCTGTCATCACGTGGTCATCCCGGTAACTGTCTATTACCTGCAATCAGACGCTTATCCATGCATTCGTAAAATGTGCATCAGCATATTCAAGGTAGCTCACTTATTATCCCCTTATGAGTTAATCTATGATACTATAGTACAACATATTTTGCTATATTCCACGCATGTCTTTGGACGTTTATCTAGAATGTATTCACTTCCTGATTTCTATCCCATTGATCATATTGACATAAATAAATAAATCAGATCTATAATATCTTAATTTCTATCAGAAGAAAACTTATTCAACTGTCTTAACTTTACTTCAACAATTATAATTTAGTAAAATAAACCACATATATTGTTTTGGTATCCATGTACCAGCAAGAATTAAACATATATTATTTTGGTATCCATGTACCAGCAGGAATTAAACATATATTATGCCACAAAATTTCATGTTTATCCATAATCATTCAAAATGTTTTTGAGTCTCTGATTGTAGTGAAGTAAATATATACTAAACATAGTGTAAGGTTCTTCAAAATGGACATAAATTAGGGTATCTCTGGCATATGTCCTCCGTATCTTCCCAAGTCGCTGATCCAGGGCTATACTTGTCCCATTGGACCTTAACTTGGTCCACCAGGCGGTTCCTCAGCTGTCGAACTCTACGTTCCAGTATACGTAACGGTTCGACCGTTATGACTCCCTCGTCCGATACCTGCAATTCCTTCCATTGAAGGTTATGAGATAGATCAGCTATATAATGCCTTAATACAGAAACATGAAATACATTATGAATTTTATGCAGGTGAGGTGGCAGGGCAAGACGATAGGCAACAGGTCCAACTCTTTCCACGACTTTAAACGGTTCAATAAATCGGGGTGACAATTTTGTCCCTTTTCCGAATCGAATAGTACTTTTATTTGGTTTGATGTAGACGAAGACCTGATCCCCTACTTCATACTTCCTATCAGTTCGGTGAGCATCAGCATAACTCTTTTGTCTATCCTGTGCTTCCTTTAATCGTTGTCTAATCTGTCTGACCTGTGCTTCCATTTCATGGATTAATTCTGGTCCTATTATCACTCGATCTTCTAACCTGTCCCAACTTAACAGAGTTTTGCAAGGTCTGCCATATAAAGCTTCAAATGGAGGCATCCCAATCGAACTGTGGTAACTGTTGTTGTATGCGAATTCGACTAAGGGTAAATACTTTTCCCAGTGTGATTGCTGATCCATTACATACATTCGCAACATGTCTTCAAGTACTTGATTTACTCTTTCAGTTTGCCCGTCAGTCTCAGGATGGTAAGCAGTGCTTAAATTTAGCTGAGTACCTAAGGCTGTCTGCATGCAAGTCCAGAATCTGGAAGTGAATCGCGAATTTCTATCGGATATAATCTTCTTAGGTACTCCATGAAATCTGATAATTTCATTTATGAATACTCGAGCTACGTCAGCAACATCATAAGTATCTCTTACAGGAATGAAATGGGCGCTTTTTGTTAATTTATCCACCACTACCAGAATGGCATTGTGTCTTTGAGAAGTAAGAGGTAGTCCAGTGATAAAATCCATAGAAATGGTCACCCATTTAGACATAGGAATGTCGTGGGGTTGTAAGAGGCCCGCTGGGTGACAATGATCTGCCTTTACTTGCTGACATTCCAAACATTTTGCAACAAATTGAGTGATATCACGCTTCATGCCTGCCCAAAAGAAGAGTTTCTTGGTATCCGCATACATTTTCCCTACTCCAGGATGAGCACAATATACTGCTTTGTGGGCTTCCCCAAGGATGGTATCTCGAAGATCTTTATCATCAGGAATGTACATCCTTCCATGGAATCGTAGGATCCCATCGTTTTCTAATTCATAACCCTCAAATTTAGATTCTTTTGCCTTAATTCCCTCAAGACTTGCCCTCACCTTTAAATACCAGCTGTCTTTTATAAGATGATCCAGTACTCGTTGTCTTAAGTCCACTTTAATGGGTATGAGAGAAAATATCCGGGGTCTCCTGCTTAAGGCATCGGCTACTACATTTTCTTTTCCCTTAATATATGATATTCCGAAGTCATATTCACTTAGGAATTCACTCCATCGTCTTTGCCTGGCATTTAAGTCTCTTTGGGTGAACAAATATTGTAGACTTTGATGGTCGCTTTTAAGTGTAAAATTTCGTCCCACCAGATAGTGTCTCCAGATCTTTAAAGCTAGCATTACAGCGGCCAATTCTAAATCGTGAGTAGCATAGAGTTCTTCATGAGGTTTTAGCTTTCTGGAAGCATAAGCTATCACTCCCTTATCCTGCATCAACACTGCACCCAACCCTTGCTTGGATGCATCAGTACATACCGTAAAGTCTTTGCCCATATCAGGGACTCTTAGGATTCGTGCACTGGTGAGTAGTCTTTTGAGTTCAGAGAATGCTTTATTACATTCCTCGGTCCACTCATACTTAACACCTTTACGCTGGAGGGTTGTGATTGGCTTTGCGATTTTGGAGAATCCCTCCACAAATCTCCGGTAATAACCTGCTAAACCCATAAAGCTTCGTATCTCATGTGCATTTTTCGGTATTGGCCATTCCATGATCGCTTTTACCTTCTCAAGATCTACTGAAATCCCTTCACCTGATATGATGTGACCCAAATAATGAATCTTTTCCTGAAAAAAAGAACACTTGGATAGTTTTCCATATAACTGACGTTCTCTAAGGCAGGACAATACTATCCACAAATGATCTTCATGCTCTTCTTCATTCTTGGAATAGATGAGAATATCATCTAAAAAGACTTGTACAAATTTATCAAGATACTAATGGAAAACACTGTTCATAAGATTCATGAATACGGCTGGCGCATTTGTTAACCCAAATGGTACCACAGTAAATTCATAGTGCCCAAAACGTGTCCGGAATGCGGTCTTAGAGATATCATTTTCAGAAATCCTTAGCTGATGATACCCTGATCGAAGATCAATTTTTGAAAAGACAGCAACTCCTTTCATTTGATCGAAAAGATCATCGATTCGCGGCATAGGGTATTGATTCTTTACTGTAGCTCGATTAAAGTCTCGATAGTCTATGCATAATCTTAAGGATCCATCTTTCTTCTTCACAAAAATTACAGGAGCGCCCCAAGGTGAGGTACTGGGCCGAATATTCCCTTTATCGAGTAGTTCCTTCAACTGGATTTGCAATTCCTGAAGTTCTGGAGCTGTCATTCTATAAGGCGTTTTAGAGATCGGTTGGGTACCCGACTTTAATTCAATAGTGAGATCCAATTCTCTTACCGGGGGTAGTCCAGGTAGTTCCTTTGGAAATACATCCGGGAACTCAGCTAATACCGGATATTGTTCTAAGGATGGCCCTTTTTCTTGGCTTACTTCGTGAATTGCATAAGCCTGACAACCCTTTCTTAAACAACGCTTCACCTGCATTGCCGAAATGTAGCGTAAAGAAACTTCCCTCTTGATTCCTTGAATTTGGATTACTTCTCCCTCATCATTTGTGCCCAGAATCCTTTTTCCATAACAGTCCACCCAAGCTTGGTGAGCTTCCAGCCAATCCATACCTATGATAAGATCATACGTCCCTAAGGCTGTGACGTAGACTTTTAGTTTAGTCAAACAGACCCCTAGGTCAATTTTGCATTGATCCACACTCAAGCCCACGGTTTGGAGTTCTCTTGAGGCCATTTCCACTTGGTGGAAATCATTTTGTCTACGAGCTGCCAGCCCACATTTGTTTAATGCATATGACGAAATGAAACTATCTGTGGCACCAGTATCAAATAAGATTTTGAGTTTTATGCCATTGATAATACCTGAAGATTCCACTACAGTGGATTGATGGGCTGCTTGGTCGTGGTTGACTACTGCATGAATTCTATGATTACTTCGATTGGCTGATATCGGCTCCTTCCCAGTCCTATGCAATATATTCGATGAAGCTTCTGGGCAGTTACGCTGGAAATGCGGCCCCCCACATCCCCAACAATTGAGCTGCGCTGATCCTCTTGAATCAAGGTGTGAATTTCTAGAGAACGAGCCGCGTCCTCCCATGTTGATTCCTCTCGCACTCCTTCCTCTACCGGTAGTCCCTCGCGATGCCCATGGTCTGGTGTTGGACGATTCCGCGGCTATAGTGTTTACTGCCATGGGAACTCTTGTCCCCACACTTGGGGTAAACCTGTTACCGTAAGGTGGCCTCGAGCTACCTCCTCTGAAAAAGTTCCGGGGAGCCTTCCCTGGAAATCCTGATTGTAAAGGCCCTGCTGGCCCCATATCCTTTTTGATTCCAAGGTGCTCTTCTGCATAACGGCCACATTCGACTGCCTCGGCTACAGATGATGGTTTCCACATACTTACCAAGGCTCTGATGCGAGGATTTAACCCAAATATGAAGCGTTCAGCTTGACGTTCATCAGAGTCTAAGTAGTGAATGTATTTTACCAGCTCCATAAACCTTATTTCGTACTCTTCCACCGTTTTACTTCCCTGAATTAGTGTATGAAAGGCTCTGGCTTGCTGTTGTTGAAAGTATGGAGGTAAATACTTTGCGCGGAACCTTTCCTCAAATAGTTCCCAAGGAACATTATCCGATGTAAGGTGCAGCTGCTTTTCCAGATTTCCCCACCAAATCAAGGCACTTTCCTTTAGTTGAAACACGACAATTTTTGTTTTTGCTGAAGGCGAATATTCTCTTAACCTAAAGCACCGGTTCATCCCTTCCAACCATGCCTCAGCGCATTCACCAGCTCGACCTCCCGAAAATTCTGGGAGTCTAATTTTCTGAAGCTCTCTAGAGATGTCTTCTCTCGATCTTCTGGGCTCCAAATTATTTGGTTCCGCTGAACTGGTGGCTACATGCTGAAATTCCTCTTTGTTTTTAGCCTTAGTTGATTCCTTTAATGTCTCCAATAAGGCTTCCAAAGAGTTCATTATCACAGTCAACTCTGGCGTTGGAGCGTTTGATGTTGACGGTGGTCTTGGTGGTGACAAAGGTGATGGGGATGATGATGGCGACGGTGGCGGCATTAATGGTGATGATGTTGCCTGGTCACGTCGTTGTCGCTCATACGTCCTTACCATGGTAATGGTCCCTGAACACATAATAAAATTTATATAAATAAAAAAAAAAAATTTGAGGTGGATAACCGAATTTTAACACACAATTTTCTTTGCAACTTCACATTTATAAATGGGTATAGTTTTGCTATTTTTACCCGCTAGGCGGATCTTACTGGTACCGAGGTCAAGGAGGGTGGTCTCGCGACCTCCTTGTCCTAATGCAGGGTATTCTATCCTAATATGAATAATGCAGAAGTATGGTTATTAGCTCCAAAGGTAAGACATCTAAGGTTTATTTACCTAATAACATCCACAAAATGAAAATGTTAGATGTCTCGTTTACAATGTACATCGGTAACATACCTGTCATACCTCAATCTGACTATTACATTTAAGGGGGTCATATATATCTATATCCCGAATATATTACTTGGATATGGGTTAAATCCATAAAAGAAGGGTTGTTTTGTTTCCATTTTAGATTAACCTTTAGCCGTAAAATTTACCATAGACATGTCCTGGTTTATGATTTCGATACTTTAATGGTTGATGCAAAACGCTTTTTGACTGCAATAGGATTTATAGAGGATTCATACACATTTATAATTCTAAAGTAACGAAATCCTTTTATTCACATTCAACACTGATGTACTTAGCAGTCCCAGGAGACTCATTTTATTTCTTCTCTACAAATCTGGAAATCACAGAAGCTCACCATATTCCAGATCTGCCCTAAGAACTAGAAGTCTAGATACACTGTTTTCATACCTAAATCCTAGACTAGAGTTTGAAGCTATAAAACTGCAAGTTGAACCTTCTGACAGCATACTTTAAGACTCAAGAGCAGATTTATATGTGTGTAAAAATCTGTCTGCCAAACAGATAACAGAACCTTGAGATCGTACCTTCATCACTGATCATTTTTAGCCCATAACACAAGTCATACTTATCATCCCATTTGAATAGGTTGATGTATATATATACTGAGCTAAATGTCATTCAACCCAAGACCCATTTCATAGTACCATCTAGATGCATGCAAGTTGTAACTACGAATATTTTATGACCATGCTATTGACATACTATAAGATGAATTATATTTGTCATCAAGAAAATGTAACCCAATTTATTCAAGTGTCACGCACCAAAGGGTTATTCCATTAGTGTTTGTACCCTTAATGGATTAGAGCATATATATAATTGTATCAGTTATTTCTTCTTGCTAAATCCAATTTTATCCAGTCTTTAGTACCGTCAAATTTAATTGAATGAGAAATGAAACATGAATAGAACTACTGGCAGGATCAACCAGGTAATCCGCAGTTTCAAAGTATGAACTAATATTTTATAAAGTTCTCTCAACTCAGTCACATTCTTGGGGTTGGCCAGTGGAGAAATAAGGAGTAAAAATTCAAGAAATAAAGAATGAAATGGAGCAAGCTCTGGATGATTGAGAAAATTACCAGGCTTTAGGCTCCTTGACACAATTTGATAGGAAGCAAACTAGCCGCTTTTCATTCTAAATATATTGTCCTTTATACATAGGAAATAGTGAGAGAATCAATTGTAGAAAAACTTAAGTTACTAATAAATTCATTCAGGTTCATCTTCTGTTATAAGTATTTGACAGATGCTTGAGTGTAACCCCTCTGTAGCCTCCAACGATCCTTATTAGTAAGATCATTGAGATGTGCCATGGCTTTCAAAACCCATTGGACCATTTAGTATTATGCGGTTCACTGTACTGTTCTATTATGTTCTAACTTCTGGTCTATGCCATGGTTCCCCACGGATTTAACATCCTTAAAAGACCTATGCAAAAATAAAATCAGTATTTACATTAAAATCTAAAGTATCATTATTACATTATGTAATAATAATTGTTTACTTTCAATATTAAGAAAGAAGAAGAAAACACAAATTGCAAATATGAGTCTGGACTTGGCATACAGAAGCATTGCTTATCTGCTCTCTGTCCCTAGATCTTTGTATGTTCTCTTCTCTTGGTTAATAAATAGGCATTGATTGGGACTGGCATAAATGATCCATTTCCTTTGCAACAAATTTTATTTTCAAAAACTTGTAAGTGGTTTAACATTCACTGCTGAAGTTCTTAAAGAGCAACGAAAGCTGAAAATGATACGTACATCTGAGCGGAACTTTGTTAAGAGCCACAAATTTTGTAAAGCTCATGGTTCCAGTTCTATCTTATCATCGGTTGGGCAATCGAACCTGAGAAGCGGAGATTGCCAGCAGCTAAGGAGCTTTCTTCAGGTCGAAAGCATTGATTTGGCCTGCTCCCGGGAATTGTCACAGTAAATGAACAACTAAAGCTTGATCCACGCTTAAAATGTAGGGTTTTCCACAATTTTACACATTTATTTACTTTTCTATACCCTTCCCCAATTCTCGAGCTATAGGTTTGTCACCGTCTAGGGCATCAAAACTGTCTACAGATTGACAAAGAGACAAACCCATGACATAAAAAGGACGCTGTTTGGTAAAATCGATTAATAGGATAATTTGGATTCTAACACCGTGAAACTTCCTCAACATGCAAACTCAAACACTTTAAACTTATTATTTTCCTAATTCTAATTCTAATTAGATTAGAATCCAACGTATTGAAATGATCACTCACGTATAAAAAAAAAAAAAAAAAAAAAAAAAAGAAAAACCAAGGCCATACGTGAGTTACAGGTAGAACGTCTTTTCAAACCTAAAATTCAAATTGCGTTTCAAAGCTTGCACCTTAATTTTCGATTAGTTTAGTGTAATTATGGTCCGGGCAATCGTGCTGATTTGGAGTGGAACCACGTAATTCGGGTCCTGATTGAAACGCGAATCTAACGACCTGGATTCTTCTTCCATCGAATTGACGCAAAGATTGCGCGAATGGAGTCAAACAGATATGGAGTGCAAATATATACTCTCCTTGTGGGCTCCTCACATAACTTGCGCCATGCATATGGAGCTTGAATTTCGATTGGTCATTCGCTTGATAGCTTGTATCGCAGAAATTTGCCCGCAAACGAAGGAAAACAACAGCAGCGTCACATAAATCTGTCAGAATGTGGACCGTTCTGACTCTGTTTCAGATGCATATTCCGCAAAACCACCCAAACGTGCCAGGTCTCAAAGAGAATCTTCCAGAAATGAAGAGTCGGAGTGGAGTGTTTACGACCAAGACTACGAATCCTCAAGCATATACGGGTTAATAGAAATTCACAGCAATTTCGGTTTATTAATGGGTCACGTGTTCCATCCACGCTCACTTAACCAGGGATTTGAAATTCTAGCCGTCAGACAGACGCTCAGACAGCCGTTTATACGCTCAGACAGAGGTTTATACGAACGAAATTCTAGCTGTGCAGGGCCTGTGAGGTCCCGAAGGGTTTGAACGACAGCTCTGATACCATGTGTAATACCCATAAATTGGAAAACAGGAAACATGTAAATACTCATAAACTGGAAAACAGGAAGCTTAAAAACTTAATTTGCACTTACCTGAACTGCTAGCTGATCCCGTGCAGTTGACGATACTGTTCCCGTGCAGTTGACGATACTGTTGATGTTGAGCTCCAATTACCCAGGGAGACCAATTCCGCCCAGCCTGATTGAGCAGAGGCTGGCTACTCAATCCAGCAAGCTTCTCACAGAAGCCCACTGTCCCCCGTGCCCAGAACCTCAGACGGATTAAAGCTCTTCCAATAGCAAATCTCTCTCACTGCTGAATTCCTCCTCTGGTTTCACTGCTGAATTTCTCCCCCTGTTCTCGGCTCATAATCCCGGTTTTAACCACGGGCCTGGCGGTGGCCGCCCTCCCGCATGCAACCACCGCCTTCCCCTGTCCCGACACGCCTTCTACGCATACGGCTCTCTCCCTGCTGTCATATGCGCTCTGATATATATCTTATGGGAATTAAACGTCCCCCTTATAAGGGTCCTTGTTTTATATAATTTAGTTTTATAAGTTAACTTATATTTTACAAAGTTTAATTTATAATTATATTTTATAAAGTTAATTTATATATTTTGTAAAGTTTAATATATATATATTTTATAAAGTTTAGAATTATATTTTATAAAGTTTAATAAATTTATATTTATAAAAATTAAATAAATTTATTATTTAAAATTCATCACATTTGTTTTATTATAAAGTTTGAAACTTTATATAATGGATTAGTTTAGATGGGCCGTTACACACTACCACAACTTCTAGAGCCACCACCTTCTTCATTGCCACCACGTGGAGGTTCACGTCCTATTCATGGTGGAAGGAGGAGAGATTAGTAGATATAGTCACAGTTTACTACTTTTGTCATAGATTAGACTTGTAGACTCCTGTTGTGAATTTGAGCTTTTTTGTCTTACTCTTCCTAGTTCAGTTTGTACTTGAGTCTTGGTGGTGGCCAAATGGCCTATTTTGTAAACATTATTATTTGAATTTTGGACATGACTCATGTTGACAGTTGCTCACTTGCTAGATAAGTTACTTGAGTGTTTGATGATTTTGTCTTCTAAAAGTTTTATGTTTTATGATATGCTTAAAAAATTGATGTATGTTTGTAATTGCTAGAATCTAGATGGTTGATGCTCAAATATTTAATCATTGATGTACAATGGAATCATGGATGCCATATCTATCTTGGTTTATGTGAAAATATGCATGTTTTCATGTCTTCTACAACTTTGATATTTGGGATGTTTTTTTAATATATATATATATATATATATATATATATATATTGTAGATGCTTCCGAGACGCTTCGCTTCGTAGATTTTGAGAAATGACACTTTTGTGTCCCCGCTTTCAAAAAACGTCCCCGCTTTGTGTAACGTTGCAAGGACCGTTAGACAGACCATTAGGCAACCCTTTGGACTCCAGATCAGTGATACCTTGATGTTTTTGCCAACCACTGCCTATATATGGTAGATGCTTCCGAGACGCTTCGCTTCGTAGATTTTGAGAAATGACACTTTTGTGTCCCCGCTTTCAAAAAACGTCCCCGCTTTGTGTAAAATTGCAAGGACCGTTAGACAGACCATTAGGCAACCCTTTGGACTCCTGATCAGTGATACCTTGATGTTTTTGCCAACCACTGCCTTGGAAGGTTGATTAACTCTAACGTGACCCTTATGGAGTTGCTTCTATAGTATGCATGTTGTTGCACAACACTAGACTAACAATTGTTCAATACACAACTCAGCTCTAGATGGCAACAAGGCATGGTGCTCCCCCCGCTCGATCTAGTGTAACTAGGTTTGCATCTAGACTTTCTTGTCCATGGCCTTGGATGCTAGGATGGAAAGGCTGCCTTGCTCTTGCACTCTGCTTGGGATCATACAGCCAAGTCCCATCAACACTGGGAACACCTTGAGGGACATCATCCGTCAGTGCATCAATAATTTTACAGTTATTGATGAGTTTGAGGGGGAGGCTAGGCCTTTGAACTTGTCCTTGATAACTTGCTCTGAGACCATCATCTGCTATTGATTAGTATCACTTTGAATATTGATGTCATTCTTGTTTTAGTTATATATCCTCTTTGCATCTTTTTGTGTACCCATACATTATTTCTTATGCTTCTTCACTAGCTTTACTAGCTAGATGTTTTGCTGATAATTATGAGCTTAGGTTTCTTTATTTTAGCATTATTTGAGGAGTTGCTTTTGCAGTCCTGTACTGTGGGTTTAGAAATTACTAAAATTATGTTATCTTATCCTAGTTTGTTCTTATTGACCTGATATCTTCTGTATTGTGCAAGTTGGAGTCAGTAAAAATTGCATTAACACTCTTCTCATGCTCTGTTTTTTCTATAAATTGGTGCTTGAAATTTCTCAATTTTTCATTTGTAATGGTTTAGGGAAGCATATAGTTATATTTTCTTTTGTGTGCCATTGTTTATGATTACTGGATATATTAGTCCCATTTTGTTCCTTAGGAAAATAAATGAAATCTATGGCTTCATATGGCTGTGTAAGTTTATACTTAAAACATATCTCTGGATATACCAATTTGTGTTGAAAAAAGTATGACATTTTTTTTCTTCCTAATGTGGTAGATATCATTTTCCAAATGTGCAGATTGTTGGGATGCATCACTGGAAACATGGTAGGAAAGGGGCAGGAATTCTGTGGCTGCAGCGAGCTCGTGATGAAAATCGGCTTAGTAGCATTGCTGAGCAGCTGTCAGAAATTGTTGGAAAATCTGTTTCAGATGATGGATTTCAGGTATCTTGTATCCTTATTGTAGATGCTATGAAATTAAATAACACAATAGAATATATAAATGAATAATAGGAATGTATACCTGGTTCCTTACTTTATTCCAAAATGTCAGTTATTTGAACTGCCGTGGGCTTGAAAAGGTATCTAGTCATAAATTATAATGTAAAGGAAATGTTTCAATAAATATGGAGTCTTATTATTTTATTGAATCTTCTTGGTGAATGCTAGAGACTTGTTTTAGTATTCTCCTAAAGAGACTAAATTTTAGAAATTTCAGTCTTAAACTGCCTGAACATGCTAATTTCAAAAGGTTTTTAACTGTTTATTGACAATGAGATTGCATTCGCCTATAAATCTCTATATTGTATTGGAACCCAAAATACTAAGTAGATATTATACAGAGCCTGGTGTCTATATGAATCTAACTTACGGAGTCTTTGAGTTTCCTGATTGTTAACATGTGCTGATGGACTGCTGCATGAAATGTTGACCCTTAATATTATCCCTTTTTTCAACAAAGTAATAGTAAAGGACAATATTCCTCTGATAAAAATGAGGCGGTTCGCTTGTTCCTTTAATAAAGATTAAATGAATCATATTCACGTAGGCGATTTTTCATAAATGAAATATACTTACAAACTGATCAATTCAATATATGCGAATATTCACACTACATAGTAATTTCAAACAAAGGAAACATTCACACTGAAAATCCAACGAACGACTTAAGAAGAAATTTCTGTGCATACAATAATAGAAAATCTTCCAAGCACTATTTATCAGTACCGTACAATATATCATAAAATGGACAGTGTAGTTCTAATTCATATAATCTCAATTGCAGAATTGGAATGTCTAAAAAAACATTGAAGTCAGATAAAATGCAATATTTATGACCTGTGTTACCCACCAAAAGAGGGTGACCCCATAGGAGGAATTTTTCTCCCATCACCTCTTCCAGCCGGCCAGCAAGCAGCCCTTGACAAGACACTAGTAGCTGATGACAACATGTCATTTGTATCTACACCACCTGCATTAGTCATATGTTCCTCGCCCATCTGGCAAGAGCACATGTTGGAAGGTGGGCTTCTGATCAAAAGGTACTTAATTCATTTTGCAATTGGGTGCTTATGCTTGTTTGTATTTGGGCATTTGACATGGATTATGGGGTAACTTGGAAGAACGAAGTGTCTTGGCCATAATCTTGTTCCCTCACCTTAAATGGGGGGTTATTTTTCAATCCTAGTCTAGTGGAACCTCCCCTAATGACCTAAGAGGTATAGGAGGGGAACTACTTGGGAAACCATGATTAAGATAACACAGTCCCATCTCTCCTTATTCCATATTTACCACTTTCCATCTTACATTACAAGCCCCTATTCCACCTCCATTCTATAGGTTCAACTAACCACTAGTTCATTGGGATTTGGCATCCACATATCTATTGGAAATCCTGAGAGGGAGGTGAATCAATATTTCATTTACAATTAGTTAATTATATAATTTTAGAGTATGAATAATAAAACAATAATCATCAACACATTACAGGAGTAGTACATAACAAGTTTTTAGGTGGAAACCCTTCTAAGAGAAAAACCACTGAATGCTTTTCTAATATTTTACGAGTACAAAAATATTTCAGCTCCAATTGAAAGGGAAGCTTCAATTTCCTAGTACTTTAGAAAAGCATTCAATTTATCAGGAAGCTCCAACTCTTGAAAGAATGCTCTGACACCCCGGTTTACCAGCTCCAACTGGAAGGATGCTCGAATGCCCTAGTTTTATCGACTTCAATTGAAAGGATGCTCCAACACCTTGCATGCTCCAACTTGCCCTAGTACCACCCTGAAGTATTTTCAGGCTACAACCTGAAGAAAACTTCATTCTCCAGCCTCGCACCACCCAACAACCCTTAAGATATATAAAGATAGAGAAACAATCTGTGGGCTCCCATACCAGGGACAATGACCCACTTACAGAGATATTCAATGAAAGCCTTCTTGCTGATATATGCTTCAGATATCAAACTTCTCCTAAACTTTAGAGCTGTTACTAAATGATGCTTGCACAAACGTTATGATGCAGAGCAATGTAACTGAAATTGATCAATCATGTACCTCAAGTCTTCTAGTGCAATGTGTCTGCCACTGTTGTGCATGATGATGCCTACTGTTGTAACCTGTGTCCAGAAGATGCCTTTTAAGTCTGCTAATCTGACCTTTACCTTCTTCTCCTGTATCTTGATGCTTCTGCCCTTAATACATAGTTCTTGCTGTGCTGTAGATGAATGATTGATAAGTTGTTCCTTTTATATTCTTATTGAGGCCTGAAACTGATTAATGATCTTTGACCTTAAAGACTTCCGAAACCTCTCCTAGATTAGTCCACAAATTAGTAATAAAGATCTGCTATACTAGTGCGTCCAACACATGAATAACCCAATAAACTCCTAATCAACGAAGCTGCCTCAAGAGTAAAAACGGTCCAGAGACTCAGACCTATATCATATATTTAGCTTCAATTAGATGTCAAGGGAATGTTCCAAAAACAAATTGAATCCACCTTCAAAACTTCAGACGAAATCACTGAACCTTATGACAGTGCATATGCAACTAAGAATACCTTCAAATTATGATGAAGATGAACCAAAAAAGGACTTAATTCAACCATACCGGTGAATTGTTTCAACTTCTTTAATGAATTTGCCTTGAAGTGATATTTAACCAGGATTAGATTTCACTGACAAATGCTTTAGGTCGTCGGATTAGGGTTCTAAAATTTACCTCAACTAACTGTCAAATGATGCCAAAAATACTGTTCAGAAGTTATGCTTTAGTAGGCCGAAAGCTACTCTATATTGACACTTCGAATTTTCCTTAGATGAATGCACTAGAACAGATAAGGCACATATTTCAAATAATGCCATGTCTCATTGAAAAAAACAGTGTTTCAGAATTGATCCAAGGAGGGCCAAAAATATGAGACTGAAGATGCCACAGATCTGATCACAGATACTAGGCCGAATATATATGTTACATGTTAAAATTTGAAAGTTCTATGCAGAAATTTAAAAATTCTTTGCAGAAACTTGAAAGTTCTATGCAGAAAACTGAATGTGCTTGCAGAAAATTGAATGAAACTGAATGTACTTTGCAGAAAGCTGAATGTACTTGGCACAAAACTGAATTTCTTTGGAAAAACTGAATTTTCTATGCTGTTGCAATTACTTAGAATGCAGATTTCTTCTTCAAAAGTTTTCATATCAACAATTGTAGATAGAACATAAACTTAAGGATCACATGAAGACAACCAAGCACAAATATAAGACACACAGAGTTAGGTCCAATGACTAGGGCAAAACCCACAAGGGGAAAATTCAAATGATTCTTCTACAATTAGATTTCTTCAATTGTTCAACAGAGTATAGAGAGGGAGAAAATGAGAATGAATAAAGTCACCAATGCCTAATCAACTTGTAGCTGAAGTGCTCTTGCTCTTTGCTTGAAGATCTCCTTTTCTTGATCAGATCTTGTCTTTCACACTTTTTGTAGCTTTTCCCTTGCTCTTACTCTTCACTTGTTCTCACACTTCTCTTGTATACACTCAACACTAGCTCTCCTTCTTCACAATGAACATGCTACTCTTAAGTCTCACTTTCTCTTGGTTAAATTGACAAGAAAGGAGAGGAGTTTCAAAATAAATTCATGCCTTGAGCCAATAATAGGACAATCGAATTCCATGAAGGAGGAGTTACTTGAGGAGAAGTGTAACTCATTTCAAGAACAGAGAGAGAGCTACACTTGTCTTGAGGAGTTACAATCCGAATTAGGGAGAGAGAGAGTTACACTTAAACATGAGAGAATATTTGGTGAGAGTTACAAATCAAATTGAATGAGGGAATTACAAGTGCATTTAATGAGGCAAAGTTACACTTTTGCCATGCATTGAATTAGAGAGGGAGAGTTACATTCTCTTAAGTGTGGAGTTACTATTTTATTCCAAGAGAGGTTCAATTTTCCAAGTAAGAGATTCTTAATATAATTTACTTATTCCATGAGAGAATTTGTTTTTATTAATCCATTAAAGGTGAAGGACTTTATACTATTTTATAAATAATAGTATTATAATAATAATAATAATACTAATAAGGATAAAAATATTAATTCTTGACTTGTATATTCATGATTGATTTGATTTTAAAGTGGATTCCATATGTCGAGATCATCTTTGATCATTTAGACATGACTTTCTAATTTTGAAAAGTCACTTCCAAATTGAGATGCGACTTACTATTTTTGGAAAGTCATATTATAATTGTTAGAAATGAAATTTTTGTTGAAAAGTAACTAGGTTCGGCCTTCATAATGACGTATAATTGTGATTTTATTTAATTGATGAAAAGAAGAAAAATAAAATTATTATTATGCTTGTCTCAAGGGTTTAATGAGCAGTGAATTTTATTTTAGTGATGACCCCCATTGTGAGCTTTTAGGTTTTGTCATTTAGTCATAAAAGTCAAATTGAGTCAATGTCATGTATGAAGGACCCTTCTTGGGCATATTACATTTTTTATGAGTCATTAGATAAGTATAATTAGCTCTCCAAGACCAAGCAAAGTCTCCTCGTCAAGTCGACCTCAAAAAGAAATAATATAAACACTTTAAAGGACATGTTGGCTCATAGTCACTCACGTCGACTAATTGCAGAGGCAAATCACTATTAATAGGAAGCTCGACCTATTTCAGAGCACAAAAATTTGGTCAAGGTGCAGTTTGCAATTTGAAGTGCGAAGTACATCAAGGATTTCAGTGGCAATAAAGTTTGCAATTCAATCAAGGTTTAAGGCAGAAAAGAAGTGTGAAAAAGAAGGGATAACAACCTCTCATCAAGCGCAGAAAGAATAAGAAGAATCCGAGTTAGTTTGGCATTGTTTTGGTTACATTTTTCCTCACATGTGTGACTTGCATTAAGTGTTCTGCAGTAAGGTTTCTTTAGTCAGGAAAGAACTCTAGAAAGGATCTTTATATCAACTCACATCCTAGCCGAAGTCGCGAAGGTGAGTCTCCTAGTCAAGTAAAGAAGGAAGACTTCTCATATCAGATCACACATGGAAATTGCAAGGATATAGATAAGCCAAGAATCGCATGTCTATGGACAAGACCGAAATTGTAGAAGTGCAGACAATTTGACTTGCGTTGACCATAGAAGGACGAAAGTGCAACAGGGTTGTTTCAAGAAGGATCTCATCAAAGAAGGGTTGTGTCTTGGTCTTGGAGTGGCAAATAGGTCAAGGGTCTTGTTCTTGGTATTCGTTAATTAAAGTCTCTATAAGAAGAAGAATTTGTGTGGGTTTTCCTCTCAAGTGGGACAGGTTTTGGCCCTGGTGAATATCCTACATTCTGTGCCCCTTGTCTCTTTATTGTTTATGCATTGGTAATTGTTTGATGAAAGAAGAACACAATAATAACCTAAAGAGAAGAATCTAATCTAAAAGGTAAAAAGCATTCACAAGCAGTTATCACTCAAGAGAAATCACCTGATACTTGATGCCCTAGATTTTTCAACAATTTTATTATAGGTGGTTCAAACAAAACTGAAAGATATGATTTCTTCTAGGAGAAATTCATCGCCGAGCTGTCAAATTTTAACATTGCACAGAGTTGATCACTAGGGCGAATTTAAATCTCGCAAAGTTTCCACAAAATAGTCCTGGAAGAGTCTGAAATTTTGTGCAAACAAGCTGATCAATAGGGCTGAATATCTTGCCATAGAGATGCCATAAGACAGTCCTGAAAGAGGTTGATAGTCTGTGTAAACAAGCTGATCAAAAGGGATTAAAATCTTGCCATAGAGATGCCATAAGGCAATCCTGAAAGAGGCCGAAATTCCTTAGAGAGTGCTCAAAAAATATCTGTGAAAGGAGGGCCGAATATCCCTGAACTTGATCACAAAAGCCCAATGAAAACCTTAATCCAAAAGACAAACCGTTAACCCATAAATTCGACCTTCTTCTTTAGTTTTGCACGACCACACAAGGCCAGAAATCTTCATGCAAGACGACGTGGTGAAAATTTGTTTCCATTTGGAGGGTAAATAGGCTTTAATTTATAAAGTTGCAGAGGCTTCTAGGAGGGGCCAATCGAATTGATCACTCAGAGGAAAAAAACAAATTTCAAATTATTTTGAAGCGAAAAACCCCATAGATATAAAGACTGATTTTATTTGATGATTGATCCTTAATAAAACCCCCTTTTTTGACTTTGTCTAGGATAGTCCCTTTTAATTTTAATTTCCTTGTATAATATAAAATTGCTTGTAGCACCTCCTTTGGGGTTCCTTGACCAAAAAAATGGTGCTCTAATATTTAAAAAGGCGTAACTCCTCAATCTTGAGGAATTAGGAGACATACCACCTACCATTGGTATTGACATGATGAGGAGAATCAAAGTATGATGATCTTGACCCCAAAGACTTTGATCTTCCTTGTCATTTTGTCATCAAAATTGTTCAACAATCTTCCCCTTTGTCATAAATGGCAACACACGTACTTCCCCTGCAATCACTGCTCCCCATGAATCCATGCCTCTAATCTTCTCCCTTGATTTCTAGATCAACAATCCCCCCTTTGTCATTGATGGTGACACACATACTCCCTCTCTGATCACCGCTCCTCCTTGTTGAGAAATCTATTCGGCAATAGGTAGGATGATTTCTCTTTTCTTTATATCTGCTTGTGATGTCTTTTTACTTTTTATTACTTATTAACTTCTTCACTTATTATTATGTTTGTGTATCATCAAACAACTACGAAAACAAGAAGAACAATTGTAGACAAGAACACAAAATGTAGGTTGCTAGCCAGGGCCAAAACCTGTTCACTTGAGAGGAAAACCCGCAAATCTTTTTTTTTCTAATAGATTCTTCAATTGACGAATTCCAAGACCTCTAGACGAAGACCAATACCCTCCAAGACCAAGTGTTGAGAAATCTAGGGCATTCAATAAATAACAATTTCTCTTCTTGATAATTGTTTGTGATGCTCTTTTTCTTCTTAATCTTATATTCAATTATTCGTTAGCTTATTAATGTGTTCTTTCATCAAGACAATTACCAATATGCAATAATAAAAGAGACAAGTGACACAGTATATAGGCTTCTCTAGCTAGGGCCAAAACCTCTCACCTCTTGAGAGGAAAACTCGATCAAAATTCTTCTTCTTGGATCCCCAATTGATAAGTACCGAGACCATGACACAGATCCTTGACTCTTGTATCCTTCCAAGAACCTTGTCACCAACCTAGATACTTTGCCTCTTCCTTTGCTCTACCTTTCTCATATTGCTTTCCTTGGCTCCTTCTAGAGAACTTAGTCTCTGTCCTTCTTACTGCTTCTCTTCGGCTTTCCCTAGAGAATCTCGGTCTCTAGGTCTTTCCTGGCTTCCTCTTCTACCTCTCCCAGAAGGTTCCTTCTTTTGCTGCCCTAACTTCACACTTCCCATAAAATTTGCTGCCCAGACTACACACTGCCCTAGAAGATTCTGCTACCTAGACTTCCCACTGCCCTAGAAGAAAGTCTTTTCTCTGGCCCAGAAGAAACCCTAATTTCGCATTACCTAGAAGAATCCTCTTTCTTTCTTCGCACTTTTCCTTCTCTTCCTTTATATTTCTTCTTCTCTTCCTTCTTTCGCACTTCTTCTTGTTTCAAGCCAGTCGAGTTTCTTTTCTTCAAATGGAGGACGATTTAGGCTATATGTGTATATACACCTCCTTGGTTGCCCTTTAGGCTGACTTCACAGCTGGAGTTAGGTCGGCTTGATCTAGCAACTTCCTCATCGTTTGTAGGCCAACTTGAAGAGGTTTGGTGACCAGTTCTTGAATGATACTTTACATAGATAATATTGACCTTTTATAAAGTGTAACATGACATCATTTACATGACAATGACTCTTACATTTTATAACTAGATGACAAATTCCAAAGACTCTCAATTGGAGTCTTGACTCAAAAACAAAATCCTTACCCATGAAACCCATGAAGCAAGTTAATAAAATAATTTTATTTTTCTTTATTTACATCTTATTACATAAAATCATATTTACATGTCATTATGAAGACCGAACTTAGTTACACTTTTCAACACTAAGTCGATGTTGTGTTTTGACGATCTTGGTGTCTGGGATAGAATCTTAAATATCTGACGCTACCATACCAAGAGTCACAACGAAACTACTTTGCATAATGGAATATAAACAACAGTAAATCACACGCACAAAATATAGACAACTTTTTACAGTGTTCAACCCAACTTCATTATATTAATTGACATATAATACAATAGTCTAGGGCTCCTGGACTAGGGATAATTGCCCTCATACATCCACTAGTACAAGATTCAAAACAAGGGCTTGGTGTCAATCCATCGACAACCAATCTACCCTCAACAAGATACTTTGATCATCTGGCTGATGTAATCGACTCTCTCAACTCCTCTCGGTCGTACCCTGTACCTGTTTGGTCCTTCGGCTCTCGATCTGTAACTCCTACCTCTATGAATGCTCCAAGTCCATCTAGCCACTGAATCTTGGCTATCCAATTTGCTCACTAGTTGTGCCTTAGTCCATCAAGGGCACAACACATCGAGACTCCTGTTGAGTTGTTCATAACTCCATTTGTGAACAACTCTCAATCTGCCCACTGCTGCTCCTCAGCTACTCAGGGACTTCAACCCACTATGGTCTTCCTGTGTTGTTCCAATGAATACCAACATAGGGCACGAATGGCTGCCACCTATCACTGTAAGATGTCCATCTCCCACACTAAAGACGGGCTAGGAGGATTGCCCATCATCTGCTGTAGAAGTCCTTCTCCATATACAAGTCTAGGGCTGCTCCACTGCTCCTCTGATTGATCAAACCTCGAGCTCACCTTTTGCCACTCTAGCAACCATCTAAGTCCATGAAGATGGTGCACGCCAGGCTCCAACTTGGACACTATCATGCTATCCTCCAACATACCATAAATGCCCAATCCACATCCACACTTGGTCCACTCTCACGCTGCCCTCCAATAGACCACGAGTGACCAATGTTGATGTAGCATTTGCTCCTAGTTAGGGCATCCAATCATCTAGGAGACCCTAACACATGGCTGCTAACTGACTCCTCAAATCTGTCTCTCGAAGGACACCTCATCAAACCATCATCCAAGAGGCCATCTGCAACTTCTTCTGCTGCTGCCCTCTTGCCTAGGGATTTGTGCTTCCTATTGTAGCATCTGCCTATTAAGAAACCCTTTCTTCTAGATGCCACAGTCATCCAACAAGCGTCTAATACACCAACGAACAATTTCTATAGAACTGCTACTTGTTAGGGCATCTAACCTCCAAGTCTGACCTTTCTCGTTTGGCTACTACAGGCTACAAGATCTATCATCCAATCTGGTCAACTCTTGACCCAACACAAGGCAAGAATGGAGAAACATCATACCTCTTAACTGTTGTTCATGGATAGAGTTCTGGTCATTGGTTAGGGCTTCTCCTGTAGCCCACAACAACCCACCAAGTCCACCAAAACTCACCTCAATTAATGCGGCTTCCTTCCCTTCACAAGGCTGGTAACTCGCTGTGTGAATAGACTCCTACAGCTCCCTGTGTAGGGCTTGTTTGACCCTCAAAACACCCACTACAGGCTTGCAGCCTAATCATCACAAGTCTGTTATCATTTCGGCCTACTTTAGGGAGGAATTCCCATGCTTTTCTAGCCCAAAACAAGTCCCTATCATTGCGGCTTGCCTCTTTGGAAGTGTTTCTCCTATACACTGAAGATTGGGCTAGGTACCAACCCCATAATCAAGCCTTACGACTCCCTGTCCTCACTGTACGAGATTGCGGCCTCTCTTCCAGAAGTATGCTTACAAAACACTCCAAAACTATGCCAAAACAGACCACAAACATACCTCAGCTACTCGGCCCTGTTGCAAGACCAACTCGCCTTCCAAACAGTCTTGAATAAGGCACCAAACCACGCCTTTTCCTTCTTCATTTGGATGCTCCAAGTCTGCGGCCAAAACAGAGGTGTCTCTCTCCTCCTCTATAAGCTACCTTCTATACTTCTTCGCTGTACTTGTGTTGCTCTCTTGGATGATCAAATGATTCCACACATGAACTCTTTTTATACTAACTCATGTGGCTCCAACGTCTACCCTTTAGGGCTTGAACAACTGTCATTAGCCTACTCAACGCTAGGCCGACTTGAACTGTTCATGTGCAAGCCCACACACAAACTTCAAAAATTCTTAACTCCACTTTGACAACTCAGAATTCGATGATTCTCGATGTGTTGGATTCATCTTGACATCCTCTATCATCTTCCTTCATCACATGTCAAAGTCTCCTCATGGTTTTGGCCCAAACATCGATGAGTACAAAACCCCAAGCTTGGGTTCCAAGCCCACAAGGCCACTTGTGGAGCTCCTTCCTCCAAACCCTCGATCCTCAAGGATTGGAGTATCTCCCAAGCTACAAAAATCAACAATCCAACAATTTTGGATGATGTGCTTCCTTTGTCCAAGTCAAACCCAGTCAAATCTCTTCCAGTAGCACAACTTCGAAACCCAACTTCAGAATTTTTGGCCTCTACTGTAGATCTGAAATTTTCGGCCTTCCCAACAGTAGCTGCTGCCACACGTGTGAGCTTATTTTGACCTCCCAAGGCTTCTTCAGACCTTCACTTGGCTCTCTCCTTGTTCTTGTGCTTGAGGATGACCTACTGTGACCTTTACTGACCTTCTTTCTCTTCTTTCTTCAATATCGAACCTGCAAAAGAAAAACCTTAGTCTAGCAACAAAAGCCCTAGCCTTCCTTCACACGTGTGAGATAGAAATAACACAAAAATAAGTCTTCTTCGTCCTCTTCCTTCTTCGATGCCTTCTTGCACTTCTTCTTCACTTGGATGAGTGAGAGAATGAATTTCTTCCAAGGAGGTTGAGTTCCCTCCATTATATAGGCTTCTAAAGGTGGATGTGGCTCCTCAAAATAGGTCGACTTCCCAGTTTCCAGGCCGACTTGGTCTTGAAAGGTATTTTGACACTTTAATGATAAAAATAATTTTCTTTGAAGTTACAATGTGCTCAATGGGGTCTTGAACTTATGGCAATGACTCTTTGACTTCTTGACCTATGACAAACCCTAGAAGCACCCAATGAGTGCTTGACCTATAAAATAAAAGACCTTGAGCATGAAACCCATGCTCCAAAAATAATAATAATATTTTTTCTTTCATTTTACAATATACAAGAATCAAATGTACATTTCATATTTATGAAGACAGAACCTACTTGCGCATTTTTCAACACTCCCTATTAACTAGGGCGATATTCATAAATAATACATCGACAGTCTCAATTTGAAGAGATCTCATAAGAAGAGTCGGATTGGTAACCCATTTGTTTAGCATCATATTAACCAACATTGTCATATAGCAAGGCCTTGACTAACAACTCTATCTCTCCACAAGATTAGAGCACATTGCTAGCGAGACCAATGATTTATAGACACCATCATCATTGTCTCTCAAGGTACATACCCACTCGGGTGTTCACAGAGTATGTCCTTCCTTGGACTACTCTTATCTTGGATAGCTAGCCCTCAAAGAATATCGGTCCTCGACCTCTCTTATCTTGGATGCCCTACCTCATCGTCAAAGAGTATCGAATGCCAAAATGATTACCCAATCCTCCATTCTATCTTCCCAAGTGAAGACATGAATGAGGTGCCTATATCTCCCTCTTAACTTGGGAGGATATATCAACCAAACCAAGCTTGTCTCTCAAATACACAAGCTTCTTATTAGGAAGAGATTTTGTCAATATGTCAGCTACCTGCTCATCGATAGAGATATACTGTAGCTGCAACACACCATCTTGTACTAGCTTCCGAATGTAGTGATACTTGTTGATATGCTTTGTCTTTCCATGAAACACTAGGTCTCAGACAATCTTATACAACTGGTGTTATTAGAATGTATCACCGTAGGGTCCATTGGTTCTTCATATAAGTCGGACAACAACTTCCTCAATTAGATAACTTCTCTTTTTAATTGACAGGCTGCAATATATTCAACCTCAGCACTACTCAAAGCAACCGTGTCTTGCTTTCTGCTCATCCATTAGATCATGGAGGATCCCAAACTAAAACATCGTCTTGTAGTGCTTCTTCCATCCTGCTCACTTTCTCCTAGTTGGATTTTGTATATTCAATCAAGTGGACATCATTCCTCCTATCTTATTTTAGGCAGTAGTGGATTGTTCCTTGTAGATATTTCAGTATGTGCTTGGCTGCTATCTAATGATCATGCTTTGGCTCCACTTGGAATTGACTGAGAACATTCACTGCAAAACATATGTCTGGTTGAGTATTCACCAAGTACATCAGTGAGCCAATCAATTGTCTATACCTGGTAGGATCCACTAGGCTAGATTCAAAACTCCTTAGTCTCTTCAAGTTTATGATCATCGGGGTTGTCATTGGTTTGCAATCCATCATGTCAAACCTCTTCAACATCTCGATCACATACTTCCCTTGACCTAGGTAGATCTCATCAGGTCCCTACCAGACTTCTAGTCCCAAATAATAGTGCATCAACCCAAGATCCTTCATATCGAATTCTGCTGCTAGTTGCTTCTTGCATTCTTCAATTCGACCTTCCACACCTGTCAAGAGAAGATCATCCACATACAAAAGAATGATTACAGGCTCACCCTTTACAACCTTTCAATCAGTGAATGCAAGTTGATCACCCTTGTCTTCTAAGCATGAAATGGAAAGTAAATTTTTGTGCAAATTTGGAACAAATAAGATATTGTTGAGATGAATGTTTCCTCCATTTTCAAACTCAATCGAAGTTGATTCAATTCCCCTTACAAGTTAGCTTTTATTGTCACCAAGATCTATAGAGTAAGAGGACTTCCCTTTTGATAATGTCTTCAATTGCTTATGTTGACCTATCATATGTTTTGATGCTCCATTGTCGATCACCCAAATATTCTCATCCTGAAATGTGCCAGTGAGCGTTGAGAATAATCCTTGATCCTTTGTAGATGTCTTGGCCACTTTCTTCTTAGAGAAAAATAGGAGATCCCATACTTCTTTGATACCCTTCTTGAGTTGACTTGCCGCCTTTGAACACTTCTTTTGGAACTTCTTTAGTGTAGAGGAGATCTTCATTATGCCCTTAGCCAACCTTACCTTTGATACCATGTTGATAAATCTATAGGGCAATAGGTAGGATGATTTCTATTTTCTTGATAACTGCCTATGATGTCTTTTTACTTTTTATTACTTATTAGCTTCTTCACTTATTATTATGTTTGTGTGTCATCAAACAACTACCAAAACAAGAAGAACAATAGTAGACAAGAACACAGAATGCAAGCTGTAGGCCATGGCCAAAACCTCTCCACTTGAGAGGAAAACCCGCAAATCTCTTCTCTTCTTATAGATTCTTCAATTGATGAATTCCAAGACCTCTAGGCAAGACCAATACCCTGCAAGACCAAGTCCAACCCTTCCGGATGATGTTCTTCCTTTGTCCAAGTCAAACCCAGTTAAATCTCTTCCAGTAGCACAATTTCGACCCCTAGCTTCAGAATTTTCAGCCTCTACTGCAGATTTGAAATTTTTGGCCTTCGCAGTAGCAGCTGCTGCCACACATGTGAGCTTATTTTGGCCTCCCAAGGCTTCTTTAGACCTTCACTTGGCTTTCTCCTTCTTTCGGTGCTTGAGGATGACCTAATGTGACCTTTGTTGACCTTCTTTCTCTTCTTTCTTCAAGATTGAACCCGCAGAAGAAAAACCCTTGTCCAACAACAGAAACCCTATTCTTCCTTTGCACTTGTGAGAGAGAAATAGCCCATAAACAAGTCCTTTTCATCCTAGTCCTTCTTCTCTGCCTTCTTGCACTTCTTCTTTGTAAATTTTAGGCAACAATGGTATGTTCTATGCTTTAGAGAAATTTTACTTCAATTTCTTTATGAGCCCAGTATCAATTTCAGTTTAGCAATCACATAAACATGTAAGTAAAACGTTGATAGAACATAAACATAAACAGTAGATGACAAGCCAAGACAAGAGGACACAAGATGTGGCTCCAGCCGGGGACAAACCCCAATATGGGGAATTCCTTGATCGAATCTTCTTTTAGTCTTTAATAGTTCAGCAGAGAGATAGTACAATTTACAAATTCTGATAATTTATAACAGCAGCAAAAGAGCCCTAACCAGAAAAGTCAATGTTGGTCAACATGGTAGATTTGACCCTTAAGGATTCGGTCAACTTTAGTCAACTTCGGACTCCAAACAACAAGATGAAACAACCCTTAAAACAATCGAATTCTGCCTAGTCAAAGTCTGGTCAAACAGTTAACTTGCGGTCATCCCTATCCACAGTCTACGCTGGTCAAACAGTACGGATTGCCTCGATTTCTGTGCCCAAAGTGCGACCTGCCTAAATGGAATTTTCCTCAACAAAATGCTGTCAAACAAGTCAATGTTTGTTGGTCAATGTTTGTCAAACCCTTCCTAAAATTCGGTCAACGTTGGTCAACATCCAAAACAAAAAATTGCTATCGTTTCCTTCCCATGTGCGTAAAAGAATATCGAATGAATTAATTTCGAATGAGCAAGCAGCTCAATCATAATACAGAGATATTTACAATAATAGAAACATCAGGTTTCTATGTAGAATATAGAAACACTCAGTTTCATCAAAGAAACTGCTAAAAGAATACAAATAGCAACAGCTAAAAGGAATGAGCATTAAATGCTAAATAGGGATATTTTAATATATTCTAATACCCTCCCTTAATGCTCAATCTATTTACAACACCAATAGACCCTCTGAATTTTACAAATTTATCAGGACCAAGAGGCTTGGTGAAGATGTCGGCGGGCTGCTCTGTTGTGGGAACATATTGCAACTGAACTGAGCCGTCTTCAACAAGCTGGCGAATGTAGTGGCAATGAGTTTCCACATGCTTTGTTCGTTCACGAAAGACAGGATTCTTGGCAAGTTTGAGCACTCCCTGATTATCACAAAACAAAGAAGTAGGCCCTGTCTGGGAAACATGCATATCTGCCAGCATACGTCGAAGCCAAACTGCCTCACAGGATGCCTTAACTGCTCCCCGATACTCGGCTTCTGTTGAGGAGAGAGCCACTGCCTGTTGCTTCTTACTAGTCCAAGTAACAGCACCGGATCCTAGATTAAACACATACCCAGCGGTAGATTTACGGTCATCAACCGAACCGGCCCAGTCAGAATCAGTGTAACCACTGAGAATAGGATTGGAACTTCGAGTGTATAGGAGGCCATAATCAGAAGTGCCACGCACATATCGTAGCACACGCTTTGCTGCTTGCCAATGATCAGCTTTAGGAGCGGACATGAAGCGAGAAATGTAGCTTACTGCAAAATTGATGTCAGGTCTGGTAGCAGTAAGATAGATGAGACTGCCCACTAATTGCCTGAATAAAGTTTCATCCACAAGAGGAGAGGATGACTGAGCTGAAAGTTTGAGCCCTGGTTCCATAGGAGTCGTGGCCGGTTTGCAATCCTGCATTCTGAATCTGTCCACAAGATTTTTGGCATACTTGGACTGAGAAAGAAAGATCTGATTTTTCAGTCTGCCAAACTTCAACCCCCAGACAATAATGAAGAAGCCCCAAGTCTGTCATCTCAAAAGTTCTGCATAAATCTTGTTTGATCCCATGGATCAAATGTGCAGAGCTGCCAGTAATGATAAGATCATCCACATAGACAACTACAAACAAGATATCATCACCAGTATGCTTGATGTACAGGTTTGCATCAGAAGGGCTCCGCTGAAAACCCTGATCTGTCAGGTACTGATCAATTTTCATGTACCAAGCCCGAGGAGCTTGTTTCAATCCATAGATTGCTTTAGCTAACCGACACACTTTCTGTTCTTGACCAGCAACCTTGAATCCTGGAGGCTGCGTCATATAGACTTCTTCTTGGAGATCACCATTTAGGAAAGCACTTTTTACATCCATCTGATGAACTTTCCAATTGAACTGAGCTGCTAGGGCAAGAACAACCCTTATGGTACTCATCTTGGCTGTAGGAGCAAAAGTCTCCTCATAGTCGATGCCTTCCTTCTGTGAGAATCCTCGAGCCACAAGCCGAGCTTTATACTTGTCTATGGTTCCATCAGCTTTGTATTTCACTTTATACACCCATTTGCAGCCTATGGGCTTTTTGTCTGCAGGAAGATCAGAAAGTGTCCATGTGTGATTCTTCTGAAGACTCTGGAATTCGGCTTCCATAGCCTGTTCCCACTCAGATGTACCCTTAGCCTCTGAATAGGTTTGAGGCTCAAAAACACTGTGCAGGTTAGCCATAAGAGCAAAATTGACTGTAGACTGTTGTCTGTTCTTATGTCTAGAAGTTCTGCCTTCAAGGAGCTCATCATCCCGGAGATCACCAATGGTTTTAGCCCACCATTTTGGCCGAAGAGTAGAAGAAGCAATAGCAGGAGTAGAGGAACCAATATCAGGAGGAGGTGGAGAAGACTCAAGAGCAATAGGGGCCGCAAGAGGAGGGTTATTTTCTGGAGGAAGCTCAGATAGAGTATTATCAAATACTGATGCTACATCATCCCTTCCATCAGGTGGACCGACCGGAAGAAGAACATTGTGAGGATGATCCTCAGAACACTGCTTAGAAGAAGAAGACTGAAAAAATCCTCTGTCTTCATCAAATACTACATCCCGACTGAAGCTAAGACGACCAATGGCTATATCTATCAGCCTATAGGCCTTGTGATGATCACTGTACGCTGTCATCATGAGTTTCTGGCTTTTGGAATCCAACTTAGATCGTTTAGCAGCTGGAATCCAAACATATGCAACTGAGCCAAATACTTTGAGATGACTGATCTTAGGCTTACGGCCAGACCAAACCTCTTCAGGAGTCTTCCCTGTAACAGCCTGAGTGGGTGATCTGTTAAGAAGATAAACAGCAGTAAATACTGCTTCAGCCCAGAATTTGTTTGGAACACTCCTGTGTTGTAGCATGGAACGAGCCATTTCAACAACCGTGCGATTGCGACGCTCGACAACACTATTTTGCTAAGGAGTGTAAGGAGTGGTTAATTGACGTTTGATGCCATGAATATCACAGAAGTTGGCAAACGCTGAAGAACAAAATTCCCCCCCATTGTCGGTCCTAAGGGTCATGATGTTACAACCAGATTCTTTTTCCACTAAGGTTTTAAACTTCTGAAAGGTACTAAGAGCATCAGATTTATTTTTTAAAAAATATACCCACATCTTTCTACTGAAATCATCTACAATAAGTAAAAAATATTTGCAAGTAGTGATAGAAGCTGTATTCATAGGACCGCAAATATCAGCATGAAGTAACTGAAGTACCTTAGATGCGCGCCAAGATTCTCCATTTTTGAATGAAGACCGATGTTGCTTTCCCGCTTGACAGGCGCTGCATACCCCCAACTGCTGAGTCTGAATATCAGGTAATCCAGACACAAGTCCCTCCCGAGAGAGCTGAGAGAGATACTGCATATTGAGATGCCCATATCGATGATGCCATAGAGTGCTGATAGGAGAGATACGTGCTGCTAGAGCCACTTCTGGAGAGTCACCGGTGTCAAGTAGCCTGTATAGACCATGATCCTCTAGGCCAACAGCAACTGTTAAACTAGTCTCCCTGTCAATAATGGAGCACTTGTGGGTACTGAACACTATATCAAGTTGAGGAGAATTCCTCATAATCTGGCTGATAGATAGCAGATTAATTTCCATACCAGGAACATAGTATACATTCAGAAATATAAGTGTGCGCCCACCAGACTGAATTTGAACTGTCCCTCTGCCAACTACTGTGTACTTTTCACCTCCGCCAAATACCACGGAATCACTGAAAGGTGAGAAGTCAATAAACCAGTCACGCCTGTGAGAAAAATGACGTGATGCGCCAGAATCAATGTACCATGCAGAGGAAGGAACAGGATCTGAAGCTCTTTTAGCCATAAAGGCGTAAAAGGCAGACTCTGTCTGCTCGAAATGTTCTGCAACATTCGCTGTCTGATGTGGCCCTCCCTGTTTCCTCTGTTCAGAAGCAATCCTCTGTCGACAATCTTTCTTCATGTGACCGAACCTGTGACAGTAATTACACTGCACACTTTTCTTCCGAGCAGGATCAAAAAGTTGAGAGGAGCCTTTCTGCTGAAAGGACTGAGATGACTGATATTTTGCAGAAAATGCATTTTCCGAGGACACTGATGAAGCACTACTACCAAACTGCTGTTTCCACCGATCCTGCTGCAGAAGTTTGGTACATAAATCTGCAAACTTCAGATCAACATTTGTGGTCGTAATGTTGAGAGTTTCTATGAAGTGTTCATAAGATTTTGGTAGACTTTTCAGAGTAATGACTACCATATCTTCTTCCTCCATGGTCCGACCAATGGCTTCGAGTTAATCTCGAATGTCTTTAATTTTGTTGAGATGTTCCTGTAAAGACATATGTTCATCCATCATGATGGAGAACAACTGATTTTTGAGAAAAAATGCTCTGCTTTTGTCAGATGTCTCGTGCAGTCCTTTCAATTGTTGCCAGATTTCGGCAGCGGTCTTGCCAGAAGGAATCTGTGGTAACTGATCATCAGCAACAGAGAGCTTGAGAAGCATAACAGCTTCTCGATTTCGATCATCAAATTTATCTTGATCGGTACCAGCTGTATCGGGACGAGACTCTTTGCCCAAAATGAGCTGATCAAGACGCCTGTATTCAAAAATGGTCAGCATTCTTTGTTTCCAAATGTTATAGTTGCTGCCATTAAAGCGTTGATTTCCTTCTAACATCAGATTGGTGAGCGTGGCCATTTTCCCAAAGAGAAAAAAAATAATATCGCTGTCTGCTTAAAATCCCTCTTTCAGAATGACTGTACCAAACCTTAACAGATTCTGATTTGAAAGAAAATAGGCTTTCACAATGACTCAGATCTGTACCAGATCAACACACCAGACCAAGATGTCACATGTATCGATATACACGCTGATAATATATACGCTGTTCTGTTCAGATTATATATATATGCATAGACTGAATGCATGATATATATATGAGGTTATATATGCGTGATATATATACGCTGAACTGAAGCCGTGATATATATACGCTGAACTGGAGCCGTCACTATAATCTGGAGCCGTGATATATATATATGCTGTTATAGCCGTCACTAGAACTGAAGAAAGCCGTCACGTGATATATATGCCGTCACGTGGTATATATCTGAACTTGAACAGGAAAAAAATGCCGTTACTGTAATGCCGTGCAGAAATGCGTAACCATATTAATGCCGTCACTGTAATGCCGTGTTTCGGTCGATGCCAAACTGTAATCTGAGAAATGCGTGATCCCTTTTGAAACAAAAATGCCGTCACTGAAAAAAAATGCTTTACGTGGTGAAAACGGCTCTGTAATCTCGATCTGTCGAATGAGCCAAAACTTCGTGAGCAAAAGGTAAACGATTTTCCGCTTCTCGATCTGGTTCCGCTTCCGGTTCTGATACACAGGCTCTCGATATTCGAACGCGATTTCCACTGACTCTTTTCCTTTACATATATAGTGACCCCGAGCCTTTTGTGTGAGATTCGAGTCACGATAGTGGCATCAATGGCCCCGAGAGCAGAGAAGAAACCCGCGGCTGGAAAAAACGGTGATGGGGAATTCGTTTTCAACAGAAAAGAAGCCTTTGAAGCCAGAGAATAAGCTATTAAGGGAAGGCGACAGAAAAACGCAGAGGCTGGCTATTACAGCGAGGGTAAAAAAACTGAATACGGGTTTTACACTGTTCCTTTCAAAACAAGTTTACGATTCCGAGCACTGCTACAAAATTCCTCATAAAGCGATAATGCAGGAGAAGAATCCCTTTCTGTATCGAGATTGACGACTGTAAGCTTTTATCACAGTGAGCAAAGCCGAGGCTAAGACTCAGTGAAGGCTACCTGGCTTACAGAGGGCTCGACCTTAGAAAGGAATGAAGGAACTCAAGAGGTTAGAATACGACGAGGATAGCTAATCAAGAAATCTACAGATCCTGAGAGCAGTTTCGAAATGAACTGAATTTTTCAAACTATGAAAAATTATTTCGAAAAAAATTCCTGTGCTCTGATACCATAAAAGAATATCGAATGAATTAATTTCGAATGAGCAAACAGCTCAATCATAATACAGAGATATTTACAATAATAGAAACATCAGGTTTCTATGTAGAATATAGAAACACTCAGTTTCATCAAAGAAACTGCTAAAAGAATACAAATAGCAACAACTAAAAGGAATGAGCATTAAATGCTAAATAGGGATATTTTAATATATTCTAATAGTGCGGAGAGAAAAGCTGCCCATAAATCCGTACCGAATCAGATGAGGAGAGAGATGTGTGATGTCCAACTGAGGATGAGGCATCATGTATTTATAGGAAAGCGTTGAGGATGAATAGACGTGACTGTTGGGCTTTTGAGCCTACATGAGTTTGCTGGCTGACCTTGACAATTTGTCCATAATCAAAATAAATTCATAACTTCATTTGTACATGTCAGAATGGGATGATCTTTAGATCGATCCTACACCTCTCAGAGAGAAGAATCCAAGAAAAATATCAGCTATCATAACTAAGATGACCCATGTGGAGTTTGGCCCTAGTTTCCAATTTTAACTTTCTTCACTTGGATGAGTGAGTGAATGAATGTCTTCCAAGATGGTCGATTTCCCTCCTTTATATAGGCTCCTAAAGGTGGACATGGCTTCTCAAAATAGGCTGACTTCCCAACTGCGAGGCCAACTTCTTCTTGAAGGGTATTTTGACACTTTTATCGACAAAAATAATTTTCTTTCTAAGTTACAATTTGCTCGATGGGGTCTTCAACTTATGACAATGACTCTTTTGACTTCTTGATTTAGGACAAACCTTAGCACTCAATGGGTGGTTGACCTATTAAATTAAAGACCTTGAGCATGAATTCCATGCTCCAAAAATAATAATAATAATTTTTCTTTCATTTTACAATATACAAGAATCAAAAGTACATTTCATATTTGTGAAGACCGAACCTAGTTACACCTTTTTTAACACCCCTGAATCCATGCCTATGATCTTCTTCCCTTGATTTCTATCCCCCTTTGACATCAATGGCAAAGTGTAACTCCCCTTGACAAGATATCTCTTCCTGCAACATTCTTGTCTCTCCCTGTCTGCTTGGATGGATGGAATGTATATCAATGTGAACCTAGTAGAATCCCGAGCTTTTGCTGATGATACTCAAAGGTCTCTCGAGATAGAGGTTTGGTGAAGATGTCGGTTATCTGTTCCTTTGTCCCAATGTACTCTACCTTGATATTCTTCTTTGCAACCTGTTCCTGAAGAAAGTGATATTTAATAGGAATGTGTTTTGTCTTTGAATGCATTATAGGATTCTTGGAGAGACTTATGGCATTGATGTTGTCACAAAATAGTAGAATTGTCTCATCAAACTTCACGTGGAGATGCTGCAGGGTTTGCTCTATCTAAAGAACCTGAGTACCACATGTTGTTGTTGCGATATATACTGCTTGTGCTGTGGACAAGGAGACTGAAGATTGCTTCTTGCTCAACCATGAAACAAGACAATCACCCACATAAAAGGCTGCTACACTAGTGCTTTTGCAGTCATCAACACTGCATGACCAATCTGTGTTGAAGATTAGCAACTCCGGTTGGAATTTTCACTGGCAAATTGATGGAGAAAATAAAAGAATGAAAATTGAAATTGAAAGTTATATTTTCCCTCCCAAAAATCTACAAGTTGGCCTCAAATTGTTTTGGGTCGGTGGGGCCCCCAAGCAACATCCATTTGATCCCCTATTCAAGTTTATAAATAGGAGACATCCTCTCGTCATTTGTACACATTGAATTTGTCTTGTGTATCTTCAATCTCACAGATTTCAGAAGGAGAAAAGATGGCCAAAATTTCAGAAGGAGTGTTTGGGATTTCATCTTGTTTTTGGGTATTGGTTTGGTTATCCTCTTAATGTTGGTTCCTAATGTAGTGATGAACTATGAACTCTCTCTCTCTCATAAGGAAGAATTTTCGGGTTTTCCCCTTGAGGGTTTTGCCTTGGCCTCAGGCTTAATTTCTGTGTCTCTTGTCTGATGGCTTCTTGGTTATTTCTCTACTGCTCTCTTCATGCTTAATTGTTTATGTATAACTACTTAATGATGTAATATGAAAAACTAATGCTAGTAATGAATTTTGAAGCTGTAGTTTGTGTGAGCAAATTGTTCTTGTTATGCCCTAGTGAAATCAACTTGGTATTAGAGCTAGGGGGGCATTGAAGAGCAGTTGAATGAAAATGGCAAATTTATCTCTGTGATCCAAGCTGGCTGAGCTCTTAAGGAGGGTTTTTGTGCTGTGTTCTGGTTTTAATTTTCTGGTTGATCTTTGTCTTCTTGGGTTCAATCAATCTCGTCCACATCATCGTCATCAAGACCTGCATCATCAAGGAGTCCATATCATCATCAAGGAGTCCACATTATTATCAAGGAGTCGTCATCACCAAGGAGTCCATATCATCATCAAGGAGTCCATATCGTCAGGGAGTCCACATCATCATCAAGGAGTCCATATCATCAAGGCGTCCACATCATTATCAAGGAGTCCATATCATCACTAAGGTGTTCGATGAAATATTCCTCCCAGAATGCGATTTTAAGCTTAATTAATTAAGTTAGGCTCAATAATAACCTCGTTTTACGAGAATTATTGGAATGCAACAAAACCAAAAGCAAGCTGTATGAAACTAACCTTGATGATGGAATATGCCAAGCGAATTCTGTCAGACCCATAAAACTTCTCAAAACCACTCCACAACCTCTGATGACATAATTCTACTATTGTGAGTTGGGCATCACATACCCTGGAAGTCCATCCTAGTTGTACTATAGAGCAAACTAAAAATGGGGACATTACAAGTCCTCACGCCCCAATTTTGCTTGCCCTCAAGCAACCCGTATCTGTCCATAGCGGAGACATTTGCACACTGATTCCAGGATCCCATATGAACCACTGGGCTACACCATCCCTCTGTGCCACCAAAGTATAAACAAATGCCTTAATACCTAGATCCCAAACAAACCTCCGACCAATCTTGCCATCATTAGATCTGCTTGGATCTCAATGCCACCTAGGCCTTGGGACTTGTGGGTTATGTTACCAACTTGGCCCTCCATCATTGCCTGTGACTAAGGGTTCATGTTGTGTTATGCTCCTACTGTGAAAGTTTCACTACTGAAATTCTGTTGTACCAACCAAAATTAATTCTTCTAACTATAAATTAATTTAGCAATTTATTGCTACGACAACAATGAATTAATCACACAACAATCTTCACGTAAAAAATATTGTGCAAGATTAACTAGGAACTAAGAAAATACTGGCACACACTCAAAATTATAACATCGTTATTTTTGGATAAAAGTCCTTAGAAAAACCCAATGTGGGAAAACTTGTGCAACAACTGAGGGTTTTTGTTATTAAGTAGTAGTGAGAAAATTCTTAGTACAATAAATATCACCATACTCGCGAATCTATCCAAGAGAAATACTGGCAAAAATTATTTGAGGGATTTTACCTTCTCTCTGAGCAATCTCGACACGTTTGACCTCTGAAAAATCTAGCCTTCCAAGTGGTTTGCGCATGCCCTGTGTCACCCTAGCGTTGCTTGCCACATGCACTGCCTGAATCGATTGCCAACCTAGCCGTCTTGCTTGCTACTGATTGGGAAAATGCTTCTCCGACACTCTAGAAAATCTTCCCGACCTTTGGAACTGAAAACGTCTTCCTCCTCAGCTAGATTGAACTACTCTTCTGAAGCAACTGCACAGTCCTTGCGCTACTTCCTGGAGAAAATCTTTGCTTCCTCTTTCGGATTCTTTGGAACTGGAAAACTTCCTCCAGACTCACTGCTTTTTCCCCTCTCTGTCTCTGCTTCCCTTCTCTCGCTCGAACTCTTTCGGTAGAATGTTGTTGCTCTATGGAAAATTGAACTTCCCAAGGAAATCGATCTGAAGTGTGTTCCTCCATCTTACCCATCGGCGACTTCTTATAATCTCACTATGGGACTTCAACGACCAAGATTAAAACTTAATCATTTGCTAAGATTATTTCTTAATTGATCCGTGTGAGCTTCTAGAGAAATCTCACCTTCCTTAAACAATTCCTATTAATTAATCATTTTCCCTAAGTTAGACTTGGGAAAAATTTAATTACTGATTAATCGTCTTAATTAATGCATCTATAGGTGAATTTTCCGAAAACATTTTCTGGATTATGGAGTCCTTCTGTTTCTTATCCTCTCTGACAACTATCAAGACAAGAACACCATCCGATGCTACAAAAGCTAACAATCCCTCTTAGCGTGGAAGGTGTTATAGTGTTGAACTGCTCCAACACCTTGTCTCTGCGTCATCCTCCTACAAATGCTGCTGATGTCTAGACACTGTGACTGCCTGTCACTGCCCACCAACCACTGCACAACTTTGATGTTGCATCTGTGTTGCTGCTGACATTGCTATGTTGTTGCCAGCTCTGCATCTGCACTGCAACTCCCCCTCAACTGCTACTGCAACTGAGAAGCATCTGAAATACTAAATCAATTGTCTTTTTGCCGCATTTGTCTCCTGAGCATTTGATTGGTATTAGCCTCTGCACTGTTCACTGAAGAATTTGCATTGTTGCTAACTCTGCATTGAGCCTTCTGCTCTGCTGTCAACACTGGTCTGCGCTCCTCAGCACCTGGCTGCAACTAGCCTGCAACTGTCACTTCAGAATTTGACTGCATCAACTGACATTGATCCATCTTGCTACTCAATACTGTGGGCCACTGTAGCAAGGTAGTGATCCATGAGGAAGACACCTCAATGGACCCTGCCCAATCCTCTGTGTTGCTCTGGGACTATAACTCCATATTGCCCCACCTAACTCCTGGAGGTATAGCTGCAAATATGGCGAAGTCCTCCTCCAACCTGGAGTACAATTTGTCTATCTCTATGGATGCTTTCACCTGGTCTTACTTCTCCTGCTTGTCCTTCGTTTGGGGACATTGGGTATTGTAGTGGCCAAACTCGCCACCCCTGAAGCACTTGACCTTAGATAGGTCCTTCTTTTTGTCCTTCTCCCCTTGTCCCTAAGTGGGACCCTTTGATGCAAGGGCCACATCCTCTTCCTCCTTCTCACCTTTCGAACTCTTACTGCTAATGGAGGTTTTCATAAGTGTTCGCCTCATCTCCTCCTGCCGTAGGTTTGACCACATCTTGTCTCGCCCAAGTAGAGTATCTTGTCCTAAAATGCCTTGGAGGAAGATCTCCCAGTCCTCTGAGACATTGTTCAGGGCCAAACACACAAGCTCTGTAGTTTGAGGCGCCTCCCCAACTGTTACAAGTTGATTGCGGATTTCCCGAAACTTGTTGAGAAAGGGATGAATGCCTTCACCCTTATGCATCCTGAGGTTTCTCAGCTTCTCCTTCAGGAACATCTTCCGCTACTCGGAAGGATTTTGATATAGTTGAGTGAGAGCATCCCACATCTCCTTGGTAGTGTTGTTGCTAGATATATGTGAAACTATATGGTCCCGTACCCCATCTAGGATCATTCGCTTTGCCTTGGCCATATCTTTCCTGTACTCTTTCAGTTGATCTGCATTGGCCAATACTGCGACCACACTCTCTGCAAAGGTCTTCAGGCCATGTTCATTTAGCAGGGAGGACATCCCAGCCTTCCAGATGACATAGTTGGAGGCTCCCTCCAACCTATCCCGATCTCTAAGCCCAGCTGTGGCCATCTCTGAAACTAGAAAAAAAAATCTCCCTGTTTCACCTGCTCGACTGCTAAATCTGCTATTCACACTCCCCTTTTTTAGTGGGAAAATCTGCTTGCAGCTACTGCCAACTGGAAATTTTGTTTTTTAAACTAGAAACCCTACGAGAGAAATCTTAGCTACTGGTGCTCCTCTTGCCGTCTGGAATCACTCACTCTAGCAAGCTGAATTTTTCTACTAACCTGCATTGAAAATCGAATTGCCCAACAATTTGCATTGCCTGGCTAGGTACTAAACAACCCTTAGAAAATTCGTCCTACTGCTCTGTCTGAACAATGAATTTTCTTCTTTCGCTTCTGAGCTTCCTCGTCTAATCAAAATCGCTCTGATACCATGTTAAAATTTCACTAATAAAATTCTATTGTAGCAACTGGAACCCTTCAGAAAAGGGGATAAAACCCCGTAGGCTATAGTCGTTCAGAAAAGGGGATAAAAGCCCAAAACCCCCATTGTGGGCGAGTTTTGGGTAAGTTGGGAAAAAATCCCAAATCTAGGGGTTTTGAGTAAGATACACTCAACCACTTAAGAGAATCAAACCCCTCAAGGAAGTCTATAATTAAAGGAGACTTGGCTTCATTTTGGAGCATCATTGTGGATCATCTCATTCTATTTTTGAGCATTAGCTTTGAGGGTTTAGACCCCTTTTTCCTTGTCAATTTGGGTGGTGAAAGATTCCACCCTAGTTGACACCTCTCTTTTCTCTTCTTCTTGTTCTTGGCAAGGGTTTCTGGTTGGGAAATAAAGTTCTAGGCTATTTGGTTTTGCTGCAAAACTTTTCTAAAGGTTCTAATCATCTTCTTGAAGCAGCGAGTTTCTTATCTTGGGTAGCGAGTCTCCAAGGCTCATTCTGAGAGCAGTTCTTGAAGCAACAAATTTTCCAAGAAAATTTTCATGTGGTAGCGAAGTTCTGTTTTAGCCCTCTTTAACAACAAGGCTATTCCTGGATCTCCATTTTTTGGCAGCGAGTGGATGCAAGTTCATTCCTGTAACAACGAGGAGTAGCAATGATTTCTTTTGTGAGAGCAGATCTTGATTAAGGAAGTCCTGTGGCACAACGAGGGCTTCAAGACACCCGAGTAAGGCAGCAAGGGCTAAAATACAACGAATCAAGGATCAACGATGTCTGCATTGGTACATGAACACTTGCAGAGGGCAGCGAGCTCTCTTCTTGTATCAACAAGGCCTCTTCTTGTGACAACGAGAGGCATTCAACCTACAATGAGTTCAGCTGGATCCCATTTGTGATAGCGAGTTACAAAGTCAACGCTCCCATGAAGTTGTGAGGTCAACTACACCTTTGTCTGTGATAAGCAAATAGTGGCGTTTCTCTGTGTTTGGAAGCAAGGATTAGGTTGTGGAGTAACAAAGTTAGTCAAACGTCGAGTCTGAAGGAACTACAGACATTCGATAGTCGCATGACAGAAATTCATTCCACCTGCGCTGGAGGGAGTGAGTAATCCTGAAAGCCAAGTATGCATAGGTGGATTGGGGTTAAACATAGCTGGCATGTCACGCCAAACCTTCCGCTAGAGTTAGCTTTCGGACGCAAAGGAATAGATCACACGCCGTGTTAAGTATTGAAAAGTTGGATTAGTGTTCAAATCTCTTGTGGTGGAGACATACAACTCCAAACTTTTTGATATATTCGTATTTGAAACTTTTGGGGACTGTTGACCACTACCGGTCAACTACCCATGCAGTACACCCCCTTCTCTTTGCAAAAAGGGGCAGCGCTTGATCGACATGTCCGTGCCATTCAGCAGTCATCAGCAGCTTTGTCATTTTAATTGTAAACCCAGTCTGCATGTATGAATTGTAAATAATCTTAGCAGATATGAGTCGTGTATGTAAATTGCCTAGGTGGACCTAACTTTCTAATGGTAATCTACGTCCCGGAAGGTTTTTCGTCTCACCGATCCATGATCGGCAGAGTTTTCCTTCAGCCTGATCCCAAAGCCGGGATGGATTTTGTCATTAGAATTTTAGGAGAATCCTAGTGTGTTAATCTGCTAGATTATAGTTGTGTCGCAGAACTGGGTGGTTTATGAGGGTCTATGATAAAGGGGTTTTCCCCCTTAAGATGTAAATTGTAAAAGTCATGATGTAAAGTGTCTTGAGGGTTGGAAAATGTTTTAAATCCCCTCATGAGTCCTAAGTCCTAGGTCCTAGGAGATTTTTCCAAAGGCTAAGTTCGAGGATCCATTTTAAAATGAATTAAAAAAATAAAAATAAAAATAATTAAAAAATAATAATAATAAATAATAAATAAAAAATAAAATATAAAAATTATAAAATAAAGCAAAAACCCTAAAATAATAAAATAATAATATTTTGAGTGAATGCATGTAAAATATCATTTTTTAATAAATCGACGGATGAGATTAAGAGATGTCTTGATTCTCATCAACGGTCGAGATCATTTCGACATGGATCACTCGAACTAGCCGTTGGGATCATTTCCTTTAAATAGGGTGCTAGGGGTCAGTTGAGATCAGATTGGATCTGTGAGTCTTGTGCTGAAGAAGCTCTCTTGTAGTTCATTTTTTTGTGCAATAAAGAAGACTTTGGGGTTAAAAATCTTGCTGGTGTTACTCTTCTGAAAATGCTGTAAGATTGTTCTATTTGTTCTGCATAATTTTATTTTCAGCCATTAATGATAGCTTAATGAAGATTGATCTAGGCACATGTATCTTGTCTGATCTTTGGGGTTTGAATGATAGCTTAGATTCTAAAATTTATTGGCAGGTATCTCCATTTGATCAGGGTTTCACTATTGTTTTCTCCTTCTACGTTGATGGTTGATTTTAAGCTGTGCAGGAAATCCTTTTTTCAGATTACCGGGCGTTAGGGGAAGTTCTCGGCTGAACCAGCCAACTCCCGGATTGTGTTTTCTGAAAGAGCCCAGCCAGTTCTTGATCCCGGGCTTATCATTCGAAATATATTTTTATGAATGCATGCAGGGTTTTCTGAAGCGTTTTACATTAAAATCAAATTTTGATAATATTTCTGCTCTTATTGCTAAATCTGGCTATTAAGGGGCCAAAATCTGTAAATTACTCAGTTGTTTCTGGGTTTCAAATTTTGCCTTATACGCAGTCTTCATTAGGGTTTTTTTTCCTTGTGTTTGCAGGTATTGGGTTTTGATAAATTTTTCAGGGTTTCTAGAGCAGGAGAAACTGAGAATTTTTTTTTTTTTCTTTTGAGCTCCTCATTTGTCGAAAACCCGACATATTTGAAAACATCGGCCTATCGTTTACCTGGGCAGCGAATTTTGGTGGCCTGGTTTTTTAAATTTAATACTCATGCGTTTTATAAATTGCTGCCATCATGTGAGCCTTGTCGGAGGCTACAACGCACACACTGGAAAATCCTTGGCGATATTCTTTGGATAACGTTTCAAACCACAAGTCATCCACCGTATGTACTGTTGGGCCAGCGTGAGAATCCGTCCAAGTGTTGACGGCAGTATTTTCGGTAGAAAAATCTATGTTCATAAGTCTTTTGAGCTTCACGGTCCCGGATCAGTGGATTTCAGCTGCAAAAAAAAAAAAAAAAAACCAACCTAAAACACGTTGCCGTCGAGGGTATCCGCAGACAGAGGCGCTCAGGTAATAAAATCCGTCTAGATACAGCATTTAACGTGAAGCCGTTTCTAACCAGGATCAGTCGAAAGTCCTCAGGTAGCCTCTGAAGCGGTTTTGAATCTACGATCTTTGCTGGCACCGCGTGTAATACCATCATATGTCTGAAACCGAAGCTGCCAAAACACTGCCGTCTGGTGAAAGAACCTGCGAAGCCTGCGGATCAGACAATAGCATCGTGCGTGAGTCTATTTGCGTCCAGCGTTAAACAGTTTGGGCTTTTTATTCATGTGAAAACCGGTTGATGTGAGGCATCGATTTGCATTTTTTTATTTTCGTGGGTACGACTGCATGAGACATCAGTTTGCTGGAAAGCTTTCCGGCATAAACCATTCCGCTCCAGGCTCTCAAAAGATCTTCATCCGCCATCGAGAAGGTATTTGTTGTGATCGCATTTTTTTGCAGGCCGCGGAGTGTTTTACATGACGTTCCTTTCTCCCTGCGTGCAAGGAATCGTGTTCATTCTTCAGACTTTATGCGTATGGTAAGTTTCGGTGAGTTTTAGATTAGATTCTCAAATTTTTTTTATATAGTTTTGTTTTATTTTAAATAGAAATTAAGTTTTCAATAAAATATATATAAAAAAGGGGAAATTCGATATGCGTTGTGTTTTTTTTTGGGTTTGTATTAGATTTTCATTAGGTTATATTTTAATGTCTTAGGTTTGAGTTTTTTTTGTTTTAATTAGCTTTTGTTATTAAAATAATTTAAATTTTTTAGATTGTAAAAGTTTTGTTTAGGATTAAAATTTTAATCTTTGATAGTTTAGCTTTAGAATAGGCTTTAATTTAGATTTTAATTTAGGAATTTTTTTTTTTTTTAGTTTAAATTTCATTTATTTGCTAGGCTTTTGGATTAATTTTAAATTGTTTCAACTTTTTAGATTTTATAAATAAAAAAATCATTAAAAAAAAAATCATAAAATTTCATAAAATTTTTCTTGTGGTTTAGATTTAATTAAAGCTTTCCTTAGTCTTTAATTTTTATTTAAAAAAAAAAAAATTTCGATAAATTTTTAGGTTTCGTCTTTTGTGCTAAAGCTAATATTTTGACGTGGGATTTAATGTTTATTGTGCGTAAAATTTCATTTGAAGATTAACTGCGTAATTTTGATCTCTGGCTAGCATTTTGGTGGTTGTCCAAAGCATTCACCCATTTACTCTTTTAAATTGCTGAGCTATTGAGCCTTTATGGTTATCTTGTATCTCGCAAAAGTTAAGCTTTGATGATAAATGCTTGCTCTACGTGGTTTACATTGTTGCAGCGTCTGATAATTAAACGATTAAACATTTAGTCCACAAGGCACTGGTATTTTAACTTCTAAATCCATTTAGTGCTTATCATATCGTGTCTCCCACCCAACTGGTTCACAGTTGGTTTTCATCATTTTTCTGTAGGGTCTACCCTCCTTAGCCGCGGGAGACAGGCTTAAACGGAGAGATCGGGGATCAGAGTGACAACCCCTGGTCTGAATGTTGTCGTGTCAATCTGTGCGACAACAGGGACCATTATTATATTTTTATTTTTATTTTTGGTTTAATATGGTGGGGTAGCGAACTGCGTTTTAATTGAATTTTTTGCAATTATTACATGACTCTTTTATTTATAATTAATTTTTACATGGTGAAAAGGATTTAGCATTACATCACTATATTAAAGTACATTGTCATGGCATTATTATTACAGGAAACACTAAAAAAATTGCCTCGTCCCCCAACATATTACAATGGTATCAGAGCACAAGCATCTTGCTAGCTTGTGGTGAATGGTAGTTTATGCTTCCTGAAGACATCAACAACATGACTGTAAGAAGGAGGAGGAATAACCATCATTCTCCTATGGGGGACAAAGTAGAATGTGAACTTGGTATCTTACTACAAGAATTGTTAAGGGGCGACAACAGATGAATCAGGAGTTGCACTAGCAAGGGAAGCACATGGTTCAAGGGCAACGATAGATAGCTTAGGCGTTGACCCAAGGGCAACAACAAATTGCGGTGCTAATCGCTCATGTCACCGGTTAGTCGAATGTCGCTGCCACCAATAGGACTACAACTGAACCAAGCGGTAAGCATAATCCTGTCATCCAAGGCAACAACAGGATGCATAGTCGACCACTTCTACCTCAATTTACAGAGAATCAGGTGCCAGCAGGCTAGGAAGCAGTTGAGCCAAATCAGCTCCTAAACACTTATGTTCAGGACTCTTCGAGCAACTATGTCTTTCAATGAGTACAATAACTTCCGGTACCGGAATAGACCCCAAGGACAACCTAATGGAGAATTAGCATGTAAGGTAAGTAAACTTCCTTTACCCTCATTTGATGTATCATCTAAATGTACAACAAGGGCTTGGGTGCAAAAATTGGACACCTACTTTAGGCTCAATCCTATTGCTGAGGCAGACGCAATTCAATTTTCCACATTACACTTAGAAGGGGAAGCACATGAGTGGTGGTATCATGGCCTAGTAACTTTGGGGCATGCTAACATCACTTCTTATGAAGATTTTACTCAAAGACTAATAGAAAGATTCGATCGAAAGAACCTAGAAATCCACTTCAGAGAATTGGCACTACTTAAGCAAACATGATCACATGAAGAATTTATTGTAGTATTTGAACGCACCATAGTTATGGTGAGAAATATATCTAAAGATCGATTAATTATGCTTTTTATTGAAGCATTCGTTGCCCCCCTACAAGGATGGGTCAAAACATTCAATCCCACCACTCTTCAAGAAGCCATCAAGGAGACTCGAGACCTAGATAATGCAGTCATTAAAGCTAAGGCTCTGTCCAAGCCTTTCATCCCTCAAAGCGATAAGGAGAAGAAGCCCTTCCAATGTGATGGACCCAAAAGAGACAGACTAGATGAGGAAACTCAAAGCAAACTAAGGAGGAAAAAGCTATGTTTTACTTGCAGGGGACCATGGGAACCTGGTCATCGTTGTTTAGGAAAGGGGAAGATTCACTACATCAAAGTACTCTCTGATGATGAAGAAGAAGAAGAGGCCACTCCAAGTACCAATGAAGAGCCATTGCAGAAGGAAGCAAAGGATGAAGAAAAGCCTTACAACTCCAAAGAAGGACCGCCACAAGAAGAAAACCTCAACAGAAAAGAAGACACGACCACAGGTCAAGATTGCAACTCTTTGAGGCATGCCCAAGTATTACACCTTCAGCATTAGGGGAGTCATCAAGGGACAGCGCATCACAACACTAATTGATGGAGGAGCCACGCACAAAAAGGGGACTTCCCACTGAAGATTTCGAGGGCTTGGATGTGATAGTTGCAGACGGGTACAACTTGGATTGCACATGAATGATCCCAGGTTTGAGTGTAACTCTTGGTAACTATACTTTTACCAGTGATTTCTATGTAATAGATCTTGCAAACCTCAACATGGTACTGGGAGTTCAATGGTTATATTCATTGGGCAAACACACAATGGATGACCAAGCGTTAGAAATGGAATTTAGAGCACCAAATGGTAGTAAGGTCGTATTAAGAGGCGTGTAAAATGGCGGGCCGCAGGTCGTTTCAACTAGAAGGATGGAAGCCTTTTTCAGGCTCGGGGCTATAGCATATGCAACAGAATGTAAGGTTATGAACCAAAATACTACTGACAATGATAAACCGCAATACCGGGTTGATATTTGGTAAGTACTAGACAAGGACACTCTAGTGTGTGAGGACATTCCTCCAGGATTGCCTCCTAAAAGAGGATTTGAGCATACCATTGAGCTAGAAGAAGGAGCTAAGCCTGTGATCACCACACCGTATCAGTATCCGAAGAAGTTCAAAGACGAGATAGAAAAAACTATCCAAGACTTGTTAGCCATGGGACATATCCGACCCAACTCAAGCCCATTTGCATTATCTGTGGTTTTGGTCAAGAAGAAGGATGGCACATTGAGGATGTGCATTGACTAATGAGAACTTAGTAAGAAGACCATCAAAAATAGGTACCTGATTCCTCGAATTAATGAATTACGAGATGAGCTACATGGAGCAACATATTTATGAAAGATTGACCTATAGTCTCCGTACCACCAAATTCGAGTTTGGAAAGAAGACGTGATGAAAACAACATTAAATTGCCACTATGGAAACTTTGAATTTTTGCTCATGCCATTTGGACTAACCAGTGCCCCCGCCACTTCCTAATCATGCATGAATAGCATTTTCATTAGACAACTAATAAAGTTTTTGTTGGTATTCTTTGATGACCTCCTCATCTATAGTAAGACGTGGGATGATCATTTGAGACACTTGGATTAAATTTTGAGCGTCATGCAAGAATAGCCCCTTTATGCCAAAGCATCCAATTGCGTGTTTGGGTTGACAAATATTCTTTATTTAGGGCATATGATCAACGCATAGGGGGTATAAGTCCACCATGAGAAGATCCAGGAAGTAGTGGATTGGCCTACACCTAAGGCACTAACAAAGTTACAATGGTTTCTTGGGCTCTAGAGCGATTATTGGCGGTTTTTTAAGGGGTTATCCCAGCTAAGTGCGCGCTTGATTGATTTGACAAAAAGGGGGCATTTAAGTGGATGGAAGTAGCTAACAAGGCATTCAACAAGCTCAAAGAAATGATGAGCTCATGTCTAGTACTAGCCCTTCCTGACTTTGGCCAACCATTTATATTAGAGTGTGATGCGTCCGGAGAATGAATAAGAGCCGTCCTAATGTAGAAAGGTCATCGGATCGCATTCAAAAGTCAGAAGTTAGAAGACACAAAAAGGCTTTACTCCATATATGACAAAGAAATGTTGTCCATCATGAACGCATTGGCAAAGTTCAGACATTATCTGGTGGGTAATAGGTTCGTAGTCAAGACAAACCACAACAACCTGCGACATTTATTGGGACAAACATACGTAAATGAATGACAACATAAATGGGTAAGCAAAATTCAAGCTTACCATTTTGACATTGAATATGTGAAAAGAAAGAAAAACGTGGTGGCTGATGCACTCTCCAGGAAACCAGCAACCTGCACCCTTGTAGAGCTCATAGAAGATTGGAAGGCATACCTCTTCGCGAAATATGCTAAGAACTGGTTTGCTTGCATGCTTTTCAACATGATTATCTAGGATGGCAGGTACAAAATAATCAATGATGTCATTTACTATAAAGACGGGATATATTTTGTCCCTGAATCTACAATTAAGGAAAAATTTATGAAGGTTAGACATGATATTCCTTCGGCTAGACACTAGGGGTTCTACAAGACATACCGACAAATCCGAGAGCGATTCTCGTGGAAGGGACTCAAGGAAGACGCGATGAAATACGTCAGGGAATGCATGACATGTTAGGAAAATAAGGTTGAGCATACACCTCCCTTAGGTATTCTCCAACCTCTACCCATTCCAAAGTAGAAATGGGAAAGCATATCAATGGATTTTATCACAGGATTACGCAAAGCACAGGACACTCTCAAGGAGAAAAGGCAGATTTGCACTGCAAAAGAAATGGATCACATGATGCCTCTACATGCAAGTTACCATGGGACAAAATTGAGCAGCAAAGAAACCAACAAAAAGGTAAAACTGATGATACAGAAAAAGTTAAAGCACCTGAATCCTCACTATGTTGTGGCACAATGTAATATTGGAGTAAATGAAGATTTATTTAATGCTTCACTTGCTTCTTGGAAAAATGATTGGTTGCTTGATTCAGGAGCAACCTGCCACATGACTCATAGAAAAGATATTATTGAAGAATTCACTGACAATGTTGATGGAGTAGTATACTTTGCAGACCAATCAAAAATCAAGCCATTAGGGCTTGGCACAATCAGGCTTAAACTGCCTAGTCTTCCAGACTTTCTTCTGCATCATGTTCTATATCTCCCACAACTCAAGAGAAACTTGCTGTCTTTGGTCCACATCTGCCAGCAAGGTCACTCCATTCATATGTTTGATGGCAAGCTTGAGGTAAGAAAAGCATCTGACCACTCACTTGTCATGAGGGGAATAGAAGAAGAAAGGCTTCTCAAGCTGCAAGGAACTTCTGCTCGTGCACAACATTTCTCATACAATTCTCATCATGAAGAAGGTACACTTCCATCAAGTTTATTATGGCATGCTAGACTTGGACATTTGAACTATGACAGCCTCCGCTTGTTGAAGAAAAATGGTATTGCTGGTTTGCCTACAATTCCTAGGAAACTTAAGCAATGTGATGCTTGCATTCTAGGAAAGCATAGCAAACAGTCTTTTCATGATTCACATTCAAGAGCACATAGAAAACTTGAACTCATTCATTCAGATTTATGTAGTCCAATAACTGTTCCTTCTGCAAATGGAAATAAATATATGATGACATTTACTGATGGCTACACCAGAATGTGTTGGGTTTATATATTGAAGAACAAATCTGATGCTTTTCAAACATTCAAGCATTTTCATAAATGGATTGAAAATGATGCACAATCTCATATTGGGTCTATTCGCACTGATAATGGAAAAGAATACACATCAAATGAATTTGAAAACTATCTTCGCCAACATGGGATCAAACATCAAACAACTGTGCCTTATAATCCCCAACAGAATGGTGTAGCTGAAAGAATGAATAGGACAATCTTAAATATGGTACAATCCATGCTCTTCTTCAAAAATGTAAAGATAATGTTTTGGGCTGATGCTATTCTATGTGCTGCATATATAAAGAATAGATGTCCATCTAATGCTATTAGAAACAAGACTCCATATGAAATGTGGTATGGACATGTTCCTTCGGTAAAGCATCTTAGGGTCTTTGGTTCCACCTGTTATGCCTTGATACCAAAGGTACATAGAAACAAACTTGGTGCTAGAAGTCGTAAGTGTATCTTCCTGGGGTATTCAAACACCTCCAAAGCATACCGTCTCTATGATGAAGTAAATAAAAAGTTTGTTGTATCTAGAGATGTAATTTTTCTTGAATCATCCAAAACTGACAATGTTGTTGAGCGGCAACTTGATCGCTTGGATAGATTCGCAAAAGCAAAATCATTTCAAGAATTTGATAATCAAATTCCACATCTTGAAGGGGGGATTCCTATACTAGATCAACATGTGGAATCTTATTCTGAAGAACACTCTCCCCCGCATGAAACTCCAACAACGGATGATGCTTTAAGTGATGTGATTGATAAAATTGGGAGACTCAATCTTGATTCAGTCCCAACTCAATCAACGGAGTAGCCTGGACCATCTGAGAAAGGTCCCCCAAAGTGGTTGACAAAGACACTTGAAAGTGTTCATCCTAATGAGGTTGGAAAGACAGGAACTAGAAATTCAAACCGACAAAATGGAGGTGATGTGGATGACTTTTATTCCCCTGTTGATATGTATGTTTCTTATGATTGTGAATTGAACTTGTCTACAGATTTTGAACCAACTTCCTTCAAAGAAGCTGCTTCTCATGATGAATGGAAAGAAGCGATGCAAAAGGAGTATGATGCCTTCATAAAGAACGGCACTTGGAAGCTAATTGATCCTCCATTAGGAACCAAACCAATTGGCTGCAAGTGGGTCTACAAGAACAAGTATAAAGCTGATGGCTCACTTGACAAGCACAAAGCTAGGCTTGTGGCAAAAGGTTTTGCACAGAAGGAAGGGGTCGATTATGAGGAGATTTTTGCCCCCATAGCAAAATGGGCTACCATCCGGACACTCTTTTCCCTAGCAGCTCAAAACGGTTGCAAAGTCCATCAAATGGATGTAAAAATTGCTTTCTTGAATGGAGATCTAAAAGAGAATGTTTTTATGTCCCAGCCTGAAGGATTTGCTGTGAAAGGACATGAACATAAAGTATGCAAACTGGTGAAGTCCTTGTATGGCCTCAAACAAGCACCGCGAGCCTGGTATGAAAAACTAACTGGGCATCTTCAGAAACTCAATTCCAAACATTATGATCTTGATGATGCAACTTTATTTGTCAAGAAAGTTGGCAAAACAATTGTATATCTTGTGGTATATGTAGATGATCTATTAATGACAGGGAACAATGAAAGCTACATTGCATCCATAAAAAAGGAATTGGGGAAAAGTTTTGAAATGACTGATTTGGGCTATGTTCATTACCATCTTGGTATTGAAGTAACCCAACATCCGAAGTCCATATTTTTTTCTCAAAAGAAATACATTGGAGATCTATTGAACAGGTTTGGCATGATAAAATGCAATCCTCTTACTACTCCAATGGAACAAAACTTAAAGCTCACATCTATTGAAGGAAAAGAGTTTGAGGATGCAACAAAGTATAGACAGCTTGTAGGAAGTCTCAACTACCTAACTACTACCAGACCAAACATTTCGTTTGCTGTTGGAATCCTCTCTAGGTTTATGCAAAAGCCTTGCGGGGGGCATTGGTCTGCTGCAAAAAGAGTTCTAAGGTACTTGAAGGGAACTCAAGACTTTGGAATCAAGTATAACAGGTGGACGACTTTAGCTTGATTGGATACTTTGATTCAGACTTCGATGGAGACAAGGAAATTGGGGTATCTACTTCAAGATATGCTATGAGTCTTGGATCAGGAGTTGTCTCCTGGAGATCACGCAAACAATCAGTTCCAGTAGATTCCACAACAAAAGCAGAATACATGGCAACAACTGAAGCAACAAAAGAAATTGTGTGGCTTAGGAAAATTCTTAAAGATTTGCAGGTAAAACAAGTACAATCAACTCCACTCATGATTGACAATACCTCTGCAATAAAGTTGGTCGAGAACCGAAAGTTCCATGATCGAACGAAGCACATCAATACTAAATAGCATCTTGATTCAACATGATGTTGAGGCCAAAACAATCCATCTCCGTCATTGTTCCACTAATGAGCAAATTGCATACATCTTCACCAAAGCGCTTGGAAGAGAAAAGCTTGAACGATTCAGAATGATGCTTAGACTCACCAACATCCCTTCAGATTAAGGGGGGGAATGTTGACACCTAATCATCAGGATTGGGTGAATATAATGTAAATAAATAAATAAGTAATATGAACAGTCTCTCCCTCATGTATATAATGAAGACCTACCTGAAGGAATAAGATATACGAATCAATTTTGCTTTGAGGAGTTACTGCTTGGCCTGACAGAAAGGATTGCATATACACCGTGGTGGATAGATTGACTAAATTCGCACACTTCTTCGCTATCTCAACGTATTACTCTGCCAAGCAAGTGGCATAACTCTTCTTCAAAGGAGTCTTCAGATTACATGGGTTGCCGAAGAACATAGTCAACGACCGTGTTAGCAGATTCATGGGGCATTATGGCAGGAACATTTTAGACTGGTTGAAATTGAATTAACCCCTAGCACCAGCTATCACCCGCAAACCGATGGCCAAACAGAAATTATAAATAAATATATTGAAGGGTATTTGCACAACTATGTTACAGGTTAGCAGAAGGCATGGATCAAGTGGTTGTACCTTGGGGAGCATTGCGACAACACCATGTACCACCTATGCATTGGAATGACACCCTTCAAGGCTCTGTATAGGTATGATGCACGCTCATTCATCGATAAAATCTTTGGAGATAGCAAAGCACCTCTTGCCAAGGATTGGATACAGGAGAGTTAGAACATTCTTAGGGTACTCAAGGAGAATCAGACACAGGGGAATAGAACTTACGCTGTGTTAAATCTTGAAAAGTTGGGTTAGTGCTCAAATCTCTTGTTGTGGGACCGACAACTCCATACTTTTGATATCTTTGTATTTGAAACTTTTTGGGATCATTAAGAAAGAAAGAAAGAAAGAATGAATGAACGAAAATGATTTTAACATCCATAAGGCTAAAGATAGCCTACGGGACAGATTGCTTCTTCATCTGCTTGATGTATTCGGCCCTTTTTTTGTGAAGCCTCACAATAAATTCTCGCTACTTCTCGACAAACCCCTCGCTAAATAGATTATCCCAAGAGTTAGCTGCCAACATATCTGCATATCTTTCCTTGTTGTCTTGGAAGGCCTCATATTTTAAAACGAAATGCTTTTCTGTTTCCACTTTTCTGGAAGAACAAAAATGCATACTCTTTCCTCCCACACTTCTTTTGGCCTTTTCCAGCGCCCTGTTTCACAACGGAGTTGATGAGAATTTGTCCTTAACTGAGCAATAAGAATTTTTAGCTCTCCAAGAGATATTGGCCTCTATGTATGCTTTTGGTTGATGACTATGAGTAGGATTAAACACTTCAATATAGTACTTTTTCTTTCTTCCTAGCTCCTGATCCCAAGTACGCTTGTGGAACTTATCCATAACAAATACTTTTATCTCTTTGCTGTTTATGGGACACGTGTTCAAGCAAATACCCCATTTACTAAACCATTTGTTATTTTGCTGCATCCAAGTCTTTTTTTTTGTTGCACAATATGTCATTAAAGACAACATTAGGCCATCTAACCTCTTCCATTTGCTCATATTTTTTAAATACCTTATGACTCACACCATAGCAATTGCTTCAATAGGAGCAACACCTGTTTCACTTAACAAGATAGCATAAGGAACACCACTTTTAATCTTGAATTTGTTTCTAATCAAACGCTTCTGAATTTTCTCAATTTGTTTCCAATGCATAATGGATGTACTGCTGGCCCATAATTCACAACCATAGAGAATCACCGAAATCACCAGAAGCCCAAAAGGAGTTTGAGTGGTTTTCCAGTCCCATAACTCTGCCTGTCTACACCTATTTTGAAAAGAATAAAATGCTTTCCAAGCCCCCAAAGTTATTTTCTTTCTACAACCATCCCAGTTGAGATTTTTGTTGAATTCAATTCCGAGGTATTTGTAATCACAACTTCTTCTAGAATGTTTCCTTCAAAGTAGAACTTATGCTGGTTATGTTTTCTGTTTTTAGAGAAAACCACTACTTTCATTTTGCTGATATTGACTTGCATCCCCACACTCTACAAAAATGCTTAAGGGATAGAAAGTGCTCTTGCCAACCAAGAGCCGATTTAGCAATCCGAATATGTTCATCTACATACAAAAGAAGCCTTATAACAAACATGCCCAAATAGATACCATCACCCCCTTGCGAATTTAACCACTCGTCAAGCTTGTCGATATATAAACCAAAAAGGGTAGGAGATAGTGGGCAACCCTGCTTGACCCCGATATTGCTTCTAAAACTTTTAGAAATGCCTACTGAAGTTCTAATTTTGACTTTCACCTCTTCATACAGCCTATGCACAACTGCTCTCAAATGTTTAGGAACCCCAAGTTCCTCCATTATGTGCCAAGCTTATCCCTAGGAACAGTGTCAAACGCTTTTCTGAAATCAACAAAGAAACAAAAGGCTTCTTCCTTTTTCTCTCAAACGTTTTCAAGGATGTGCCCTAGAGTTATAAAATGATCAATTGTGGAATGTTTAGGTCTAAAACTTGCTTGCCATTTAGCGCGCTTATCTCTTTCTTCTATGCACTTGCTAATTTTATTTTCTAGGTTGCTTCCAAATAGCTTTGCAAACAAAGGGTTTATCATGATGGTCCTGTAATTGGAGGGATTATTGACGTCACCGCTCTTGTAAAGAGGTATTGCTAGACTGGTTGTCTAATTTGTGTGGGGAGCCCCTGTTGTATGATGTTGTTGAAAATTTTTGTAATGTGAGGTGCAAGAATCTTTGAGCCCCACTTTAGATATTCTGCTTGGAGTTCAGCTAAGTCTTTTGCTTTTCCAACACCCAACTTCTTGATACCCATCTCTACCTCTTGCACCGTGAAGAGTTCAGTATCAGTGTTGACCAAGGGGGGAGGGTCAACCTTGGGATCCTGCTCATAGAGTTGTCTTGCATAGTCAAACCATTTAGAAGTTGTAATACTATTTCCAGTTTGTATCTTTCTCAGTTGGAGCTCCTTCCAAAATAATTTGGGATTATTTTTCCCAAGGAAGATTAGTTCTTCCCTCCTTGAAACCATGAAATCGGCCTTTTTCTTGCTTAATAACTTCTTGTAAGCTTTGAGCTTTATGTTATCCAGGTTTGACTCTTTCCACATTCTCCTCTCCTTTTTGCATTCCTCGTCAAACTAAGCATTAACCGAAAAGCAATTTGTTTTAGACTTCTTAATTTTTGCTCTTTTGCACTCTGCAAGTGCGCATTGAATTAAATTTGTTAATTCATGACTATGAAGGCCGTGAATTGTGAATTTCTCCTTCTCGAAGAGCCTCTCTAGCGTCATTTTGAAGGTATTAATTTTGTCCTTTGGGAGATTTTGTTGGGCGTGCTGAATTTTTTACTCTAATTGTTTCTTTCTAGTCCAAGAGAAGCTTAAATAAATTGGCTTGTGATCTGATTTTAAGTCCCAACGCTGATCTCCAATCAAAACTTCCTCCATTTTCTCACACAAACCATGCGAGCAAATTACATAATCTACTATACTTGCTCCATTGTAAGTATTGCAAGTGAAATTACCAGAATTTTCCCATCTAGTCAAGCCATTACAAATGACTAAATCAAAGGCCCCACATAGAATAAGCAATTGTTCACCAAAGAGATTGCAACCCTTGTCCTCTGAAATTCTTTCCTACTAATGATTACTCTCTTCTGTAAGCCAAATAGGGTCGCAGTCTTCTTTACAGCAAAGAATGCTAGCTTGCTCACTTGCAGTCCTAGCATTGAAATCACCCACTATAAGGACTTCACCTAGCTGAGAATATGTTGCAATATTTGCTTTTAAGGCTGTAAATGGATCTTTGTGGTCAAGCCCTCTACCTTTGTAGATTTTTGAAACTTTCAATGCAAAATAGCATGTTGCAATTTTGATGTGGTTTCCATTTTTTGATATTTTAAACCAAATGAATTGTTTATTTGAGTCTTGTTTTTCTAATTGAATGAGACGACCTTCTTTCTCCCTCATTAAAACCATGATACCCCGTGCCTTTTGCCATTCCCTGCTGACTTGTTCCACACTGCCATCTTCCAGTATCCTTCAAACAGAGGTGTCTTGCACCCTTCATGCTCATGTATTTCTATGAGGCAAATTATGTCTCTATCTTCCGCAATAGGCCCTAACCCAGGTTCTCGTCCCATTGCTTGTAAGGCTGTAAATGGATCTTTTTGGTCAAGCCCTCTACCTTTGTAGATTTTTGAAACTTTCAATGCAAAATAGCATGTTGCAATTTTGATGTGGTTTCCATTTTTTGATATTTTAAACCAAATGAATTGTTTATTTGAGTCTTGTTTTTCTAATTGAATGAGACGACCTTCTTTCTCCCTCATTAAAACCATGATACCCCGTGCCTTTTGCCATTCCCTGCTGCCTTGTTCCACACTGCCATCTTCCAGTATCCTTCAAACAGAGGTGTCTTGCACCCTTCATGCTCATGTATTTCTATGAGGCAAATTATGTCTCTATCTTCCGCAATAGGCCCTGACCCAGGTTCTCGTCTCCATGGGTAACCTCTGCAGTTCCAACAAACTAATCTTAAGGAAACCTGGGCATGATCTGACTGCTATTTATTTTGACATGCAATACTCACATTTGAGTCTTTGTCTGTGCTTTCCCCTACTGACCTTGCTTCCGGATTTCCTGTTGAAGTGTTTGTTGCCTCTTCTTTATTACCATCTTGCTGCTCTGTTTTGGAAGGAGGTCCAAATTGCGCTATCACAACTTTACCTTTATAAATCCATGCTCTCTTTCCTTCATCTCTTGTTGCCCTAACCTTTAACATTTTACCCCTCCTTTGCTCCTGTTGTCTTAGTTAAATCTTGTTCTAGAAAAAAACGAGAACCCCTCAAGAGATGCTTCTTTCTTAGAATGATATATTTATCACGCAAGCTAGGCATGATGACTTTTATGGGCCTGGCTCTCTCACCGTTAAACTTACCCACCCTCCATGCTTGGCATATTTGTCCTTGCCATAACAACTTGTCTTTCAAGAAGTCTCTTGCAAGGTCAAGAGTACATTCATTTTTCCCATAGTCTTTCACCCCTTTAATAATTATGTTTGTTGCTCTATTTTGTCTTTCCTTGCCTTCTCTATCTTGCATGTTGTCAACCCGAATGTTTGTTTCTCCTTCCCTTTTTAGCAGAATTGCTAATAACGCGAGCCCAATTTTTGGAAACTTTGGTGGAATCTCCTTTCCTTTCTTCTCTTGCTTTCTCTTCATGGTTGTCTATTTGGGCAATCATTTTCCCATTATACAGGGATGATTTCGTATTCACCACCTCTGTACTTTCCACGACAGATTTCTTTATGTTTTTCACATCCACCTTCATGCGTTGCCATATGTCTTCCCTATCAGGAGAGCTTCTTGTAGCAATGCCACTTGTTCTTTCAAAACTTTATTGCTTTCTGTTAAAACCTTGTTCTCAGTTGTTATTATATGAATTTTATGATCTCTTTCCTGCTCTTTAGCTTCTAAAACCTCCAACCTTTGTTTTGCATTTAACAATTCTTTCACATAAAGATCAGATGACCAGGTGAGAGGTGTGGATGTGGGACTATAGAAGGTAGAATCATCAATGGCTTTTCCTACGGACTTCTTGTTGCCACATGTTTGTAGAGGGGACTTCTTTGAGTTCTTATTGCAAAGGGCTCGAGTACTTTCCCTTTGAGACCGTTTTTTCCTTGTTTGCTCCCATTTTAGATGGGCTAGTCTTTGTTTTAAAATGCCCCGATATTGTTTGGCATTGACCCAAACCCACTTCCCAGCTTTGGCGGATGAGGCAATTTTCACTTGTCCTAAATCATTTGTCTCCATAGGTTCTGAAATTTCTTGCCCCGTTGTCATGTTTGAATGCATTTTCCTTCTAACCTATTCCGAGAAAGATGTAGGTCCAATCTGTTCCTCACTGCATGCCCAATCTGTTCCTCACTGCATGCCTGTAGAAATCGATCTTTGCCCTGCTCCTCACTACTGCTGTCTGAACCCCGCTGACCCTGTCAGCTATTCGCTATCCCCTGTTTGCTATGCTATCCGCTGTAGGACTGGCTGCGAGTACACATCCTAGAGACATACTCTCGCACTCTGCGGCTGTGACTGTTCTCTCGTCTTTGACTACACCCTACTCTATATAAACCCGTAGTACATTAATATTAATTTAATTTTTGTGGGGTTTATTTTTTTGTGGAGGGGCCTTGCATGAGTATATTTTGACTTTGATTTTTGGTTTAATATGGTGGGGCCACTGACTACATTTGAATTGAATTTTTTGGAATTATTATATGACTCTTTTATTTATAAGTTAATTGTTACATGGTGAAAAGGACTTAGCATTACATCACTATATTAAGGTACACTGTCATAGCATTATTATTACAGGAAACCCTAAAAAATAAATTGCCCCAACATATTACATAAATTTTCTTTACAATTTGTAACATGCCCAAATGGGTCTTCAATACATGGCAATGACTCAATTGACTTTATGACAAATCTTGAAGCACTCAATGGGTGCTTGACTTAAAAATAAATTTCCCTTGAGCATGAAACCCATCCCTCAAGGATAACAATAATAAATTTATTTTTGTCTTTTCATTAAATACATAAAATCATGATTACATATGTCATTATGAAGACCAAACCTAGTTACATATTTGAACAATTTATTGCTGCTTTGACCGAATTCTTCTTAGCTGTTTTGACCACTGACTTTGACTGGTTAGAGCTGCCATTGACTGCTGTTGACTGGACTTCCACAGGGCTCAAAATTGCAGACTGTTACTTTAACCAGATTTGACTTTATCTCTCATCATTGACTGATTTTTTGGATGGCTGATTTGGAAAGTCAAGGCACTGACTATGTCTTATTGATGGATGTACTATTTGCTGAACGTTGATTATCTCATAGAAGAAGAATCGGTTAGGTTTTCCTTGTTGTGGGGTTTTTTGCCTGGTCTTTGACCTAAATCTCTGTGTCTCATTGATCTTGGCTGTCTTCTATTGTGCATACTGTTTACTGTTCTATCTACAATTGCTTATGGTTATTGGATAATTGAATATAAAGTTGAAAAGTGAATGCTATTAGAAGAAGATATTGTTTAAGTGATTGTTACAGCATAGAACATTGTGAAAAATTAACATGATGTATTAATTGCTGCTTTATATGTTGCAATCCACATATTCTTGCAAATGTCTTGGTTCAGAACTGCTTTAAATGCAAAAACTTACCTTCATATATGGCGACAGCAATGGGAAGGCTTGATTGATTTGCTGGGAACAGAACGTGAGGCTACTGGAGGCCTTGCATTTCTTCACAAGTATGCCTCTTATTTTTGGATTAGGAACAACTGCTACATTGTTTCCATGAGAAACTTTGTTTTCTATTTTGTTGCTTAATTACTATATAGCCTATAGTTGGTTAATTATTTCTTGAATATGAGTTTAATGTTTTACAGTCCTTTGTAGTGTCTGATGCTGAGGATTGATTGTCAGGTATAGGGAGTTCAAGAAGGCCTTACTGTTTGTTCGAGATTTGCGTCTGAGTGAAATGAACAAGCAGAAGGTTACTGCCGCTGCCCGCCAAGCTGTAAATTCTTTAATACAGGTGACCAAGCACATTTGATCTTTCTTTGTTACTAAAATCTTTTTCAGAGTTTATTACGCTGAAAACTTTACATGGGCAGAAATATTCAAATATGTAACAAAACCAAACTCTGTATTTATATGATTAGTACTGTTTGTATTGGATTTTAGGAGTTGTGCCAAACATGCAAATCCATTGGTTGAAGGGATTGAAATAATTCCTTATAAGAAAATTTGTGTGCCTTGGATGTTTCTTGTTACACACTATCCTTCTGATCAAGACACTACACAAATGATCTCAGAGTATATATACCAACCAACTGAATGCTTACTAGCCATCTCTATTGACATTCAAAACTGTTTTCAAAACGAGCCAGTCCAGACTGGTTCACCTTTTTGGACCCTGAACCGATTTGTGAAGTAGACTGGATGTCCGTTGAGCATTCTGATCAAGACATTACATACAAGCTCAGAATAAGGGCCATATATACCAACCAAGTGAATGCCTACTAGCCATCTTTATTGACATTGAAAAGTTTCTTGAAAACTGGCCAGTCCTGACTGGTTTACCCTTGGGCACCCCAGCCTGGTTTGTGAACCAGACTGGGTGTTTCACAAACCAGTTGACTGGTTCAGACACCTTTGTCACACATTGTCAAAGAAAGAGAAAGCAGTGAAAAAGGGAAAAAAAGAAAGAGAAAGGGCTCCACCCCTACCAAACCTAGGTTAGTGTTATATCATGATGCCTTTCCTATATGTGGATATTTGTGTCTAATGCAGTGTTTTAAAAAACAGCCGGCTCAGAACCGACTCGGCCGAGTTGGTCTGAGCCAGCCTTGGATTTTGTGACCCGGCCATTGAATCGGTTCGGCCGGCTGGGTTAATACCGAGCCGGCCGGCTCGGCCGAGTCCCTATCAACCCGGTCGGGTTACGTACAGCGGCCAATGAACCCAAAAAAAAGGCCTTTTTTTAATTTTATTTTTATTTTTGGGGACTCCTTGGGCTTCCCTGTCTGACTCTAAGCCCTAGTATTGATATGCTATTCATGGTAATGTTAAATTCTTAAATTAAAAGGATGAAAATGAAGATTAAGGAGAATGTAAAAGGATTTAAATGAAGATTAAGGAGAATGTCACTTTTACTTAAATTTTTAACATTACTATGAAATGACTCAGGATGTTTGAGAGTGGTTCCGGCCTCATTGGATTTCATATGGAGAAAGTAGAATTTTAGATTTCATTCAAAATGCAGCAAGCTTATCAGTTTTTCAGGATTTCAGGATTGCAATGTTTCCATTGAATTTTTCCATGTATTAGGGTATGGAAGTCGTATTTAATCAAGAGCACCAATCCCTCTATGTACCTTGATGTTAGTGACATTGGTTGTCGAACTCCTCTGGGATTCGCTCCCAAACTGGGAGCTTCTGAAAATGTCACTCCCACTCTGGGTTTCGCTCTCGCTCCCTGCTTTCGCTCCCGCTCGCAAGTAACACTGAGCCAAATGATGTTGGCAACTCTAGTAGTAGCCAGTAGTACTGGTCACAAACTTTTGTTGTAGAGGCCATTTCTAGCCTCCTTGGTTATGTGTTTTTGTTTTGATCTCTATATCATCCTCGTGTATGTATTGGACAATGCACTGGGTGCCATTTTGATATAATGGATATATTCATGAGCCTACTTTGATCATATGTTGTCTTTTATCTATATTCTAATGCTGTGTGTTTGGAAACATGAATGAAAATCTTTAAAATTATGTGTTTTTATAAAAAATAAATATTTAATGTATTTTTTACAACGACCGAGTCATTGAAATCAAACCGACCGAGTCGATACTGAGTCGGAGTAGACCCTCGGCCGAGTCGGAGTCAGAGTCGGAGTTTTAAAACATTGGTCTAATGGCTTGGATTTACATTGATGTTCATGACTCTCTCTCTCTCTCTCTCTCTATATATATATATATATATATATATATATTTTTTTTTTTTTATACTAAATTGGTTTGCTGTCTAGTTCTTGTCCTATCCTAGTCAGAGCCTTGGCAAGTTCTTGTTTTTAAAGCTTTGCATTTAATACATAAACATGGAGTATGAATCTGAGCGAGATGGTCATAAAAAGTTGTCATATCATTAGGGTAGTCGTGTCTCTTATGTCCTGTATATGGCAATATTCTCAACTACATATTGTTGAAATATGTAACTAGGTTCGGTCTTCATAGTGACACATGTAATCATGATTTTATGTATTTGATGGAAAGAGAAAATGCATTATTATTGTTGTTCTTGAGGCATGAGTTTCATGCTCAAAGGAAATTTAGTTTTAGGTCAATCTCCTATTGAGTGTTTCTAGGGCTTGTCATTCAGTCTACATGTCAATTGAGTCATTGTCGTGTATTGAAGGCCCATTTTGGCATGTTACATACTGTAAAGAAAATAATATTTGAGTCAAAGTAGAGTCCAAAGACCCTCCAAGACCTCGTCATGGTACAAAGATCAAGTCGGCCTTCACAAGGGACAAGTCGGCGTTTCTAGAAGGACATGTCGGCCTATTAAGGGACCCTAGGAAGCCTATATAAAGGAGGACTCGACCTCATTTAAAATGACATTCATTCACCCATCAAGAAGTTCGATCAAGCAAGAAAAAGAAGCGTAATACCTAGCAAAGTCAAGGATAGATAGAGGAAGGAAGAGCGAAGCATATTTAGGCTTGACCAGTTGACTGGTTCAGACACCTTTGTCACACATTGTCAAAGAAAGAAAAAATTGTTAAAAAGGGAAAAAAAAGAAAGAGAAAGGGCTCCACCCCTGCCAAACCTAGGTTAGTGTTATATCATGATGCCTTTCCTATACTTGGATATTTGTGTCTAATGGCTTGGATTTACATTGATGTTCATGAATGAATATATATATATATATATATATATATATATATATATTGTAGTATATTTTTTTATACTAAATTGGTTTGTTGGCCCTTTCTTGCCTTGTCCTAGTCAGAGCCTTGGCAGGTTCTGGTTTTTAAAGCTTTGCATTTAATACATAAACATGGAGTATGAATCTGAGCGAAATGGTCATAAAAAGTTGTCATGTCATTAGTGTAGTTTTGTCTCTTATGTCCTATATATGGCAATGTTCTTGACTACATATTGTTGAAATATGTAACTAAGTTCGGTCTTCATAATGACATATGTAATCATGATTTTATGTATTTAAGGAAAAGGGAAAATAAATTTATTATTGTTTTTCTTGAGGCATGGGTTTCATGCTCAAAGGAAATGTATTTTTAGGTCAAGTACCCATTGAGTGCTTCTAGGGCTTATCATTTAGTCTAGAAGTCAATTGAGTCATTGTCATGTATTGAAGACCCATTTGGGCATGTTACATATTGTAAAGAAAAAATTATTTGAGTTGAAGTAGAGTCAAAAGACTTTCCAAGACCGCGTCATGGTACAAAGATCAAGTCGGCCTTCACAAGGGACAAGTTGTTCTTTCTAGGACATGTTGGCCTATTAAGGGACCTTAGGAAGCCCATATAAAGGAGGATTCGGCCTCATTCAAGAGGACATTCGTTCACTCATCAAGAAGTTCGATCAAGCAAGAAAAATAAGCCTAATACCTGGAAAATTCAAGGAGCGATAGAGGAAGGAAGAGCGAAGCGTATTTAGGCCTGTTTTCTGGGCTAAATTTTCCACATGGGCAAAGTGTTTGGCATCTTTCTGTTGCAGCATCATATTGCAGCCACCATCGAAGGTCAAGTTTTGTGCCAAGAAAGGTCTCCTTTACAAGCCAAAATAACAAGGAAGAGAAGTCAACTCAAGCGAAGAAGAAAGGAGGCAAATTTGTCCATCTTCGAGCAACACGTGTAGACTGGGGTCACTGCAAAAAAGGCTGAACTTACAGACCTGCTACAACAAGCTGAAATTCTGAAGAAGAGCCGAAATTTGAGGTTGTGAAACAAGTTTGACTAGCATTGACTTGAAGGAAGAGAAGCACATCAAGGAGTAGTTTTTAGTTTTGACTTGGTCTTGGAGAGATCTTGGTCAAGGGTCATAGGTCTTGGAACTTGTCAATTGAAGTTCTATAAGAAAAGAAAAATTCTTGTGGGTTTTCCTCTCAAGTGGAGAGGTTTTGGCCCTGGCTGATCGCCTATATCTTGTGTCCTCTTGTACTACTGTTATTTATGATTTGATAGTTGTTTGATGATAAGAACACTAAATATAATCAGGAGAAAGAAGAAGCTAATTAAGTAAAGTAAAAATACATCACAAGCAGTTATCAAAGTAAGAGAAATCTCCTAATCTTGATGCCTAAGATTTCTCAACGCATATCAGCATACTTTGGAACTTTTACATGTATTATTTTTATTTTAAATTTTTTGATGTCATTTATGAAAGCAAACAACGCAGAAACATTTGCCATGGCACCTCTAGCATCAATAGCAGAAGGATGGCTTAAGAATTGTTTGAAATGCAAATTATATAACCATGAATTTGTTGAGTTCTGAACAAGAGTGATGAACCACTTACTTTCTATTAATAATCGTAAAGGAGGTGGTTTTGAAGGTTTGCCCAAGTGTGCCTGGAGAACTCAGGTAGATACTTGAAAATGATTATAGTTTATGAGTAAATAAAAAAGATCAAGGAGATGAAAGAAAACAAAAATAGTGCATTCAAGCAAAGATTGCACTGACTTACAACCTTTTTTTCATTTTCTTTAAGCATGGATGGATTTGGAAATTCATCTCAGCAATAACATCAAAGTGGGATAGCAGCATTAAACCCTCTTTGAAACCTTCTACAAGAGCAATAAGTTGATGCTGTCTCTGACTTCTTTTTGAATCTGCTACCGCATTTAATGTCACTAGAAGCCCTTACTTTATTGATACGTGTAAGAAGATTGCAGATTTTGGAAAATGATATGTACCTCCCAATTTTGAGATGATAAAGACCACACTTCTCAAGAGGTCAAAATAAAGAGTGACAAATAGATTGAATAAGATCAAAGAATCTTGGAAATAGATAGGGTGCAATGTTTTATGAGATGGTTGATCAGATGTGTCATAGGCTACTAATTAATGTGTAGGTTTATTTCCCTGAAGTGGTATTATTTTTTAAGGGAGTTGATGAAGCAGGGTGTAAGAAGATTTATGAATACATTCTTAGAAGTTTAGAGGAAGCCATCCTTGTTGGGAAAAAAAATGTGGTCGAATTCATAACTCACATTGCCTCAAATTATGTGGAAGCTGCTAAGATGAACACAACAATTTTCTAGAGCCCTTGTGCTGCTCATTTTCTTGACAATTTATTGCAAGATTTAGCATAGTTTCTGTGGATTGATGAGGCAATTTAGAAGGGGAAACAAAATTTTCACTTCTTATTTAACCATTACCTCACTTTGAGCTTGTCATAGGAAGCAAGCATCTAGAGAGCTACCAAGGCCTCACGATGGTAGATTTTCTACGTATTATTTTACTCTTAGAACAATGGTTGAGGAAAGGATAAGCATAAGAGGTGTTATCTGTAGCACTAAGTGGGAAAACACTTGCCTTCCAAAAGAATCTAAAGGGGGTAGTCAAACAAATCATTTTAGGCAATGCTTTTTGGGAAAGTGCTATGAAGGTTAGGTCTTAAAAGTATGTGAACCAATTGTTGATATGCTTCACATGGTTAATGGTGACATACCTGCTATGGATTTTGTTTAGGAGGGCATGAATCATTGTAAGGAAGCTATTACAAAATCCTTTAACAACATGGGAAATGAGTACATGGAAATATGGGAGATAATAGATGATAGATGGAAGAAGTTGCATATCCTATTGCATGTAGCGACTTGTTGTTTCGACATGTTGCCACAAAATATAACAGACCTAGTCACAGCCTCACTAGGTAGATCCAGACCTTAGGGCAGCAAGAGATCGACTGCCACTGTCACCTTATCAACTTTTCTCTAGCTATTTAGTGGTGTCCAACCACAAAGGAGGCTTCCCTAAAAGGATCACCCAAAAGATATTCAATAAGAATGGCTTGAGGTGATGGATTATTTTTGTGTAACATTGGGAGGTATTCTCGCATGCCAAGAGGCCTCCTAAGTCTGCCTAGAAAAATAATGGAAATTAAAATAAAATTAATTTTGATTTTGGGTTTCATGTAGGCTCAAAAGGTACAAGTCGGCCCCACCATGAAATGGTGTGTCTCTTGGGGTAAATGCACCCATTCGATTTGTATGTATACACATAATGTTACATTTCTTTTGTTACGCACACTCATCATCTCTATTATATAGAAGAAACTTGTGGGAGCAAAGAAAGGATGAAAAGGATAAAGTTTAGACTTGGTTTTTGGCATAGATTTCTAAATATTTCATTGTAAACCTTGCTGAGGAAGAATTTCTCCTAGAAGAAAAGTTGCTGGTTTTTCTCCCAAGTTTGGGTTTCCCTAGGAAAATTTTGTTCTCTATTGTGCGTCGTTGTATCTTTATGATCTTAGTTGCTTCTACTGTTTTTGCTGCATCACTGTTGAAATTTTATGTGTATAATTGCTTAATGAGATATGTGGCACAAGATAAATTAATTGAAGATCATTAGAAGTAATTATTAGATCGGAAAATTGGTTTCGATAGTGTTTATTGTAGAAAAATCAACATCGTATCAGAGCCTTGTTGAGCAGCCTTTTGAGAAATCTAGGGCATCAATATTAAGTGATTTCTCTTTATTAGATAATTGCTTGTGATGGACTTTTTACTTCTTGATTATGATCTTCTATTCTTGAGTTATTATTGTGTTCTTTTCATTAAGACAATTATCAAATGATGAACAATTAAGAGACAAGAGACACAATATATAGGCTTGTCAGCCAGGGCCAAAACCTCTCACTCTTTGAGAGGAAAACCCAAACGAAATTCTTCTTATAGATCTTCAATTGATGGATACCAAGACCATGACAAAGACCCTTGACACTAGAGTCCTCCGAAGACCAAGTCACTAGGCTCCTCTCCAACATTGCTCTTCCTCTTCTCCTTCTCGGCTTCCTTCAATATTTCGGCCTCTCCTTTTTGTTTTGCAACTCCTTTCTTGACAACAGAAACCTTAGATCAGATTTTCCACTTGAATAATCTCCTTCTTGAAGGAGATTCTTTCCTCCCTTACTCGGCTTCCTTCAGCGAAGCTCTTCACCCAAGCAAGGTCACCTTTATGTGGCTGCAACCTTCAATCTTCTCTTATCTACTTCAAACCTGCAATTTTCGCATGTGTGAGGGTAGACTTATCCCAAAGCAACACTCCAAAGATGACCGCTTCACCTTTGCTATCTTTCCTTCCTTCTTCGCTTGCTTCAAGGCTTTTTCTAAGATGATTTGCGCACTTGTAGTTGGAGACTTGCGTCACCGAATTGCTTATCTCCAAATGAGGCCAAGTATGGGTATATATACTTGTTTTTCCATGTCCTTTAGGCCGACATGATCTCTGGACTAGGCTGACTTCTCCTTTCTAGAATAATCCTTCCATTGTAGGTCGACTTGAGTAAGGGCCAGATCTTGGAGGGTTACTAACAAAGACAAATATGCCTCTTTACAATGTGTAACATGTCTTCATTACATGACAATGACTCTTTAGACTTTTATGACTAGATGACAATATCCCTAAGGGCTCTCAATGGAAGCCTTAACTAAAAATAAAATCTCTTGTTCATGAAACCAATGATGCAAGCATTATAATAATTTTACTTTTCTTCTTTACATCTGTTAGATAAAATCACAATTACATGTCATTATGAAGATCGAACCTAGTTATACTTTTGAACACTCCCTCTTAACTAGGGAGGTATTCATAATGGTACTTGGTCATTCTCAATCTGAAGAATTTCTCATAAGAAGAATCGGATTGGTAACCCATTTGTTTAGCATCATATCAACCAACATTGTTACACAGTAAGGCCTTGACTAACAACTCTATCTCTCGACAAGATTTGAGGTCAACGTTGGTGAGACCGATGATGTATGGACACTCTCATCATTGTCTCTCCCGAAACATAACCCACTTGGGTTCTCAGGGTGTGTTCCATCAAGAGTATTCTTATCTTGGATTCCCCAGTCCTCAAAGCATGTCGGTCCTCTACGACTACTCTTATGTTGGATGCCCTATCTCATCCTGAAAGAGCATCAGATGCCAAACGATTACCCAATCCTCCATTCTGTCTTCCCAGGTGAAGACCAAAATGATGTGTCTATTTCTCCCTCTCAATTAGGGAGGACATATCTATTCCAATAAAGGAATGTACTCATTCCTACGGAAGGAATGCACCTAAGCTCCCTCTTGGCTTAGGAATTTCCAAGTTTCTTCCAAGTAAGAAACTTGTTTCCAGGCTCCCTCTTAATTAGGGACCTACAATAACTCCTTAGGTGGAGATGAAAAGACAACCAACTACTTGAAGAGCTCCTTTTCTCGATGTCATAAATATCTTTGTTAGAGAGTCTTCATCTTTTGGGACTTATTCATAGGGCACAAACCATCCATCACTTTCATCCATAATTCAGTCATGTCATCATTCCTTTCATCAGAAAGCGATCCATCAGTCTACATCTTGGCCTTGCGTTATGTCATGCTGCCTTCTCCATGCCATATTTTTCGAAAGGATGTTACATCCTTTGTGATGTCCCCATTTTTATTCTTCTTCATCATACAGCCAGGGTGGATTTCCAGGGCAGGAGATGGCTAGGTCAGTGGAGTAGGTTTATGTCATCAAGGTTCCCAATGGATTTTGAGGAGTTTTTATGGGATTTGATGGCATCCGCTTGGCATATTCCATCATCCGCATAGTTTGCCTTTCGTTCCATCGCATTCTGACAACTTTCAGAAATCAACATTATTATTGGGCATAACTTAATTAATTATGCTTGAGGTGGCATTCCGAGGAGATTAATTGATGGAACATCTCAGTGTAATAGCTCGTTGCAACTATAGTGAGAAGATCTACAGGATGGTATGCTAAGAAGAGACTTCCAGTGGCCGAAGAGAGTATGGTGGGTGATTTGCCATTTTCCTTAGTTAAAAATGACTTTAATTAGTCATTTAATTAAGGAAAAATAATTAATTGGAGAAAAAGGGCCAAAAGTGACTTAAGTGAAATAAAATAAAATTAAAGGTCACTTAAGATAAAGTCAATGGAGGAGATTCTAGAATAATAATAAAATAATAAAATAAGATGCTTCTAGAGGCTTGGAGATCTATTAATCAGTTCTATAAAAGGGGAGGAGGAGATCATTTGGAGACATCACCTTGGATTTGATATTGTTTCTTGTATGAGAGGTTGAGAACTTGGTTCTCTACTCCATTGGTAGCCCCAGGACGGAAACCCTCAGGGGATTCAGTGAAATTGGGCGAGCACCCATCTCCCTTTTGTGGATTCATTTAGAAACCACAGGTGTAGTGATTGATTTTCTGTTTCAGTTTGGAGGCCAACATTGGCATTATTATATATCTTGAAGGGCCATTCCTAGCTATTGTGTTGGCATCTATTTCTATATAATGAAGTCAGAATTTATTGTTGCATTTCTCATGGTTCCACATGTTGTGATCTTTTAATGAGATTTTATGTGTCATTTATGGGTTTATTGTTTCGATCGAATTTCCAGTCTTTGGGTTTTTACATGGCAATGTTATGTTTATGAATGAAAATTTTATATTGAAGGGTTTGTTCCAAATTTTCTTCATTTGGGACATTACATCCTTCTATATGCGACTCTTGGAAGACATCCACAGTTCTTCCCTTTGGCAGCCTTGAATAAGCCCATCCAGATACTAGTTCACAAATAAGAAATGAACACTTAAATCATAATTACCTTTGTGATGGTCTTTCATCATGGCATCTTCTTGTAGGCATCAACATCCAACATACATGTTGACACATCTCCTAAAGATATGTGTTGTCAAGGGTCCTATATTTTCCAAACTTCCATTAGAGTCTTCATATCTTCTTGGAAGATATCATAGTCAAATCATCTGGTCTTTCGAATGCTGACTTCCTTTTTCATTGCTGCATATTCCACAATCTCTTCCTTTCTTTCTTCACATATTTCATTCCCAAGAACTTCCAATTAGAGTTGCTCAGTTGTAGTCAATCACCTCATACTCCATATGAGGACATATTATGTTGATTTCATCTAGTAGATATGTGACTCGTGTATTCCTGCATCCTTTAAGGGAGGAGATCCCTTTTTTTATCATGTTGCTCAAGATAGAACATTGATCCATGTTGCCTGCAACCATATGACATGACTCCCATAATATCAAATGTAAGCATACATACGTCATCTTTCTTTTGGTTCATCCAGACTTCTTGCAGCAACTTCGTTTGAATGAATAGCTTCATTCGCTAGATTTTCTTCACTATTATGTCATCATATCATCGTCTTATGAATTCCATAGGTTTGGAATTCTTGATGAAACACATGCTTCCCCTCATGAATCGGTGAATCTTACAATGAAGATTCTATCAGAGAATCTCGAGGATCTTGCATATCCTATCCGATAGATGTTAACTTTGACAAATGTGTGATGAGCCTTGTCCTAGATGACTTCTTCCTTTTTCCATAGGTATTACTTGAGCTTTTAGTGAGGTTTCCGAGAGCTATATCCTACATAGTTGACTGCCATATATTTTGTTCCTGACATCCTTCATGTTGCTTATGACACAAGCTCTTCTAATGCTTCTACCATGATGCCATACTCTAATATTATGCATCCTATCTTATTGACAATTTTTCCTATATATAATTTACACAACAAAAGAGTACCTATTAGTGAAGGAGATTATCTCAGTCATAGTAGAGATCTCTCACTTCGTCCTTTTTAGGATTCTTCGTCTTAGGTTTTCCCACTTCTTCGTTAATATGGGCTTCTTCCTTCTTTCTTTTATTATCGTCCCTTTTAAGTTTAGGACAATCTCTTCTATAGTGCCCATATTCTTGACATCCATAGCACTAAACTTAGCCATGTTCTTCTTTTTCTTTCTAGGACCAAAGTTACTAAACTTCCCCTTTCCTTTTGTCATAACAACATAAGCTTGATTTTGCTCATTTGATCCTACTTCAATTTTTTCCTTTAGTCTGGTTTCTTTGATCTTGCATAATGACCATGGATCCTGGAAAGGGGTGGCTTCTTTCTTCCCATAAATACTTTAGGTGAAGTTGCCCCATTCCACCGGTAGTGCATTTAATACTACAATGGTCATTTCTTTGTCAAACATTATTTCACCCAGATCTTGAAGTTGATCTCTTATTTCTGAAATGCTCATAAAATATGAGGCTATTCCCTTGATGTGATCCATGACTTCATTCTCAATATGGTTTAGGCCGATTCTTTTCTTCCATGCAAGAAAATTTGAAGTTCCAACTAATTAGTTGCTTTCCTTGCAAAACGACATTTTGATAGATTTAGATGAAGTCATATACTTACTTGAGTAGATGTTGCTTTCTCCACTTGCTTCCTTCTTAATCTTGATAGTGATATAGATAGTAGAAGACTACTCCTTGAAAGATTCTTTGATGAGAGAGAGCTTGCTTTATAAACCCTTTTGAAGATGATGACAATGTTCTTCGATCTAGCCTTCCTTAGTCTTTGAAAAGCTTCCACTCCTTAGATGATGGATGAGTGATGATCTCAGAAATGCTTCTAGGGTTTTTGGTCTTTCTTTCTACTTCCTCCTTGATGATGATTCCAAGACTCTTGCTAAAGTAGATTTCTTCGATCTAGGGTTTTGGTATGATGAAGATCTTGATCTCTCGCTTGGTATTCTTTGTCTTGCTTTGATCCCTTTCTTGAAACTCGATCTTTGTGTGTCTCCTTGATTAGATGCCCCTCCTTGACTTTAGCACCTTAGCTCCGATACCATGTTGAGAAATCTAGGGTATCAATATTAAGTGATTTCTCTTCATTAGGTAACTGCTTGTGATGGACTTTTTACTTCTTGATTATGATCTTCTCTTCTTGTTTTATTATTGTGTACTTCTCATCAAGACAATTATCAAATCATGAACAATAAGGAGACAAGAGACACAGTATATAGGCTTGTCAGCTAGGGCCAAAACCTCTCACTCTTTGAGAGGAAAACCCAAACGAAATTCTTCTTATAGATCTTCAATTGACGAATACCAAGGCCATGAAAAAGACCCTTGACACTAGAGTCCTCCCAAGACCATGACAAAGACCCTTGACATTAGAGTCCTCCCAAGACCAAGTCACTTGCCTCATCTCCAATGCTGCTCTTCCTCTTCTCCTTCTCAGCTTCCTTCAGAATTTCAGCCTCTCCTTATCATTTTGCAACTCCTTTCTTGACAGTAGAAACCCTAGATCATATTTGCGTCTTGAATAGTCTCCTTCTTGAAGGAGTTTCTTTCCTCCCTTACTCGGTTTCCTTCAGCGAAGCTCTTCACCCAAACAAGGTCACCTTTATGTGACTGCAACCTTCGATCTTCTCTTATCTACTTCGGACCTGCAATTCTTGCACGTGTGAGGGTAGACTTATCCCAAAACATTCCTCCAAAGATGACCCCTTCACCTTCGCTATCTTTCCTTCCTTCTTCGCTTGCTTCAAGGCTCTTTCTAAGATGATTTGCGCACTTGTAGTTGGAGACTTGCTTCATCGAATTGCTTGTCTCCAAATGAGGCTGAGTATGGGTGTATATACTTGTTTTTCCATGTCCTTTAGGCCGACATGATCTCTGGAGTAGGCCGACTTCTCCTTTCTAGAATAATCCTTCCATTGTAGGCCGACTTGAGTGAGGGCTAGTGACAAGGTCTTGGAGGGTTACTTACAAAGACAAATATGACTCTTTACAATGTGTAACATGTCTTCATTACATGACAATGACTCTTTAGACTTTTATGACTAGATGACAATATCCCTAAGGGATCTCAATGAGAGCCTTAACTAAAAATAAAATCTCTTGCTCATGAAACCCATAATGCAAGCATTATAATAATTTTATTTTTCTTCTTTACATCTCTTACATAAAATCACAATTACATGTCATTCTGAAGATCAAACCTAGTTACACTTTTCAACACGACGTAGAAGAGGACGAACTCAAGAAGTCTGGACAAGTTCAAGAGGATAAAGATTGTTTGGATAAGAATAGGAAACCACGGCTGCATAAGGAGCCTGTTGGTGAGCCGAGTTGTCTGTTTTGTGAAGCCGAAGGTCTGGATAGTGAAAAGTGTTAGCCATAGGAGCCTGGGCTGCCACAGTTAGAACAATGAGGCTACAAGTCTAGAGGAAATGATACAAGTAAATTAAATTAAACTCAACTCCAGCCTAATTCGGTGATCAATGAATCATAAGTCTCTCAATGGAGTAGATAATGCAAAAACACACTTTTCTCGAGAAAAGCAAAAAGCATACGATCTGGTCGAAGATGGCATTCTTGGACAAACAAAGTTATGGTGGTGGAATATTTGATCAATTTAAAAGAACACTATCTTGAAAAATATAAAAAGTAGATGATCGCATTGATCACAGTGCTTGTTCTCTCTGTTTGTGGTTGAAACTTTGAAGAAAAGGAGGGCAAGGGGGACATGCATTTTGTATGTAACCATTAGACGATGCTTTTTTCCTCCTTTAGTCGTCTATTTAAACATTTGGATTGGAAAATAATTGATGAGCGCAAGCATTTTCCATATATGAATTGGAGATGGTTGTGTGCTCATCCATGATTTTCTCTTCGCCTGTATTGAATTTGATTTTCAACAGGTTGAGAGACATATGCGCGTGCAGGTCTGACCCTTCTTGCAGTTAACATAAGAGCCGAACGAATGATTTTAGATGGCGCTTTGCATTCAATGTACAAGAAGTTGAGTTGAGCTCTAGGTTGTGGTGCAATGTTGCATGAAGGAGATGCCGAGTTCTATTTGTAGTTTAACTTATTTCCGCATTGTTGAGCCAAGATGAAAATGCAAAATCACTGATTCCATACAGTCATGAATTTTCCTATGAGTGGTGTTTAGGGTCTGTTGGTTTTGAAATTGATTCTTCGGCGGGGTTCATGAGCTGAGCAGAGTGAAACCAACTAAGAAGACCGTTGACGACATGGTGTGGATAGCTAAGGGTGGCAGTTGACTGTCAGTAGAATGTTCGTCTTTTTGCGGGTCCCACTGCGGCTGCGAATCTTCATTGCCGTAGTATGTAGAATAGGTTATTCCATGCAGGAAAAAGAGGACATGTGTGCAATTCCGAGAGCATGGTTCACAAGCATATATCTACTTCCACGCTTATGGAAGAAGTTATTGCCATGATTAATTAATCACCTGTTGGATAGCCTGCATATGAAAGTTATGGAAAATTTGATCCACGTAATCTTACATATCAACTCAATCATTATACATGTGTTTTTTATCTACTAAAAAGGAGAGATTATTAAAGAATAGGGTTTCATCAATGCCACCTAGATTAGTGCCTTGCTTTAAATGGGCAATTGAAGTCTCCTAAAGCAAATCCAATGAGACCAACTTTGTTGAAGGGGATTGGATGACTTGGGCATCCACTTATAAACCGTAGCGACTTCCTTTTGAGGAGAGATTTTAAATTTAAGAGATGCACGCTCGAAGTTCTCTTAAAGAATTCAAGGAAAACAATTTTACATGTTATAGACGAGCAATATTTCTAAGATAAATTTAACAATTTTAATGATGGCAGATGTGGAAACCCTACTTCACAAATATAACATGCAAAATATAGAAAATATGTAATAAACTTACAAAATTCTCACAAGAATTACTTCAATCATTCCTAGGAAACCATGTTCAAGCAAGGTACCATCCCCAAAAGCAATTTGCCCAAGAAAGATCACATTTGAACAAAGTTGAAGAGACTGTTAAAATTTTCTTAACTCAAGATGACTGTTGTCCTATGTTTCCTTATCAAATAACCTAGATGTTGAATTACTCAAATAACAGAATTAAAATTTTGAACTTGCAGCAGTCATATATATAGCTGTAAATATAAACAACAGAAACTAACTTTTCAAGGACACATGAAATTCTGTTCTTCAAATCAGTTTATTGTAAATGATCAAAAACTTATAAGGACACATAAAAAATGAGGTTTTTAGCCTTCGAGACTCTCAGATTTGCTAGATCTGCTTGCTGTTCACTTGGATCTGCACTCAGATTTGCTATATCTGCTTGTTGTTCGCTTAGATCTGCACTCAGATTGGCAAGATCTGCTTGCTGTTCACTTAGATCTGCACTCAGATTTGCTAGATCAACTTGCTGTTCACTTAGATCTGCTAGATCTAATTGCTGGATATGAATGTGAGTACTTTAAATTCTTTAGATTTGAATACCAACATGCATAAGTAATTGAAATAAACTGTTAAAATACTCAAACACATCAATACACAAGATTTACCCTGGGGAAACCCAATAAGGGAGAAAACCCCAGCAAAGACCTTCTTACTTTATTGCTCTTGAACAAATTTGCAGGTACAAAACCCTTCTTGAGGGCGCTACAATACAGTTTGCTGGGAGAGAGGACGTCTGGAGACAAATGAAGCCTTAATTGACTTGAAACTTCTTGCATGCAGGTGCAAATGACTTAGATCAACTTGCCTTGAGCCAAAGATGTCAAATCTGAAGCAACCCAGACTAGATCTGAGCTTGTATGAAGTAGATCTGAAGATTACTTGGGCGCACTGTAGAAAAATAGACCAGATCTGGGTGAAATGACTTCTAAACTTTGAATGCTTATATCTAACAGCTGAGAGCTTGAAACCTTGGGCGCTCAAGAGGGATAGGTGTTGCTTGGAGAGTAGATGAAAAACTGTAGAAAAAGAACTTGTGTAGTGAATTGCTTTCTCTTGGTCCTTTTATCATTTCTTTTGGCTAGAATGGAGCGCCCAGATCTAATCTTGAATTGACATTGGATAAGCTTCATGATCCTTCTAGAAGACTCCATGGGAGGAGGGTTATCAACTTAAGTTGTTCTCCCTAGACACAAGTGCGCCCCCCTCTCTTCTAATTTTACATTGACATCTTCAATATAATAATGCTTTTATAAACTTAGGCAAACTTAAGCTTTTAGCTTTTACATCATAACATTACATTATAACATCTCAACTAGTTACTAGGACTAGGAGTTTACATGATGAACACTTTTACATGACTCAAGGCTTTTACATAGACATTTTATATAGAAATTTTATTACTCTCTCAACCAACATGGTCCATTGACTCCATTCCCCTGCAATTACATTTAAGTACTTATGTTCAAGATGACAATAAGAAGAAGGGCTTTTCCATGTGATCATTTAGTACTACAACTTGGACACTTGTTGGAGTAAGCCTAGGAGGGGCCAGGTTCTAGGTAGTCACATTACAACAAGCCAAGGAGTCTATCACACATGCTATTACTAGCTCACAAGGCTTCTTCATTCGTCCTGACTCTTGCTAGACTTAGTCTTGACCGTTTCTCAAAGAGCTCACAAGACATTGCCTTGGATTTTGCACATGGCTCACTAGGCATCCACTAGCAGCTCCTTCATCCTAGCTCTTGTCAAAGCTCACAAGGCTTCTACCTTCACCTTGACTTTTGCAGTGACTGACAAGATTTATTGATTCTCCAAATCTTCCCTGGCTAGCCTTAGGGTGGCCATTTAAGGCTTCTCATTGGAGAATGACGTCCGATGCTACTATTTTCAACAGAGACAAGGACTAATATGCGTGCCTAAAGACAGGAGAGTGTGATGAGTGATTGATGATAATAAATTGAAACAAGGCTTCCTCTATATATATGAAGTCTAACATGCATTACATTAGAAGAAATTTTAGCGTAAAAGTGCCCATGAAATTTTCACGTACATAATATGTTATCAAATTAAAATCTTTTAAATTCAAAAAGAGGTACATGTAAATATTTTGGAGGGAAAATAAAAAAATCTACTCTTTTTAGTTGTATTTTTGGCTTTATCTCCTTGTAGGTTTGCTCAAATTTCAAATGTAGATGCTCATTGGATGCGGAATTAAATTCTGCATCCAACGAGTACCCATTATGCATACTTTTGAGAGAACCCATATTGATAAAATTTGAACACGTTTTTTAATGTATCTTCAAATTTTATCAATGTGGGTCTTTTCAAAAGTATGCATAATGTGTAATATTCCTAATTAGCCATGGCTAATTGGAATATTCGATTTTGCTCAATTTTGCCTTCTATAGTTATTTATAAATAAAAAGGTGAGGAAAGGGGAACATAACTCACTTTATGAATAAAGTCACTCCCTAGTAGCACAACGTTGTAACTTAAAAGGGGAGCCAAGGGGGCCGAAGGACCACGTAGAGAAGGGGCCCACGTAGACATTTGGAGGGACTGCGCAGATGGAGAAGGAACATGTGGCAAGAGAGAGGCTACGTTGGAGGAGGTGGGCCTTAGGGTTTTGAGAGAGGCCAACACTATAAAGGAGAGAGGAGCCTCCTCATTTTGATCATTCGATTATGTTGCATTTGAGCTAGTCATTTCGACTTAGAGCACGCTGGCTGTTTAGCCTGTCTGTAGCACTGTTTAGTGCATCGAGTGTCTCCGTTCGGAGATCTCACCCTTAGCCCCGGGGGACTTCGAGTGCCTGCTCGGGCAAGGTAGTTTCATCAGTCTTTTGCAGGAGGAGCGATCTTTGGAGTTGAGGAGCTGAGCATTTGATGACTGCGCAGTCTTGAGAGGGGAGGACGCAGTTTCTTTGGGTAGGAGCTCAGGATTGGGGTTTTGTGGAGGATTTTGGTAGAGTTCCGGGTAGAGTTTTGGAGGATTCTCTTCAGGTGCAGTGCAGAGCCTTGAGGGATTGCGCAGATCCCCAAGGGGGTGATTTTCTGGGGTCAGCTATTTTAGAAAATCTTTCTGGGCTTTTCTGGGTTTATTGAGCAGACGCTGATTCCAGAGTTTCAGCATTTTCTGAGGAGGGGAACAACCCCAAATCCTCATTTGATTCCAGTAGTAGCAGCAACACAACAGTTCTCCGGCAGTTTGGATGCAGTTCAGAGAGAGGCCGTTTCCCTACCATTCTGAGTGTATTTATTCACTTGCCTTGTGCAAGTCAAGGTGCTACCTATTTGATCACCTCTTGTACTCTTTCCATTACTCAGTATAATAAAATGGCTTAGCATTTCTCTCTGCATTTCTCGAGTACTTGCTTATATTCCATGTATACATTATTGTATGTTGCACTACTGTTATTTTTGTTTTATATCTTTGAGCACCCCGGCTACTATATTGCTTGTGTTTGAGGGATACCTCTGATAGGGGATATTACAGTGGTATCAGAGCATAGATCTGGCTCAGCCTGTGGAGCTAGCAGTCTATGACACCGAGGGAGAAGCCCTATATCTGTTACAGAGGTAGGAAATACAGAGATATTTTGGGTGGTGGACACATAACAGGAGGAGCCTATGGTGAACATAGAACACGAGGAGCCTGTGGTGGATGCATAACAGGAGGATCCGATGGCAGATGAGGACGGGAAGAGATTTGCGGACATGCTCTTGAAATCAGTGCAGGATCTGTCTAGGCAGATCGAGGTGATGGGGCAGAGATTCACGGCGGTGGAGGCTAAACAGTGTGAGAACCCACGGGTTTTTCAGGTTGGTGAGGGATCGGGTACATCCCACCATTTGTCAGAGCAGGGTGCCACTCAGCATGATACTACTTAGCAGATGGCCTCACATGCCCCTATACGCTCTACCATGCCCACTTTCCTAGGAGCAGACATAGGGGCCGGAGACCAGCAGGAGGCAGAGCCCGATCATATGGGCGATTATTTTGCAGAGTACCAGGCCTATGGGCAGGAGTTCAGGGATGCTCTCTCATTCAGAGACTTTGTTCAGCTCCAGCGGGATAGTAGACCCCGCGACCATCATAGAGGATACCAGCATTATCATGATGGAGACACCCACCACACAGCTAGTAGATTCCACTTGCCTATGTTTGATGGCTCATCAAATAGTTCGGCAAAGTCTTGGGTGGAGAAGCTGGACATCTATTTCCAGCTTAACCAGATGTCGGAGATAGAGGCCATCAAGGTGGCGACATTACATTTGGATGGTGAGGCCCAGGACTGGTGGTTCCATGGGTTGGTTACACTCGGACACTCCACAGTGATGACATATGCCGAGTTCACCAGGAGACTGATAGAGAGGTTTGACCGGAGGGATTCAGAACAGCACTTTGTTGAGCTGACGAGGCTCAAACAAACTGGGAACCCAGAGACCTACATTGCAGACTTCTTGAGGGTTTCAGTAATGGTGCCAGATCTATCCGGGGCACGAAGGGTCTACATGTTTGTTGAGGGGTTAGCAGAGCCACTTCGAGGTCTAGTCAGATCCACTAGACCAGCCACACTCTAGGATGCTATTAGCAGGACCCGAGACTTACAGGATGCCTTACCCAAGACCCGGACACCTTACCCCCAGAGACAGGGTTTCCAGCCTAAGGGGAAGGATGTGAGGATTCCGCCTCTAAAGGGGAATCTAGGACGAGCACAGATAGATGATGATGCCAGGAGGGAGCTGAAGAAGAAGCGGTTGTGCTTTACCTGTCAGGAGTTGTGGGCACTGGGACATAGTTGTGCTACTGGCAAAGCACATTTTATTGAGGTATTCTCCGAGAGCAGCGGGGAAGAGGATAAGGAGGATGATGTGGAGGCAGGAGATAGTCATGCTGTGTAGGATCCTTTGCCACCTACACCACCAACTGCAGGTGGTGCAGCTTTTGCACCTACTAGAGGGGCCCTTGCAGCATTGCGAGGAGTTCCCAAGTATTTGATGCTGTGCGTATGGGGGACAGTATGTGGCCAGCGAGTATCAGTTTTGGTTGACAGTGGGGCAACCCACAACTTCATCGATGCACAAATGGTTGAGCAGAGAGGTATACAAACACAGAGCTTCGATGGCTTTTTAGTTTTGGTCCCAGGAGATCAGACCATGGTGTGTGCTCGCTATTTTCCAGAGTTATTAGTGAGATGGGCACCTACACACTGACTGACCACTTTTTCGTGGTTGATATTCCGGGCACCAACATGACACTGGGTGTTCAGTAGCTTATCACTCTAGGGAAGGTCACAATAGATTGGAAGGCCCTAGAGATGGAGTGGGATGATGAGAAGACAGGGAGGCATGATAAGATATGGGGACAACACACATATCCACCTCAGACTGTTTCGGCTCATCGGATGGAGGTAGTCTTCCAGAAGGGAGACGTAGAGTGGGCAGTGGAGCTGTGTTCATCAGAGGCAGGGACTACAGGGCAGACGGTGCACCCAGAGATACAGTCCATCCTTGACCAGTATGCCACAGTGTTTGGGGAGATTCCATTGGGATAGCCACCAGACCGGGGGTTTGAGCATACCATTGAGCTTGAGCAAGGCATACAGGCAGTGATTACTACCCCCTATAAGCATCCCAAGGCCTATCGGGATGAGATTGAGCGGGCCATTCAGGAGTTGCTGTCTCTTAGGCACATTTGGCCGAGCACGAGTCCTTTTGCTTCTTCCGTGGTGTTGGTGAAGAAGAAGGACGACACATTGAGGATGTGCATTGACTACATGGCCCTGAACAAGAAGACCCTGAAGAATAGGTACCCCATACCCAGGATCGATGAGTTGATGGATGAGTTGAGAGGAGCACGGTTCTTCTCAAAGATTGATTTGAGATCTAGGTACCATCAGATTCGCGTGAAGGAGCAGGACATTCCCAAGACCGCCTTCAGGTGTCATTATCGGCACTTTGAGTTTTTGGTGATGCCCTTCAGGTTAACCAATGCCCCAACTACATTCCAGTCCTACATGAATCACATCTTCCGCAATCACTTATGGAAGTTTGTCTTGGTGTTCTTTGATGATATTCTCATTTACAGCAGGACTTGGGAGGAGCATCTCCAGCACATTGAGATAGTGTTACGCATTTTGGAGGAGCAACAGTTCTATGCCAAGCTCTCCAAGTGTGAGTTTGGGTTAATGGAGATGTTGATCTTGGGACACATCATAGGGGTGGATGGATTGAGAGTCCACGAGGAGAAGATCAGGGCCATCAGAGATTGGCCGGAGCCGAGGAACGTGACAAAACTTCGGGGATTCATTGGCATTTGTACTTACTACCGGAAGTTCGTCAAAAGTTTCTCACAGCTTGCTGCACCTCTGACAGATCAGACGAGGAAGGGGGCATTCAGTTGGTCGGATACAGCGCAGCGAGCCTTTGACAGGCTCAAGGAGGTTATGAGCAGCTGCCCAGTGCTTGTATTGCCGGATTTTTCGCAGCCATTTGTTTTAGAGTGTGATGCGTCCGGAGAGGAGATTGGCATAGTGTTGATGCAGGGAGGTCACCTTATAGCCTTTGAGAGCCAGAAGCTCCTTCCGCATGAGAGGTTGTATTCTATATACGACAAGGAGATGCTGGCCATTATGCATGCATTGGCCAAATTCCGACAGTATTTAGTGGGTAACAGGTTCAGGGTGAGGACTGATCACAACAACCTCAGGTTCTTTTTGGAGCAAAAACAACTACACGAGAGGTAGCAGAAGTGGATCAGTAAGATCCAAGCGTATGACTTTGACATTGAGTATGTCAAGGGTAAGAACAACGTGGTAGCAGATGTCCTTTCACGTAGACCAGCCACATTGTCTCTTATGAGCTTGGACACAGACTGGAGGGCTCGACTCTTAGTAGAGTATTCCAAGGACAAATTTGCATGTGAGGTTCTGGATGGGCAGGTGGCGGATGATAGGTACAGGGTAATGGATGAGATCATCTACTATAGGGACCGGATCTTCTTAACTGAGGGATCTCAACTCAAGAAGATAATTCAGGCATCACATGATTCACCATTGGCTGACCATCATGGGTTTACTAGAACCTACAGGGCCATTAGAAAGAGGTTCTCATGGAAGGGCCTCAAGGAGGATGTACTCCAACATATCCAGGAGTGCGATATTTGCCAGAGAAACAAGGGGGAGATGAGCCATCCAGTAGGATTATTGCAGCCTCTTCCCATTCCAGAGGGGAAATGGGAGAGTATTTCGATGGACTTCATCACAGGGTTGCCCATGGTGCAGGGCAAGGATTGTATCTTTGTCGTCGTTGATCGACTGATAAAGGACGTACATTTTTTCGCCATATCCGCACACTACACAACAGCGCAGTTGTCCGAGCTGTTCTTCAGAGAGGTCTTTAGGCTACATGGTCTTCCTAAGACCATCATCAGTGACAGGGACAGCCGTTTCATTGGTGGGTTTTGGTAGGAGCTTTTCCGGTTGGTGGGGACGGAGTTGACACCAAATACCAGTTATCACCCACAGACAGACAGGAAGACGGAGATAGTTAACAAGTGGCTGGAGGGCTACTTGCGTAACTATGTCAGTGGGCAGCAGCGAGCATGGATGAAGTGGCTGCATCTAGGGGAGTACTGCTACAACACTACACATCACATGTCCATTGGTATTTCACCATTCTATGCTTTGTATGGATATCATCCTTTATCTTTTGCTGACGTGATGTTTGGTGCTAGCAAGGCTCCGAGAGCCAAGATTTGGATCCAAGAGAGTCAGGATATCCTCCGAGCTCTCAAGGATAATATGGCTACAACGCAGAACCAACAGAAGCTGTATGCTGATAGGGGTCGGGTGGAGAGACAGTTTGAGGTAGGGGACTTGGTCTACCTATGATTACAACCATACCGATAGTCGTCATTGAAGCAGAAGGGAGCCGATAAGATCAAGGCCCGCTTTTATGGGCCATATAGGGTGATACGTAGGATTGGACAGGTTGCATATGAATTGGAGCTGCCCCAAGGCAGCAAGATTCATAACGTTTTTCATGTATCATGCCTGAAGAAGGCATTGGGGCAGCATGTGACAGTGACAGATGAGCTACCACCCATGGATGATGAGGGGCATTTGGTGTTGTAGCTAGAGGCTATTATTGATACTAGGGAGAGGCAGCTAAGGAGAAAGACGGTTCGGGAATTCTTGGTGAGGTGGAAGAATTTACCGGATGAGGATGCCACTTGGGAGAGTGAGAAAATTTTGCAGCATCCATCACTTCAGTTGTTTGAGGACACGCAACATTTTGTCGTGGGAGACTATAATATTCCTAATTAGCCATGGCTAATTTGAATATTCGATTTTGCTCAATTTTTCCTTCTATAGTTATTTATAAATAAAAAGGTGAGGAAAGGGGGACATAACTCACTTTATGAATAAAGTCACTCCCTATTAGCACAACGTTGTAACTTAAAAGGGGAGCTAAGGGGGCCCAAGGACCACGTAGAGAAGGGGCCCATGTAGACACTTGGAGGGATTACGCAGATGGAGAAGGAACACGTGGCAAGAGAGAGGCTACGTTGGAGAAGGTGGGCCTTAGGGTTTTGAGAGAGTCCAACGCTATAAAGGAGAGAGGAGCCTCCTCATTTTCATGATTCGATTATGTTGCATTTGAGCTAGTCATTTCGACTTAGAGCACGCTGGCTGTTTAGCCTGTCTGTAGCACTGTTTAGTGCATCGAGTGTCTCTGTTCAGAGATCTCAACCTTAGCCTCGGGGGACTTCGAGTGCCTGCTCGGGCAAGGTAGTTTCATCAATCTTTTGCAGGAGGAGCGATCTTTGGAGTTGAGGAGGAGCTGAGCATTTGATGACTACGTAGTCTTGAGAGGGGAGGACACAGTTTCTTTGGGTAGGAGCTCAGGACTGGGGTTTTGTGGAGGATTTTGGTAGAGTTTCGGGTAGAGTTTTGGAGGATTCTCTTCAGGTGCAATACAGAGCCTTGAGGGATTGCGCAGATCCCTAAGGGGGTGATTTTCGGGGGTCAGCGATTTTAGAAAAGCTTTCTGGGCTATTGTGGGTTTATTGAGCAGAGGCTGATTCTAGAGTTTTAGCATTTTTGAGGAGGGGAACAGCCCCAAATCTTCATTTGATTCCAGCAGTAGCAGTAGCACAACATTTCTCCGACAGTTTGGATGCAGTTCAGAGAGAGGCCATTTCCCTACCATTCTGAGTGTATTTCTTCACTTGCCTTGTGCAAGTCGAGGTGCTACCTGTCTGATCACCTCTTGTATTCTTTCCATTACTCGGTATAATAAAATGGCTTAGCATTTCTCTTTGCATTTCTCGAGTACTTGCTTATATCCCATGTATACATTATTGTATGCTGCACTATTGTTATTTTTGTTTTATATCTTTGAGCACCCCGACTACTATATTGCTTGTGTTTGAGGGATACCTCTGATAGGGGATATTACATAATGGGTACTTGTTGGATGCAGAATTTAATTCTGCATCCAACAAGTGTCTACACCTGAAATTTGAGTAAACATACAAGGGATAAGCCAAAAATACAATGAAAAAAATAGTGTTCTTCTTTTCCATCCAAAATTCATAACTCTTATTTTATTATTTTTCCTTAGAAGCCCACTTTTAGGTTGAAATTTCCTCTAATGATTTCCATAATTTTACAAGAAAAGCCATAAAATGAGTTTACTTAAGTGTTCAACAAGTTTAAGGTCACAAGCCGACCTCAATATAGCTCAAAAACATAACATAAATGCCAAAAATAGCCCACACATGTGGGAAATAGTGGGCTCCACCATGATTTCATCCTCCATAAATGTTTAAGGTGCATCAAGCGTCAACATGGATCATGAGTGCTCCTTACTCTAGGCAAAGCTCAAGGTGCATGCATGTCTCCATAAAGTGCCTTCTCAAATATGATGTCATCCAAATTATCCCCTACGTCACCCTTCTAAGGTTAAGAGGAGTGATGTGGCGTCATAATAAGCAAGCATGTTGATTTTCTAGTGCAATAAGGACTAGAAATATTTTTCAAATTGATAACTACTTTTAATGGTACAATTAGACTTCTTTAAAGCATTAAGTCATTAAGCAGTTATACACGAAAAATTTCAACCATTAATTTCTTTAGTAGAGCAATAGAGATCACAATATACAATAAGGCAAGAGACACCAAAATTTAGGTTAGGAACCAAGGCAAAACCCAACAATCTTTCCTTATGAGAGAGAGTTCAGTTCATCAAAATGTACATCAGAAAATTCCAAACAAGATTCCAATCTCTGATCTCAATAGATGCCATGTCAAACTAGTCAAAGGAGAGAAAATAGTCAATGTTGGTCCAAGTTAAAGTTTGCAACAGAGGGGCCGAATTTCGACCTATGGTAGCTGAATAGACGGGGATGGAATTTGGTCAAATCATTGTCAATGAACCATAATCAAAGCTCGATTAAAGTGCAGATTTTGACCTGTGGTCAAACCTCTGTCAACGAGCTAATCTTCGGTCAATTTCAATGAACGAGTCACTAAGAATTTCGACCTCCAAAATCAGTGAAGAATTTGGTCAAATAGAAGCAAATAATCCCAAGTCAACGCTAGTCAAAGACAGAATAAGAGAGCTAGTCAACACAAATTTTTTTTCTTCTCCTTCGCATGTGTGGAATGCTCTTCTATTTTAGATTGAATGGATGTGTGAGATGAAAATACTGACCGAAGCTACCAATTTCCAACACTCCCTCTTAGCTAGGGAGGTACTTTTCATTCTCTCTCTCTCTCTCTCTCTCTCTCTCTCAAGATCAATCTACCTTATCAATCTATTGGTCTCTCAGTAACAACCCAAGGGAGAGACCAGATGTACAGGTCTCATCATAGGGAAAGATACATAGCATCAAACTCATCCCATAAACCAAAACCCAATGGCATCAAGGTTAGTGCCCAACTGACCATGGGATCAATCAATGAGGCCAAACTCTCCAACCATATGCAATGGTTTCTCAGTCAAGCACAATGACCCAAGGTATTTCACAGGGTCCATCTCCCCGACCATAGACAATGTCTCTTAGTGCATGAAGGGAGAAATCCCTATCTCAATATCAATCTCCTCGACTATATAGTCTATCAGTCAAATACAATGACCCAAGAGAGAGAACTCAAAATGAGTGTCCCCCGACCAACCCACTTGTCTCTTAGTCAAACACAATGAATTGAAGGATCACTCCAAGCCTTAGATCCAAAAACCAAACTCCCCAACCATATTGGTTTCTTAGTCAATCACAATGACCCAAGGGAGTAACTAGGACAATCTTCCCAACCATATGGTCTCTTAGCTAAGCCCAAGGAAGATTGTCATTCACATGATGCTATACAATCAGTGCTCCCTCTCTCACAAAGAGGGATTCTCAACAACTCCAAGTTTTACTCTAAAATAAGAAACCTTTATCCGTGACAAAGCTTTTGTCAAAATATCAACAACTTTCTCATCAGTAGGGACATATTCATGCCTCACAACTCCCCCTGGACAATATTTCGGATGTAATGATACTTGATCTCAATGTGCTTCGATCTGTCATAAATGTTAAACACACATGGACAGCACAAAAAATATGAAAGATAAATCATGTGAGTACCTTTTTATTGACAAATGATTTACATTTATAGTACATTATGTGACTCTTGGGTTTCAGATCCCAAGGTCTCTTGGACTGCTTTTGTCCATTCGACTTCCACACTAACCCATTTAGGATTAGGTGTCCAACATTCCCCCCCTTAATCCGAAGGGTTATGTATGAGTCCAAGAAGAGAGCTGTAATACAAAATGTGCAAAAAATGCATGGCAGCACTAGGCTGAATGTGCTCTATGAAATGTTGGTATAAAGGGCAGTGGTTTAAGGATGACCACCAACACTAGAACGCTTAGTGCAGTTCCCGGAACTCTTCCAAAACTGGCAAGAAACTGAAGTTTTCTGCTAGAGGAAGTGATCCTATTGTTTTAAAGAGGGAAACCTTCAACCATAAAAGGGAGGTGTCACCCCGCATAAAAGGTAAAATTTCAACCTGAAAAGGGAAGTCTCAACCTGTGATGGTTTAAGGATGACCAACAACTCTGGAATGCTTGATGCAATTCCTGGAACTCTTCCAAAACTGGCAAGAAGCTGGAGTCTTCTGCTAGAGGAAGTGTTCTTAATCTGTGATGGTTTAAGGATGACCAAGAACTCTGTAATTCTTGGAACTCTTCCAAAACTGGCAAGAAGCTGGAGTCTTCTGCTAGAGGAAGTGTCCCAGATTGCCAACTGAAGGCATGTTCAGGCATCTTGTCTCTGGCTACAACTCTAAAACTGGTGTGGCAGGTTGTGGCTCAGGCTCGCTTGATGTGACTTTGAAGCTTGTAGATGACCATCATTTCCCCCCCTGTCAGATACAAGGTGAGATGATGGAGAAAACTCAACTGCAAGACTGTTTAATTTTCTGGAACAAGTTCTGACATGTGTTTGGAATATCTTCTTGGCTGTTGATGCCCATTGCCAAGAAGCGATCCATCCAAGATGAATCTTTGTTCTTGCAGGACGTTTGTTTCTGAAGCATCTGTGTGAAGAATGACTGGTTTTATGACAGTGCTTACATGGATGAAGATCAAAACAATGATCTTTCAAATGGCCAACTCGGTCACAGTGTTGGCATTTCACGATCTGTTGTTTTTGTTGTTGTTGTTGCTGTGGAAGAGGGGCAGAATCTGGAACAGCTGAAGCTGAACTGTCATGAAGAGCAGGTGAACTGTCATAAATGAATCCAGCACTTTGAAACTGAATGGGCTTGGCATAGTCTGGAATATGAAAGGAGAAGTCCTTGTCATATCCAAGACCAGTTTTGTGCTTGTTGTGGACAAGCTGTTCCCAAGGTCTGATGATGGGCTTGGGAAGTGCAGATTGAGTTTCTGCATCTGCATGTACAACTGCTGCTTTATTTGAATGAACAGTAACATTATTGACTTGCTGTTTATGGGAGTCTGTTTCAATCCTCTGAACAGGAACAGGTTCAGAATGATGACTCCACTGCTGTAATTCTTCCTGCTGTAGCTTTGTCTCAAGCTGCAAAAACTCAATATTCTCTTGTACATTATACAAACAGGTTCTAATATCAACCAGAGAAGCTTTGCTTATTCTCACTGTATCATGATCTGAGGAATGTATGAGAGTTTTTAAGAACTCTAATATTTCAGTAATTCGAGGCATATTCTTCATTGTCAAAATTACACCCCTTTAAAAGACTGATTACAACTATGACTCAATGAGTAAAAGCAACACCCATTCACAGAAAAATGCTTTGTAAATGTGCAACAAATGAATCAAGGAACAGAAACTATAATGAGTTTTAAATATAGTTTCACAACTGGGGCAGCAGCAACTGCAACATTGGCAATTGAGAAGAGAAGCCAGCTGCCTCAAGCTGGATCTTCAGAGAGTCTTCTTGCCCAATTAAGAGATATACAAAAGAGGCTCCTTGAGTTTATTAGAAAGAGGGTATCACTTCTAGAAAAAACACTGAATGCTGAATACCATAAGGAGTCAATAATTGCAGAGCAGAAGGAATTTGAGTCTATCAATGAAGAACCTGAGCAAGAGGCTAGAGATGTACATCAACCATTGGCAGAAATTGGTAGCACTGCTTTTCTGCTCTATCAGCTCTAGGTTGATATTTATGTGTTTCTGCTGAAAGTTGACCCAAAGTTTTGATTCCAGTTCCAGAAGAGGTGTCAACACATGCTTTTGATAATGATTCAAATCGCCTGGAATTAGCTAGACTTTACAATGAGATGTGTAAGGTGATTAATGAAAATGATCAAGAATCATTTCAAACATATACAGGAAATAAGTCAGCTGATCTTCGCCCCCTTGACAGCTTGTGCGAAGGAGTTTGGAAAAATCTCAAAGTCCAGTATAATTCCACAAAGTTTCGAATCCAACAGTTCTAAAAAAATGAACAATAGTACCCTATATATATGCTATAAATCAGTCAATTTGAGCACCTGAATCTTCTGCACTTAAAGCTAGCTGTGTGTCCTTTTCTTCTTTTTCTGCTCTGTCATTGCTATTTGACAGTGTATAACAGTTATGGTATATAAATCACCAACAATTTTCTGGTGCAAGTTTAAGTTTCCCGTAATGAATGCTTTACTAGCCAGTGCCACAATACAAAAACTGATACAAGCTTTTGACAATTCTTCACTGAAGAAAAATACTTTCGTCAAAAAATATCTGTCTAGAAAATACAAATGAGGATTCGATCTCTGGTGAGGCGTCTGCAGCGCAACGATACCAATGGGGACAACTTTATTGAAACTTACAAATGAGGCGTCCCGTGAAATTTCTTTGGTAACCAAAAAAGGTTCCTTTGACCGGTGTACATATATGACTCATGCATACAATGTAGAGGTGTTACCCATAGACGTATTCTTCAATCAGCGTTGTATTTATAATACAGTTCAGAATTAAACTCTCCGCCAGGATGCCCATCAAAAATTCCAACTCGCAAATTCAAGCTCTCGACGATCCTGCGCTCGGGCTCCCGAGCCGCTTTATGATAATCGCTTTCATCCGCAACATACCCTAAACGTCATAAGAGACCACCAACAACGTTTACGGGATCCTATATGCGACGTCTGTGCAACAGAGCTTTCAGGAGATTTGTATTATGTCTGCCAGGATGAGCGGTGTAGCTTCAGCATGCATATATTGTGTGAACTCAATCACCCTCTGCATCCACAGCACGTCCTTCGACTGCAGGAAACTCCTCTGTGCTGTCTTCGACCGGGGCGAACTCCACACAATTTACACTTGAATTGTCATATATTCAGTGACGACTGCATTCCTACGAGTAAGTGCTATGTATGTGAAGAGTGCCCTCACTTTGTTCTACACACTTCCGGTGCTACATTACCTTTCCATTGGATGGAAGAGACAACATTGCAAACAATGGGGTTGTGGAGGCTGATTATCAAAGCGTATGGAGGATATGGAGCTTATGGCAGCATATGGCATGGAATATGGACTGAGCGGTATGTATTACTACTATGGATAGAATAACATAGGCAGCGCAGTGTTAAGATGAACAGCATATGAATCAGCGGGCAATGAATCATAAACTAAATAGACGCCACAGAATAAACTAACAGTCATCGCCACAACTTACAGACCATTGAGGAGGGCGTAGAGACTTCCAAAGTGTGACTCAGAGCCACCACAACACGGATAACTGGGACAGGTGCGGTATTACATGTTAATGAACAACCATGCATATGTCAGGCCACTGGATTGATCCTGACACCTGTTCTATTACTCCTCTTTGTCATGACAATAATGAATGCAGTTAGGCAGCAATCCGGCAACCGATTACATTTCTCAGCATCCAAATGAAATTTTTCAATACCCAAATAAATCTTCACCAGCTCCAGATCGATTATTCTATCCAGGAATGAGCAGTAGGTCCAGCGTGGAGGCACCATGAAGGCATTTCTCCGGTTTCTGAAGGTAGCGTCGCTGCTTCTATGCTTTGCAGAGTTATTTCTCAGCACTGTGATTCATTTGGTTTATGGTATCAAATGCCACAACAAAGCTGAACCATCCTCAACAAATGATACTAGTTCTCAAAACGAAAGGTATAAACACAACGCCCTTCAAAGATTAATGCACAGAGAAACCGACCAGGAGTTTCAATGATGTGGAGATTCAACGCTCCTCTTCTAGAAAACTGAGAGACGGAAACGTTACACAGGAAAACCGTGCCAACTGTTAGGAAACGTTACACAGGAAAACCGTGCCAACTGTTAGGAAGATGGCGCAGACAATGATTATGGCAGAGAGGTCACAGATGTCAGTCAGGAGAGGCAGCGGATTTCTGGCAGACAATGGCAGATAACACTTCAATGTTTAAATCAAAGGGCCAACGTTACAAATTGAGGAATGCGCAGAGGCCATAGTGAGGAATATATTGCAGTCAGAGATACGTTCTTGCTAGGGCAGAGATGGCAGGTCTGAGCAATGAGCGTTTTTAGAGCATAGGTGAAAAAATAGCGCTGGAGAAATAACAGATTGCAGCTAAAATTTAGCTGAGACAATATTCATGAGAAAATATTCATAAAATTTATGGCAGAAATAAACTACACAGAGAGGCCATAAAACAAACGGCTCAAATTAATTTATGCAGGGCAGGAATACGCCTGCTCTGATACCATGTTAAACACACATGGACAGCACAAAAGAGATGAAAGATAAATCATGTGAGTACCTTTTTATTGACAAATGATTTACATTTATAGTACATTATGTGACTCTTGGGTTTCAGATCCCAAGGTCTCTTGGACTGCTTTTGTCCATTCGACTTCCACACTAACCCATTTAGGATTAGGTGTCCAACAATAAAAAACTGGGTTCTCATAAAGCCTTACACAACTTTGATTATTACAATATACAACGGTCGATACCAACACTTGATCAAACAAACCAACAAAAAGCTTTCGAAGCCACACAACTTCACAATAGGATGAACATGCAACTATATACTTAGCTTCAACCATACTAAGAGCAATGAAAGTTTGCTTCTTACTTGACCATGAAATCATAGCAGAGCCCAAGCGAAAACAAATTCTAGAAGTGCTCTTTCTATCGTCAAAGCATCCAACCCAATTAACATCAGTAAAACCATGCAGTTGCCATTTTCCATTAGAAACATATCTCAAACCATAATCAATAGTGCCATGTGTTAAATTATGCAACTAGGGTCAAATTCCACTTTGGACAATGCATTTGATGGATATAATCATTTCATTGGATTCCTCTTTTCAAGAGGACCAAAATTGACCTAAAGTTCACTCAAATCGGACAAGGAGAAATGGATTTTTGAGGTCAAGCCCACAAATTCAAAATTGTCAAGTTCGACCTTGGGTCAAATGACACATCTCATGGACAAAATGGCACCCCTCAAGTTGCATGTAAATATAAGTGCCCTCATGCGTCATTTGGACATCACATAACACACTGTCCTCTCTAACTTCATTTGGTTGGTTCATATAGTTATGGAGCATCCTATTCCTCTTCACATGTGCGAGGGTCTGGAGGCATCTTTGACTTCTCTCTTTGGTATCTTTGACTTTTGATGATTGGGCATTTGGTTAGGCTTGGTTTTCTTAGGTTTTGGATTTGATTAATGAGGCCGAATTCAGTAAAGAAGGAAGGAGGAAATTCTGAAGCAGCTAGACCATCTTTGACTTGTGTTGTTTTTTTGTAGGTGAAGTTTGAGCAGTGTTGACCAATGGTCAAAGGAGCATTTTGACTTCGATTTTTTTGGAGAAGGTCTGTCCCATCAAGCCACATTTTTAGGCACTGAGATCGAGGCATTTTGAGCACTGTAGTTGACTACAGGTTTGACCACAGAACAAAGGTGTACATTTTCTCTCTCCTCTGACCAAGTTTGGTCGAAGTTTTTAGCACTGTTTTTATTGATCCTTGACTAGCAAAATAGGCCGCATTGACTAGGCTTTGACCGACTAAAATTGAAGTAGATTTGTCCAGGATTTGACACTATTGACTTAACTAATTAGGGATGACTACTCTGTTGTTGACTTGGATAGAATTACAGTTGGCTTTTGTTAGCTCTCTCTCTCTCTTGTCTCTATTTTGGATAGATTCTTGGCATATTTGGATATTGGCTAGTCAAAGTTTGACTTTGACTCTTGGATGATGTGCTCCCTCTGTTGAACATTTCAAGGCAATCTAATAGAAGATGATGTGCAAGGGTTTTCCCCCTAGTGGGGTTTTTCGCTGGTCATTGACCAAATATTGTGTCTCTTGTCTCTTAGCTTTCTTTCATTGTGCATTTGTTTTATTGTTCTATCTAATATTGCTCTATTGTCATTGGATAATTGAGGAAGTGAAATTGTTAAATTGGATGCTATTGGATATTGTTGTAGTGATAGCTGTAGCATAGAACAAATGGATAAAAAATTAACATGGAATCAGAGCTGAGGTGAAGACAAAGCCCAAGAGACATAGAGCAAGAGCATCCATTTTATAGTAGCTGATTGAAAAAGGGAAAATCTTTTGGTAAAAGTGTCTTCCTCTTTCTTCGACGAGCATGAGAAGTTGGGTGACTCATCTAACTTTGCTGCATGGAAAGTTAGGTTGGAACTTGGAGATCATAGTTGACAACAATGATGTTTTGGACTTCATTCAAGGAAGGGTATATAAGCCTCTGGAAAATGATTCCGTTGCTATCAAAAAAAGGCATAAGAAAGGTGAGTTAAAAGCAAAGCAAATTATAGCTGATGGTTTACAAGATAATTTACTTGTGTATGTTGGAAATTTGAGAAGGTCTAAGGACAAGTATGATAAGATAGCTGGCATGTATGAAGTCAACAATTTGAATGAAATTATCTCTTTGAAAGACTAACTCAAGGACATAAAGATGAACAAAGGAGAATCTGTTCAATCATATATTATGAGGATATCTTAGAGATCAATTGCAAAGAATTGGGGAAACCACGCATGACTAGGAATTGGTGATTATAACTCTTAGAGGTCTCCCATCCATTTGGGAAACCTTGATTACTACTATAAGTAACAACAATAACTTCCCATCATTTAATGAGCTTGTTGGAAAGCTCACTCAAGAAGAATCAAGGATGATATCTAGAGGAAGAACTCAAGGACCAATTGAAGGATTGCCCTGGCCTTTGCTTTTCCGCTCTTCTTCATATGCCTTTTGCCTTTTATTGATTTTTCTTTTATAACTGCTCGAGGCTCCAAGGAATGAGAGCATGATGCGTAAGATATAGCAATGATTATGCCCTTAAGGTTGGGAAGTTCATCGCCCACCAGGGTTGGGACAATCATGGGTTCTTTAATGATACAGGGGGCCAATATGAAGGGCCCTAGGAACCAGGTTGATGGCCATGATAATAGGGGTAGAGCTCATGTTGGCTTTTTCCCGTGTGCTAAATTTGTATGTCTCGACCATCTTTTGCATTTTGTGGTACATTTCTTGTTGAGAGTGGCCAAATTATGCTTTTTACTTACTTTTTAGCTGCATCAACCTCCGGGGAATCGTTTTAGGCCCAACCCAAAGTGTGGACAAGGGGAGGAGGAGGCTAACTCCTTGTGGACTTAATGGACAAATGTGGACTCAGATGGGAAATATGTGAAAAGGGGTTATAATGAGCAGAGGGGAATGATGTATGTGGTGTCGGGAAACAAGACCATGCAACCAAAATTGAGGTTTCCCATGTAGTGCCACTCCTAAAGCTAGTAGCCAATAGAGGAGATCCCACGAGACTAGGATACAAGGTTAACCAACAAGTTGGACAAAGGGTACAGGAGTACAAACCAAGCCCATTCTTTCTACCGAATCCCCCCACTAATCCATGCCCAAAAGTGTCCATAATAAGTAAGAAAACATACCCAACTACCTAATGAAAGCCATACCTTCAGGGTTGGATTGCCCAACTTCAAACATACCATCATGACAGATGGGCGAGGGCGCATAGTGGCAGACTCAGGTGGTGGATGTTGAAGAATGTAACTAGGTTCGGTCTTCATAAGTGTACTTGAAGTCAAAATGTAACATATTTGTCAATAGAAAGCAAAAATATTTTATTATTATTATTATTGAATTGACTTGTTAAAGCATGAGTTTCGTGCTTTGGTCAATGTTATAGGTCAAGCCTCCATTGTAGGCTTTAGGATTGTTTATTTGGGTCAAAGTCAATTTGTTGATTGGTCAAAGACTTCTCCATCAAGTTTCCTTCTATCAGCTTCAAATAGATCACCAAGTCGGCTACATTCAAGAGAACTCATTTCGGCCTCACCTTAAATGAAGGCGCAACTGTTCACAAAGTCATGTTGGCCTATTACATATGGAGACAACTATATATACAAGCCTAAGGCCTTGCTCGTATCACTAGTTCAGACAAGAATTTCAAAGGAAATATTTCGGTGTCACTACAGGAGCTCGGATAGGGTACAAAGATGATCTTGGTGCTACCACAAAAGTTTGGATTAAAACTACAGAGATAATTTCGGTAACCACAGTGATATTTGTTGAAGAATCTAGGGCACATGTAGTTAATGAGATTCTTTTGGACTTGATAACTATTTGTGAGGCATTTTAATTTTCTTATTAGCACGATCTTCCCTTTGACATTATTATAGTGTGTGTTTCTTATTTCATCAAATAGCTACCAAAAACAAAGGGACAAGAACACAAGAAGTTGACATTCTTCCAGGGCCAAAACCTCTCCCTCTTGGAGAGGAATGCCCGCACAAAATTCTTCTCATAGAGATTCCAATTGATGAATACCAAAACCATGACCCTTGACCTATTAGGCCACTCCAAGATCAAGACACCAATCCTCTTCCTTTGTCAATGCTGAGATCATTATCATAGTTGCACCATGATTGCTCCTTCATTGAGATCTTCACCATACCAACGAGGTTTCCATATATATGATTGAGATCTGTTCCTAACTCCACTGAGATCATGACTGTCTCATGGCTGCACCTTTTAGACAAAGTGTCTTCTCATCATGATTATGCCGAGACTATGTGTGCCACTGTGGGACCCTGAAATCATCTTCTTCACTGACACTGTGACTGTGTTTTTCCATTACAATGAAATCTTCCCTGCCATAACTATGCCGAGACTACTTTACTGAGATCCCTTAAGCCAAGACTGTAGTATTCTTTCACCGAGATCTATACCATCAAGGAGGAGGCTCTATAATCATTAACAAGATCTGTACCTATCCGAAGTTCAGAGAGATTTGAAGTTTCTGCTCTTCATCTGAAGTTGTAAGACTAGTCCAAAGTTCTGTACCCAATATGTCATACGAGATTCTGTAGTGCACTTCGGAGAAATCTCAGACAAGTCCGAGATTCTGTAGTGCACTTCCGAGAAATCTCAGACAAGTCCGAGATTCTTCTTGTGCTTTTGCGGATACCCTGGCTGGGTATATATAGGTGTTACATCTTCATTTTGAGCCGACTTGTCCAGGTGAATCATTATGTCTTTTATATGAGCCAACATGACATCAATATATATATTTTGAGGCCGACATGATGTTCTCTTCATTGTTTTGCTTGCAGTCTTCTTCTTTGAAGGATGGTGCTTGTCTTGGAGGGCTACTTAACACTAGGTTGACCCATGTACATTACATAAATGCTCAAGAAGAGCTCTTTGACATGATTTTTATTCTTTGACTTTCCTAGACCTATGGAATGAGCAAGAAACTCATTCATATAATTTATAAAAATAATATTTTTTTCTTGACAAGTATAAAGATCAAAATTACATTGACAAATGTCGAACCTAGTTACACTTTTCTTCAACAATATTCTCGACATATAGAATGCTGATTACAGTGGAGACAGTTCGGTGATATGTCACAGTGACTCGGTGCCATTTCAGTGTTATTACAGTGACCTCAATTCAGTGCTCCCACAATTTGATGCTACTACAGATTTGGGGTTACCTTAGTTTAGTGCTACCACAGTGAGAAGGGTTTGATGTAATCACAGTAAGAAGGTCTCACAGTTAAGGTACCATTTCAGTTCGATGTTACCACAGTGAGAAAGTCTCAATGCTGTCAAAGGGAGAAGGTCACAGTGCAACTACAGTGATGAGGTCTCGATGTTATTACAGTGATGAGATCTCAGGGCTATTACTATGATGAGGTCTCGATGCAAGATAGTGACTTGGATCTTGGTATGCAAACACAGTGAAAGGAAGAACAAATAAGGATGACTTGATGGAGGATGTCTCTAATCTAGTTTGTAAGGGTCTTGGTTGTCTCATCTTGAATCTACTAAAGGAATAATTTTGACTAGGTTTTCCCCTAGAGTGGGGATTTTCCTTGGCAGTTCCTACATGTTGTGTTCTCTTCTATTTGTTGCTTGGCATTAGTCTTGATGATAAGAAAAGATAATTTGAAATAACAAATAATAATAATAATGAAAAACATCACAAGGTAATGTCATAATAAGAGAAATCGTTTAACTACCACACTTTGGATTTCTCAGCATGGTTTCAAAGCTATGATCATGGTCAAAGGCAGTTTAAGCTATGGTCATGGTCATTAGTGAAAGGTTCTGTTTGAATTTGTCTTGACGAACTTATTCACCATATTAGAGACACCTTGAAGAAGAAGGAGAAGGTTCGGATGTCTCAATGATGGGTTCCAATATGCCGTAGTGAAAGTAGTTCAGATCAAGGATTAGACAAGTTCAAATGTATAGAGAAGAGTTCGGACACGTATATTTGACGAGTAGTAATGAAAGAAGGGTTCCTCAAAACTTTAGCATGATAATGAAATATGTCAAGAGCACCGAATTTCTGGTAGGGTGAAGAAGTTTGGATTTCAAAGAAAAGAACGTGTGAGACAAGTGCGGATATCATAGAGGTAGATTCGGTGCAAATCTAAGAAGAAGGTTCGATATTCCTCTCGTGAATTTCGCTAAAGCTCAATGAGGAATTCGGTGAAGTTTTAGTGAAGTATAATCAATGAAAGATGAAACATTTTAGGGCTGCCTCCAAAAAATCGAAACCATGGACTAATGCTTGGGTTGTCACTACATAACCGAGACACATCTATGCTTCTTTTTGGAGAATCAATGCAAATAGATTAGGGTTTGATTCCCCTTACTTGATAATTACTTGTGAGGTTTGTTGGCTTCTTTTACTTCTTTATTATCTTATCTTTCATCAAGCAATTACCATATTATGTGTGTATGAAGATCACAAAACAAGAGACACAAGATGTAGGCACTATGCCAGAGAAAAACCCCCTCTCGAGGGGAAAACCTAGTCAAAATTTTCTTTCTTTCAATAGTATTCTTTGAGACTCTTCACCTTAGACAAAGACCAAACCTTCCCTCCACCACCAAGTCAGCCTCCCGGATCTTTAACCTCTTTGCAACAAGACTTCCTTCCCAACAACTTAGACTATGAAACAAATTCCGACATCAGGCGACTACAAAACTTGGAAGACTTCGATCTCCCAAACTAGGGCACGAAACAGAGAGAGAGAGGCTCCAAAATTTCGATTTTCTTCTTCTCCTTAGACTTAACCCAACTCACACTTCCTTTTGCTTCCTTAGACCCACTTCTCACTTCTCTAGCTTCCTTAGGGATATCGAACTAGCTTGAGATGAGATGCTTCAAATGAATTCAACTTCTTTATAGGCTCCAAGTGAGGTCGAATTGATGTCTTTAGGCCGACTTGATCTCTTCTAGGCCGACTTGGTGTGGAGGTTACATAAATTATATTTGACTCAATAGTAAACCTTTTTACATGATTCAAAAGCGCAAGAAGGGTCTCTTTGAATGTACAATGACTCTATAAACTCAATATTAATCACAGGAGTCCAGAATGGAGACTTTGGCTAATATAATGATGAGCAACTTCCTTGAATGTAGATGGTTCGGCTTCAATGAACTTTGTCATGTATGCAGCAAAACCAAAATATATTTTCGGTTTCTTACTTTCCTTGAAGGTTCCTTTTGCAACTTCATGTCCTTCAACATCTTCTAATGTAGCTTTTAACCAATTTGACCTTTTCCTTATGGTTGGTGATCCGAATTGGATCCTAGAAACTCTCTAAGTTTTCATGACTGTTTCAAATTATGCTAAAAGATTCAAGTCCTAGAAAAGAACAAAGCTATTAGAAGGAATCCTCATAACAATTGCAGTTGTGGCCAGAGCGGAGCAACAAGGACCCTCGGTCAAGCGCGCAGACCGTTGGCCCATGGTAAAGCGCAATGGCACAAAATTGGCAAAATTGGAGGCTAATTTGGGAAACAGAGGTGGATTTTGATACGCAATTAGCGCTAAATGCTAATAGCGTATCGCAGGGCGTCCCCCTCAGTGAAGGAAAGCCCCGAAGCTCCCGGACCCGAAATCGCTATAAAATTCGGAAAAATAATTGTTTCGGTTTTGTGACGCGGGATTCCCCAAAACCAGCAAGATATTAGAAGGCTTCGAGGCGGTAAGAAGTTTTGACTGAGTCCCGCTCGATGCCACACATTGAGCGACATGCGTCTAGCGGATGAAAGAGAAAACCGCCCGCATCTGATGGGTAAACACCGTGCGACTTGTCTGCCCGATATGAAGGACAATCGTAGGATCTGGGGGGCCCAGATCGACGGCGGAGATACGTCCCGATGACTGACCGGATTTGACAGGTTAAAAAGCAAGATGACAGGGGATTTGAAGTTCGACGTGGATGATGAGTTGGCAAACGATTTGTGTTCGCAGGCGATCTTGAAGCAAACAGATTTAACGACCATTCGAATATGATTCAGGGAATCTAACACCCAGTTCGTTAACAAACAGGTGGCCACCTCCCTGCGAGACGCTACCCCAGTGATGATGATGCAGAGCTGAGGAATTCGAACGGACAGAGGAAGGGAAACCAGAAGGCCAGGAAGCGGAAACGAACAGTAAAAAAGAACAGACTGGCTTTAAAGCCATAGACTGACAAAAGCAGAGGGAGAAGCATACAGAGGCAGACAGCAAAGAGACGCAGAAAGCTAATAGCAGAGAACAGAGAGTAGAAGCCGAGCTGACCTGAAGGCAGCATCAAGCCAGAGAGTGTCAGAGAGAGTCTGTGTACTTCGTTGAAGGCTTGAGAGGTTCAAGCAAACTCCTGGGCATAGGCTTGTCATACTACTGTGACCCTCAGAGGTCGAGTTTCAGTAAGGAGAGTCTGTGCACTCCATTCCTACTGACTCCATTCTGTTTAGTGAGTCTCAAATCGAGCTCACTGTTGTAAAAACTCTGCTTGAAATCATAATAGAGAGGCCACCACTGAAAAGCTGGACCAGGAAATGTAGCCCAAGAGCATTGGGTGAACTCCTTATTAAACTTGTTTTGTATACATGTTTGACTGTTATGTTTTCTCTGTTTGCCTTAGTGTCTATGTATTCTAGCAATCTTATCGATCCGTTGCATAAGTAACATAGGCACATCCATGCACATGAGTCTGTAATACCTTTGATTCTTTGTCCTGGATAAATTCCAGATTAAGTGGTATCAGAGCTCTAGATTACTAAGGTTAGACAAGCTTGTTCTAGATCTTGTTGTTGAATGCTAACTAGATCAAAGCTTAGATTAGGAGAAGGAGAATTGGCTGAAACTAACCCGGAAATTGGAAGAGTCTATTCTAAGAGGAAAATGTCAGAAGAAAATCCCTTGGAATCAGACCCCCAGTTCATGGATAGTTTTATGACCCTGAGATCCATGGTGGAGGAAATGTATAGGGACTTTAAGAAACATAGAGATGAAGATTCATCAAGCTCCAAACAAGACAAAGGAGTAGAAGAACCTCTCCTCCATGACCACTCTAAAGGTAATGGGAAAGAAGAAAAATTTCTCACTCCTCCTAATAGCCCTGAAAATAAAAAGAAGACATCTTTGATTAAATTGGATGTTAAATTTGATTTACCAATATATGATGGAGAGTTGAATGCAGAGAAGCTGGATAATTGGATCATACAGATTGATGTTTATTGTAGAGTGCAGAGCATTGACTCAGACAAGAGTAAGATTCAGTTGGCTAGCCTACGCCTTGGAGGCACTACCTTGGTATGGTGGGAAGGTAGGACACAAGCTGACATGAAGAAACATGGTAAGATTCTTTTTGTCTGGAGTGAATTTGTTTCTGCAATTAAAAAGCAATTCTATCCACTAGCCTACATGCAGCAAGCCATGATGAGCTGGCAAACTCTTCGACAACTAAAAGGGAAAAGTGTACAAGGTTACACCCAAGAATTTAGGAAAAGAGCTTTGATTCTAGGAATTTCTCTAGACTCACCTGAGACTCTGTTGAAGTATATAGGTGGTCTACGCAGCTACATGAGGCACACTATCCTCATGTTTAATCCCACTAGCATAGATGAGGTATCTGTTTAGGCTACGCATCTCGAAGCTAGAGGTAAGAATGGGAACCCAAAAGTTGCGGGATCATCCAAACCCACTGCAAGCAAGAATAAGGAGAAAAGAAAACAAAAATGGAAAGAGAGGAAGACAAATACTGTACAGAAAAACAAGTCTTCATGCACTCACTGTAAGAAGGATGGGCATGATGATGAACACCGCTGGATTCTGCATCTGGAGCTGAAACCTAAGAAGTTCGAGGGCAAGAAGAGGAAGATTGCTGCGGTTATTCAAAAGGATTTGGGGTCAGACTCAGGAGATGAAGCAACAATCACAACCATAGGTATAAAAGGTAAAAATTCTGAAGCATCTGCTAGTAATTCTGCACAATCCACTGATAATGAAGAAAATGAGAGAAAAAGACGTGAACTTTTTCATATTCGAGTTATTTCCAATCATCAAAAGATTGATATTTTGTTTGATAGTGGCTCACAAGTAGAGTTAATTTCTGAAGCAATTGTAAAGAAGTTGGGATTACTAACAACACCTCACAAGAAACCATATCCATTAGGTTGGTTATGTGATAAAGCAAAGCTACAAGTGACTAGACAATGTAAACCTAAGTTTTCTTTTGGGTCAACATTTGCAGATGAGGTTGAGTTAGATATAGTTCCTTTGGATATATGTGGAATTGTTTTAGGAAGTCCTTACTTGTATGATAAAAAAGCTATTTCCTATAGAGCTGAGGACAAGTCTCTACTCGTTAAAGATGGAATCAAATATATTGTAAGAACTCATAAGCTCAAGAATAATTATACTCTCATAAACTCAGGGCAGATGAAACGAATTGTAAGTTCATGCAAACAATTTTTACTGATGGTTGTAAAGGAAAAGAAACCTGATAAAACCAATGTATTTGAGGGTTGTGATGCTAAACAGCAAGATGATTTAGAAAAAGTTGTTTTAGAATATGATGTATTGTTTCAAGAACCTACAGGTCTGCCACCCAAAAAGGAAATAGTGCATGATATTAATTTGTAGCAAGATGCGCCATTGCTTAACATCGGAATGTATAGGTTGTCCGCTTTAGAGAATGCAGAAATCAAGAAGCAGGTACAAGAGTTGCTCGAGAAAGGGTTCATTAGACCTAGCACATCACCATGTGGGTCTCCAATTGTTTTGGTGAAGAAGAAAGATGGCTCGTGGAGAATGTGCATTGATTACCGAGCACTGAATAAGATAACGATCAAAAATCGTTATCCCCTTCCTCGCATAGATGATCTATTAGATCAGTTGAAAGAGGCTATTTATTTTTCCAAGTTAGACTTGCATAGTGGCTATCATCAAGTCAGAGTTGCAGAGTAAGATGCATGGAACACTGCTTTCAAAACAAAGCAGCGATTGTAGAGTCGCTGGTTATGCCTTTTGGGTTAACTAATGCTCCTACTACTTTCATGAGAGTAATGAATGATGTACTCAGACCTTTTCTTGATGACTTTGTTATTGTATATTTGGATGACATTCTTATATTTAGCAAAATGTGGGAAGAATATTTAAAGCATGTTAAGCAGACACTGGATGTTTTCAAAAGAGAAAAACTTTATGTTAAACTCTCAAAATGTGAATTTGGCAAAACATCTTTGAATTATTTGGGACATATAGTAGAGGGTGGTGAATTGAAGATAAATCCCTCTAAGGTTGCAGTCATTGAAAATTGGCCTAAACCCAAATCTGCTACAGAAGTTAGAAGCTTCTTAGGAGCAACACAATATTGGAGAAAGTTTATTTCTAACTTTTCCTTAATAGCAGCTCCCTTACATGCTTTAACAGGATTGAACAAGCTGTTTCAGTGGGGAGGCAAACAGCAGAAAGCCTTCGACACCTTGAAAGACAAGATTAGTACAACACCAGTACTAACATTGCCCGATCTTCAAAGACCATTTGAGATTGAAACAGATGCCTGTGACTATGCCATGGGAGCAGTGTTGATGTAGCACAGTAAACCCATATGTTATCATTCTGAGACATTTAATTCTGCAGTAGTTAACTATCCCACATATGATAAAGAATTGTATGCATTAGTACAAAGTGTGAAAAAGTGGAAACATTACTTAATGGGCAAAGGGACAGTGATACATATTGATCATCAACCACTTCAATATCTACACTCCCAAACTAAGTTGCAACAATCAAGACACTATAGATGGACGGGTTTTCTACAACAGTTTCATTTAGTCATCAGAGATAAAAAGGGCATACACAATAAAGTTGCAAATGTGTTATCTAGACCAATTATAAATGCATCTACTATACTTAAGCATAATTCAGTATTGCATGAGAGCTACATTGAACAATATGCTCAAGATATAGATTTTAAAGATGTATATGCAACTTTAAGTCAAGGCAAATGAGTAGAAGAATTGGATTATCATATTAAGGACCAACTCTTGTATCATTGTGGGAAGCTATGCATTCCACAAACTGAAAGAGTAAAGATAATTCGAGAAGCACACACTTCTCTAATATCAGGTCACTTTGGGGTAAGTAAAACGGTTGCACAATTGCAAAGATTTTGTTATTGGCCAAAAATGAATGAGACAATTTTTAGATATGTAAGAGGGTGTACCATGTGTGCTAAAAGCAAGCCCAACAATAGAAAACTAGGCTTGTACACTCCACTACCAGTTCCTTCTCATCCTTGGGAAAGTGTTTCCATGGACTTTGTTGGAGGACTGCCTAAATCTAGGAAAGGTCATGACTATTTATATGTTGTTGTGGATCGGTTAAGCAAAATGTGTATTTTAATACCTTGTAACAAACAGATTACAACTGAACAAATTGCAAAGTTGTTCTTTCAGCATGTATGGGTTCATTTTGGATTACCCACTTCCATAATATCTGATTGAGATGCCCGATTTGTTGGGAAATTTTGGTCAAGTTTGTGGGAATTGATGGACACCAGGTTGAAGAAAAGCACAAATTTTCATCTGCAAACAAATGGTCAAACAGAAGTGGTCAACAGAACAGTGATCCAGTTTCTCAGAGGTTATTGCAGCAAGCATCCCAAACTTTGGGATGAACATTTGTGTTATGTGCAACATGCTTACAACCGAGCTAAACATTCTTCTACATAGAGATCTCCTTTTGAGACTTGTTTTGGTTTCACACCAAGGTCTCCCTTGGATTTTGTCTTTGGTAAAGACATAGCAGTTGATGGACACAGTGATGTGGACAAGGCAACCAAGTTCATTGAACAAATCCAAGAGATTCACTAGGCAGTACAGGAATAGCTGGAAAAGAGCCAAGCCAAGTACAAGGCAAGGCATAACAAGCATCGAATGGAGCGTAGTTTCAAAGTTGGTGATCAAGTCTGGCTGTATATCAACAAAGATCGAATGCAAGGAGAAGGTAAGAAACTAAAGCTAATAAGGTATGGACCTTCAAGGTACTTGAGAAAATTGGTGAGAATGCTATTCGCCTTGATCTACCAGCTTACATGCACATCTACTCAGTTGTTAATGCAGACAACTTGAGACTATTTTAACCTTCATTAATTGAAGATCCCGAAGAGCAGAGTCAATTGCCTTCTATTGATGATCTGTTACCTGAATATCTTAATGAGTTGCAGGAAGATACAGTTCTGGACAGGAAGGTATGAACTATACGCAGAGGGGATGTTGAGTACCTCAGGATCGGACTCAAAGGTTCAAAGCCAAGCAGTGCGAAATGGATAGAAATTGGGCAAGCGAGGAAGCAATACCCTCGATTGATGCTTGAAAGAAAACCAACTTTTGGTGGTCCAAAAGCTTTTTCAGTGGGAAGGCCGTGATCCAAATTGGATCCTAGAAAATCTCTAAGTTTTCATGACTGTTTCAAATTATGTAAAAGATTCAAGTCCTAGAAAAGATCGAAGCTATCAGAAGGAATCCTCATAACAATTGCAGTTGTGGCCAGAGCGGAGCAACAAGGACCCTCGGTCAAGCGCGCAGACTGTTAGCCCATGGTAAAGCGCGTTGGCACAAAACTGGCAAAATCGGAGGCTAATTCGGGAAACAGAGGTGGCTAATCACGTATCGCAGCGCGTCCCCCTCAGTGAAGGAAAGCCCCGAGGCGCCCGGACCCGAAATCGCTATAAAATTCGCAAAAATAACTGTTTCGGTTTTGGAGCGCTGGATTCCCCAAAACCGGCAGGATATCGGAATGCTTCGAGGCGGTAAGAAGTTTCGACTGAGTCTTGCTCGATGCCACACATCAAACGACACGCGTCCGATGGCTGAGAGAGAAAACCACCCGCATCGGATGGGTAAACACCGTGCGACTTGTCTGCCCGATATGAAGGACGACTGTAGGATCTAGGGGGCCCAGATTGACGACGGAGATACGTTCCGATGACCGACCAGATTTGACAGGTTAAAAAACAAGATGACAGGGATTTGAAGTCCGACGTGGATGATGAGTTGGCAAATGATTTGTGTTCGCGGGCGATCTTGAAGCAAACAGATTTAACGACCATTCGATTATGATTCAGGGAATTTGACACCCAGTTCATTAACAAACAGGGGGCAACCTCCCCGCGAGGCGTTACAGGCGTTACCCCAGTGATGATGACGCAGAGCAGAGGAATTCAAACGGACAGAGGAAAGGAAACCAGAAGGCCGGGAAGCGAAAACGAACAGTCAAAAAGAACAGACTAGCTTTAAAGCCATAGACTGACAGAAGCAGAGGGAGAAGCATACAGAGAGGCAGACATCAAAGAGATGCAGAAAGCTAATAGCAAAGAACAGAGAGTAGAAGCCGAGTTGACCTGAAGGCAACATCGAGCCAGACAGAGCTAGAGAGAGTCAGAGAGAGTTTGTGTACTCCGTTGAAGGCTTGAGAGGTTCAAGCAAACTCCTCGGCATAGGCCTGTCATATTACTGTGACCCTCAGAGGTCGAGTTTCAGTAAGGAGAGTCTGTGCACTCCATTCCTGCTGACTCCATTCTGTTTAGTGAGTCTTGAATCGAGCTCACTGTTGTAAAAAATCTGCTTGAAAACATAATAGAGAGGCCACCATTGAAATGCTGGACCAGGAGACGTAGCCCAGGAGCATTGGGTGAACTCCTTATTAAACTTGTTTTGTTTACATGTTTGACTGTTAAGTTTTCTCTGTTTGCCTCAATGTCTATGTATTCTAGCAATCTTATCGATCCGTTGCATAAGTAATATAGGCACATCCATGCACATGAGTTTGTAATACCTTTAATTCTTTGTCTTGAATAAATTCCAGATCAGTTGGGATGACCATCGATTGAATAGGCTCACTTGGTCCTTCTTCTTCTTCTTGATTTGTAGTAGGGTTTTCATGATGAAATTCTTCTTCTTCAAATGTGGGAACTTCTTCGTCATCAAAATCACTAGTAATATCCTTTGATTTCTTGTATGCTTGATTTTCATCAAATATGACATCCCTTTTTACTTCAATATGTCTTCCTACCTTAATGTAGATTCTATATGCTTTTGAGGATAGACTATATCCAACGAATATTCCCTTGATACTTGTACAGTCCAACTTCTTCCACTTGTCCTTTGAAACATGGATGTAAGCTGGACTTCCAAAGATTCAGAGGTGATCCACACTCGAATTCTTTCCTGTGAATACTTCTTCGGGTGTAGTATTATTAAGACTTTTATGAGGACTTCTTTTTTGAATGTACATGATTGTCATTGTTGCTTCTCCCCATAAGAGTTTTGGTAGGTCTTGATGAAGGAGCATAGTTCGAATGCTTTCTTTAATTGACCTATTCTTCATTTCGGCTAATCCATTTTGGTCGGGATAATAGGGAATAATGAGCTCCCTCTTAATACCTGCTTCCTTACAATATGCAATCAATTCCTTAGAAGTGTATCCCCCAACATTGTCGAACCTTGGAGTTTTTATGTTTCTTTCAGTTAGGGTTTGCACTTTGGACCTAAACTCCTTGAACTTATCAAATACTTCATCTTTTGTTTTGAGAAGGTAAAGCCATGTCTTTCTAGAATGGTCATCAATGAATGTTACGTCGTATAGATGACCTCCAAGTGATTTATCAAACATGGGCCCAAACACATAAGAATGGATGAGGTCTAATATCTCTTTAGACCTAGTTTCACTATTCGGAAATGGCTTTCTTATATATTTTCCCAAAGAGCATCCCTTGCAGACACCTTCATGATCTAACTTCATATCGGGGATTCCATGAACCAATTGAGTAAGAGTAGGGATGACCTTATAGTGTAGATGGCCATACCGCTTATGCCATAGCTGAATGGGATTGATTTCCATATGAACCAAAGCTTGAGGAGGTGGTGTAATGACTCTATAAAGGCTTCCTTCACGAATTCCAATAACCCTAGCTTTATCAATGCTAGAGTCTTTTCCCCAAACCAATACTTTTCCCTCAGCAAAAGCAACTCTTTCCCCTTTATCTTCCAAATAAGAAATAGAAAGTAGATTCTTTTTTAAACTTGGAACATATAGAATGTTGTTGAGGTGCAACTTCAATCCATTTTCCAGCTTCAACGATGTTGATTCCAGGCCTCTAACAACATAGCTTTTGTTGTCATCCAATTCCACTGCATTAGAAGATGGCTCCTTTGATAGTCTATGAAGTTGTTTACTTTCTCTTGTCGTGTGCCTTGATGCTCCACTATTAATGATCCATGCATTGTCATCATTAAGAGAACTTGTAAGAGAAGCCAAGAATCCTTGATTTTTGACCTTGTTGAATAAGTAACAATGACCTTCTTGATCCAGCTTCCAACAGTGTTGATACCCATTCTTATGTAGTTCATGAAAGAGGGAGAATCCATGCCAACAAAGTGATCTTCAACTTTTCTTGACCTTAGCTATGATACCATGTTGGGGAATCGATGCAAATAGATTAGGGTTTGATTCCCCTTACTTGGTAATTACTTGTGAGTTATGTTGGTTTCTTTTACTGCTTTATTATCTTATCTTTCATCAAGCAATTGCCATATTATGTGTGTATGAAGATCACAAAACAAGAGATACAAGATGTAGGCACTATGCTTGGGAAAAACCCCCCTCGCGGGGAATACCTAGGCAAAAATTCTCTTCCTTTCAATAGTATTCTTTGAGACTCTTTACCCTAGACAAAGACCAAACCTTCCCTCCACACCAAGTCAACCTCCCAGATCTTTGACCTCTTTTCAGCAACACTTCCTTCCTAGCAGCTTCGACTATGCAGCAACTTCCAGCATCAGGGAACAACAAAACTTGGAAGACTTCGATCTCCCAAACTAGGGCATGAAATAGAGAGAGAGAGTCTCCAAAATTTTGATTTTCTTCTTCTCCTTAGACTTGACCCAAATCACACTTCCTTTTGCTTCCTTAGAACCACTTCACACTTCTCCAACTTCCTTAGGGATATCGAACTAGGTTGAGATGAGATGCTCCGAATGAATTCGACTTCTTTATAAGCTCCAAGTGAGGTCGAATTGGTGTCCTTTGGTCGACTTGGTCTCTTCTAGACCGACTTGGTGTGGAGGTTACATAAATTATATTTGACTCAATAGTATACCTTTTTACTCAATAGGAGTCCACAAAGGGGACTTTAACTAATATAATGATGACCCAACCATGAAACCCATGCTTTAATAAGTTATTGATACAATAATAAAAAATATTTTCTTTATTCTTTTGACAAGTACATTTTATGATGACTCAAATACATTAATGAAGACCGAACCTAGTTACATTTTCCAACACTGCCATCACCGGACTAAATGAAATCACTGTGGAATAGAAGTTGGGTTATGTCATTACAGAAATGTAGTAGAAGCCAAGTTTTGATGAAAGTCTGACAGAAGTAAGGATGGCACAAAAGTCAAGTATGACCGAAACAAGGAACCAGCGTGAGAAAATCAAGTATTCCTTACTCAACAAGATGTACTTGTAACAAGTCTATTGAGCTGTCTAATCAGAGTTACGTAAATACAAGGTACGCTTTTAGATTTGTAATATATCTAATCTTAGATGGTCCTAGTTCACAGTTAGTCTTGGGTTAAAGAATGTAATCCCTAGATGACATACAAGAACCTTAATCCTCATCTTCTAAAGTAGTATGTGTGATATGAAAATTTGGAATCTATGAATCTATATAGTGATTGTTGAGATTGTGTAAATGAGAAAATCTAGGGTGAATATCAAGCCCTAGTAGAAGCTAGTTATGTTGTTAGTTAAGTTGTGATTGGTTTTGATTGTTGAAGTTCATGTATTAAATCTAGGGTTTACATGAAATCCTAGTAGCAAGTCTAACACATGAAATTTGAAAATTGTTAGATGCATTAATCTGATTTGTTTGTAGGGTTTTTATATGAAAGGTCATGTCATGTCATTGAAAGAATATTGAAACCCTAGACATAATGAGTTTGATATCTTGATGAGTTGTGAATGTGATTTAGGGTTTGTAACAAAACCTGGGCAAGAATTAAAGTATAGTCTCTTGTTGATTATGTTTGTAAAGTATAATGCTTCCATTGTTATGAGATTTTGATATGGTTAACTTCATGCTTCTATAGTTTTGGTTGTACTTGCTATCTAAGTTGTATAGGTACACAATCTTCAAGATGGTGAAGATGATTGAAAGCAAAGTTGATGTGATAAGTATGATGTGAATGGTAATGATGAGAAGGATGGAAGCCATGAAACATTCTCCGATGACGAAAAGAAGAAGCTAATCTCCCTGGGTTAAGAGGGAGCTCGGATAAAATAGATCTCCTTGAGATTAAGAGGGAGCCTGGATAGAGGAAAGCTTCCTAGTTGAGAGGAAGGGCATAACATAGTTTTGATTGGAGAATGCATTTTGAAGGATATGTTGCTGCATGTGAAGGAAAGTGTATGATTGAGGAATATTCTATCAAAGATTTGGTTGATAGCCCTACTGTGTTGAAAAGCAACATCAAGATCCTGAAGGTTTGTATTTGATTATGTACATGTGAAAGTATATTATTGATTGGGGTTGTGTTTGTATAGATAAATCTCTCAAAGGTTTTGATAACATGCTAGTTACCGATTAGTTTGATCAGGAGAGATTTGTTGTCCTTGATATGCTGGATCAAGGAATGTTGAGGCTTTGTGAGTGAAGCATTGCCCGGGAGGAGATCTGGTCAGCACCTAGGCCCCAAAGTAGGGAGGGTGCCGTTGGTCGTAGAACTCTGACCTCAGATACACACCCAGGTCCCTGGGTTAGTGGTTAGCAAGTATGCCTGATGGTACCTAGAGAGGCTAAAAGCTTGAGTCCATCTTATTCCCACCCGGATAGATTGCCTTGGTCAGGAATCTAGTATGTGGCATTGCGGTGCCTAAATTGTTGAGAGACCAATGGATAGATTGCTTTGGTTAGGAATCTAGTCCATGGCATTGCGGTGCCTAAACTTCTTCGTAGATGATGTATTGTGAGATCTTCCATGTACCTCTATGGTTATATGTAAATATGAATACCTCCCTAGTTAAGAGGGAGTGTTGAAGAATGTAACTAGGTTTGGTCTTCATAATTGTACTTGAAGTCAAAATGTAATATATTTGTCAAAAGAAAGCAAAATGAATTTATTATTATTATTATTGAATTGACTTGTTAAAGCATGAGTTATAGGCCAAGCCTCCATTATAGGCTTTAGGATTGTTTATTTGGGTCAAAGTCAATTTGTCGATTGATCAAAGACTCCTCCATCAAGTCTCCTTCTGTCAGCTTCAAATAGATCATCATCAAGTCAACTACATTCAAGAGAACTCATGTTGGCCTAACCTTAAATGAAGACGCAATTGTTCACAAAGTCATGTCGGCCTATTACACATGGAAACAACTATATATACAAGCCTAAGGCCTTCACTCAGATCACAAGTTTGGACAAGAATTTCAGAGGAAATAATTTGGTGTCACTACAGGAGCTCAGATAGGGTACAAGGATGATCTTGGTGCTACCACAGAAGTTCAGATTAAAACTACAGAGATAATTTTAGTAACCACATTGATATTCTCAACATATAGAATGCGGATTACAGTGGAGACAAGTTGATGATATGTCCTAGTGACTCAGTGCCATTTCAGTGCTATTACAGTGACCTCAATTCGGTGCTCCCACAGTTCGGTGCTACTACAGGTTCGGGGTTACCTCAGTTCAATGCTACCACAATGAGAAGGTTTTGATGTCATCACAGTAAGAAGGTCTCACAGTTTCAGTACCATTTCAGTTCGGTGTTACCACAGTGAGAAAGTCTCAATGCTATCACAGGGAGAAGGTTACGGTGCAACTACAGTGATGAGGTCTCAATGTAATTATAGTGATGAGATCTCGGTGCTATTACTGTGATGAGGTCTTGGCGCAAGATAGTGACATGGATCTCGATATGCAAACACAGTGAAAGGAAGAACAAATAAGGATGACTTGATGGAAGATGTCTCTAGTCTAGTTTGTAAGGGTCTTGGTCGTCTCATCTTGAATCTACTGAAGGAAGAATTCTGAATTTTAACCGTGGTTTTCCCTAGAGTGGGGTTTTGCCTTGGCAGCATGCCTACATTTTGTGTTCTCTTCTATTTGTTACTTGGCATTAGTCTTGATGATAAGAAAAGATAAATTGAAATAACAAATAATAATAATGAAAAACATCCCAAGATAATGTCATAATAAGAGAAATCGTTTAAGTGCCACACTTTGGATTTCTCAACAACAAAGATGGTGGCACATCGAGCTATCTGGGCGCTGCAAGGGGCTGTTGGCTACTGGCTGAAGGCAATCTAGGAGAAAAAATTCTTCTATGGGTGTCACCCACAGGTGGTGGGTAACAAGCCTCAAATACATTTTCACAAAGCTATATAAAGGCACTTAGATTTCTCTAATTGGGCATGGATGAAGAACGAAGTTTCATTGCAGCCAAGAAAATTGAAGGGTGTTGTTCGTTAGGGTTTTTGGGTTATTTTCTTATTTTGGGATTCGTTGGGCTACATGCGTTGTGGGTTTCGTTGGCAGGTTCTAAAGGAGGGTAATGAAAGGTCAAGACAAATTTTCTTGTGGAGCAATATGTTCTGTTTGATGCGAATTTCCTATGACAAAATGCCAATTTCTTAAAAGATGAATTCACTATGTTGGTGCAGATCTCTTAAAATCCCTTTGGCAATACACATTTGCTTGTGACTTAATATCTCTTCTCTGTGATTGGATCCAAGCCTTCGATAACACACAATTTTGAGCCATTCTAAGTATGCGGCCTAATCTACTGATAGTAAAGAATCTCTGTCTAGCGAAGATATATGATGCATGATCCTTGCGGTCTTGGTTTTGTTGTATTTAGACACATCACTCTTCAAAAGGTCGATGACATACACACCATTGTCTTGGTTTGAAGCAATCAAAACATCTGTAGCATATTGTGTTGTCTGCATGAAACATAGACTGTCTTGATGAAGTTATATCTCATCAATAGTGCATTCAAATTTCTGAAGCTATTCAACGTATGATTTGCAGCCCTAGGAAACAATGTTTGAACACAAGATTGGTTTGAAATTGTAGTAGGATTGGACATGCAAGTGGGTGACTTAATGTTAAGGCTTTTTAAGGATCTCCGACATTAAGCAAAAGAGTTTTGGCTGTGCAGTACGAGCCTTATTGTCATCAGAAGTATAGCAGAGCACAAGTTGAACAGAATCATCACTTCAGCTTAGAATGCAGACAATGATCTTCCATTAGCAGCAAAGCAATGTGACCAGTAACATGGAGACCATACAGCAGTGACCTAGATATGATAGTAATCTATGTAATTGATGGGAGTGTAGGATTGTATTGAAACAATGACCATGTTGACTTAGAAACAATGACACTTTGTTGACAGTATTGCAGTGACCATGAATCAGTGACATTGAAGCACAACAGTAAATTATATGGTAAGGCAGTTACCCTTTGTAGAAATTTTGAATAATAAACACTTATTCACAGAGATTATCCCGATTATATACTATTGCGGAATACATGCACAATACATAATCTCCTCTATGTTGATCATCAATTTAGTAGCATAAAAAACAATGAAACATCAATCGCATGTGCACATTAACACAATATGTAACCCGGGGAAAGCATACAGCTAAAAACCCCACACTATCTATATATTATATTGATAGAGAACATGTAACAATACATAGTACAATACTCCTCGCAAGTACTCAGTAATATCTCCACCTGTTACACACAAAACTAGCTCAGATCCGAACAAGTCACAGGTTCAAATCTCCTCCGCTGCTTTTCCTGCCTCCACTGCACAATGCAAAGTGAAAATCACGTGAGCACAAGCTACAATTGCCTTGATATTGGCCCACACTGCGCAGTCCTCATTGGCATAACTCAATCCCATGCATGTGCAAAATCTCATGCACAACTGATAGTCACAACTCACCCTTTCACTTACCTCTAACACCTGTCTCTATTGAACTGTCCATGCACTGAGTTAACTGATGTATTCTTTAGTTGATTTATGAGTTAATAATTAGTGAATTAATTAACAATCAATTCACACAACTCATCACTAGTGTATTCTTTAGTTAGACTAAATACAACTAGTTCAACTAAGTCAAACTGAACACAACTCCATCAACTCCACATCCAACTCCACAGAACTCACATGCATGAGTTCTAACTGAAGTCCTCCATGCAATAGCTCAACTAACACATAAGAAATCACGTGATTCCTTCTGTTAGCTGCATGGCCACATCCGTAGCTCGAACTGAAGTGCTCCAAGAGAATAAGATAATGTTTAGAGTCCAAATATTACTAAGGGCTAATAATATTTGACTGTTTCTATTTTTAGCCAAGCAGTCTAAAAACAGACTCTGATCACTCCGCTGTGAACCAAAAATAGAAGTCCATCTATTTCTCCCAACATGACCAATCATCCATAAACAACATCCTGCAACTCATAGACCATGATCCATATGTCTAAAAATAGACTTTGCGCCAAAAATAGTTTGCGGGCCCACTTAGTGAAGGCGACTCCTTTCCACTAAGCTCCATCATCTTGTTGCATTTTCAACACTCCCTCTCAACAAGATATGGATTATCTACAACCCCTATCCTGCAACTTTGGAATGTTTTGCATGCAACACATTTGCACGGTCCACTTGCTCCAACAACACTTGGATCAAAAACACTCCCAACTGACCACTCTGTTGGGCTAGGAACATACTCTGATGCTGAAGCTCTACCTGCTGCTGACAAGTGCTCCCTCTTTGACATCTGCGCTACTGCAACATCTCCATGTATCTCGCACCATTGCACACTTCTCTGTGCCACCTAGCACTATGCAAAACACTTGTGCCTCTCGCACTGCTGCAGCCTGCTAGCTATGCGCTGTCATGGGATTCCCTACAGTGTCGCTCTCTCTGCCGCTCCATCCGCATCTGTCTCTACCCAATCAATCAGTTCCTGCTACTCCACATCGGGGCTCTCGTAGCAAGGTCTCATCCAAGAGGTTGGGTACCTCAAGGATCCTGCCTGTCCTCCTTGGGACGATCACTCTATATCGCCCCACCTCCTACTTGGAGTACCTGGAGGTATGGCTGCATGTGATCCCTCAGCCCACTTGGCTCGAAGTTTCCCCCTACTGGAGGTCTCTGCATGAGTAGATGTCTCTACTCGATCTCCTCTCAGCTTCCCCTGTTGTGGCTACTCCACAACCTCCTGAAGCTGCTGCACCAATCGTGGCTCCTCCACAATCGTCTGAGACTTCTTCTGGCTCTGCATGTTGAGAGGTAATATACCCTCCCTCTCAACCACCAAGTCTCCATCATTTACCTTGCTGCTCAAGGCTTTGCATGCATCTACATGCAACTAATAAAGGTTCCTAACTCGAACCCCTATCTTTCGGGTTTCTCCAGTTGTCTTGCTACGCAGGAAAGCCTTTCCCTCGCTGAAGACAACATCATATCCCTTGTCTTCTAACATCACCACAGAGATAAGATTCTTCCTCAATCCTGGAACATGCATCACTTCTTTCAATCTGAAGGGTTTACCAGACTCCCTCTCAAAGGAAATGGTACCGATATCGGTCGCACTGTATCTACCATCATCGCTCATCTCGATGTGCACTCCAAGATCTTTCTCATCCAGATCAGAAAACAAATCTCGATCTCCTGTCATGTGAGAAGACGCACCACTGTCCAAGAACCATACCGATCCCATCACACTTGATATCAAGCATGCGATTAGCAAAAAATCCAGCTCAAACTGCGAGGCTAAGGCCTCTCTCGCTGCAGATCCAACAACTTGCTTATTTTTCTTCTTCTGCGAACAATATGTGGCATCTCCATTCTCAGCTTTGATGTTTCTGAGTTTATCCTTGAGCGCCATTCCACCAGCTCAAAACTCAACCGCTTCTAATCTAAAATTCGTGAGAACAAAGTATTTCTTGTACAGAGATCGACTGTATGGGCATTCACCGGATATCTCACCTTCCAAAAGAAGGATGAATCCAGACGCTACCTGGCCCAATTACAGACTCTGCCTGAAGAAATAAAATGTAAACACTTTCTGAATAATAGATTTTATGATCAATCCCGCTTTGATATCCCGTATAACTTTTTCTACAAATCAACCAGCTCCGATACCATGTAGAAATTTCCTGCAAATTCTCTACAAATCTAGCTCTGATACCATGTAGAAATTTTGAATAATAAACACTTATTCACAGAGATTATCCCGATTATACACTATTGTGGAATACATGCACAATACATAATCTCCTCTACGTTGATCATCAATTTAGTAGCATCAAAAACAATGAAACATCAATCGCATGCGCACATTAACACAGTATGTAACCCGGGGAAAGCTGATAACTGAAAACCCCACACTATCTGTATATTATAATGATAGAGAACATGTAACAATACATAGTACAATACTCCTCGCAAGCACTCAATACTATCTCCACCTGTTACACACAAAAACTAGCTCAGATCCGAACAAGTCACAGGTTCAAATCTCCTCCGCTGCTTTTCCTGCCTCCACTGCACAATGCAAATTGAAAATCACGTGAACAAAAGCTACAATTGCCTTGATATTGGCCCATACTGCGTAGTCCTCATTGGCATAACTCAATCCCATGCATGTGCAAAATCTCATGCACAACTGATAGTCACAACTCACCCTTTCACTTACCTCTAACACGTCTCTGTTGAACTGTCCATGCACTGAGTTAACTGATGTATTCTTTAGTTGATTTATGAGTTAATAATTAGTGAATTAATTAACAATCAATTCACACAACTCATCACTAGTGTATTCTTTAGTTAGACTAAATACAACTAGTTCAACTAAGTCAAACTGAACACAACTCCATCAACTCCACATCCAACTCCACAGAACTCACATGCATGAGTTCTAACTGAAGTCCTCCATGCAATAGCTCAACTAACACATAAGAAACCACCCGATTCCTTTTGTCAGCTGCATGTGCCACATCCGTAGCTCGAACTGAAGTGCTCCAAGAGAATAAGATAATGTTTAGAGTCCAAATATTACTAAGGGCTAATAATATTTGACTGTTTCTATTTTTAGCCTAGCAGTCTAAAAATAGACTCTGATCACTCCGCTGTGAACCAAAAATAGAAGTCCATCTATTTTTCCCAACATGACCAATCATCTATAAACAACATCTTGCAACTTATAAACCATGATCCATATGTCTAAAAATAGACAGTCTAAAAATAGACTTTGCGCCAAAAATAGTCTGCGGGCCCACTTAGTGAAGGTGACTCCTTTCCACTGAGCTCCATCATCTTGTTGCATTTTCAACACCCTTGACAATGACTTTGGCACTGTAGGTATCACAGTATTACAGCAGTATTAGTGGAAGAAGATACCTCAGTGAGTGTGTTAGCATGGTCAAAAGTTGAAGTTGTAGACAATGAGTGTAGCAGTAGAGGCAACATGGATAGAAGCAGTGGTTGCAGGACAGAAGCAGTGATAGCTGCAGTGGCAACAGTGATAGCTATATGTGGCAGCAGGTGAAGCAGTAGCAGCGGTGGTGGTTGAGGTGGACAGTGGTAGCAGCGCCAACAGGTGTTTGTGAGGAAGCAGTAGTTGGTTGATTGATTGTAAGGGAGGCTGAAGACTCCTGCAAACTTGATTTGCAAACATCTTCAGATTTGGGGAGTTTCGTACTTCCTTCCAGCATAGCTGGTAAATGTGTATGTAATCATACATGTAACAAAGCTTGTTTGGATGACTAATTTTGTGTACTGATCTTTGATGAGATGTTGCTTTATGATCTGATCTGATGCTCTCTTAGTTTAAAATAATAAACTAACCAATTGTGTGAAAAAAGAAGGAAACACTGATTCACCCCCCTTTTTATTTCCAACACAAGTCAGCTTCACTTAAGAGACCCTTTGGCTCCTCCAACATTTAATATGAATAAAGAACCCTACACATATCACAGCTGCAATCTTGTGCAAAAAGAGCTAACCTGAGGTGACCGAATCGCTATGTAGCCGAGCTGTGTTGGAGGAGAAAATTCATGATTGTTTTTGATGATCTATGAAAATATAGCAAAGGTCTGGTCTAGGTTAAGAAAGGTTATGTGGATGACACATCTGGGCATGCGAATGTGGAGGCCTCTCTGAGATTTGGCCAAGTACCCGTCTGTGTATACGAGCTGCATCAAAACTCTAAGTTTGAGCTGAAACTTGTGATCAATCTAGGCCGAGATATGTGTCATGCTGGCAGAATTGGAAGGGACGGTTCTGAGCATGTTTTGTGTCATGTCCATAGAGAACAAGGCTGAAGTTTATATGTATGCTTCAGGAGGGTCGAGCCCTAAACAGAAGTTGATTTAAGGTCGTTCCATCTTGGAGTAGACCTGTGATTAGGGGCCGAGATCCCTATTAGGGCAGTGCAGGAGATCAGGTCTCAAGAAGAAGGGTTTGTGCAGGGTCTGAAGCAGTTTAGAGGCTGAGTTGTTGGGCTGATGTACAACCGTATAGGTTCCCTAATCAAAAGGGCCGAATTCTTTAGAATTGTGCTTAGAACAATGATGATTTAAAGCAGCAGATTGGAGACTACAAAGGTATAAATTTGCTTCTCTTTTACATTGATGAATTATATATTGAAGGATGCCCATAACCCAGATCTGTATGACATATGTACTCAGTTTAAAGGGCTGGTTAGAAGAGCCCTTATCTCAGTTCCTTAAGAAGGACAATGGTCTAAGGGCTGATTTGGGTATCCTATTTAATGGAGTTTCTTCTTCTGTGTTTGGACAATGATGCTTGTCTTGATGACAATGATGTATCGCAATATCATTATGACAGTGGTATATGCAATGCTCTTGTAATATTCCTAGGGAATCTTTACAATAAATAACAAAGCAAACATAGACATAAAAACCATGAAAATCAAACACATGAATTAGTCCATGAAATTGCACCAAAAACTGCTTTGCTGAGCCATTTTATTATAATATGAAGAGGGTACAATGAGGTGCTGGAAAGAGTGCACCTGGGCTTGCTCAAGGCAAGCTAGCTAAGCCCAAATGAATAATAAGAAGTCCCTCCCAAATCTGATGCAGCTCTCTCTTGGCTCTGCGCTGAAACTGTCAAGAAATATGTTTCTAGTTGTGAAGAACTGCTGCTAAGGCCTCCTCCAGTGCTCGGAAAATTATGGAAAATTAACCCCAAGCTCTTCAGCAAAAACCCACAAATACCCACAAAGGAATTGGCCAAATGTAGACCTTGCAATTTTGGCCCAAATTTCCCCTAGATCCTCTTGCTGTTGGCTGAGTTGAGACCCTTGTTTGGTCCCTCAAATCTGTCCAGAAAATTCTGCAATTTTAGATATGAGATCCTTGTCAAAAACCCAGAAAAACCTAGAAAGGGTTTCCCTTGGTTCCAAACTTCAAAATTTGACCCTTCACAACTTGGCCCTCCACCAAATTCGAATTCTGTTACTGTGGCTGCTCCTATCAATCTCTACTCTCCAAACTACAACAATCCTCCTCCAATGGCCCTCCAAATGAAATCCCAACAGCTCAGCTCCTAAATCCTTCTCTCAAGCCTCCCCACAATCAGCTCCACCAATGACTGTGTAGTCCTGGGACAAGTCTACGCAGGCCCAACCAAAGAAATTTGTCTTGCTAAGAAGGGCACTCTCAACTCCCATAAATTCTCTTCCTTCACCTGCAATTTGGACAAGGAATTGCCCAGTAATGGTATAGCCTCTAATTTTAGTACCCCACTTCACCCAAGAACTGTGTGGTTCTTCTTCTGCATCCAGGCTGAAGCTAAGGCAAGTCGTACCACCTGAGACTGGTCCCCCAAGTCTCCACAAAGTCGTGACAATACCTCCCTAGGGTGGCACTCGTGGTCCACCGAAGAAGAGGGTGAGATTTCCCCTTGGAAACCTCTGGTGCTAAACAACACTTGTGACTCGGATGAACAACTAGAGCGACAATGTGTAAACGTCAAATTATCAAAAGGTGCCCAATGTTGCCTTCAACCCGAGTTTATTTATAATTGTTGCCTCACCTTTCCTTGTGCGTCCCTCATCCAAATATTTCGACTTCCTTTCCACAAAATCGATTTTTCCTCCAAGGGGTGCGTATTCCATGAGGGGTAATCCCCATATTATACTAATATTGAAGTTTTTGATTTCTCCTAAGCCCCATGTACCAAAAATGTCTCCAATGCTCAGATTACAAAATTTTGCTATGCTTAGCACTTCCCCAATAAACTTAGTTAATCCTGTTACATAAAAAATCAAAATTGGGTATATCACAGCTCTTAGGGCAATGATATATGCAGTTCTTATGATAGTGATATGACATTGATGAATGGTAGCGTGCTAATGACAGTGATATGACATTGTATGGTAGTGATACTTGTCCTGATGTATGGTAGTGCATGGCAATGATACTTGCCCTTATATACTATGATGATATGACATTGAAGATAGTGATACTTATGACTGTGAGGATAGTGATATGATTGTGACAAAGATTTATGGTACCTTCAATTTTGTGGAGGACTCCATGACAGACTTGTGAACTGCATCTTTTGAGGATCCTATATGATCCTGTGCTGGCCCTGAATGGCCTAATGTGTTTGATGTTGGAAGGCTTATGTCTCATTATTATTGTACTTTGTATCTCAGCTAAACACTGATTAACTAATAGAAGAAGAAGAATTGGTTCTAGGTTTTCCCCCTTGTGGGGTTTTGCCCCAGTCTCAGACCAAAATCGTGGTGTCTCTATTTGTGTATGCTTTTCTTCTAATGTTCCTATTGTTCTGCTGCAATGTTTATGTTGATGTTCTCTCTATATAATTGCGTATGATGATATGGGTTGAATGAAATGTGAAAATTGTTGAAATTTAAAAACAATGCAATTATCTACTACAGGGAACTATCTAGCCCTAAAATTTATAGTTCCTACGCCAATCCATCAATCAATAGGTGCAAGTGAATAGTGGTATGGTGCGGGTTTACTTCATGGAGGATGCCACCATCATGTGCCAGTGATGAAATACCCATGGTTGCGGGGGAACGACCCCCCCTGTCGAATCCACTCCGGGCGGGAGCACATCAAGAGTGACACGAGGAGCGTGCTCCCGAATTTGCTCCCCAATTTTTTTTTCGCTCCCTACCTTTTAAGGAGTGATAAAGGGAGCTATTACAATTTTTTTTGAGTGTGACAGCCTAATGTTCAATCCTATGGCCCTACTGTTGATATGTAGTTCATGGTAATTCTCCTTTATCTTTCATTTTCTTCCTTTTACTTAAATTTTTAACATTATCATGAAATGGCTCAGGATGTTTGAGAGTGATTTCAATCTCAATGAATTTCATACGGAGAAAGTAGAATTTTAGATCTCACTCAAAATTCAATAGACTTGTCATTTTTTTAGGATTTCATGATTGTGGGTGATTGCAATGTTTCCATTGAATTTTGTCATGTACTAGGGTATGTAACTTGTATCTAATCAAGAGCAACAAGCCCTCTTTGCGGGGGAGACTCCCAATGATCAAGAGCACCAAGGCCATTCAACTATGTAGGATGAGACTGCCAATAAAGCACGAGACAAGAAATTAGAAATTTCTCATGGCAAGAGGGCCAAGCAGTAGATAATAGAATTACTTGTCTTTTCTAGTTTCTAGTACTTTTTATAACTATTGACTCTTTCATATTTATTATGGTATGTTTTGTAAACAATATATGACAATTTAAGTTTGAAGTTCGATGTTGGTATTTATAACTCATTGGTAATGAATTATGAATATGATGCTTCATGAAAGTTGAAAGTTGAAACATTTCATTTCATGTTAGATATTCTTTGTTATAGTTTGGTTCCTTCATAATGGTAATGGTTACAAGTACAACTTTAGTGATACATGATGACAAATGTTATATATTGAATTTTGAAAGCTTGAAACTTTAAGATTGATGAATCATGAGACTCGATATGTTGTATGTTACTAACTTGTGGACGTGGTTGATGAAGATTATAACTTCTAGATGATTGATGCTATATGGTTCAATCCATGTTTCTATGTTTTTTATATCTAATTGATCATTATATATATTGAATTTTGAAAGCTTGAAACTTTAAGATTGATGAATCATGAGACTTGATATGTTGTATGTTACTAACTTGTGGACGTGGTTGATGAAGATTATAACTTCTAGATGATTGATGTTATATGGTTCAATCCATGTTTTTGTGTTTTTTTAATCTAATTCATCATTCTACATGCTTTTGTTGACATATATGCATCAAAATATATCAAAATATATATTATATAAAAATTCGTTCCCAAACCAGGAGCTTTTGAAAATTTTGCTCCACTCTTTTGCTCCTGCTCCCGCTCCCCACTTCTGCTCTCGTTCCCAAGTAACCTTGGAAATACTGTCATTCTTGAGTGTTATGATGTGAAGAGGGGGCAATCATGGCAGCTAAGTTACCCATTTCCTCGGCTGATTGTTACCACCCCTCTCATGCGCCTTTTTCATCAATGATTTTATTCTTGCATAGCTTGGGCTACAAGCCTTATTTATGCACTAATTGCCCCTTAGGGATGAAGCAGTTTATTGTTCACTAGGGTTGGGATATCAAAGTTCCTTTCATTTTTTATTTGGTCATGCATTAGTTAGAAACTGGGTGATGGTTAATAAGGTGGTAGATGTTGTGTTAGGCTCTTGTCCATGCACTTTATTTTTATGCTAGCCAATATTTTGTGTTTTATCGTTATGGCTAATGCTTTTTCGTTTCTTTCTACTACATCAACCTCTAAGAGAATATTTTTTTGGGTCCCTACTCAAAAAATGAGGAAATTAGGGAACCAATACCAGTGATAGATAAGAATCAACTTGAAGATTGGGACATGAAACCAAAGAAAGACAGAAAGTGATAAGAATAAACTACCCTAGGCATGAATCATCAATCAACGCCTCCTATTTGTGCCTCTCTTGGACAATGGAAAGAAAGGGCTCAAAGAAGGTCACACTAAAGTAGGGGTTGGGGATAGCCACCAAGGTGAAGCATGGAAACAAGGATACAACTGAAAACAGTCAATTTTCCTATTCAACTTGTGATTCATATTAATATGCTCTTAAAACATTAAATGAAAGCACTTGATTACAAACATGGTTAATGTACCTTATAATGGATGACCCACCTTCATCTGATAAGTAAGCTAGATGTCACAAAGCACTGACTGGAGCATAGATGGAGGGCCTTTGAGGTTACCTATCTCTAGGTCACATAGGGTTTCTGGCTGGAAAACTGAACTAAATGGGAGAAAAGTTTCCTCCTAGGGGTCACCCACTTGGGTAACAATGCCAACCCATGGTTTTCCACACATGGTTTAGAAGGGCACCTCACCTATTTAAGGAAGGCATAACTGTCATTTGTATCTGGAGTTGGAGAATAAGAGATATCATTTGATTCACTTCTATATTTGTTAATAATTTGGCTTAGTATTTTCTTGAGGAAAATTTTGTGAAGGATCTAGCAAGAGAATTTTATTGTTACAGGTGAAGGTGAATTAAGAAAGTTAGCAAGGAGCCACAAGAGGAGTGAAGTGCTACAGTGAAGGATCTTGATAAGGTAATAAATTTCCTTAAGAGTCTTCAGTTTTCTATGCTTAAACTAGAGTATTGAGTGTGGCAAAACTTGATTTGCTTTCCAACTCGTACCTTAGGATAGTGTGGAGACTACCCCTTACTACTTAAAGAGCTGGTTACACACTCTTATCATCATCTAGATCTTGGAATATCTAAGATTTCTTGGGGGAATTTGTTAGGCACACCCAAGGGTTGCTCAGAATCCCAGGATTCATTGCAAAACCAAGTTTCAAGGAGTGTTAGGTTGACCCCTTAGCCCAGTAGGATTTAGGCACTGGTCTTTAGTTTCCTTTTTCTCTTAGCATTTCAATTCACTTCCTTTTTTGTAATTGTTTTGGGTAACATGGGGTTTTATTTTTATATTTATTTAGATCTATTTTGTTTTTTTCCAAGTCTTGAGTCAAAGGGTTAAAATATTTTGGACTTGACTTTAGTTTGCAGAATGTTCATTTTCATACTCAGATCATAAGACATTTGACAATCTCTGTCCGTCCATTAAAAACTTGAGAAAGCTAACTCTATCTTACCTTTTCAAACACCTCTTTCACATCATTTATCAGTCATTGTATGCATGTGGAGAGTTTGGAGCTGATTTGACGAGTAAACTCAGCATGCTATTGATTTGGAGCTAATGTCAGAGGGGAATCCATTTTCCATTGCTGTCTACCTATCAGCTTCCAGATTGAAGAGGTCATTTACAGATTTATACCCACTCATTGGAGTTATCTGTTGCATGTTTACAGAAAATTTTCATAACTTTTATTTTATTTTTCTCAGAACTTTTATTCTATGTATCTCAGAGATTTTAATTATGTAATTTAATGTGATTTTGCACATTTACGCTATTACATGTAACAGAAATCAGCAAACTTGTATATTTGGCCTCTAATAGTTCATATTTCCATCATTTACATGAATTTCTTTTTTTTTTTTAAATTACATTTTGAATGTTATGTATTTCTAACTTTTTCCAAGTTGACTGAGTTTTCTGACTCAGCCCGGGTTGATTCCCAGTTTAACGGTTTGCCTAGTCCAATCTGATTTCAGGTTGATTGACTTTGTTTTGAATACTTGTCAATGGTAATAAACTATGAAGAATGGGAGTATTATAATAGGAAATACCATGCTAGCTAGAAAATTGTTTACTGTTTTATAACTAGATCATTAAGAATACTGATCTGAACATTGGGGTCAGATTTTGGTAACCTGAAAGTGTGCATTGATGTAATTATTATTCATACTATTTGACAGTGATTTTTATATTATTTGAACAGTTGATGAAGAACCCATCTACACCTCAACGATTCTGGCTATCTCTATTGAATGATTCTGTAAGCGTAGATTTCATCTTTCTTTGTCTCACTATATTATGTTGGTTCAGTTTAAATCATCTCTTCTAAGGAAATGTTTGAAAACCACTTGTGAATTGTCTTGTAGGTGGAGCTGCTTATGTGGCCAGATCATGCTTTAATCAATGTTGCTGAAACTAACCTGTTGTTAAACAAGTTGCAAGAACTGTCTCTAGCAAAGGTCCGAGGTGATTTGGAGGTTTCTCATAATGACGAGTCTCCTCAAGCTGTCCAGCATGTGAGGCTGGCACTTGCTACAAACCTTGGCCGTGCTATATTGCAAGAGTGAACACTGTTGATTTGATATATCAAGATCCTGTAAGTTGGCAATAATTTGTGAAGAGCATTTGATATAACCAAGGGCTCATATTTGTCAAATGCCAATGGAAATGGAGTGAACATCAAAGCTACATCTCAGTTTCTGTTTCCAGTAAATCAACGAGGGATATGGCTATTGTTGTACAGTTATTTATGGGGGCAGTGTCATTTAAGAGCCAATTTAAAGGAAAACGAGTCATGAAACTGCTATAGGCTGACATTAGAGACTGTTACATGCCTATTCCATTTGAAAGGCACCTTCACCAATTGATGTAATCACCAGTTTCTAAATATAGAGTGCAGACAAGTACATAGATTTTATCACTAGGTTTCTTGTTGCAGGGGAACCAAAATGCACCTTTACTAATTGATGTAATTACTGGTTTCTAAATATAGATCACAAACAACTACATAAATTTTATCGCTAAGTTTCTTCCTGCAGGGGGACTGACCAAAGTGTATGTAATGTTAGATGATCCAAAATACAGAAATCTTAGTTTAATAGTTAGAATATAATATTTAAGTATTTAGAATATTTCACTAAATATTGGAGACCTTTTAGAAATAGTGAATTGTTGTTAAAGATATGGCATCTAGAAATGTGTCCTTTCTTAGGCTCCAATTTAGGAAAATAGTTAGTAGATTTGTTAGGATAGCATTTAATATAAATGGACACTCGTTAATTAAATAAGTGATCCATAACTAAAATAAGTTAGCTTATTTAAAGAACATTCTCCTGCATGCAAGAATGTTGAGATTTTGAGTGTAAACTCTTGCAAATTTTCTATGTAAATTTTTTTTTCCTTGTTAATAAAATTTGTGTTTGAGGACATTTTTGCCATTATTGTGGTATCAGAGCAATGGTAATGCAACTGGTGTGAGGAACACATTCCAGCATAAAAAGCTATTGGAAAAATCCATTAAATTGGTCAGTGGTTAATTGGTATCCAAATTGTTCAGGGTTTTATTAAAGGAAAATAAATTTGATTATTTAGCTTTTAAATCTTGAAATTTAATTTCGCATTATCAATATTTTTTATCTATTTTTTTATATTTGAATATCCCCCAAGTCAAAAATGCGCAGCCAAGTGTGAGAGCTTTGTTGAAAGATTGATCGTTGTTTCTTTGTGAGTCTGATTGTTAGAAAATTTATAGATTATGAAAGAGATCACCGTTGGTTTGGAACTTGAATAGGTGAAGAACATATTAATTTTTGGATGTAATATGTTCTTTGTACTCAAGCCAATTGTAATGTTCCAAACTAGGAAAAATAGTGATATGCAAAGCAAACAATAAAAACACCATGAAATTAAATCAAACCATCAAACCACAAAATTGGCAACCAAACTGGACTGTTTACTCATTTTATTGAATGGGAAGAGGTGTACAACAAGGCGCTGGAATGTGTGCACTTGGGCTTGCTCTAGGCAAGCTAGCAAAAGCCCAAAATAAACAATAGAACACACTCCTCAAGTTTGCTAGTAATCCGGCCCAAGAGCTATGTTGTCACTGTCTAGAATGGTGGTGCTGCTTGGAATGATCTACTGTTAGAGCCTTCCCTGCTGCGTAGAAAATTCTGGGAAATTAATCCCAACCTTTACGCAAGAAACCCAGAATAACCAATGAAGGAATTGGCCAAATGTTGACCTCAAAATTTTGACCCAAATTCTTCTTAGCTCCACTAACTGCTGGATGAGTTGGGACCCTTGTTTGACCCCTCAGATCTGCCCAGAAAATTCTATAAAATTAAGAGCGTACTCCCTACCAAAAACCTTGAAAACCCCAGAAAGGGTTTCCCTTGGTTCCAACCTTCAAATATTGACCTTTCAAAGCTTAACTCTACTCCAAATACGAATTTTGTTGCTATCACTGCTCCTGTCAATCTCTGCACTCCCAACTCCAACAATCCTCCTCAAATGGCCCTCCAAATGATTTCCTAGCTCCCTAGCTCCAAAATCCATGGGATAATGTTACCCCAACGAATTTCACTCCAATGACTGCGCAGCCCTTGCGCTGTTGTTACTCTCCCTGTTCCGCGTCGCTGTTACTCCCCCTGCTTCGCGCTGCTGCTGGAACTCAGCCTCTTCGCTGTTACTCAACCTCCTGCTACTGTACTCAGCACTCTTGTTGCTACTTTCATGTTGTTGTAACTCAGCCCTTCTGCTGCTCCTTTACTCACCACTATAACTCGACCTCCTTGTTGTTACTTCCCCTTGCCGCTGTAACTTGACTTGCTATTGTTGCAACTCGACTCACTGTTGTTGGTACAACTTGGAACAAGTAGAATTCCCTCCTAGGGCTGACAATCAAAGTCCACCAAAGCAAGGGTTTAGATCTCTGCTTGAAGACACTTGTGTGCTAAACAACATAGTAACCCGGCTACGCAGGTCAAGCAACTAAGATTGAGTTCAATATGTGAAAAGATTAGATATCCAAATGAGGAGAGTTGCCTTATTTAGATTTTGTAGTGCACTTTGCCCTCCATCATGGGTCCCTCACTTAACCATCGATTTCCCCTCCATGCAAATTGAATTAGGGAATGCGTATTCCCCTAGAATGGGTGGCCCCCACGTATGCTTAACCACATCGAATTAACTTCTACCAAGTCTAGCCTCATAATGAAATCGAATGGGCCCCCATCACCTCCAAAATTAGCCCCAAAATGTTGAAATTAATATTGCTCCAAAATAATTTAGGAAGGGACACGACACTAATAGAGTTGAGGTCTTTAGCGGATCTCATTAATGTTTAAAGCATTGTTTAGCCGAAAAGAACATCGTTCAACAACGTCTAACTATCCCTCTTCTCCAAAGCTCCTGGTCACATGAATCCGAACAACAACATGGGACTATGGGTAACCTCACGGAATAGCAAGCCATTGGATAACAAGGAAATCTTCTGATGGTGTTCCCAGTTTTCGATCCAGGTCTGTGGATCAATCTCCACAGAGTTATATTATTCTTAGTTTCTGTTGGATCGATCGATAGTAACTGAACTCATCCTCATGAATGCAATTATTATCTGGGCTTCAATGACATTACTCTGATCTCAGATTCCAAGGACCGACCTGAAGTGAGTTAATTTCATCAATTGAATAGATTAGTTGGAGAAGAAAAACATTATTATTCCAGTGTGAAATCCCTGCAAGGTGAGCCGAGCAGAGGGAGATTTGTTAAAATTGGCAACTAGGGCCAAACTCCACCTTGAACAACTCATATGGTGGAGATGATATTTTTATTGAATTCCCCTTTTCGAGAGGTGTAGGATTGATCTAAGGATCATCTCATTTTGACAAGTACAAATGGAATTATGAATTTATTTCTTCTATGGACAAATTGTCAAGGTCAGCCAGAAGTCAATTGTAGGCTCATAAAGCCCAACCAACGTGTCTCTTCACCCTCAACGTTGTGTATATATAGAGGAGTCATTTTCCTCATTTGGTCACTCATCATTACACATCTTTCTCTCTTCATCTGATTGGATCGTACGAATTTCAAGCAACCCATTCTTCTCCACACGTGTAAAGAGTTGACTGGGTATTTTTGGTCTTTGTGTTGACCAAGTTGCAGCTAACTTTGACCAGTGTTGACTGGGCATTGTTTGACTTCATTTGACTGCAATTATTTGGGAGAATTTTTGTTTGGGCAAGCCACATATTTTGGCATAGAAACCAATATTTTTTGGGCAGTTTGACCAACATTGACTACAACCCTTTGACCACAGAAGTTGAGTGTGCATTGACCAAATTTTTCAGGACTGTTTTGGGCTTATTTGGACTATCTTTGGACGTTGAGTTCACTGGGTTTGATCGAGCAAAATTGGAGAAGAATTTTTGCTAGTTTGACCAATGTTGACTTTTTGGTTAGGGCATCTTATTGATTGCAGTTTGACTGGACACTTTTGACAGTGTTTGCAAGTTAATTTTGTATATTGTACTTGTTGAAGGAAATGTAAGTAGGTTCGGTTTTCATAAATGTACTTTTGATATTTGTATTTATTCAAGAAAATAAATATTATCTCTATAATACATGTCAATGAGTTTCTTGCTCATTGAAGTAGCTCTAGTACTTGTTAAAGTGGTATAGGTGAGTCAACGAGTCAAAAGAATTATGTTGAAGACCTTAAGGGAATGTTACACCATGTATATTTATGTACGAGAGTCAAAGAAGACACCTCCAAGCAAAGTCAAGCCTCCTAGTAATGGCACCAATAAATGAAGCAAATTGAAGCAAAGAAGACAAGTCAGCCTAAAGGAGGGACAATCCTCTATATATAAAGGTTGTCCACTCCTCCAACATCCCATTCATCTACCTCTGAAATCGGTGAAGTAAAGGAGCTGAGAAAAGGTGAGCGAAGGGTGAAGAAGGAGCCTCCAAGTGCAACGAAGAAGATAGAAGGGACAACAAAGATTTTGGCACTGTTCTAGGGCCAATACCAGTCACATGTGCGAAGGATAAAGAGGGTTGCCTGCGGTTATGACAACAACAACTTACATTCAAGCATATCTCATTGTTTGGGCTTGAATTTGGGCCTACAAGGCCTCCTATCCAAGCGAAGGAGGGTCTGCAAGCAAAGGAGAGAGGAACCATATTACATCAAGAAAACCTCTCACACGTGCAAAAAATAGGGCAATAGAACAATGCTACCAAGTCTGCATCTACACCTCAAGGAAGAGTTGATTTGGTCAAGGAGGAGGTAGGGATCATCACAAGGGAAGGGACTCATCACAAGTGTCTCTTCTAGAGCAAGTGCAACAAGGTACATCAATAATTGAAGGAAGAAAAAAGTGTCGGAAGGAGGACGAAGTGTCGGGGAATGAAGTTCTGAAAGGAGGAAGACAAAGTGCCAGGGAAACCAAGTGCAAAGAGGATGAAGGACTTGACTTATCCTTGGAGGATATTCTAGTCAAGGGTCTAGGGTTTGGCATTGATCAATAAGAAGCTTCAATAAGAGAAAACTTACCGAAGGGTTTTACTCTCTAGAGAAGAGAGGTTTTGATCCTGGTAGAGAGCCAACATCTTGTGTTCTTGTTCTTATGTTTTGTTAGCAGTTTGATGAAGCACACACACATGCATTAATAAGAAGAACAAGAAGATTAAGCTAACAAGACAAATTGTAAAAAGACTTCACAAATTGTTATCATGTCAAAAAGAATCATACTAAACCTAATTGCCCTAGATTCTTCAACAATACTCTCTCTCTCTCTGTTAAACTTTTGAAGAATAATAAGAAGATTTGAGCAAAGGGTTTTCCCCACATTGGGGTTTTTCCATGGTATCCGCCAAATATTGTGTCCTCTTGTCTTGGCCTGTCTTCTGCTTATTATTCATGTTCTATCTTCATTTACTATCATGTTAATGTGATTGCTAATCTGGAAATTGATATTCGGTTAATAAGAAAAATTGAAGTAACTTGCTCTTAAGCATAGAACATACCATTGTTATCTAAAATTAAAATGGAATCAGAGCTGAGGTAAAGACAAAGCCCTAGCAAGAGTGAGAAGAGAAATCACTGAGATTTGTTGGACAAGGACAAGATTCAATGGCCTCCTCTTCTTACTTCAAATCTGATGACAAACTCAATGATAAGTTTGATTATCATGCATGGAAGATATCTCTTAACTTGATTTTGGAAGAGCATGATGTTATGGACTATTTGTAGGGAAAGATTGTTGATCCTCCTTCAAATGCACCTGTTGTTGTTAAGACAAAGTACAAGAAAGTTGAAGTCAAAGTTAAGAAGATCATCAAAGATTCTATTCATAAGCATTTAGTTGCTTATATCTCTGATTTGAACACATATAAGAAGATGTATGACAAGTTGGTTAGCATGATCAATGCTAGCAATGCAAACAAAGTCCTCTTTTTCAAGAACAAGTTGAAGGACATAAAGGAAAGAAGAGGAGAAGATATCCAATCCTACTTCATGAGGATTACCGAAATCAAAAAATGATCTTTCAATTGGAGAAGTTATTCCTGATAGGGAGCTCATTCTCATTGCCCTTGGAGGTCTCTCTCGTGAATGGGATGTGTTCAACACTACTATCCTCAACAATGACCGGATTCCAGGTTTTGATGAATTGTTGACTAGATGTACTCAAGAAGAAACAAGGATGATAGAGAGAGGCATACCTTCAAATAGGAATGATCTTAATGTATTCTTCACTCATGCTAAAAAGAAGAATAATGCAGGTTCAAAGAAGCAATGTTAAGGAACTCTGATATTCAAAGATGGAAGAAAGGATAGATGCTTCATTTGTAACAGGTTTGGCCACTATGGTAGGGAGTGTCTTAATAAAAGGGATACACCTTGGGATGATGACAACAACAACCACAACAATTTCAGGGGCAACAACAATTAAAGAAATGTTCCCTCTACTCAACATGGAAATGGTCGACCTCCCAAAATATCAAGAAACTCTAGGTATGATGAATCTAATGTTGTAGATAACAAGAAAAAATAATTTTATCTTTATATCTGCCCTCTCTACTGCCTCTTCTTTGGATACCTTGGGAAATTGGTTGATTGATAGTGGTGCCTCAAGGTACTTCACTGGGAATAATGAACCTCTTTCAAATCTGATAGAAAATGAAACAAATTTGAAAATAATTCTTGGATACTGCCACCTATCCCATGAAAGGACTTGGGAATGTTACTTTTCAGTTGAATCAAGGTAACACCATTCATCTACAAGAAGTACTCTATGTACCTGATCTAAAGAAGAACCCGGTATCTATCTCGGCAATGGAGGACAAAGGATTCAAGGTGGCATTCATTGATGGAAAGGTACATGTCTGGAAAAGAAATTTCAAAGAAGCATTTACTCTTGGATTCAGGGTTGCTAGCCTATATCAAGTTGGATGAAGTCCATTGGGAGCTGTCTTGTGACACATCATTCTTGGAGACAATGCCACCTATCCTGTGAAAGCAGTTGGGAATGTTACTCTTCAGTTGAATCAAGGTAAAACCATTCATCTACAAGTACTCTATGTTCCCGATCTAAAGAAGAACCTAGTATATATTTTGACAATGGACAAAGGATTAAAGGTGGCATTCATTGATGGAAAGGTACGTGTTTGGAAAATAAATTTCAAAGAAGCATTTACCCTTGGATTCAAGGTTGATAGCTATTGAAATTTCTAAGTCCGACACAGTAGAAATTTCTACTACATTATCGGGTTTATTTCACCTACTAGTTTATTCCTTAACAAGTCATTTATTCATATAAATACTGAAAATAAACACAAATGCAACCTCAACTCATATATAGATCATCAACTGAAATAATAGGAAAGCACACAAGGGACGTCGTTATTTTTGGACAATCATCCCCGAAAAAACACAATGCAGGAAAACCGATGTAACAGTTCTGAGGGTTTTATTATTATGCAGATTTCTTGAGTATAACTAGGGTGCCAAACTGGCTCACCCAACAGAGATTTTATACAGCAGTAATACCTCTTCTCGGAAGTAGATATTCAGCTTCTTGGCACTAGTCTGCCTTGTGAAAATCATTCTGACGCTTCTCCAAGGCTCTATGTTAGCCCCGCTAGCCTCTGCGTAGCTCTGGAACCACCTGCATCAGTTCTCTGCCTCTCCGTGTTAGCTCTCTGGCCTTCTTCGTCACCCACGCAAGCCCCTCAGCCTCTGTGCAGTTTCTAGCTGTCTCTGCATAGCCTCCTCAGTCATTGCGCTGACCTTTTGGCACTATCTCTGCCTCTCTGTATGTACTCACTGCCCTTTTCTCAGGAACCCCGCTCCAGAAAATCGAACTGACTGATCAATCTTGGTGTATCTCCAACTGACTCTCAAGCCTCCTCTTATACTTTTCTTATTGAGTCTTAAACGATTGAGATTAAGTTCATAATCAACGGCTAAGATTAGATTTGGCATGATCCGTATCATTTAGAATATTCTTACCCAGTTTTATATTAATACCCATTAATATTGTAATTTTCCTAAGTTTAGACTTAGGAACCCCATAAAAAATATTAATTATTTTAATATCTCTCTAACCGGGTGGAATTTCCCAAACCATTTCTGGGTCTTGGAGATTTCATGTGCTTTAGCCTCTCCACTAATTTCCATGGCTAGAGCACATCTGATACTACCCCAAATCAACGCTCCCTCTTAGCGAGGAATGTGCTCTAGTAATGCTCCACCATTGAACATCACACTGATCCTTTCACACCGGTACCTGTGCTGATGCTTGGCCTACTGCCCAACATCCATTGCACTACTGCTTCCTGTACTACTGCCCTTGGCTCTACCATTGCTATTGCTACATTTGTACTGTAGCTCCCTCTCAACATGCTGCCCATGCTTCCCATAGCACTGCCACTGCTAACTATTACATTGCAACTCAGTTACCGAGAAATACATAACTGATCTACCCAATCATTGACTTCCTTGTCAGTCCGGAAGCCTCTTGATGCTGAAGCCACCTCTGCTACTATCCTGTGCTCCCTCTTCTGTCTCTACGCTCCTGCAGACACCTCTATGCCTGTCGCACTACTGCAACCACCTCTGTGCCTCTCTGCACTGCTACAACCATCTTTGTGCCTCTCGCACTGCTGCAACTCGCACTGCGCCGCTACAGACCTCTGCACTCTAGCACTGCCTTGTCACTCCATCGCATCTTGCTTCTACTGACATCTATCATCCTGCTACTGTCATTTGGGGCTCCCATAGCCAGATATGATGCAAGAGTTTGGGTACCTCAAGGATTATGCCTCTCATCTTATGTAGTCCTCCTGATTACAACTCGATGTCACCCCACCTCTTCTCTAGAGGTGCATGAGCTCTCATGGCATAGTCATCATCAGTCTCGACTTCTTTCTCTGCCTTAGCCGGAACTGCCTTAGAGTTAGAAGCCTCTCCCTTATTCTTCTTCCTGGGACACTAGGTTTCATAATGACCTAGCTCCCCACAATGGAAGCACTTCACCTTGGAGATGTCCTTCTTCTTCCTCTTCCCCTGTTGTCCCGCAAATGCCAGAGCCCATCCTCCTCCTCGCCTTGGTCAACCGTCTGATCTCTTCTTGGTGAATAGCTACCCACATCTCTTCCCATCCTGGGAGATTAGCTCTGCCCAAAATGTTTTGGACAAATATATCCCAATCCTCAGAGACTGCATTCAGAGCGGTCCTCATCATGAAGTCTTGATCCCGTGTGGCCCCTATGGAAGTAAGTTGGTTCTGAATCTCCTGCAATCTTAGGAGGTATAGATCTATCTGCTCCCCCTTCTACATCTGATACAACTGCAGTTGATTCTCTAATAGCATCTTCCGCTGCACGGAAGTGCCCTGATACAATGTCATCAAGGTATCCCACATCTCCTTTGTCATGTTCTTTTCGGCAATATGTGGTACGACATGATCCTTGAGCACTTTGCCTTCGCCATTGCCTCCTCATACTTCTCATTATCAGATGGGTCTACTGGGATAGCCATGGTTCTCAAGGCGAAGCCCTTGATTCGATGTCTATCCAGAACAGGACCCTGGCCTTCCAAATAACAAAATTGGAGGCCCCGTCCAACCTGTCTTGATCTCTCAGTCCATTCATTTCCATCTTCGCTCCTCTTCCGGACTCCCTGTGAGTCTTAACTTCCCTCTTGGAATCTCTCCTAGACTCCCTCTGAGTCTCGATTTCCTTGCTGGAAATCTTCACGCCAACTGTCGATCCACTCCTCTCTAATCCTCTTTGCAATTGCAACACGGATCTGGATTTCTTGGCTAGAAATACGTCAAGGCAACGACTCCCTCTACCTTGGTTTTGTCCCATTAGGTATTGTTCTGCTTCAACAACAACAACACCCAACCAGCTTCCTAATACACAATCTTCAACAACAACACCCAACCAACTTCCTAATACACAATCTTCCCATAGCTCCCTATGCCCCAGAAATTGAAGAAACTGAGTCTTCCAACTCTGCGCAATCCCGACAAAGGTTGAATCACTCCTCTGGCCAACTGCGTCAAGCCTACTTGACTAAGTAGGATGAGGTGGCTCTTTGTGAGCCTCTTTTGCCTCTCTGCCTTTGCGCTGGCCTTCTCTCTGGCTTGAAATGATGACACAGACCCTCTGCATCACTCTTTCTCTGCTGCTTTCTTCTTAGGAGCAACTCTGTCTCTCGGGACAACTGCTACTACCGTGAATACTTTTGATTATGTTGGTGCCTTTAGTCCTCCTATGATCTGCAATGCTTTGATACCATGTTGAAATTTCTAAGTATGACATGTTAGATATTCCTACTGCATTATCTAGTTTATTTCACCTACTTGTTTATTCTTTAACAAGTTATTTATTCATATAAATACTGAAATTAAACACAAATGCAGTCTCAACTCATATACATATCATCAACTGAAATAATAGACAAACACACAAGGAACACCGTTATTTTTTGGAAAATCGTCCCCAAAAAAACCCAATGCGGGAAACCGATGTAGCAGTTCTGAGGGTTTTATTATTATGCAGATTTCTCGAGTACAACTAGGGTGCCAAACTGGCTCACCCAACAAAGATTTTTACACGACAGTGATACCTCTTCTCGGAAGCAGATATTCAGCTTCTTAGCACGAGTCTGCCCCACAAAAATCCCTCCGACGCTTCTCCAAGGCGCTAGCCTCTGCGTAGCTCTTGAACCACCTACACCAGCCCTGTTAGCCTCTGCGTAGCTCTGGAACCACCTACATCAACCCTCTACCTCTGTGTCATCTCTCTGGCCTTCTGCGTCACCCACACAGGCCCCTCAGCCTCTACATTGTCTCTAGTTGTCTCTGCATGGCCCCTGTTGCCTTTGCGTGGCTCCTGTTGCCTCTGTGTAGCCTTCTTAGTCACTACGCTGACCTTCTAGCACTATCTTCGCCTCTCTGCTATGTACTCACTGCCCTTCGCTGCAACTCAGATCAGTTGTTCGAATTTCCTCAGCAAACCCCGCTCCAAAAAATCGAACTGACTGGTTAATCTTGGTGTATCTCCAACTGACCCTCAAGTCTCCTCTTATATTTTTCCTGTTGAGTCTTCAACGACCGAGATTAAGTCCCTAATCAACGGATAAGATTAGATTTGGCTTGATCCATGTCATTTAGAACATTCTCACCCAATTTTATATTAATATCCTCTAATATTTTAATTTTTCCTAAGTTTAGACTAGAACCCCATTAAAAATATTAATTATTTTAATATCTTTCTAACCATGTGGAATTTTCCCAAACCATTTCTGGGTCTTGGATATCTCATGTGCTTTAGCCTCTCCACCAATTTTCATGGCTAGAGCATATCCGATGCTACCCCAAATCAACAATAGCCTATATCAAGTTGGAGGAAATCCATTGGAAGGTATATCTCATGACACATCTCTTCAATCTATATTATGGCACCAGAGGTTTGTTCATCTATATTATAATGCCCTACTCGATGCAAGGAAGATGGTGACGGGTAAGCCTGAATTTAAAGAAGAACATGAAGGGTTTTGTCAGGGATATGTCGAAGGAAAACATACAAGGGGACCATTTCCCTCAAGTGATAGTAAGACTACCGATATTTTGCAATTGGTTCATTTTGATCTATTTGGTATGTTTCCCATAACATCTTTGGGAGGATATTTATATTATTCTATCTTTATGGATGTCTTTTCTCGCAAAACTTGGATTTATTTCTTGAAGAAGAAGGACAAAGTGTTCACATGGTTCCTCTCTTTCAAAGCCTTGGTCGAAAATCAAACAGGGAAGGAGATCAAAATATTGAGGACCGATAATGGAACCAAATATGAATCAAATGAGTTCAATGACTATTGTAGAGACGCTGGCATTAAGAGGGAGACTACTACCACATATACTCATGAGCAAAATGGAGTTGATAAAAGAGAGAATCGTTCCATTATAGAAACCACATGTGCCATGCTTCATGATCAAAGCCTTCTGAAGTTTTTATGGGGAGAAGCTGCCAACACTATCGTGTATGTTCAAAATAGATGCCCTCATCAAGCATTGGACTCCAAAACTTCTAAGGAAGTTTTCATCTGTAAGACCCTGATGTTTCTCATTTTAGAATTTTTGATAGCCCCGTGTATTTTCATGTGCCGAAAGAAAAGAAAAGCAAATTGGATGCATCTGGGAAGAAAGGAACATTTGTGGGCTACAGTGAAACTTCAAAGGCATATAGAATCTATGTGCCTGGTCAAAGAGAAGTGGAGATAAGTCATGATGTCATCTTCGATGAAGATGTCACCCTTGGGAAAATTAGGAACCTTCCTATTCCAAGGAAGGACAAAGAAACAGATACATGAAAGCAGGGAGAACCACCGGATGAGCCGATGCCCAATGTTGAAGAACCGATGGATCACATTGATCCACCTCCTCATGAGCCCTCCTTAAAAAAGATACTCTCATGGTTTAGGGACACTCTTGAAGATGTTGCGAGACATATTGCACCAAGGGTACTTAACTGAATAGGTACCAAGGGTACTTAGCTACCATGAGCACTATTGTTCAAACTGAGCCTTGCACATTCGAAGAAGCTATGAACCTTTACTTTAAGGTTGAAAATTCCAAACTTGGTTCTTCATAGCTATGAAGAACCAAGTTTGGAATGTGCAAGTTCCAAACTTGGTTCTTCGAAGCTATGAACCAAGTTTGGAAGAGTATGAGTCAATTATAAAAATGATGTCTGGGATGTGGTCTGTAGACCCAAGGACAAATCTGTTGTCACTTCGAAATGGCTCTACAAGATCAAGCATGGAGCTGATGGAAGTGCTACAAAGTTCAAGCCCAGGTTTGTTGCACGAGGCTTCTTTTAAAAGTAAGGTGTGGACTATGATGAAATATTTGCACCTATTGCCTGATATACCACCATCCGTTCGATCACTGCCCTTGCCGCCTCTCAAGGATGTAATTTACATCAAATGGATGTCACGACCGCCTTCTTGCATGGTTCACTTAAGGATCAAGTCTATGTAGAACAACCCGAGGAGTTCGAAGTTATAGATCGAAAGACACATGTATGTAGGTTGAAGAAAACCCTCTACAGATTGAAGCAAGCTCCCCGGGCTTGGTATGAGAGGATCGACAGTTATCTGATGAAGTTGGGTTTTACAAGAAGTGAGGCTGATCTGAACCTTTACTTTAAGGTTGAAAATGATAGACCTCTCATCTTGGTACTTTATGTGGGCGATCTCTTTCTTATGGCTACAAACTCTCTTATTTATCAATGCAAGAGCGAGTTGGCTTCCGAATTCGAGATGAAGGACCTAGGATTGATGCACTACTTTCTAAGCTTAGAGGTCTGGCAAAAGCCAGGTGAGATTTTCCTTTCCCAAGGAAAATATATTGTGAAGCTACTTGAAAGATTTGGAATGGTGGATTGTAAGTCCCTGACTACTTCGATGGACCTTAACTTCAAGAAATTATGCGAAAGTGTTGTTGGGCCCGATTTCGGAAACCCTTCTGAGTATCATCAACTCGTCTAGGCCCTGATGTTCTTGGTGAACTCCTATCTGGACATATGCTTTGCAGAGAATACATTGAGTCAATTTATGGTTGAGCCTCATCACATACATTGGATTGCTGCCAAGAATCTTTTGAGATACCCCGGGGCACAATCACCTATGGATTGAGATAGACTGTTGGGAATTTGAGGCTCCATGGTTATTCTGATGCTGATTGGGCAAGCAATGTGGTGGATCATAAGAGCACATTTGAATGTTGCTTCTCACTAGGTTCTGCTTCGATATCCTAGATGAGAAGGAAGTAAAAATCAGTTGCTTTGAGCACAACTGAGGCCGAATATATTGATGTTAGTATGGCCTCTTGTGAAGTTGTTTGGTTAAGGAAGCTCTTTAGTGAGTTGTTTGGGCATGTGCTAGATACCACCGTGATCTACTGCAACAACCAAAGTGGGATTCGTCTTTCTGAGAATCCTGTGTTTCATGACCACTCTAAGAATATTGATATCAGGTACCACTTTATCTGGGATGTGGTACAACAGGGAGCAATAAGGCTCCATCACATTGGCACTGATGAACAGGGAGCAAATATTCTTACGAAACTCCTAGGAAAGGTCAATTCCTTAACCTTCCATGAACGACTTGGAGTCATGAAGAGACCCTCTTATGAGGGTCCCGTTTGAGTTGGATATTGAGCTCTGGGAGCTTCGGGGGGTTTGGGGGTACTCCTTGGAGTTATGAGCGACCATAGGGTAAGTGGTTCACCTTCCCCTAGTGGTGCGCTATGTACAAGGTGAGTGGTTCACCTTCTCTTGTGATACCCCATGATGGTTGATATATGCATAGGATGAGTGGTTCACCTTTTCCTGTGGATACATGCTACCCATGCAGTTTGAGGCTCATGGGAAGTACCTCTCATCTAGCCAATGAGTTTTGAAATGAGGATAGGGACCATAGTACTACCGATGGACACATCATGTACTACTGTGATCCCTATGCTAAGATGTTTGATATTGATCTGGGATCAATAGAGACTGACTTCGGGTTAGTGGAGAGTGGTATGATACAGTCTCGATCATTTCTTCTTCATTATTTCTTCATGGTTCAACAGAGCAGGGATGACAGGGATGGTACATTTTGACAGATGGTTTGGCAGGTGGAGTTCTCCCTAGTTGAGAGGGAGTGTTAAAATTGGAAATTAGGGCCAAACTCCACCTTAAACAGCTCATATGATGGAGATGATATTTTTATTGGATTCCTCTTTCCGAGAGGTGTAGGATTGATCTAAAGATCATCTCATTCTGACAAGTACAAATGGAATTATGAATTTATTTCTTCTATGGACAAATTGTCAATCTCGGCCAAAAGTCAAATGTGGGCTCATAAAGCCCAACTGACCTGTCTCTTCACCCTCAACGTTGTGTATATATAGAGGAGTCATTTTCCTCATTTGGTCACTCATCATCACACATGTTTCTCTCTTCATCTGATTGGGTCGTATGAATTTCAGGCAGCCTGTTCCTCTCCACACGTGCGAAGAGTTGACTGTATATTTTTGTTCTTTGCGTTGACCGAGTTGCAGTGAACGTTGACCAGCATTGACCAGGTAGTGTTTGACTTCATTTGACTGTGATTTTTGTGGGAGAATTTTTGTTTGGGCAAGTTGCATATTCTGGCACAGAAACCGAGATTTTTTGGGCAGTTTGACTAGCGTTGACTACAGCGCTTTGATCGCAAAGTTGACTGTGCATTGACCAAGTTTGACCAGATTTTTCAGGACTATGTTGGATGATTTGGACTATCTTTGGAGGCCGAGTTGATTGGGTTTGGCCGAGCTAAATTGGAGAATAATTTCTGTTGGTTTGACCAGCTTTGACTTTCTGGTTAGGGAATCCTGTTGACTATAGTTTGACTGGACAATTTTGACAGTGTTTGGGCAAGTTAATTTTGTATATTGTACATTCTCTCTCGGCTGAACATCTGAAGAATAATAAGAAAATTTGATCAAATGATTTTCCCCAAATTGGGGTTTTTCCCCGACATCTACGAAATATTGTGTCCTCTTGTCTTGGATTGTCTTTTGCTTATTATTTATGTTCGATTTGCATTTACTATCATGTTACTGTGATTGTTAATTTGGAAATTGATATTGGGCTAATAAGAAAAATTGAAGTAAATTGCTCTTAAGCAAAGAACATACTATTGTTATCTAAAGTTAACAAGATTGTACCAAAAAAAACCAACTGGACATGACGCACCGAAGAAAGTCAATTGAAAGCACGCTAGTAGTTTAATTCCACACAGGGATCAACGATGTGAAGACTTCCAACATGTGAGCTTGTGTCAACCACATGGGTATAAACTTTTAAAAATATCTCCAACAAAAAATATTTTCATGAATCATATGGATTTATATTTTAAGGCTTGAAACGTTAATTCACTTTTTAAAGTGATATCATAAAGGCTAATTCACTTTGTAAAGTGACTTTATTTTAATGGAATTTTAAAAAGGATGATCATTAAAGTTTTGTAATGGAGTAATAATGTGTGTTTTTTTTGTTGGAGTGATAAGTGAGTCGAGTAATTTTTCTGCGGTAATTGATTTTTATAATGGAGAGAAGGTATATATGTTAAAATTGGCAACCAGGGCAAAACTTCATGTGGGTTATCTTATTCATGGCTGATAATATTTTTATTAGATTCCTCTCGTCGAGAAGTGTAGAATTGATATAAAGATCATCCAATTCCGATAAGTATTCATGGAGATATGAATTTATTTTGATTATGGAATTATTATCAAGCCGACCTACAACTCATGTAGGCTCAGAAGCCCAATAGTCGCATCTATTCACCCACCAACGTTGTGTATAAATATAAGAGGACTTTTCCTCATTTAGACTCACTCATCTCATCACATCTCTCTCTCTCTCTACTGCGCAGATATGAGTCTCTTCTCTACTGCGCTGAAATGGGTCTCTCTCTCTCACACATGTGAAGCCGGAAGCTGTTGAATTTGAAGCTGCAACTGCAGATGTAAAGATTGACTTGCGTGGCCTAGAAGATCTCCTCTTTGGAACTGCGTTGTAGGTTCATCTAAACCTCCTTTGAAAGCCGCAACTTTTGGTGGTGGAATGAAGTCAATCCGACGAACGGTTTGCAAGATATCGACTGCCCTAGTTTGAAGCCGGAAACTGCTGAAATTGAAGCTGCAACTGCAGAATTAAAGATTGAATTGCGTGGCCTAGAAGATCTCCTCTTTGGAACTATGTTGTAGGTTCATCTGAACCTCCTTTGAAAGGCGCAACTTTTGGTGGTGGAATGAAGTCAATCCGACGAACGGTTTGCAAGATATCGACTGCCCTAGTTTGAAGCCGGAAACTGCTGAAACTGAAGCTGCAACTGCAGAAGTAAAGATTGACTTGCGTGGCCTAGAAGATCTCCTCATCTGAACTGCGCTGTAGGTTCATCTGAACCTCCTTTGGAAGCCGAAACTTTTGGTGGTGGAATGAAGTCAATCCGACTGTCGATTTGTGAGATATGGTCTGCCCTAGTTTGATAATAAAGCCACTAATGTTGATGCTACTGATCTAGGGTTTGCTACTGCTGATATGAATCAGATTTATTGTACTATTTCTCTCTGCTGAATTATTGAAGATAAAAGAAGATTTGATCAAAGGGTTTCCCCATACATTGTGGGGTTTGTCCCTGGCTAGCCGCCACATCTTGTGTCTCTTGTCTTGGCTTGTTTTCTGTCGATCGTTTAATGTTCTATCTGCACTTTACTTTATGTACATGTGATTGCTAATCGGTGGAATATAATAAGAAAAAGAAGTAAACTGTTATAAGCATACAACATACCATAACTTAACATGGTATCGGAGCTGAGGTGAAGACAAAGCCCGAGCAAGAGCAAGAGCAATCATTGAAGAGAAGATTGGCAAGGCTATCCTAAAAGAACTATGGGGTCCTCAACACTCTTTCCTGCCGAAGACAAGCTCCATGAGAAAGCTGACTATCACGGATGGAAGATGTCTATCGATCTAACCCTTGAAGATCAAGGAGTACTGGACCATGTAAGAGGCAATATTGTTGAGCCTTCATCAAATGCATCTGTTGCTGCCTGGAACAAATGGAAAAATGGAGAAGTCAAAACAAAGAAGATCATCCAAGACTCTATCGACAAGCGCTTGGTGGCCTACATCTTTGATCTAGACACCTCCAAGGAAATCTACGACAAACTGGTGAGTTTATTTAAAGTTAATGATGCAAATCAAGTTTTGTTTCTTAGAAATAAGTTGAGGGAAATCAAGAAGGGTAAAGATGAAAGTATGCAAGCATACTTCTTAACAATCACCGAGATCAAGAACGATCTCCTATTTATTGGGGAAACCATTACTGACAGAGAAATGGCACTCACAACTCTCGGAGGATTACCATTTGAATGGTATGTGTTCAGGACTACTCTTCTGAACAATAATGTAATTCCTAGTTTTGAGGAATTAATGGCTAGATGCAGTCAAGAAGAAACAAGGGAAGAAGTGCAAGAAATGCCCATGCCTAAAGGTCCTCCTGATGCAAGTCACTATGTATGAGATCATGAGAATCATGATGAATGAGATCATGGACATAAAGGGCAACATGAGATCATGGACATATAGGATAGCATGATGATGATGCACACTAGTTTGAGCAGCATTATGATGGATAAAATCATGGACATGGGCAGCATGATGATAATCATGATTAGAGAAGCATGGTATAGTATGCAGTGGTGCAACTCGAAATCCCTCTGATGGCAATCAAAGGAATGACAAATTCAACAACAAAGGTAAGAGGAGAGCTGGGAATCAAGGAAGAGGACAAGCATTCAAGAAGGCTAGAAAGTCCAGGATGTATTAAATGCACCTGACCTCAAAAGGAACCTAGTGTCCATCTTGGCAATGGAAGACAGAGGCTACAAGGTAACCTTTAGCAATGGCAAGGTATGTATATGGAAAAATAATGTTAAAGATGCCTTTACTCTTGGGTTTAGTGTTGATTCATCATATCAGGTCGATGGAAGTCCGCTAGGTGTCATGTCTTGTGACACAACTCTTCAGTCCGAACTTTGGCATCAAAGGTTTGCCCACCTTCATTACAGAGCTCTACTTGGTGTAAAACAAATGGTGATAGGGATGCCCGAATTCCAAGTAGAGAAAGAAGGTGTATGTCCGGGATGTGTCGAAGGAAAGCTCAAAAGGGGACCGTTCCCCTCAAGCCAAAGCAAGACCTCCGAGGTATTTCAGTTGGTTCACTCAGGCATATCTGAGGTTGGCATTAAGAGGGAGACTACTACACCACATACTCTTGAGCAGAATGGTGTGGCAGGAAGGAAGAACCACACGATGATGGAAGTTGTCCGGGCCATGCTACATGATCAAAGACTTCCAAAGTTTCTATGGGCTGAAACTACAATCACCGTCGTATATGTACAAAATTGATGCCCTCATCAAGCATTGGGTTCCTAAACTCCTGAAGAAATGTTCACCACCGGTCAAAGGGAAGTCGTGATTAGTCATGATGTCACCTTTGACAAAGATATGGCTCTCAGCAAGGTGGACAATCTGCTGACTTTGAGTAGCTCTTAAGAAGCTGACACCAGGGAACCGAAAGAAAAGGATGATGAATCAATGCTTGATGTAGAAGAACCCATGGATCCGATTGATCCTCATTCACATGAGCCTTCCTCTTCTAGGAAGACGCCTTCATGGCTTAGGGGGATACTTGATGATGCTGAAGGACATGCTGCACCCTGAGGAACCTTCCATCAAAGTAAGAAACTTAACAGGTATCAGGGATACCTGACCATCATGAGCACGATCATACAAAATGAACCTTCATCATTCTCAGATGTCATCAAGCATTAACTATGGAAGGATGCTATGACCATAGAATATGAGTCTATTATGGAGAATGATGTCTGGGAAGTAGTTCCCAGACCCTGGACAAGACAATTGTTACTTCAAAATGGCTTTACAAGATAAAGCATGCAAAAAATAGAAGTATGGAAAAGTATAAGGTTCATTTTGTTGCTCGTGGTTTATCCCAGAAGGGAGGTATAGACTATGATATTTGCACCTGTTGCCAGATATACGACCATCTGCTTGATCATAGCCCTTGTGGCTTCACAAGGATGGAACCTACATCAGATGGATGTTAAGACCGCATTCTTACATGGTTCTATCAAAGAAGAGGTCTATGTGGAGCAACCTGAAGGATTTGAGATTTATGATTGAAAATCTCATGTATGCAGGTTGAAGAAGGCTCTCTATGGGCTGAAGCAAGCACCCTAAGCATGGTATGAGAGGATCGATAGCTACTTGATGAAGCTGGGATTCACTAGGAGTGAAGCTGATCCTAACCTTTACTTTAAGGTTGAAGATGACAAGCCTCTCATACTGGTGTTGTATGTGGATGACCTCTTTCTAACAAGTGCAAACCCTCTCATTCACAAATGTAAGAGGGAGATGGCTTCTGAATTTGAAATGAAGGACCAAGGACTTGAAGTGTGGCAGGAGCCAAGGGAAATTTTCCTATCTCAAGGAAAATATGTGGCAAAGATATTGGAAAGATTTGGTATGATGGACTGCAAGCTTGTGACTACCTCGAGGATCTTAACTTTTAGAAGTTATATGGTAGTGATGTCAGACAAATGCCTCTGAGTTTCAAAAACTCATTTGCATTGATGTTCTTGGTGAACCTCCGTCTGAACATATGTTTTACAGTTAGCACTGTGAGCTCATATTTGGTTGAGCCTCACTGGATTGATGCCAAGAATCTTCTGAGATGTCTTCAGGACACAATCTCTCATGGATTAAGATACACTGTCGAAGATGTGAGACTACTTGGATATACTGATGTTGATTGGGTAGGCAGTGTGGTAGACCGTAAGAGCACTTCCGGGTACTGTTTCACCTTGGGATCTTCTTCGATATCCTGGATGAGCAGGAAGCAGAAGTCGGTAGCTTTGAGCACCGCCGAAGCAGGATATATTGTTGCTAGCATATCCTCGTGTGAGGCAGACTGGTTGCGAAAGCTCTTCAGTGAGCTGTTTGGATTTACATTGGATACCACTGTGATTCTCTATAACAACCAGAGGTGGGATTCAATTATTGAGGAATCCCGTATTCGTCAATTGCTCTAGCAGATAGACATCATCTGGGATATGGTAAGTTGATGAGCAAGGAAGCTCCATCACATTAAGATGATGTACAGGTTGATACACCTTGTGAAAGCCCCGAGGAAAGATCTAATCTGTGATTTTCCAAAACGACTTGGAGTCGGCAAGAAACCTTTGTACAAGGGTCCTGCATGTTGCATACATTGAGCTCTGGGAGCTCTAAGGGCTTGCGGTTCCTACTGGAGCAACATATGACCACAGGGTGACTCACCCTCCCCTGGTGGTGCACACTGGAACAAGATTATTCGCTCTCTTGTGGGACAAGATGATTCGCTCTCTTTTGGAACAGGATGATTCGATCTCCTGTGTAGCAGGATGATTAGTTCTCCTGTGAGGCCTAGATTGATGTGTTCTCCATGGCAGCCTGGATTGATGTGTTCTCCACGGCGATTGTAGCAGGATTGATGTGTTCTCCTGTGAGGCCTGGATTGATGTGTTCTCCATGGCAATTGTAGCAGGATTGATGTGTTCTCCTTTGAGGCCTGGATTGATGTGTTCTCCATGGAAATTGTAGCAGGATTGATGTGTTCTCCTGTGAGGCCTGGATTGATGTGTTCTCCATGGCAATTGTAGCAGGATTGATGTGTTCTCCTGTGAGGCCTGGATTGATGTGTTCTCCATGGCAATTGTAGTAGGATTGATGTGTTCTCCTGTGAAGCCTGGATTGATGTGTTCTCCATGGCAATTGTAGCAGGATTGATGTGTTCTCCTGTGAGGACATGATTGATTAGTTCTCTTGTCGAGGCATCCTACCCATGCAGTCTGGGACTCATGGGAAGTACCTCTCATCTGATCAATGAGCAGGGAAATGAAGTTAGGGACCATAGTAGTACCGATGGACGCATCGTTGTAACTACCGTACTCCCTACGCTAGGATGACCTCCATTGATCTGGGATCAATGATACTGGTCTGGGACCAGTGGTAGGAGTTGTACCATACTATGACGCTGACTTCGGGTCGGTTGAGACTGGTCTGGGATCAGTGGTACATACTCTGAGACTGACTTTGAGTCAGTGGAGGATGATATTGTTCTGGGACCATTGGAGTTGTATTCACTATGACGCCGACTTTGGGTTGGTTGAGACTGGTCTGGGACCAGTGGTACATACTCTAAGACTGACTTTGAGTCAGTATGATACATCCTCGATCATTTCTTCTTCTTCATAATTCGGACAAAAGCAGAGCAGAACAGAACAATGCAAGAGCAGAGCATAACAGAGCAAAACAGTACAGATCAGTGCAGGCAGAACAGGCAGAATAGAGCAGAGCAGGGCAAGGGTCAGGCTGTACAGGGCAGTGCATTTGATGGATGAATAGTAACGACCGATAGACAGATTGCAGATGAAGTTCTCCATGGTTGAGAGGGAGTGTTAAAATTGGCAACCAGGGAAAAACTTCATTTGGGTCATCTTATTCATGGCTGATAATATTTTTATTAGATTCCTCTCGTTGAGAGGTGTAGGATTGATATAAAGATCATCCAATTCCGATAAGTATTCATGGAGATATGAATTTATTTTGATTATGGAATTATTATCAAGCTGACCTACAACTCATGTAGGCTCAAAAGCCCAACAGTCGCATCTATTCACCCACCAACGTTGTGTATAAATATAAGAGGACTTTTCCTCATTTAGACTCACTCATCTCATCACATGTCTCTCTCTCTCTACTGCGCAGATATGAGTCTCTTCTCTAATGCGCTGAAATGGGTCTCTCTCTCTCTCACACATGTGAAGCCGGAAGCTGTTGAATTTGAAGCTGCAACTGCAGAAGTAAAGATTGACTTGCGTGGCCTAGAAGATCTCCTCTTTGGAACTGCGCTGTAGGTTCATCTGAACCTCCTTTGAAAGCCGCAACTTTTGGTGGTGGAATGAAGTCAATCCGACGAATGGTTTGCAAGATATCGACTGCCCTAGTTTGAAGCCGGAAACTGCTGAAACTGAAGCTGCAACTGCAGAAGTAAAGATTGACTTGCGTGGCCTAGAAGATCTCCTCTTTGGAACTGCGCTGTAGGTTCATCTGAACCTCCTTTGTAAGGCGCAACTTTTGGTGGTGGAATGAAGTCAATCCGACGAAGGGTTTGCAAGATAGACTGCCCTAGTTTGAAGCCGGAAACTGCTGAAACTGACGCTGCAACTGCAGAAGTAAAGATTGACTTGTGTGGCCTAGAAGATCTCCTCATCTGAACTGCGCTGTAGGTTCATCTGAACCTCCTTTGGAAGCTGAAACTTTTGGTGGTGGAATGAAGTCAATCCGACTGTCGGTTTGTGAGATATGGTCTGCCCTAGTTTGATAATGAAGCCGCTAATGCTGATGCTACTGATCTAGGGTTTGCTACTACTGATATGAATCAGATTTATTGTACTATTTCTCTCTGCTGAATTATTGAAGATAAAAGAAGATTTGATCAAAGGGTTTCCCCACACATTGTGGGGTTTGGTCCTGGCTAGCCGCCACATCTTGTGTCTCTTGTCTTGGCTTGTTTTCTGTCGATCGTTTAATGTTCTATCTGCACTTTACTTTATGTACATGTGATTGCTAATCGGTGGAATATAATAAGAAAAAGAAGTAAACTGTTATAAGCATAGAACATACCATAACTTAACAATATATTTTTCTATATAATAGTTTTTATTTTTGGAGTGATAATGGACTTTGTAATATTTGTGGAGAAATAGGGTTTTTTGCTTCTTCTTTTTTGTTTTTTTGTTTTGTTTTGTTTTGTTTTGGTTTGTAATTTGGAGTAATAAGGTGTGATTTTTGTCACTTTGGAGTGATAAGGGGTTATTTGTAATTTTTGGAATGTTTATTTTTGTAAAATTTGTAAATTTGGAGTAATAAGGGGTAATTTTGTAATCTGTAAATTTGTGGTGATAAAATTGTAACTCGGAGTAATTTTTTACTTTGAGGGGGGTTAGAGTCATTTTTTGAGGCAAAATTTGCAAGAGCATTGTAAATAGTCAAATTTCAAAAGTTTCTTTGGAAAAATTTCAGAAAAGTTGTCTATGGCCAAGTGCAAAGCTCAATCACTTTTCTTCTTTAACGATTATATGAAGGTCAAGGCCATGCCCCGATAGATCGTTTTTTGTGTGGCGTTTTGCATATGGTGTGTTGCTCATCTTCTTTTTCTGCGACATGATCCAATTTGGTGCTTACATTTACTTTTACAATGTCAAAGTTGGTAAACTTATTTTCTGATTCTGACAAAGTTGAAGGAGCAAAGACATACAAGACATGGAAAAGGCTCATTGAAAGCACTTTGATTTATAATGAACTTTGGCGAGATGTATGTGATGGGGATGTTAAACCAAATAAACCTAGAGATGCAGCTCTACCAACTAAATGGGAGCTCAAAATACCAAAGCATTAGCATTAATCAAATCTTTAGTTAATGATGAAATGTATGTTCACATTGAAAATTCTTCTTATGCATGACCTGCTTCAAGATATTTTAAAGATTTGTTTGATACACAACCTGAATCTAAGAAAGTTGATCTTCAATTGAAGTTGCTCCAACAGAAATTGACTAAAGGAGGAGATGTACTTGAATATATTTCCAGACTTAAGAACATTAAGCAGGAAATAGTAAATGCTAGTTTTCAAGCAGTGGATGATAGTTTTATGACTACAATTCTAATTGCTGGTTTTCCCTCTTCATATACTTATTTTTTGGAAACTCTACAAGTAATTAGAAAGTTAGAGAAGTTGAAGTTTGATGAATTAAGTGAAATGCTAGCTCGACATGACAAAACCTTTGGGAAGAAGAAACAGATTGGGGAAGGTGTCTTATTCATAGAAGCTAGCACTAGTAAATCTTCAACTAATAATTCTAGAGGTAGAGTTAGAGGAAGAGGGCACTTCAATCAAAATCCAACAACGCATAGTGGACAATGTCATGGTAGAAGTCAAGTCAGAGGGAAAAGCTTCAACAAAGGCAACAGTTTTGGCAGTGGCAATTTTCAAGGCAGAGGAAATGGTGAAGGCAGAGGAAACAATCAAGGAAGAGGACAAAGAAGAGGCAAAGGATAAATTCAAGGCAGAGGTAGATATTTCAGTCAAATTGTTTGTAGAAGATGTAATAAAGTTGGTCATTATGTTGAATATTGTTGAACTTCTATTGACAAAATTCCAAAGTTTCATCAACATACAACATGGTTTGCTAATGATCAAGAAGATGATGGTTCAGAATATGTCTTTACTACACATCAAAGTTCAGAATCAACAACATTACAGGTCTCCACTTATATTAAAGATGGTTATGAAGATGCTTGGATCTTAGATACAGGAGCATAACACATGACTTATCGACGTGACTTCTTTTGGAATTTTCAACAATGCATCTGAATTCAGTCTTTCTTGTAGATGATACAAAACACAATCCTTGTGGAAAAGGTGTAGTAAAAGTTTATCTTCCTGGAAATGGAGAAAAATTGATTTCAAATGTTTGGTAGGTACCAACTTTCAAAAATATTTTGTTGTCTTTAGTCACAATTCAACAAGCAGGACATCAAGTTGTTATGGAGGATGGTTTAGTCAAAATCAACTCAATCAAACAGATTATGGAAATAGTGATGGTGGGATATGAAGATGGAAAACTGTTAAAGATGAAAGGAATAATTATTTCATGTAATTCTGACTTTGCAGGAGCAACAAGTACAAATATTTCACCAATAAGGTTATGGCATGTAAGATATGGGCATTTAAACTTTGAAAGTCTCTCTCAAATTCAAAAACAAGGAATGGTCAAAGGAATTCCAACTTTCAAAAAATAAAATGAAAAATGTGAAACTTGCATTTATGGGAAACAAAATCGAGAGAGTTTTCCAACAAGTTCATGGTGTGCAAACATGCGTTTGCAATTGGTTCACATTGACATTTGTGGACCTCTACAAACTTCTCTAGGAGGTTTTAGATACATTTTACTCTTCATTGATGATTTCAGTAGAATGACTTGGGCTTATTTTTTGAAGCAAAATTCAAAAGCATTCGAAAAGTTTAAAACTTTTCACCAACTTGTTGAGAATGAAGTAAAAGAAATATTGGCACTCTTAAGACAGATAATGGAGGGGAATTCACTTCCAATGAATTCCAAACTTATTGTAGGGACAATGGTATAAAACGACATCTTACAAATGTCTACACTCCACAACAAAATGGAGTAGTAGAGAGAATGAATCGTACTTTGTTAGGAATGGCAAGATCCATGCTAACTTTCAAAAATTTAAGTCCTATATATTGGGCAAAAGCAATACATACAACAATTTACTTAAGGAACAGGTCTCCTACTGCTTCTTTGGATGGAATTACACCTTATGAAGCATGGTTTGGATTCAAACCTAGAGTTAAACATCTTAGAGTTTTTGGATCAGTGTGTTATGCCTTAGTTCCAAAAGAAAAATGAACTAAGCTTGATTCACGAAGTTTGAAGTGTACAATGATTGGGTATTTTGATGAGAAGAAATGGTATCAACTTCTGTCCAATGGAAAGTTTATTATTAGCAGGGATGTGATTTTTGATGAAACAAAAAGAAAGAGTGCCACAGAGATCGAAAATATTCTACAAAAATTGGAAACTAAGGGAGATAAAAGGAAAGGAAAAATGCAAAGTCAACCAAGTTCACAACATTGGTATGAACTTGATTTTCCTTCATCTGAAAATGGTTCATCCAATCCATCTACTTCAACTACACCATCTGGATCTTCTGGCAGCTCATTTGAATCTCCTAGCAGTAGCAGATCTTCTGACGATGACTCTACCCCATGAATCCTCAGTTGATCGAAAAACATTTGTTTGCATCAATCCACTTTACAATATTGATGCTTATTTAGATCCTCCAATTAGTGAACATCCACTGCCAAAATGGGTTGTTTAACGTTTGAAAGATGTTAGGCCTAATGAGCAAATCAAAACAAGCACACATGGGTCACACAAAAATGAAGAAAAAATTTCCTTGGTAACAATGACTTTACTGAGCCCTCCACATACAAAGAGGCAGTAAAACATAAAGAATGGCAAAAGGTTGTGTTTGAAGAATACCAAGTAGTAATAGAAAACAACACTTGGAAACTTGTTGATTGTCCTCAAAATGTCAAACCCATTGGATGCAAATGGGTTTACAAAATTAAGTACAAGAAAAATGGAGACATTGACAAGTACAAAGCAAGACTTGTTGCTAAGGGTTTTGCACATCATGAAGGCATTGATTATGAGGAAACATTTTCCCCTACAACTAAATGGAACACCATCTGATTAACCCTTGCATTAGCAGCTAATAAATTATGGAAAGTTCATGAGTTGGATGTTAAAAGTGCTTTCCACAATGGAGATTACAGGAAGATGTATATATGACACAACTACCAGGTTTTGAGATTGAAGGGAAGGAACAAAAGTTAGCAAACTAATCAAAACTCTATATGGATTGAAACAAGCTCCACGAGCTTGGTATGCCAAAATGGACAAGTACCTTTGCAAGGTTGGCTTTAAGCGAAGTGAATCTAATGATACTTTGTATGTACGTCAACAGGGTAAAAATCTGGTGATTCTTGTTATGTATGTGGATGATTTGATCATTACTAGAAACAATGATGATCATATTTTGCAAGTGAAGGAGGAGTTACATGCTGGTTTTAAGATGATTGATTTGGGATTACTTCACTACTATCTTGGAGTTGAAGTATTCCAACATCCACATCATATTTTCATTTCTCAAAGTAAGTATGCAGTCAAAGTTCTTCAAAGGTTTGGAATGCAAGATTGCAAGCCCATTCTCACCCCCATGGAACAAAACTTGAAACTTTCAAAATTTGAAGGGTAGGGGCGGGGGGGGGGGAATGGTGGATAGTACTACTTATAGACAATTGATTGAAATCTTGATCTATCTGAAAACCACTCATCCATATCTATCTTATGCAGTAAGTATTCTTTTGTGCTTTATGCAGGAACCACGAGACAAACACCGGAATGCAGCCGAAAGAGTCCTTAGATATATCCAAGGAACGAAATATTTTGGTCTTCTTTACAAAAAGACTAAGAATTTTATACTTGGTGGATATTCAGATGTCGATTTTGCTGGAAGTATTGATGATCGAGCATCAACCTCATGTTATTTAATGAACATGGGGACAACTGCAGTTTCTTGAAGTTGCAAGAAGCAAGCTACAATGGTCACTTCTACAACAGAAGCATAATACATATCAGCGTGGGAAGCAACATGTGAAATTGTTTGGTTTGCTCAGAGTTTTGCAGGACTTGGGCATTTCTCAAGAAGAAGCTACATCTTTATTCATTGACAGCCAATCAGCCATAAAGCTTGCCAAAAATCCAGTTTTTCACTCCAAAACAAAGCATGTGGACACAAAGTATCATTACATCAGAACGCTCATTGCAAAGGATGTCATCAAGCCGATATATTGTTCTTCAGAAGATCAGATCTCAGATATTTTCACAAAACCACTTGGCAGAATCAAATTTACTAAGTTCATGGATGAACTTGGTATCTGTTGTAATGTATCTTTGGATCATAGGGGGGAATGTTAGATGATCCAAAATACATAAATCTTAGTTTAATAGTTAGAATATAATATTTAATTATTTAGAATATTTTATTAAATATTGGAGACCTTTTAGAAATAGTGAATTGTTGTAAAAGATATGGCATCTAGAAAGGTGTCGTTTCTTAGGCTCCAATTTAGGAAAATAGTTAGTAGATTTGTTAGGATAGCATTTAATGTAAATGGACACTTGTTAATTAAATAAGTGATCCATAACTAAAATAGGTTAGGACATTTAGCTTATTTAAAGCACATTCTCCTGCTTGCAAGAGTGTTGAGTTTTCGAGTGTAAACTCTTGCAAATTTTCTATGTAATTTTTCTTTTCCTTATTAATAAAATTTGTGTGTCTAAAGACACTTCTGCCATTATGCAATCTGATCCTTTTATTACTTTTGTATGAAAACCTCAACTCTCACAAGAAATTTATTGTGACAATGTCTTATCCTTTGCAGGATGCCATATTTAAGAATCTTTTACTTGGACATTTCTTAGGTGTAACCCTTGGACTTGATGCATTTTGAACAAATTCGAGCAAATTATGAAGACAAAGAAGGAATATTTGGTTAACCTTTGTTGAGAATCTATGTAAGTTGCATGGAAATAGACACAAATCCATGTCTAGATCTTGATTTGCTGGTTTTTTTTGAAAAGTTAGAATATGGACACAGGAAAACATGCATGGAGTAGAGTAGAGTGGAGTGGAGTTGCATGATGGAGAAAGAAAACTTCAAAATGATCTATCCGATGAGCTCCCTTATGAGGAGAATCTTTTGGCTTTTTTAGTCAATGATGGATGGAAGGACTGAGTTTCTTTGAAGAGTGGTTGTTTGGAGAAATGTAGCTCAGATCCAAAGACCATGATGAACTTGAAGATTGCAGACATCGATGAGGTTGAAGAACTACAATTTGATTTGTGAGTTCTTAGGGATGTGGCCCTCAAATAAAACACTTAATCATTAGAAAAGGAATAATTGGAACCCTTATGGGGATTTCAAGCTCTTGATCCTTAGTATAGGTATTTTATGGTCATATTAACTTTATTGGCCAAAAGAGATAGGATATTTGATAGCAGATCTTGTTCATTCTGCAGGGTAGAGTTGTTCATGCCTACTGGGGCCTTGGTTTCAATCCCAATTATAAATATTGGAACATATACATGCAAAAATTTATTTGGGATTGTTTGGGGTCATGCGTTAAAGCATCTTAGTTGATAGTAAAGGGGAATCTTTCCACGTACACCGAAATATTGATATTAGTATGGTAATTATAGAATGTATCTTGCCCTCTTTGGGAGGTAGAAAACATTCTCAAGCCCTAGATTATGAATGCATTCCTGTAAAATGTACAGACTGTCATCTTTACATCCATTTGGAAAGTAAATGCCCTACCACACAATAGAAGATGCTAAATAATATCACTGCAAAAGGTGAAATCGAAGGGAGGGAAAAAGGCAAGTAGAAACAATCCCTCCCCCAATGAAGAAAAAGGATTGAAGAACAACGAGCTCAAAAAAATTCAAAGCCTGAGAGCATGGGGTGGATGTTTTGGATTTGTCAAGTCTTATTGAAAAAAATATCTAGCATGATTGCCCTAATATTCCTTAGGATAAACATGAACCAATGATTCCCCCATCTTCACTAGTTTTCAACACTTCTATGTTGACTCTTATCATTCAAAGTCACTCTCCTTCTATTACAAAGGGAAGGAAAATTGTATTCTCCTTTGAGTTTGGTAAGCATTAGATCTAAATCATGGGTCAATATAGGTAGTTATAAGCTCCAAGGAAAATATTAACCATGATAAAAAGCTAGAAGAGTGTCATGCCAATACAACAAACAAATTCCAAAAGTAGATCATTGATTTCATGATAGGAGTCAAAATCCCCCCCTCAAAATAGGGGCCATAAACCCTCTTACCTACTGAAAGTGGGTGGCCTCATGGGAGAAATTCTTCTCCCATAATTCTTCCAGCTGATCAGCCAACAACCATTGACAACCACTAGTAACCGATGACGACATGCCATTCATATCTTCACCACCTGCATCAATCATATGTTTCCTCACCCATTTGACAAGAGCACATGTTGGACGCTGGTCTTCCAGTTGAAAGGTACTTTTTTCATTTTGCAATCGAGTGATTATGCTTGTTTGTATTTGGATTTTTGATATGAATTGTGGGGTAACCTGGAAGAAAGAGGGGTTTTGATTGTGATCTTGTTCCCTCACCTTAAATGGGGGGTTAATCTTTCATCCTACTCTAGTGGGACCTCCCCTAATGGCCCAATGGGTATAGGAGGGGCACTACTTCGAAAACCGCGATCAAGATAACATAGTCCCATCGCTCCCTATTCCATACTTTACCACTTTCCATCTTACATTATAAGCCCTATATTTCACCTCCCTTCTTTAGGTTCAACTAACCATTGATTCTCTGAGATTTGGCAACATACATCCTTATGTTAAATTTTCTTAGGGTGACATTGTTCTTTACTTTGATAATTGCATTTCACCATTAACAAATTAATTTCACCCCATATCGTCATTACATTATTCAGATCTACACCATTATACATCAGCGTATGAAATTATACAGAAAGAAACAACATCATCATCATCATCAATGCAACGATACATAAAAGGAACAATAGAAGAAAATCATGCACACACATAGAGACACTAGGATTGGTCCAAGACCAAGGCAAAACCCACTATGGGGAAAACCCTTGCAAATATTCTTCTTCTTGGATCATCATCAAATGATGTAGAAAAAGAGAGTACAATGATCCATTATTTTATCTATGCAGTAAAACAATAATGATATCCATGAAACATATTTAATCATGTCAGGAATCAAAACCCTCATACTGATGGTTGTAATGTGTTGTCACAAACTGATGTCAATTGTTGTATACTACTGTTATTGTGTCGAACACTGCTGAGCATTGTTTTCATTGTCAATGAGCCCAATACATATGTTTGCAGCGGAAACTAACAAATCAGATCCATAGATATGTATAACAACAGAGAGAAACCTAGAACTACCAGATCACTGAAGCCAACTAAAGCCAAGATGTCAAACCCTAGATCTGAACTATGGTCACTCTCATCAACATTGCCTGCGTGCGACCGCAACTTCTTGTTCACTCTCTCATATACTGTGTGAGGGCGATTATGACTGCTCGGTCACTCTCAGGAAGACTTTGTGTGTGCGATCGAGGTGTAGCACACCTGAAACACTTGGTCGCTCCCTTGCAGTTACTCTGCATGTGACCGGGACAATATGTTCGCTCTCAGGACCACTCTATGCGAGCGACCGAGGACTACTACCTCCAGATATGCCTCTGAAACCATAGTCACTCCCATAAGCCTTTGTGCCAGCATCCAAGGGTGTATAGTCGCTCTCATAGGCTTATGTACCAGCGTTCATGGGCCATAATGCATTGTTCTGTGCTAGCGACCGAGATCCAAAAGACACTTACCCAGAGCAAACCTTTCGCCTGTGATTTCAGACTCTTGAGAAAACTCCTTCCGTTGAACTTGTGTGAACCAAGACAAAAGAGAAGAGAAGATGTATCTAAATGATCTTGAGGTCTCTTCTATTTATAGGCTTTCCAGAGGGTTCACTTGGAGTTAAGGTTGACCCAAGCAGTTACTGATGTGGTTAGGGCTGACCCATTCCATAATACATGTATGAATAAAATAATACATAAATCAACTTCCACTTAACCAAATTAGGTGATCTTTAGGTCGATTTTGGTCCTCTCGAAAAGAGGAATCTAACGAAATCATTATCTGAGTCATTGAGTTGTACAAGGTGGAATTTTACTGGAGTTTCACAAATTAACATCTCATACTTGGGTAGGGCCCAAAACTTGGCCTTGGGAGGTTGATGCATCTAAAAGAAAAAGAAAAAATTGATAGCCATAAGAAAAAACAAAAGAAAATAAACAATGAAAATTATGGTTGAGACATACACATTAGCACATGGGCAAAAAACTAGCATGAACTCTACCTCACTCATTATGGCCGTCACCTAGTTTCTGAGCACATGTTTCTCTTCATATTATGAGAAGGGAACCCTTGCTTGCCCCAACCCATGGTGGGAAACGAGTTGCTGCACCATTAAGGGGGTAAAAACTACTATACATCATATAAAGCAAGCTCTAACTCTTTGAGATATGAGCAATAATACAAAGAAAAATCAAGAAAAAGTAGAAGGTGCACAAGAGGGGTGGAAAAACAAAGGTCAAGTTGGTAACTCATGCATCCACAATTGCTCCCTCCCCACATTTGTACAGTCAGGATGAAAATACCATCATAGTTGGTCCCTTTGATCATGGCACTTGGCCATGAAGTCTTCTCCCCTTTGTTTCATCATTATTCACATGACACCTATCGATTGAAGGGTGGACCAATGACATGTCTCTTCCCCTTGGGGGCTAGAAATACCTAATAGGGTGGTCTATTAATCACTCCTACCTAGGGAGGTAGCACCATTGCGAGTTCAAACCTTTAATTTTGGAAGGAAAACCTTATTTGAAGTGTCAAATTACCCATTACTTTCAAGCTTGGTTCATTTAGATGAAAAAATGATTAAATGTACCTAATGATGTAGTCGTTAGCACTAGATATTGTGTGTAATTGTCGGGTGGTTGCAAAACCATGGCTTGGGCAACTTAATTGGGGCCTAGGTCTTTTAGGGGATCATATTGACACCCACAGGAGGAGCATTGAGAGCCATGGAACTCCAAGCAGTAATAGAGCATCACACATAGCCATGGGCACCTCCAACCCACAACATTCCAGGATTTTTCCCTACATTGACTAATTTTATGGGATGATGCACCTGGACCCACCATGCGCCCAACCAATTTAACACTCTTAGAAGGAGGGAAGTTGATCCAATGTTGATTTTCTAGTGCAATTAAGGTTAGCACACTATTTCTGAAAGTGTGATAATTACTTTTTATGTAGATCTTCTTTTATCTTATTTCAATATATCATTCAATAATTATACTTCAGAATTTCAACAATAGAGATCAAAATGCACAAAAGAGAGAGAGTATTTACCCTGGGGAAACCTACTATGGGGAAAAACCCAACAACCTTTTCAATTGAGAAATTCATTTTGTTTAATAAGAGACACACCTAGACCTATGGTCAAACTTGGTCTTCTCCTCCAAGTCAAGTCACCCAAACTGATCTTGCACTTTGTTCTACCTGCGTGATCTAGAAATTTCGGCCTCCCAACAACTGCCTAGTAGCCTAGAATTCCAGCCCCCAGAAATTTCCAGCAACACATAATATTTCGCCCCCCCACAACAGAATGCCTAGAAATAATGTGAATCAAAGAGAGAGAGACTTCTATCCATACATGCGAGTTGATGAGAGAGTAGAGAGAGAAACTTAACTTTATTTGTTTGTGATTGACTATAATATTTTTCATTGATGAGGTTGGTCAAAATATTAAAAGCACAGGTTTGGCTTGCAAATTCAAAGAGATGACTAGGGTCCTTCTCATAAGCGCACATCATTATGTAGGGTCATTTTTGTGTTGCTCTATGAAACATGAGCATGAATTTTTTATTCATGTTATCTAATATATATTCATAAAACACAACATATTGGTCCACATTTTCTTGTAATTTTTGAATGTCTTGGTCATTAAGTTTTGTAAATGCAGGAACAAGATTAATCTCTCTTTTACAATAGTCCATTTTTCATGACTTTGCATATTATGATTAAAATGGAGTCGCTAGGGTGAATTAAAGTGCCTTGATAGATTCTTGCTTCACCCTACAAGAATTAACTTTGAAGTTCAATGAAGAACTAGGGCTTATTTCTTCCAATGGAGTCGCCGATAATAATATGTCACTATACTGTATGGGGAACAAAACACATGTCTCATGTCCCCGACAAGGCCAAAATTTTACTGCTCAAACTAGCAGGGGTCCTAGGAGGGGATCCTATAGGGAAAGTACAAGGTTGAGGGCAACGATGGAGTGATAACCCACTGTCATCTCAACTAAGGCTCCCTGCTCTTTACATACTTTCACTGATGGGAGGAGACCCAATAGAAAGGGGAACCACTAGATGAATGGAACAATGAGAGGACAAGGAGTGATTTCTAAGGCCTATTCACAAGAAAGACTCAGCTATATGGATTTCTTTCTCAAGAAGCAAGGTGATGTGCTATATAGGAAGGGCTAAGAGGATTCTCGAGGCTGGGGTTTGGGAATATATCTTGGAAAGATGATTCATTTTTGTGTTGCTTTATGAAACATGAACATGAATTTTTTTATTCATGTTATCTCATATATCTTCATAAAACACAACATATTGGTCCACATTTTCTTGTAGTTTTTGAATGTCTTGGTCATTAAGTTTTGCAAATGAAAGAACAAGATTAATCTTTCTTTTACAATAGTCCATTTTTCATGACTTTGCATATTAGGATTAAAATGGAGTCGCTAGGGTGAATTAAAGTGCCTTGATAGATTCTTGCTTCACCCTACAAGCATTAACTTTGAAGTTCAATGAAGAACTAGGGCTTCTTTCTTCCAATGGAGTTGCTGATAATAATATGTCAATATGCTATATGGGGAACAAAACACACGTCTCGTGTCCCTGACAACAACGCCGAAATTTTATGCTCAAACTAGCAGGGGTCCTAGGAGGGGATCCTATAGGGCAAGTACAAGGTCGAGGGCAACAATGGAGCAATAACCCACTGCCATATCAACTAAGGCTCCCTGCTCTTTACATACTTTCACTAATGGGAGGAGACCCAATAGAAAGGGGAACCACTAGATGAATGGAACAATGAGAGGGCAAGGAGTGATTCCTAAGGCCTATTCACAAGAAAGACTCAGTTATATGGATTTCTTGCTCAAGAAGCAAGGTGATATACTATCTAGGAAGGGCTAAGAGGATTCTCAAGGTTAGGGTTTGGGAATATATTTTGGAAAGATGATTCCTAGGCCTGAAAACCCCTATGGGGAATTGGTCTTTGTGTGATCTTTGTGGAATTGACGTCAATAGGTTGTGGGACCACATAGGATGACGCTGACTCAAAATTAGGTCAAGGTTATGGAGTTGATAACCTAATGAGGGGCTTGACCTAATTAGGGAAGAGAAGAGGATTAAAGGACAAATTTTCTTTGAGGTTTGAATTCAATGATCCTAATGAGGAAACTAGCCAAGGGAAACCTAGGGAAAGAAATGGTCCTTAAGCTAGGGATTGCTATATCTCAATATCACACTATTAGATTTTCTTGAAATTTAGAGGGCCTATAGAGAAAACCTCAACATAGTTGTGGACCAAAAATCGAAGTGTTTGGATTACTAGAACGTGATGCCCTAGATTACCTATGAAGGCTAGGCCTAGAAAGAGAAGGGAAGGTGAAAGAAATAAGCTTTGAAACTGATCACCTATGGAGGTTTAGTGCCTTGTCCCTTGGGAGAGTTGGATTCAAGGAGAATTATATGATTTGGAAAGAATTCACCCAATCAAGGAGGTCCTCAACAACTTCGCATGGCATTAGAGCATGAGAGCAGCTCCTACAAGGACTTTGTGCTTCGACTTGCAATAATTGTTGACTTATCAAGATGAATTTAGCATAAAATCATCTCTAGGAACATTCACCCATTCATACATGGCCCATGACATGATGCAACACTATAAAAGAACAAAATTCCCACAATTTTGTATAAAGCAGCAGTAAATTTCAAACTTGTATAGTGAAAATCCCAGCAACATTCATGTGACAAAATTAAATGAGAAGATTAAGCATTAAATGAGCACTTACATGTATAGTAGAGTATATCTAATCATCAAATTATGCCAAAAGTGAAGCTTTAAGACAAAACAAAGATATCTAAACATCAAAATTTCATCCATATCATCCAAAATCATCCTCCAAAAGCGATAGTGAAAATCTCGCAAGAGCTAATAACCCAATACAAGTGATGATGATGAAAATGAATCATCTCACCTCAATTTATACACTCTCTAATGAATTTTATTTTAGTTAAACTTTCCTAATTGAACCCCTAAAATAAAATAATGTGCATAATAACAATACTTTCGGTGACAAGCCTACCAAGTAGCTCAATAATGTAAAGGTAAGCCTCTCAAGAGGGAAAAATGGTCAACATAATGATTCGTTGGGCCATTGAGATGGCCAAATGAAGTCCAAAGTGTGCCATGATTAGGGAATGGACTCCAAACATAGTGGATAAGGGGTTGGCCCCTTGTTTTCCAAGCAAGAACCTGAGGTGCTCCCAAGTGGGTGTGGGGGCACAAGGATGTCATCATGGTGTCTCCAAATGGATTGAAAATGCATGTAGGCCATCTGTAAAGGCTGGGATGATGATGTAATCCCTCCCTCTACAATAATAGACATCCTCGAGAACTTGGAACATCTGCCAAGTGTGTGGTGCAAGTGTGGAGTAGGCTGGGCATGGTGAACTAGGTGCATTATTCTCATCCAAAAAGGTGGAACATGAGAAATCAACGAGTAGCATTGGGGATTGATAAAGTAATTTCTATTATGGTGGAGGCCCATGACATTCAACGCTCACCCTACAAGTGCCCATGTGGCCCTCTGGAGAGATAGGACCCCATATTGGGAGACCAAGCCCCAAATGGAGACCCACCTGCAATCCTGCATAAGATCCAATGTGTCCCCTAGCCCTCCAATACAACAAATCATTAGAATAATCAAGTAAAAGAGTTTACAAATCATGGAATCAATGGGGCACTTCATGGTGGCATGCCCTTCCATAGTGGGATTTGACATGTACAAGTGTTCCCAAGCTCAATAAGGGGTTTAACCAAGGACCCTATTAGGTGGTTTCAACTTTTAAAGGGCGTGACATGTCCAGTGTACATCCATTGAGTGGAATGTGGCAAGTGATACAATAATGGAACAAAGTGGGATTTAAGGGAAGGATCCAGGTGACATGTTATGGGACAAATGGTAGCTGCAATGAGGTGAGCCCACACTTGGGTATATGAGTGTAGGAGGGAGAAATCGTGGTACATAAGTTACCTTGACCTTTGTTTTTCCACCCTTCTTCATATGCCTTTTGAATTTTATTGATTTTTCTTCATAACTGCTCGGGGCTGTAGGGGATGAGAGCATGATGTGTGATATACAACAATGGATATCCGCTTTTAAGGTGGGGCATTTAATTTCCCACCAAGGGTTGGGACAATCACATGTTCCTTAATGTGGATGGGGCTCATCTAGGGCCCATAGGAACCAGGGTGATGACCATATATAAGGGATATGACTTATGTTTGGATTTTGCCCGCGTGCTAAATTTGTATGGCCCAAGCATATTTTGCATTTTGTGGTACATTTTCTTGTTGGGAGTGGCCAAATTATGTTTTTTCTTTTCCTTTTAGCTACATCAACCTCTGGGGCATCATTCCAGGCCCGACCCAAGGTGTGGAAAAGGGGAAGGGGATACTAACCCTATGTGGACCTGAATGGGGTCAAAATGAGTGGAAAGGGTTGATGTATATGGTGTTGAGAAGTGAGACCATGCAACCAAAATTAGGATTTCCCATGTAGTGCCAACTCTAAAGCTAGTGGCCAGTAAAGGGGATCCCACAGGACTAGGATACAAGGCTCAACACCAAATCAGGTGGAGGAGACAAGAGAACAGACCTAGTCGACTCTTTCTGCCGAATCCCCCCACCAATTCATGCCTCAAATAATCTACAAAAAGTAAACAAAATTACTCAACCAAACCGATGAAAATCCATACCTTGGGGTCGAGAGGGCCACCTTCAATCATGCATTCGTAACATATGAGTGAGGGACCACATGGGTAGCTTAGGTGGTAGAGACAATGGCACATCGAGCTATCTGGTGGTTACAAGGGGTTGTTGGCTACCAACTGAGGACCATCTAGGAGAAAAAAAAATTTCCTTTATACACTAACCACAAGTTGTGGGTAACAGAAACCTCTGGGTCTCTTGTACCCATTATCCCTTTCGAGAGAATGTCCATCTATGCTACAGATAGATCAACACTCCCTCTCAACGATAGGGATTATCTCCACAAGCCCCAACTTGTCTCTGAAGTACACGAACTTGTCCCTCGACAACAACTTTGTCATAAGATCAGTTGTCTACTCATCGATGATGTATTCGAGCCTTATTTCTCTCCTCTGCACCATGTCATGGACGTAGTTGTACTTGATCTCAATATGCTTTGACCTTTCATGGAACACAAGGTTCAATGGAAGTTTCATGTATCTTTGATTATCATAGTGGTATCACCATCAGTTCCAACTCTTGGCCGAATAGTCCTACAAACAACTTCCAGAGCCTTATTGCTTCAGTACAAGCCTCATTAGCTACGATGTACTCTGATTCATCAATGTTGAGTGCTATTGACCTCTACTTCTTGCTCATCCATGATATCATTGTGGATATGAAACTGGAGCATACTCCCGGGGTACTCTTCCTGTCTTCAACAATTCCTGCCCAATATGTGTGTGTATATCCCTGAAGTTGCACATCCTTGTTTGTAACATATTTCAAGCCATAATTCACTGTACCACACAAATATCTCAATATGTGCTTTGTTGCAATCCAATGCTCATGTCTTGGTTCTATCTAGAATTGGCTCAAGGTGTTCATAGAAAAGCAAATGTTTGACCTGGTGTTAACCAAATACATCAACATACCAATCAACTACTTGTAAATAGATGGATCTACCAAACTGGAGTCAGAGCCTCTTAACTTCTTCATGTTAGTCACCATGGGAGTCGACATGGATTTGCAATCCATCATTTCAAAATTCTGAAGGATATTTATCACATACTTCCCTTGACTAATGAAGACTTCACTACGTTTATGCCTACTTTTAATCCCAAGTAATAATGCGTCAACCCAAGATCCTTCATATCGTACTTGGAAGCCACTTGCTTCTTTCATTGAATGATAAGAGGCTTGGCACTTGTCAAAAACAAGTCATCAACATATAATAATATGATCACAGGTGCATTCTTCACAACCCTAAAGTAAAGGTTTGGACATGCTTCACTTTTGGTAAATCTCAGTGTTGTTAAATAATTGTCAATACAATCCTACCAAGCTCTTGGAGCTTGTTTGAGTGCATACAAGGCCTTTTAAAATATGCAAGCATGAGGCACTTTTCCATATACCTAAAATCCTTGAGGTTTCTCTATGTATATCTCTTCCTCAATTAATCCATTGAAGAAAACAGTCTTTACCTCCATCTGGTGTAGTTCCCATCCCATAGAAGCAACAAGTGAAACAATGAATCTAATGGAGGTGTACCTGGCAACTGGAGAAAAGGTCTCATCATAGTCTTCTCTCCCTTTCTAGGAGAACCCTCTAGCCATGAACCGTGCCTTGTATTTTTCAATGCTCCCATCTACAACATGCTTAATCTTATATATCCACTTAGAAGCCACTACTGACTTCCCTTTAGGCCTTGGCACAATTTACCAAACATCATTCTTCTTGGTAGATTGGTACTCCTCATTCATTGCTTCCTTGCACATCTGCTGACTAGATTCTTCTTCATATGTAGAAGGTTCTTCATCAATAAGTTTTGTCATGAGAGCTGCATAGTTGGAGAACCTCTTACGTTTCTTCACTTATCTAGATGTCCCATCAGGAGCTGCATGTCCTTCCACCTCTTTTAATGCGGATCTAAGCCATGTTGGTCTCTTCTTAATCTTTGGAGCTATGACTAGTTCTACTAGATCTTGAGGCCTTTTTGGCATTTTGGTACATTATGTAGAACTTGATTGTCCCTTCCTTAAGGCTTCTTGCTTTAATTCATCCAAGGAATCTATAGAGACTTACTTAGACCTCCAATATGCCACTTTATCATTGAAGGTGAAATCTCTCCCGACCTCAATTCGTTGTTGTTCTAGAATGTAAATTATGTAGGCTTTTGAAGATTCATTATATCCAACAAATTTTCTTTTATTTCCTGAAAGGTTCAAGCTTGTTCCTTTTTCCCTTAGGAATATGTATATATACAGGACAACCAAAGATTCTCATGTGCCCAACCCTTGGTTTCTTTTAGGTGAAGGCTTCTTCAAGAGGCATACTTTCCAAAAATCTATAAGGACTTCGATTTTGAATGTACATAGCTATTTGTGATGCTTCACCCCATAAGAAAAATGACAAGTCCAAATCATGCATCATATCCTTGACATATTCTTCAATGGATCTATTCTTTCATTATGCTACATCATTTTGTTGTGGATAATGTTAATTTTCTAGTGTTCTATGCTTTTATGACCACTTAGCTCAATCTTTTCTTTAATTAGAAATGAAATTTAATCTTCCAGTGATCAGTTGAAATTGTAGATATAACAATAAATGCAATGTAAAATAGAAGACAATCAAGAGCAATAACAGGGGACGTCAAATTCGGTCAAAGACTAGGGAAAACCCCCATAAGGGGGAAAACCCTTTCAAATTCTTCTTCTTATTAGATTGCCATAAAATGTTCAACAAAGAGCTTACAATAATCCAATTCATTAACCAAGAGTCAAAGGTCAACATCTTTGACCTTCCAACAAACCAATATTCAAAATCCAAGAGATGAGCCCAAAAGTCAAATTTGGTCAAACTATCAAATGTGATAAAAGTCAATAATAGTCAAAGATTCCCTAACGAGTGACAAGTCGAAATTCAAACAACCTTCAAATCAATTTGGTCAAAGGTCAAAATACTTGGCATCCTTTGCTAGTCAAAATACAATGAAAACTGTCTTGAACAACTTGGTCAAACTTGGTCAATGGAGAGAGAAAGTATGCTGTCAAAATTTGCGGTCAACAGAAGTTAAACTGCCTAGAAATCCTTGATTTGTGTGCCAAAGAATGTGGCCTCCTAAAACAAATCAAAAAAGGGTCAAATTAAGTCAAAATGACAAGTCAAAGATGGTCAATAGTCTGGTCAAATTGTCCCAAACAGAATTCAACGCATAATTTTGGATTTGCCTCCAAACCTTTGCACGTGTGAGAAGAATACTCTGCGATTTCAGATGTATGGATAGATCAAGAGAGGAGAGAGAGGTGTGTCCAAATGAGGTGCCATTGAGTTGTATTTATATGTTTCCTTGGAGACATAATTTGTCTTGAAAGGACGTTGAAGAATGTAACAAGTGTTGGTCTTCATAATTGTATTGTTCAAAAGAAAGAAAAAGAAACTTTTATTATTAAAATAAATTGACTTATTAAATCATGAGTTTCATGCTTGGGTCAATGATTAATAGGTCAAAGCCTCTATTGTAGGCTTTTAGGGTTTATGTTAAGAGTCCTTATCCATGTCATCATGTAATAGACCCTTCTTGGGCTTCTTGAGTCAAGAAGGAAATTTATTTGTGTCAAATATGTCATTTAGGCCTCCTCCACTAAGTTGGCCTCAAAGAAGGATAAGTCGACCACCTAAAGGGAATTCGGCCTCACATATTCACTATATATTGGCAGCTATTTGACCTCATTTGGAACACCAAATCAACAAGTTCGATCTGCAGTAGTTGGAGAGAGAAAGAGGGTGCAAAATTCTTGGAAGGAGAAAAACCCTAGTGAAGATGTTTGGATACCATTTTCTATCTCTTGTGATTCACACGGGTGATATTTTGGAGTTATAGGAGGGCTGAAGTTGCAGGGCTGTAGTAGGGCCGAAATTTTGAAGTTGGGAGGCCGGAATTCTAGGTTGTTGCTGGGTTGAAGCTAGTGAACAAGAAGAGAATATTGAAGTTTGGATAATCATCTTGGAAAGTGGACTTGGTGGAGGAGGAAGGTTTTTGGTCTAGTTTAAGGTCTTGGTCTATCTCAATTTGTTTTATTAGTGGAAGAGTTTGACTAGGTTTTCCCCTATAGAGGGGTTTTAGCCTTGGCTGAGTGCCTATATCTGGTGTCATTGATCTTCATGTTATGATTTGATGATTTCTTGATGAAAAGAAGATAAATGACTACAAGAATATCACAAGTAATTATCAACATAAGAGAATCTTTTCGCCTTTTTGCTTTTCTAACATGGTATTAGAGTTAAAATAAAGGAGGAAAGAAAAAGGTAGCTTGAAGATCTATTGAAAGGGTCATTAAAAAGGATCATATAAGAAGAGGTAGGGCTATTATATATATATAAAAAATAAGACATTGTAAATTCTTTGACAACCTCAATGAAAACATAAATTAAGCTAGAAGGAGCTTCCAACTATAGGGCATGGAAGAAGATGATAGATCTCATCCTTGCTAAGCACAAAGTATTGGATTTTATTCCATTAGGGAAATTTTTAGGTCTAAAATGGGCCTCCTAAGGAAATTATAAAATAATAGTGGAAATAATAAAGTAAGATTAGATTACATCATCAAATTTTAGAGGGAAAAAAGAAAAAAAACTACTTTTTCAACTCGTATTTTCAACTTATCTCCCTATAGGTTTACTCAAATTTCGAGAGGGAACACTCATTGGATGCAAAATTTGATTCCTCAGTCAAGGAGTACCCATGTTACATACTTTCAATGAACCTTGCTACACGAAAATAGAGAAATACATGAAAAACGTGATTGCAATAACACTTTTTCAGGTATTTCTCATTTTTCTTGTAGCAGGGTCCATCGAAAGTATGCAGCATGGGTACTTTTTGGATGAGGAATTAAATTTAGCATCCAACAAGTACTCCCGTTTGAAATTTGAATAAAACATTAGGTAGATAAGTTGAAAATACGAGTTGAAAAAATAGTTTTATTATTTTATTAATTTTTAATCTTTTTACTTTTTTATCAAAATGGTGAATCATCCCCCATGGTTGACATCATCATTTTGAATCCTATTGGTCCTTATAAAGTTTATTTTGGTTGTACATTTTTCTTAGGAGGCTCATTTTAGACCTCAAAACTCCTTTAATGTAAAAAAAGTTATGGAACCAACAGATGATGTAAGAAAGGAAAAGTACAGGAAAACATACATCTTGGCCATGAATCTAATAGTAGATGGAGTAAAGGAAGATCTAATCCCCTACAAATCCAACATATATACTGCTTAAGGGATGTATGAATCTCTTTCCAAACTATTCACCATCAAGAACATTGGACGAATAGCCAGTGTCAAGAATGAACTAAGATTAATGAAGATGGAAAAAGATGATATTGTTTCTTCATATTTTGTGAGGATATCCTGAATAAGAAATGAAATACAAGCCATTGATGAAGCTATACCAAAAAAGGAACTTGTGATTGTTGCACTATTAGGTCTTCCAAAATCATGGAACTCTTTTGCATTAGGTATTAGTAGTTGGAAGGACACACCATCCTTTGAACAAATGTGGAATGCCTGCAATGAAGAAGAAGTCTGCATGTCATTAGAAAATTAAAAAAAGGAATAAGATGAGGAAAACACCTCCAATGCATACTCTGTATTCACAATAAGGAGGATACAAGAAATTCAAAGGACCAAAGAAGGAGGCTGATCTATCAAAGATTGGATGCCACAATTGTTATAAGATGGGACATTACAAGAGTCAATGTCCTGAACATCCAAGGAATAAAACGAGAGAAATGGAACATGCAAATGTTGTTGATGAAGCTCCACCAAAGAAGAACAAGGCTGAAGAATCTGAAGTCAAAGATTTATACTATTAAGTCTTTCTTTGCATATCCTTCTAGATTATTGTTTTAAGTTTTTGTAAAGTTTGTCTCTTATGTTTTGATCTAATCTGTCTTGTTAGAAATTCTTGAATTTTTTTTGATAAGTTATAGGTATCCCTCATAAATATTGGATTAAGAGGGAGCCTTCACCATTGTTAAACACACATGGAAAACATAGAATAGAAAAGATAAATCAGTGAGTACATTTTTTATTAACATCAGATATACATTTATAGTACAATATGTGACTCTTGGGTTTCAAATCCCAAGGTCTCTTGGACTGCTTTTGTCCATTCGACTTCCACACTAACCCATTAGGATTAGGTGTCCAACATTCCCCCCGTTAATCCAAAGGGTTATGTATGAGTCCAAGAAGAGAGCTGTAATACAAAATGTGCAAAAAATGCATGGCAGCACTAGGCTGAATGTGCTCTATGAAATGTTGGTAAAAAAGGGCGGTGGTTTAAGGATGACCACCAACACTGGAACGCTTAGTGCAGTTCCCGGAACTCTTCCAAAACTGGCAAGAAGCTGGAGTCTTCTGCTAGAGGAAGTGTTCTTAATCTGTGATGGTTTAAGGATGACCAACAACTCTGGAATGCTTAATGCAATTCCTGGAACTCTTCCAAAACTGGCAAGAAGCTGGAGTCTTCTGCTAGAGGAAGTGTTCTTAATCTGTGATGGTTTAAGGATGACCAACAACTCTGCGATTCCTGGAACTCTTCCAAAACTGGCAAGAAGCTGGAGTCTTCTGCTAGAGGAAGTGTCCCAGATTGCCAACTGAAGGCATGTTCAGGCATCTTTGTCTCTGGCTACAACTCTGAAACTGGTGTGGCAGGTTGTGGCTCAGGCTCGCTTGATGTGACTTTGAAGCTTGTAGATGACCATCATTTCCCCCCCTGTCAGATACAAGGTGAGATGATGGAGAAAACTCAACTGCAAGACTGTTCAATATTCTGGAACAAGTTCTGACATGTGTTTGGAATATCTTCTTGGCTGTTGATGCCCATTTCCAAGAAGCGATCCATCCAAGATGAATCTTTGTTCTTGCAGGATGTTTGTTTTTGAAGCATCTGTGTGAAGAATGGTTGGTTTTATGACAGTGCTTACATGGATGAAGATCAAAACAGTGATCTTTCAAATGGCCAACTCGGTCACAGTGTTGGCATTTCACGATCTTTTGTTTTTGTTGTTGTTGTTGTCGCTGTGGAAGAGGAGCAGAATCTGGAACAGCTGAAGCTGAACTGTCATGAGGAGTAGGTGCACTGTCATGAGGAGCAGGTAAACTATCATGAATGAATCCAGCACTCTGAAACTGAATGGGCTTTGAGTATTCTGGAATATGAAAGGACAAGTCCTTGTCATATCCAAGACCCGTTCTGTGCTTGTTGTGGACAAGCTGTTCCCAAGGTCTGATGATGGGCTTGGGAAGTGCAGACTGAGTTTCTGCATCTGCATGTACAATTGCTGCTTTATTGGATTCTGGATCTGATTCAACCTCAATGTTACTAATTTCACCACTTGCTAGTTTAACCTTGAACAACATATTGTTTTGAGCAGAAAACAATTTGGAATGACAAATCTGTTGAAGCTCATCTTGCTGGAACTGAGATTCTAGTTGCAAAAAATTAATCTTTTCTTGTGCATCATGCAGGCAGGTCTGAATGTCACAAAGAGTGTCTTTGCTAACATTTACCTTCCCACCAATAGTGGAGTGTATTAGTGTATTCAGTAACTCTAATACATCATCAAATCTAGCCATTGTCTCAACAAAGAAATGAACACTCAACAATCCTAGTGGAGACTATAGCAAGTCTAGACAAACCCCAGTTATTGAAGATTTCAAAAGTTAAGAATATCAGTTTGAAAAATACATTGTCCAATACCAGAGTTTCAGAGATTCTGTTCTTTAAATTCTGTAGAAATTTCACATCTAACTAGACTTTATAGAGCTTGCCTCTATATCCTTTCTAGAAGCTCAGGAATGCAAAAAGAATAAAAAATCCGTGAATACCAGCAATGGAGACACGGCTCAAACTCCATGAATATACACAAGGGTAGCTCGACCTCTTCCTTCAATAATAAATCCAAGAATCTCAACCTCTTTTTTTATTGGAAATGACCCCAATGATGTAAAAAACTTCAGCAGGGCTTTATTATGTATTCTGCCCTCAAAATGCAAAGATTCCAGCTAGGAATTTAGCCAATCACTAACAGATTTGTGTCCAGCAAGAATGAGAGGCTCAAATTCCTTCCAACACAGATACAATAGATATGTTTCACCCTTAAAATGCTCAGGTATACCAAGATACGCTTTGTATGGATGCACAACTAAATGACTTCTTTCTTCTTTGAAATTCGAACTTCAACTACAGGAATGGATTACATATACCTCTGATATATCAACTCTAATAATAACAGAGATCTGAAGTAGAATATACCAGCAAATGTTAGGAAGAACAGTGGCTGTAGATAAGTGTTATAACATCAAAGAAGCTCCATCATTACAGAGAAAACACCACAGTGATAATATATGCAACGTATTCAGCTCCTAGACAGAGAAATAAATATGGAGTGTCTTCAATATATTCACAGCCACACATCCAATGAGATGAGGAAGTTTGAGACCCTCTATAGCAGAGGTACATCACCAAACATCGCTTCCAATAGTCTATACTCATTAAGATTTCAAGCACAGGTACAGTGATATGCTGCTCAACTGAAACAACCACAGAAAATACAAGTTTGTAGCCTTGGGGCTAGATCATTCTTTATGGAAGTCGCTGTAGAAAATACAAAGTTGGCCTATGCAGGTCACGAACCAACTTTAGAAAGATTTCTTTAGGCCTGGAACCAACTGTCCTCTCAAATTAAAGCCACAGGACTGAAACGAAGTTTCTGAAAATGAACAGGCAAGAACTCCTCGACTTCAATCACCAAAATCATTTAACCAATTCAACTTGGCATCTCTAAAAGAGTCTGCTACAACAAAGATAATATGGACTTGTGCAAAATACAAAGCATTCGACTTTCCAACAGTAATTTATCAACCACCGAAGTATGCACTCGGCCTTTCTAATGGAGGAAATATATATTTAGCCAAAAATGTGGTGCGGTGAACAGTGTATGAATTTCAAAACCCAAACACGAGTCAGTTGATGGTTTCAGGCTCAATATATGTCTCAACAATATTTGTCCCAATATTTTTAAAGAAGAAACTTCACGGGCTCTAAGAACATTTAGTGGTATTTAGCAAACAATTTGTCTATTCCATCTTACTGGTGAATACCTGTGAGAACCAAATGAGAAAAGACTCTCTCCATCCCTGGTGAAAAATTTCTTTGAGCACTGCACCTACAATATATCATAGACTCCTCCCTTAACGCACGGAAAAAAAACACCGCGTTAGATCATAAACTACGTGCTGGTGGAAGATGGAACAATAAACTAAAGAACCATCACATTTAACCACATCACAGGTGAAGGCATCTGAGTGACATTATATGGCTCGATAATGAGAAACCCTTTTTGGTCTTGTTGGCACTACTCCAGCAATTGCAAATAACCAGAGAATAACAACCGTCAGTATCTTGTTTCTAAAATGGATCACTGAAACTGAGAAAATGGATCTCGTAAATAAGACCGAGACCCATGTCTAGACTCTAAATCATTTAGAGAGACCTTCAATCAACCTTGCAGCAACTGTAAAATATCAATGCGAAAATCCCCAACCCTGGCCGCGATTCTAGAAAATGTGATAGAGGGATTTCAATTCCAGTGCTCGTGCAACACACAATGAAGAAGTAAGTGGGTGGTGGAAAGTGCAAGAGTTGATGATTGAAACCCTCGAAGCACAAACCTCGAACGCTATAGCACGACAACCATGTAGTGGAACCAAACAAAGAGCAAGAAGAGAGTCACTGTCTTATATTTCAACTGTGAAAGAAGCAGGAATAGGAAATGGTAGAGACAGAACAGAGTTCTGTGCCCGAATTTCACAATCGAAAAATTAATCGACAAACTGGAACTATTACGCAACGACAAGCCATTGGCTAGACGTTTGGATAGTTGTAAGGCCACGATAAATCCACTCTCATGTCAACATTACCCACTTATGGAAGATGAAAAATCCAATATTGCTGAGTCGGTCTCACGTTTAAAGATCTTCCTGATTGATGGCCAAGTGTCGCGTGAACCAGCATCAAGGATGTGCAGATGCAACTGTTCAGCAAGCATCAACGCCTGAAAGTTTTAACCAACGGATGCATAATATCAGACAGATACGTTATGGTAGAGTATGGCACGGGGGCAGCGTACCAAAATAGCGTTCAATGCATGGCACAGCGCTTCCAGAATCTTACTACAGTCCAGATGGTCAAATTGCAGGTTGTCCAGCTGATCTCAAGGGCATTCTACTCAGCAATTCAGAGGATTCTCCAAGCCAGCGCTAAAAATACCATGGACAGCGTTTCTTTTATGAACCGTTTATGAACAGTCAGGAGCCAGAGAGCGCAGGTAATGGCAGACACTCAAAAATTATGCAGAATTTATGTGACTGACAGACAACGTTCAAAAATTATGAAATGTATGGATTCTAAACGTATTCAGATGAATAGGGCGTAGATATTATAAATAGAATACGACAGAATGCAGGTAATGTCATACATAGAATCTTAAAATAGCCAGAGACCTGCGCATTTCAAAGGTCAGGAATGTCGGGATGGCAGAGCCAGCGCGCCAGGGCTTTTAATGCACACATTGTTGTATTAATTCAAACGCACCAAAAATTGTACATATGCCAGCACAAATATATATAACGAATTCAACATCAGCACATAAATTAATCAACCAGCAATATCACCAAGAGTTCACGACCCACATAACATTAATGGTCAATGCATAGGTCAGGTGAGAGAAACACAACAAAAGGCCACAAGCAAACAGTGACTCAAATATGAGCAGGGCCAGAATTCGCCTGCTCTGATACCATGTTAAACACACATGGAAAACATAGAATAGAAAAGATAAATCAGTGAGTACATTTTTTATTAACATTAGATATACATTTATAGTACAATATGTGACTCTTGGGTTTCAGATCCCAAGGTCTCTTGGACTGCTTTTGTCCATTCGACTTCCACACTAACCCATTAGGATTAGGTGTCCAACAACCATTTTACCAAAATATAAGTATATTATTATTTGTTTCCTCTTTCATGTCTGATTTCCTCCACACACCTAAATCTATTAATATTACATACTCATAATCCTTTCTTTGTATTGTCCTTAGAAGAAAAGTTTGTAGGAATGCATAAGGCTAATGGAGGAACCTTCAAAGAGAGACTTGTATCATAAAAGTAAGCATGTTGTTGAAGAAATTGTACAAGGTTGGTTAAAGAACAACTCAATGTATGTTTAATTTGATTTAACTTGGTGCAAAAGAAGATACAAATACTCCTGATTTTGAAATTTGCTTCATATTACTAATTCTCTTGTGTCTAGGGTTTTGAATCATAAATATTATTGTTTGGGTAATTAAATATTTAGATTGCATCTACCCTTATCGCTCTAGCTCTTGTTGTTTGCTCATTTTTGTGAAGCCCTAACCTTTAGGATTCACTATAAAACCCTAGCCTTTTGACGCTTAGGGTATAGTAATGATGAAACTCTAATCTTCTTAGGGATAAAGTTTAGATCTCTTGTTCAAATCCTACTCTCTTAATGTTTAGGAATGTTATGGTAAAACCCTTTTCATTTTTAGGGTTTGTTGTTGATGTATATAAACCCTAGTTTTTCTTAGGTTTGATAGATTAGGGTTAATGTCGAAGACCTTATAATAGTCAATATAAAATCCTAGAAATAGATCTATAGGAATATGTTCTTCCATATAATTTAAACCATAGCATGGTCAAAATTGTTGTATATCTAATTTTGGATTTTGATGTTTGTATCCAGGTTTATGATAAAAACCTAGTATGAGAATGATATAAGTATCTAGGAATTAATAATGGAAACCTAGAGATGAAATGCTAGTATGCTAAGTTGATTGTTGATATTCATGATTTAGTTATTAAAATCTAGGGTTTTGTAACAAAGCCCCAGTAAATATTGATATTCTAGGACATGATAATGAAACTCTACAAGTATAATGTTTTCGATTAATGAGGTGATTTAGTTTTGATGATGAAATCTAGGGTCTGTGACGAAACCCTAGTAAATGTTGCTACAAGAAGTCTAATAGACGAATTACTTGATTGATAAAACCTAACTAGGTTTAGTGTTGAAAATAGCAACAAGAAATGTTAAATATAGAAGTGCTAAAAACAGAATTGCTATAAATAGCATTTCGGGATACATTCCAATTTTAATTAGTCCCTGAACTAAAATTGAGAACTAAAATTCGAATTTGATCTTAGCAGCTGTTTGAAAAATAATTAATTAATTCATCTTGAGTTAATTAGTTGGAGAAAATCAAACATGAAGTCTATGTGACGACATGCAACAATTATCCCTTTGATTGAGGAAGTTATCCCTTAATTAAGGAGATTGGGATGAGTTGTACTTTGAATTGTAATTAGTTAGCTCAGTTAACTGAGTTAAGTCTAGTTTGATTAGTTCCAACAATTTGTGGAACTGATTGTGAGTTCAGTTAGTTAATGCATGCATGCATGTAACTAGTGTACTTCAGATAACTGAATATTCTCTCATAAATAACTCATGCATGTCAGTTTAGTCAGAGACCCAGTTGAAATCAGAGGATGGGACAATGTACTATTAGTTGTAGGAATATTCCATTGAGGATATCTCTTGCATGCAGAAGGAATTCATTCCTTGAGGATTGCGCAGTTATTTCTGAGTTTGGTGAGTTGTGTGTGAGGTGAATTCACACAGGTGGTAGCCAGAGGACCCAGCAGAATCTGCACAAGGAAACAAGAGGCTTGGAGGACTGAAGGAAGGCATATGTGTTGTCTATTCTATCTATGAGCAGCTTCTAGGGATTGTACTGAGAGCTAGATAGCTTGTGAGCTAAAGCTTTGTGTAATCCGGAGATATTTCCACTTGTATGATAATACAAAGATCGGTTTTTTTAGCTGAGGCTTTCCCCATAGTATTCTTCTGTGTTCATGTGTGATTGTTTCTTCCTCATCTGTTATATGTGTTCTATTTGATCTTGCTCAAAATCGATTAAGCTTCCGCAAGTTTGTTTGTAGAAGTAGATCAAGTATTTTGCTTTAGTATATTGCATTATCAGGTGATCTACAGTGGGAATTTCTACATGGTATCAGAGAAAAGGTGATCAAAGTGGAGAACAGTATACAAAGAAGGGAGAAGTTCGAAGTTTGAAGTTCCTGATTATAGAAATCGAATTCTTATCACATCTCAAATTTCACCAATGGCGTTCAACGATTTGAGACTCGAGTATGCCCTGGATGGTAGCTCAAATTATATAGCCTGGAAGGATCACATGGAAGCAATATTAGAGGACAACGGTTTGAAGGACTTCATTGATCAAGAAGTCCCCAAGCCAGCAGCTGCTAATGCCCAAGAATTGGCAGAATGGAAGAAATGTGTGGCTAGAGCAAGGAGGATTCTTCTGGAGGGAGTTCGAGACCACATTGTCTCGAGTCTCCATGGGAAGGAGACACCGTTTTCAATGTGGAAAACATTGAAGGATCTATATCAGAATAGCAACAATTAGAGGAAGCTGGCACTGAAAGACAAGCTTCGGAAAATCAAGTGTGAAAAGGGCAACACAATCTCTACATATTTGAAAAATCTCACCACCTGCAGGGATGAGCTTGGGAGTGTAGGAATCACAACAGCCGATGATGACATGGTGAGTCTTGCTCTCCTCGGTCTTCCTAAGAGTTGGCATAGCTAACAAGACTTAGTAAATGAAAGAGAGAAACTCCTATATTGGGAATGACTGTGGTCGGATCTGATGCAAGAGTAGATAAGGAGAAGCACCAGAGATGGTTCTTCATCAAAGCATGATGATGAAGAAAATCTAGCCTTAGCGAGTAAGGTGACGAAAGGGAAAGGGAAGGCTTCCCATTACAAATCGAGTTCTTCTCATGGTGGGAAGAAGATTGACAAATCGAAAGTGTGATGCTTTCATTGTCATGAGGTGGGCCATTATGCTACAAATTGTCCACAGAAGAAATCCAAGAAGGGATCCTCGAAAGGATCAGATGGTGAGGCACTGGCCTCACAGTTCGAATTGGATTTCACCCTCATCGCATGCATGGTTTCATTGATGGTGGGTTGTGTTTGGTACCTAGACAGTGGAGCCTCATTCCACATGACCGACGACAAGAGTTTATTCAGTACCTTGGAGGAGAAGGACCTCCAGATGCGCATAGAGATGGGCGATGATGGAAAGTACCATGTTTCAGGTGAAGGCACAGTTGTGTTTCAGAGGGAGCATGGAGCTCCTCTCACCCTGACTGATGTAAAGTATGTGTCTGGACTAAAGAAGAACCTGGTGTCTGTCGCAATGTTGGAAGAAAAAGGTTATGATGTAGTCTTTAGTAAAGGAAAGGCATTCCTGAGGCACATCGTCACTGGACAGACCAAGAGGATTGGGATTCGAGTAAAGAATCTCTACAAGCTAGAGGTAGATGATCGTGTTGCATTGAGTTCCAAAGCAGATTTGGTGCAAAGCCGAGATATTGGCGACCTATGGCATAGAAGATTGGGCCACTTGCACCATGGGGCCTTGAAGATCATGTAGCAAATTTCTACAAGACTTCCCAAGGGTAAACTGGAGCAAGTGGATACATGCAAAGGTTGTACCTTGGGTAAGTATGCAAAATCTTCGTTTCAGGACCAAGACAGTTGAGCTGGAGCAATCCTGGAGCGAGTTCATGCAGATATGTGTGGACCATTCTCGACAGCCTCCACGACTAAACAAAGGTATTATGTTATTTTCATTGATGATTTTTCTCGTATATGTTGGATCTACTTCATGCAGAAGAAGGATCAAACCTTCTCAAGGTTTTGTGAGTTTAAAGCCTTGGTTGAGAAAGAATATGGAAAGAAAATAAGGGCTTTGCGAAATGACAATGGGGGAGAGTATGTCTCTCAATAGTTTAAGGACTTTTGTGCAACAAAAGGAATTAAACGGGAGTTGACGGCACCCCATAACCCACAGCAGAATGGGGTGGCCGAAAGGAAGAACAGAACGATTGTGAGAGAAGCTCGGGCGATGCTGCATAACCAAGGCCTACCACTTCATTTGTGGGCTGAGGCATGCAATACAACAGTGTACTTGCAGAATAGAAGCATGCATCGTATAATGGGGATGAAGACACCAGAGGAGGCTTTCTTCGGGAAGAGACCAGATGTGAGTCACTTCAGGATCTTTGGCTCATCAGTATTTTTCCATGTGACCAAAGATGCCCGGAAGAAGCTAGAGCCAATAGCTGAGTTGGGGATACTTGTGGGGTACACTGATACACCCCACAACTATTAGGTGTTCTTGCCTACCGGTTAGAGGACATTTGTACACAGAGATTTGAAGTTCAACGAGCAAAAGGCCATGCGAGTTTCCCTTGAGAGGGAGCTCAAGTTGCATGCAGAGGAGGAGCTTTTGGTTCCTAAGGAGGAGGAGCCTCAGACTGATGCGGAGCAACCACATGCAAAGGATCCAGGAGTGGAGACATCCACTCATGTAGAGTCTTCCAGAGATGGGCGGAAACGCTCAAGGGAAGCTGACAGATTTATGATGGATGTGAGAGAGAATGTGGGACAACCATTTTCTTAGCACAGACAGTGGAGGTTACCGGAGTGGTACACTGGTTACATGGCCCTGGTTGGGGAATGTATAGAGACTGAACCATCTTCCTTCGAGGAAGCAGTGTAGCAACCAGTCTGGGTTGATGCTATGGTGGAGTAGTACGACTCCATAGTTCAGAACAGTGTTTGGGATGTTGTTCCAAGACCAAAGAACAAGTCAGTGGTGAGTTCCCGATGGCTTTACAAGGTAAAGCAATCAGCTGATGGGAGTGTGGAGAAACATAAGGCAAGATTCGTTGCGCGTGGCTTCTCACAGGTCGAGGGGATCGACTATGATGAGATTTTTGCTCCTGCAGCAAGGTACTCATCTATCAGATCAATGTTGGCACTATCAGCACATATTGGTTGGAAGATCCATCAGATGGATGTGAACACTACATTCCTCAATGGCAAGATTGAGGAAGAGGTACATCGAGCAACCAGAAGGATTTGAGACCTTCAATTGTGATTTGCATGTATGCCGACTCAAGAGAGATTTGTACGGGCTGAAGCAATCACCTCGTTCTTGGTACACTAGGATCGACAAATATTTCACCGGGTTGGGCTTCACAAAGAGTGAAGCGGATGTGAAACTTTACCACAACATGGTAGAAGGTAAGCCATTGATCATTATTCTTTATGTTGATGATCTAATATTGACATGTGATGATCAGTTAATCAAGCCTTGCAAGAAGGACCTTGCAAGAGAGTTCGAGATGAAAGACATCGGTCTCATGCACTACTTTCTAGGCATGGAAGTGTGGCAGAAGGATGGGGAAGTGTTTGTGTCTCAAGGCAAGTATGCCAATGAGATACTCAGGAGATTCCAGATGGAGAAGTGCAAGCCCATGCAGACTCCTCTAGCAGGTAATTGGAGGAAGGAGGATGCTACTTCAGGTTAGGTAGTAGCTGCTACTATTTATCGACAGCTTGTGGGTTCATTGATGTATTTAGTGAACACACGACCAAATTTTTGCTTTGCGGTGAACCATCTGAGTCAAGCTATGGTTCAGCCTACCAAGATTTTTTGGAAGGCAACGAAACATGTGCTGAGATACCTCAGAGGCATATATCAGTATGAATTATGGTACAAACGGACAAAGGGAGTGAAGCTTCAAGGCTTCACAGATGCAGATTAGGCAGGGAGTCCATCAGATCGGAAGAGCACTTCAGGAGGAATTTTCAACCTTGGATTAGATGCAGTTTTTTGGTACAACAGGAAACAGAGGCTAGTTGCACTTAGCTCAGCAAAGGTTGAATACATGGCTGCCAGTCAGGCAACATGTGAGGCCATTTGGATGCGGAAAATTCTAGTTGGATTGTTTGATCAGAGGATTGATGCAACTGTGATCTATTGTGATAATCAGAGTTGTATCAAACTCTCTGAGAATCCAGTATTTCATGACAAGTCCAAGCACATCAATATCCAGTATCATCATCTTCGAGACTGTGTGGTGAAGAGGATCATGTTATTGCAGTATGTTTCAACCGAGGAGCAGGATGCAGATATTTTGACTAAGGCATTGTCAAAATGAAAATTCGAGTTCCACAAAGACAGGATCAGGGTAACAGATAATCCATTTCTTGTTGAGAGGGAGTGTTGAAAATAGCACCAAGAAATGTTAAATATAGAAGTGCTAAAAATAGCGTTGCTATAAATAGCATTTTGGGATACATTCCAATTTTAGTTAGTCCTTGAACTAAAATTGAGAATTAAAATTCGAATTTGATCTTAGTAGCTATTTGAAAAATAATTAATTAATTCATCTTGAGTTAATTAGTTGGAGAAAATCAAACATGAAGTGTATGTGAAGACATGCAACAGTTATCCCTTTGATTGAGGAAGTTATCCCTTAATTAAGGAGATCAGGATGAGTTGTACTTTGAGTTGTAATTAGTTAGCTCAATTAACTGAGTTAAGTCCAGTTGGATTAGTTCCAACAATTTGTGGAACTGATTGTGAGTTTAGTTAGTTAATGCATGCATGCATGTAACTAATGTACTTCAAATAACTGAATATTCTCTCATAAATAAATCATGCATGTCAGTTCAGTCAGAGACCCAGTTGAGATCAGAGGATGGGATAGTGTACTATTAGTTGTAGGAATATTCCCTTGAGGATATCTCTTGCATGTAGAAGGAATTCATTCCTTGAGGATTGTGCAGTTATTTCTGAGTTTGGTGAGTTGTGTGTGAGGTGAATTCATGCAGGTGGTAGCCAAAGGACCCAGGAGAAACTGCGCAAGGAAATAGGAGGCTTGGAGGACTGAAGGAAGGCATATGTGTTGTCTATTCTATCTATGAGCAGCTTTGAGGGATTGTACTAAGATCTGGATAGCTTGTGAGCTAAAGCTTTGTGTAATCCGGAGATATTTCCACTTGTATGATAATACAGAGATCGAGGTTTTTAGCTGAGGCTTTCCCCAGGGTATTCTTCTGTGTTCATGGGTGATTGTTTCTTCCTCGTCTGTTATATGTGTTCTATTTGATCTTGCTCAAAATCGATTAAGCTTCCACAAGTTTGTTTGTAGAAGTAGATTGAGTATTTTTCTTTAGTATATTGCATTATCAGGTGATCTATAGTGGGAATTTCTACTTTTAGGCCTTGAATGTATAAAATATGACTTATTATGCTCCTATTATAATGGCTTGCTTCATGTTCTTGTACATATATATTTGTGTTTGGTTGTACTTATTATTAAGGTTTACAAGTACATAGTCTTCAAGATGATGAACATGCTTACCTCATATTTGATGATAATTTAATGACAATGTAAAGCATGATGGTAATAGGGAGCTATGATAACTTAGATGACATGACCATGTTACCATGTGAAGGAATGATGGAGTTTTGTAAGTCGAAATTCTCTGATGAATTGTTGATGCAAAAAGGAAGATCTTATGTGATTGGAAGAATGAGATAGTTGATGAAATTATCCTCTATATTACCTGGATAAAGGAAGTTGTATATCTCCCTTGTTGAGAGGGAGCTTGAAGAGAAGTGAACAAATTGATGAAAAGGCCATGAGGATGTTTGAAATCAAATAATCATTGAAGCAATACTGATGGTTATTCGTGATTGATAAAGTTGTGAACAAAACTTGGATATTTTTGAAGAATGTGCTAAGGTTGAGTTTGGTGTTGCTAAAATGTTGAAGAAGTAAAGCATCCTAGTAGATGTGTTTGATATGAGGATGATCCAAGTAAGATAAAAATTATTAAAAACCCAAAAGGTTTGTATTAAATATGAATAGTGAAAATTTATTACTAACCGGGGTCGTGTTTGTTCATATCTCTCCATAAGAAGGTTGAATGTTTAATGCATACTTGGATTGATGGATATATATGGTTTAATTGATAAGGAGAGATAAAGCATCTTGGGGCGACAAGATTCTTGGGAGGGAATATGGTTGATCTATGATGATGTATAGATACCAAAGTATTGGTGTTAGAGCTTTGACCTTGGATACACACCTAGATCCCTGGGTTGGTGTTAGAGCAAAAACTTGATGGTACCTATAGAAGCTAAATCTTGGAACACGCCTTAGTCCCACCTGGTTAGATACCCTGGTAAGGTATCCAACATGTAGCATTGTGTTTGTTGTGACTCTTCATAGAGCACATCATTTTGAGATCTCCCATGTACCTATGCATATATGTAATTATGAATACCTCCCTACTTAAGAGGGAGTGTTGAATTATGTAACTAGTTTCAGCCTTCATAATTGTATTGGTCAAAAGAAAGAAAAATAAATTTTTATTATTAAAAGAAATTGACTTATTAAAGCATGGGTTTCATGCTTGGGCCAATGATTAATAGTTCAAAGCCTCCATTGTAGGTTTCTAGGATTTATGTCAAGAGTCCTTGTCCATGTCATCATGTAATAGACCCTTCTTGGGCTTCTTAAGTCAAGAAAGATGTTTTTTTTGACAAATATGTCATTTAGGCCTCCTCCACCAAGTCGGCCTGAAAGAAGGACAAGTCAACCTCATCAAGGGAATTAAACCTCACAGATTCACTATATATTGGCAGCGATTCAACCTCATTTTGAGCACCAACTCAACAAGTTTGATCTGTAGTTGTTGGAGAAGGAAAGAGGGTGAAAAATTCTTTGAAGAAGGAGAAAAACCATAGTGAAGAAGAGAAAAACCTAGCAAGGAAGTTTGGAGACCATTTTATCTCTCTTGTGATTCACACGTGCAAAATTCTAGAGCTACAATAGGGCCGAAGTTGTAGGGTTCTAGTACGGCTGAAATTCTAAAGTTGGGAGGCCAAAATTCTAGGTTGTTGTTGGGATTTAGTTGGTTAACAAGAAGAGACTTCTGAAGTTTTCATAATCATTTTGGAAAGCCGACTTGGTGGAGGAGGAAGGTTTTTTTCCTGGGCTAAGGTCTTGGTCTATCTCAATTTGATTTACTAGTGGAATACTTTGACTAGGTTTTCCCCTATAGAGGGGTTTTAGCCCTAGATGAGTGCCTATATATGGTGTCATTGATATTCATGTTTTGATTTGATGATTGTTTTATGAAAAGAAGATAAAAGAAGAACATAAAGAAAGCTAATAAGACTACAAGAATATTACAAGTAATTAACGACATAAGAAAATATTTTTGCCTTTCGGATTTTCTAACAAAGTTGACTTGTATTTTTGTGAACATGGGTTTTTACATTAAAAATATTTTTTTCCTTAACCAAATTAAATTCTTCCAAGGGAAAAGAGTGTCTTCTATGGATGAGGAAGGTTGTCCAAAGGATGGAATTTTTCCCCGAGTTTCCAAATGTCATCATCATCAAGTCAAATGTCATATATGCTCATCTTTGCTCATCTGTTGGACACTCGAATCTAAAAGAAAAATAATTTGACATCATAGGGGAGCTCAAGCTACCACCCTCTATCCAAGGATGATAGGAAACATATGACTTACCATGGAAGGTAAGGATCACAACTATCCTATCGTTAGGAAAACAGTCAAGATACAACTTATTGTGAGGTAAGGATCACAACTATCCTATTGTCTGTTGATCTTCCCAACTTGACCCTCAAGAGTCGGTGGTGGAACACCTGCATCCTCTCACTTGGGTAGGATACTAATTACCATAAATGGTAAGGATCACAACTATCCCAAGTCACCTCTCAACCCATTGGTGAGATGGGGAGGAACAATCCCAACAAGCCCAATTTGTGTTGAGAAATCTAGGGGGAAGCAAGTGTAGGCGATTTTTCTTACTTTGATCACTGTTTGTGATGTATTTTTAATTTACTTGATTAAATTCTTATTTCCTTTATTAGTATTAGTTTTCTCTATCATCAAACAACTACCAATCACAAAAAACAATGAGACAATAGGACACAATATATAGGCGATCAACGAGGGCCAAAATCTCTCCAACTGAGAGGAAAACCAACCAGAATCCTTCTCTTCTTATAGAACTTCAATTGAAAATTTCCAAGACCTATGACCCTTGACCAAGACCCTCCAAGACCAAGTCATCCTTCCTTCTTGATGAGCTTTCCTTACACAACTTACAACAACAAACTTTGACCTTTCAACAACTCCTCCAACAACTTCGACCCTAAATTTTTTTTTTGCAATCTTTGACCTAACAACTTCACAAATTTGACCTTAATGTAGCTTTGACCTAGCAGCTGCACAACTTCAATCTAGAGGAAACTTCACAGCTTCAATCTTGCAACTTCATAACTTCAACCTTCACTTGGCAGATTTCTCTAAGTACCGACAATTGATTGAGGCTTTTCCTTGAGAACATGTGTGTGGATATAAGATTTTTAGTGGACACCTCGAGGACAAATTAGGTTGTTGCTCCACACATTTTGAAATAATCTGCATCAGACGATCAATCTTGGTCTAAGATATACTACAGGAGACATACAATTTCATTGATTCACTGATGTTGACTGGGCTAGGTATGTTATTGATAAAAACAACACATCTGGGTGCTACATTAGCTTGGGATCTGCCATGATAACTTGAAATGAGTAGGAAATAAAAGTTTGTAGCTTTAAGCATGACCGAGGTTGAGTAAATTGTTTCTAGGATGGCTATCTATGAGACAATTTGGTTAAGGAAGCTCTTTGGAGAGATGTTCAAGTAGGTTTTGGATATGACAGTGATATATTGTGACAACAAGACTGGGATCTGATTAGTAGAGAATGTCGTATATAGCTGGGATAGTGATATATTAATAGATTTAGACTATGTTGTTTTATGAAGCAAGCTTAGGCTTGTGGTTGTTGCGTCCATGAGAAGGAATATGAATAAGGTATCCTTTTATGACATGTATTTTCTTTAACATAATATTTGATTTAATTTTTTGTATGAGCATTGAAGGTTCCTGGAGTTAATGAATCTTTGGAAAATAGGGCATCACCCCTATCTATCACCCATAGGGTCGAAGACGTATGCTCCCCTATCTTGGTATAGCAAAGTTGATGCAGGAGCATCTAAACCCCCCTTAATCAAACGAAGAATCCAAAGGGAAGCAAGGAGAGGACATGCACCATCGATAAAACAAGGACAAATTCTGTTATAAGAGATCTAGATTGATGGAACTAATAAAGTCTCGAGAAGACTTTAGTTAATGTAATCTGCCATATGTATTCTATAGCGAACTTTAGGGCTTCAGTTGAGTGATTCATGGAGAGGGTTGATTGGATCCTTCACAGTGATCTGATCCAATGTTTCCATATATATGTGTGTGATGAACTTGCGCATTCAAGAAGAGAGAGAGCGAATAGGTAGAAATTGTGTCAACAGTGTTGAAATGTAGTCGAGAGGGGAACCCGTGCTAAGGCTGAAATGCCTTAGATTTGTAGCTGTTATCACTTAAGAAATGATTTCTAAATTCGGAGCATCAGTTCTATTCCAAAGGATTGGTGTTAGCCTTGGTCTAGTCTTTCCATGGTTGCTTTAGTGTCTAAGATCTAGAAAAGAGTCTTATTTGTATGGTCAAATAGGGTCAACACTCTGTTCTTGCCCATCACTAGTCCCACATCACACATTATTTCAATGTGTCAAGCTTGTGTCACGGTTTAAATTTTACATTTGCTCCTAAGTCATAATGTTAGATGGTGGTTAAGTCGCTTTATGGTTTTTAGAGTCTAAGTCATAGGGTTAGATTCTCATTTCCATCATCAAATAAAGCTCAACAACCTTGTTTTATACTTTATGGATCTCATATCATGTTTTGAAAGTCATGTGTTCAGCCATTTTGAATTTTTTTTGAAAATTGCTATGAATCCATGTTTTTGTAGCATAGACAGTGTAAAAAACTAGTTTTTCGCTATGAAATCACTGAACTAGGAGTTTTTGTAGCGCGCTACGAAACCCCTAAAGCTGCCTCTTTCAGCAGAAAAACTATTTTTATTAGTCAAATTCCATAAGGTTTCCTGAGCAGCTGAAAACTCAATTTTAAAAAATGAAAGACAATTTTCTTCCTAACATATTGAACTACAAAAACCTCTTTCATTTTCTTCAAATTCGTTCTGAGGTGGGAGAAATTTATGGTTAAACTTGCGCTACGAAACTGTTGTAGGTGCAGTTTTGTCTTCTAGTTTTAGCAGTTTTTTTCAAGATCAGTTTCTGGTTACAGGAAAACTTATTTTGGAATTCTGAGGGAGGTTTCTCTTCATCAACTCTTCAGCTACAATAATATATCTCACTTTCTTCATAAGTGTTTTCAGTTGGGATATACTAAGCTGTCATTGAGACCCTAATTTCAGAAAACGGATTTTTCCTGTTTTACACATGTTTTTCAAGGACAGATTCTGGACAGCTGGAGAAGTGTTTTAAAAAACCAAGAGAGGTGTTTGTTCTAGACATCATGCACTACAAAAACCTCCTTTAGTTTCGAAAAAAGTGTCATGGATGAGGAGATAAAGGCTCTTTCCCACGTGCCAACTTTCAAGGATCCTAAACCTAAAAACAGGGAAACATGTTCCCTAATTTCTAGGGTTTGTCATCAGCAGTCAGGTGACAACGTGGGAGGCTTCATCAAATTCGACTTCATGAGGTTTTAGTTGTCAAAGAATGCATTTAATGTTTAGTTGAGGTGGTTTAGTCATAATAAGGAGTTACACTCCTAGTTGTATTAGGTCTCTAGGACTGCTAGTTAGCTGTCAAATGCATTTAAAGGTTTGTTTTATGGTTATAATAGGTGTCACTGATGGAAAATTCGAATTCCCCTCATGATGGAGGAAGGAATCCAAGCTTGTAATGAACTCTATATATGACAAGAGATGTAATGCACTTCAGGTTGGCAATTTTCAAAGAAACAAGCACATTGTGCTATTGTATATGATTGTATGTTTTCAGGTTAATACAAAGAGCTGCTTTCACTACTCAGGATTCAGAAAGGGTTTCAATGTTTGATTTTCCTCATGGCTTCCTTCATATACTTACTTGCAGTGGTATAGACACATGTTACTTAGAATTCATTTGATGATGCTCTAACTTCCTTCATGTGTTTGTAGGCTGTGTTCTCTATATTATATCTCTGTTTTGCTTTTATGTTAAAACCCTTTATGCCCTGACTTCCATGTGAAATTGATCTTGTTGTTGTACTGAAACACACTTTGACTCCATAGCCCAATGGAAGTTTGTTAATTGGTATTTCAACCATTTATACATTGTTGTTCTAATTTTCCATAGAGTTAGCCATCTAATCTTCAAAGTAAAATCTTTAATCCAGTGAGAGAGCCCTCTCGGGTTGAGGAGGCTAAGCCTTAGCCAAAAGTTTGGTTTGAAATAGTTACTCAAAGTCTTCCTGATCAACAACCTATCACGGTGGATTTTTGTGATAACAGTAGCTATGCTGTGAATAATAGGAAAATGTGTGTTTAGCGTGAAACTGTGTGCTTGTGTGTGTTTCATTCACACACACACACACACACACACACACACACAAACATATATATATATATATATATATATATATATATATATATATATATATATATAAATATACGTTAATGTCTTAATTTCCTGTTTGTATGTGTGTTGATCGACCATCGATCACGGTAGGATCGATGGCGATCAAATGAAATAATGCTATATGTGGAGTTGTGGTGTGAATGCAGGTGTGGCAGAGGAATTGTGATTAACATAGAATTCCATCAAAGACAATCAAAATCAAGTTAAGGAGAAAACAGACTAGAATGCATAGGAGCCATTTGATCACATGGATCAATGGTCCAGATGATGTTGTGTGGAGCAAAGTGGACTATCGCAGCGGCGTGGCTTGTTCGCTTAGTTTCGTTCCGGAATTCGAATTCCTGTTTACACTAAGAAACAACAGAAACTTAGTCGAAATTGAAAATCCAGACTTGAACCCTTATAGAGCATAGCCTATACCCTTATCGGGTCTGGAAGGCTGATCACAGATCGACAAGTCAAGGACCAGAGGAATCAGAATGGCGGAACGCCGATATGCCGATATCGACAAATTGGCGATTGGAAGATCACGTCAATCGAAGTTCGGAGCAGGAACTTTGCAGAGGCGGAACTGACGATATATAGATTCAGATCTATATATTTTAAAGTCCGGTATATTTGATTTGGAGCGGGATTTCCATGGTTTTCCCATATTCCGATAGTTGAATGGTTAAAGGGGATTTAAGGCTTAAAGGCCCATATGTATGCTTCCGATTGTATAAAAGCCCCGCTAAAGTTATATGGTCCCGGTTTAATGTAAGTCTATGGTTTAAAGGTTTAAGGCCTAAAGAAATGACTCTGATAGGCTTAGTGGGCCATAACCCACAAGCCTCAAGATTGATATTTTTTTTAGGAAAAGGGATTTTGGTTAACCCCCAATATATCTTTCCATCATTTGGTATCAGTTCAGGGAAAGTTTTCCTACGACAAGGAAGAAGGGAGAAGAGGTAAAATGGTTTAAAAGTATGGAGAGTTATGGTCTTACTGTCGCACAGAGAACGAAAACAGAAGGTGAGAAGATTGCGACAAACCTAAAGCATGGAGTGCTCATATGGTTCCAGAAGAGAGAACCTGAAGGATGCCAAAAGACTGAGTGAGGAGAGCTTGGTGAGGTATCATGTAGCAGAGGAAGACTGTTACTGCAGAGGTTGGGTTGTAGCTCACAGAAGATCATGAAGGCAGTTCCACTGATAGTGAGTAGAATTGCTAAGGACAAGGAGAAGCATTTGACCAGGAGGTCATAAAATTTTGTGACTCGGGAGTTTGATGCAGGAACATCTAAACCCCCCTTAATCAAACGAAGAATCCAAAGCGAAGCAAGGAGAGGACGTGGACCATCGAGAAAATAGAGACAAATTCTGTTATAAGAGAGCTAGAATGATGGAACTAATAAAGTCTCGAGAAGACTTTAGTTAATGTAATATTTCATATGTATTCTATAGCGAGCTTTAGGGCTTCAGTTTAGTGATTCATGGAGAGGGTTGATTGGATCCTTCACAGTGATCCGATCCAATGTTTCCATATATATATATGTGTAATGAACCTGTGCGTTCAAGAAGAGAGAGAGCGAATAGGTAGAAATTGTGTCAACAGAGTGTTGAAATGTAGTTGAAAGGGGAACCCGTGCTAAGGCTAAAATTCCTTAGATTTGTAGCTATGTTGTGAATAATAGGAAAATGTGTGTTTAGCACGAAACTGTGCGCCTGTTTGTGTTTCATATAGATATATATGTTAATGTCTTAGTTTCCTGTTTGTAAGTGTGTTGATTGACCATTGATCATAGTAGGACCGATGGCGATCAAATGAAATATTGCTATATGTGGAGTTGTGGTGTGAATGCAGGTGTGGCAGAGGAACTGTGGTTAACATAGAATTCCATCAAAGACAATCGAAATCAAGTTAAGGAGAAAATGAACCAAAATGCACAGGAGTCGTTTGATCACATGGATCAACGGTCCAGATGATGTTGTGTGGAGAAAAGTGGAGTATCGTAGCGGCGTGGCTTGTTCGCTTAGTTTCGTTTCGGAAGTGGAATTCCTGTTTACACTAAGAAACAACGGAAACTTAGTTGGAAATGAAAATCCGAACTTGAACACTTATAGAACATAGCCTATACCCTTATCGGGTCCGGAAGGCTGATTGTAGATCGGCAAGTCAAGGACCAGAGGAATCGGAATGATGGAATGCTGATACGCCGATAGCAACAAATCGGCAATCAGAAGATCGTGCCAATCAGAGTTTGGAGGAGGAACTTTGCAGAGGTGGAATCGACAATATATAGATTTGGGTCTATATATTTTAAAGTCTGGTATATTTGATTCGGAGCGGGATTTCCATGGTTTTCCCGTATTCCGATAGTTGAATGGTTAAAGGGGGTTTAAGGCTTAAAGGCTCATATGTATGCTTCCGATAGTATAAAAGCCCCGATAAAGTTATATGGTCCTGGTTTAATGTAAGTCCACGGTTTAAATGCTTAAGGCCTAAAGAAATGCCTTCAATAGGCTTAGTGGGCCATAACCCACAGCCCTCAAGATCGATATTTTTTTTAGTAAAATGGATTTTGATTAACCCCCAATATCTATTTCCATCAAAAGTATACCCCAGTTGGAATCATACCTACAAGTCAGGTTTGTTGACATTGTCCCTCCCTGTCTAACTAACGGGTTGAGGAGGCTTGAGGGTGTGTGATCCTTACCTTTAGTAAGTCAAGTATCTCACCCAAGTTGGATCATGATGCATGTGTTCTACCACATGACTCTTGAGGGTCATTTCTGGGAAGATCAATAGGCAATAGGATGGATGAGATATTATATCTCGCATACTACTTGACATAGGGTGGAAGACATATGCTCCCCTATGAGATGACTTGGGGTAAGAGTGTTCCATAGGACCTTCCTCATTGCTAGTGGATTTTGGGTTGAGTTGGGCTCATCGATATGGTTCCAGGTTGAGCAGGGCTCCTTGATGTTGTTCTAGATTGAGCTAAGCTCTCCAATGTTATTAAGGATGATAGCTTGGGCCCCCCTCATCTGTCAAATTCTTCTTATTTTATATTTGAGAGTGTTCAAAATATGAGAAAAAGTCAAGAAAAGATGAGCATATCTGAGCAGGGATGAGCAGATATGAGAAATGATGAACATATATGAGTAGGAATGAGCAAATATGAGTAGAAATGAGTAGAGACGAGCAAAGAAGAAATTTTATGATGTGGAGATACTTGTGATGGGACATGTGTTACAGTAGGTAATTTATCCTTAGCTGAGATGGAATGTTAATTTTGTAGCACTTGGACAAATTCCCTCCATTGGAAAATCTTCCTCATCAAGGAAGGCCCCTTCTAGCCCTTAGAAGAATTTAATTTGGTTAAAGAAAAATATAATTTTAATATGGAAACCCACATGTGCAAAAGAACAAGTCAGCCCAAAAGAGAAATTGGACACCCTTGGATGGATATAAAGAGGAGTAAAGTGACCCTCATTTGGAGGAAATCATCAAGAAATACTCTATTCTCTTCTTTGGTTTTGGCTCACAGAAGTATAAAATTGGTTTTTAGGGAATTCGGTTGTATAGGCACGTGTGGTTAGGGTTTTGGTTCACATATGCATGGTTGCAACAAGAAAATTTTGGCTACAACTGCACGCATGCAAGCCTCTGCATGTGGCCGAAAAGTTTTAGCCACACACATATCTCTCTCTCCACGTGGTTGGGACCTAGGGTTTCATTTAACAGTTGACCACATATGTTGACAGTTGACCACAAGTTTATGAATCATGGTTTTGATTAGTATTATTGTCGGGTTCATCTCTGGGATATGATTTGGTTAGTTTTATTGGATAGTCTTGTGAATGAAGAAATGGATTATTGTAATCTCTCTTTACTGAACATTTTATGACAATCTAATAAGAAGAAGAATTTGAAATAGTTTTCCCCCTTGTGTGATTTTTCCCTGGTCTTCGATCAATCCTGGTGTCTCTATTTGTGAATGCTTTTCTTCTATTGTTACTTTATGTTCTGTTGTGTTGATGATGATATTTTTCTTTCTACATAATTTCATATGTTGTTAATGATGTCATGATGTTGTGGGCTGAATTCAATATATAAATGATGAAATGCAATTATCTAAAGGAAAGAACAATATAGCAGTAAGAAAAAAATTAACATACAATCATCAATGAATGAAGGTCTGCAACAGTACTCAAAATTATGAACTTTATTCTTGAGGGCTGGCAAAGATATGACATTAATTTTCCCACAGGGTGATCCAGATTGGATCATTATATTGATTTTCATCCATATCGATGCATTCAGAGTGGAAAAAATGGAGGAATCAACTCATGGGACCATTTTTAGCAGCAAGACCCAGTTTGGCAAAATGAGGTCTGAAACCTTCTGGGAGCGTTTTGAGGCATCAAATGACCTTTTTTGGGGGTAAAACTTTGCCACTTCCACGCGACACTTACGTAGGCTATTCTACACTTAAGATATTTCCAACGGTGCAAGAAGCGCATCATTCAGAGCTTGTATGCAAAAGTTATGTCACTTAGATGTTGACCTTCCTGTTTTCACACCTATAGTTCGAGAGGATGCCATGTCAGCCCCCATTATTCATGGAAGAAGGGTTAGCCACGTGTTTTTAATGTAAAAGTCTCTAGAAGAGTCTATAATGCAACTCTAGTTAGGATTCAATGTAGTTAAACTTAACCACTCATAGGCTATCGTTGTGTTATAACCTGACCACTAGGATGAACAAGAATTCCATTCTTTCGAGACAATTTTGTTCCATAGATGAGCAAATATATCTAGGAGAGATAGGAGGTAGAACATAGAGAGAGGATCTGTGCACTGTAGCAGCCCACAGGCCATAGGCATTACTTCTCTATACCTGCAGCCATATTTCCAGATAGAGAAAGAGAGTGGAGTGGTCTCACCTTCCAACGGGTTTTCTTCTAAAAGGGTTTCCTGGAGCATATCTTGTGTCTTATGTGTGTGTGTGATCTATTTTATCGTTCTCTATTTTCTACATAATTTCCATTCGCTTGCATGCACTGATTACAATTAAATCTACATATCCTAAAGTTTTCATATTTCTAACATAATATTATCAGATCTTTTGTGATGAATTATCTAGTGGAATATCCATGGTATTTTATGGATCACAGGGCCACAAAACCAAAAACTTCAAATTTCAATAATGGAAAGACGTATTTCTATTAAAGATTGATGTATACAAATCTTGCACACATCTACTTCATAAACCAACAAATGTCAACAGAGAGTTTTAGTCTTGTGATATGGCATTTCTCTTATGAAAATCCTTTCAATTTGAATCCACTTAGACACAAGGCTACATAAACAATTAGCTCAGGTCAGTCATGGTCGATTGTTAGTCATGGTCCATATGATTTAGATTAACAAATATTTAAGCCCTAACAAATCCCATGAAAAACCATTTTCACAGGTGAACCGTGAATATAGAATTGGAGTGTTTCTGAAGAAAATAAATTCAGCCTCTTAGCATTGTTCCAAGAGTCGAATTGAATGCAGAAGAATCCATGCAAAAACCATGTGGCATGGAAGGAAATTACACTTCATTTTACAAAGTTTGATTGTCACTTTGATAGCCAGAAAATCCCATAAAACAGATCAAAATAAATATAGCCCATAAACCTTTGCAAAATGCCTCCTCGTTCAAGTTCTTCACAAGGTCGCGGGCTATGTTGTGTAGACTTGTGCATTCCTCTATGTAAACAAACTTATTGGATACTCTGGTTGCATATGAATCTTTTCAAATATGTGTGGCTTGTATGTCTCAAAGGAGGGCTAGGATATCTCCTTATATATTTTTTGATACAATAATTTGAGGGATATGATTCACATATTAGGAGGGAAATAGAATGAAATTTAAATTTTAAAATTTCTTTGAAGCCCAAAAACCCCAACGTGCAATTTAATTTAGAAACCATCCTCAAGGGGATTTTTCCATGATTGTGTTTTAATTTAATTTATAACAAGGACCTCATGACATGGAGCTTTATTTTAGTCAACGAAAAGTCCTTATGATATTTAGCCAAAGAGAGGTCACCACATCAACAAGTTTTGGGGGTTTGCCCACAAATTGTGTTTGCAATCTTCAAACAAGGTTATCTCCCAAACCATGAGGTTTCTTGTGGCAAACCACATACTACCAGAATAGGCTCAACGAGGAGAATCCAAAGACGATGGCCTTGAGATCAAATTCACTAGGTTTCATCTTCAAAATCCTCAATAAATGTGGGGCTACTAAGATTTCCAGTCATCCTTCCATTGGAGCTTCCAACTAATGCAATCCATAAAAATATTAAGAATGTTTAATGGACATTGGCATCAATAACAACACCATTCAACAAATTATTAGTGATATTAATTTTATATATTTAAATAAAATTCCACCTATTATTTGTAATTATATTTATTGGGAAAGATACAAAGGTAATTTACCATTTAATAAGAATTATTATGATTAAATGTTTACATTTTATATAGATATTAATAATATTAATTTAATTTAAATTATGGTGAATGAGTAATAAGGTGGATGAAAAACACAAGTAGATCCACCTATTATTTGTAATTATATTTATTTGGAAAGATATAAAGGTAATTTACTATTCAATAAGAATTATTATGATGACATGTTAATATTTTATATAGATATTAATAATATTAATTTAATTTCAATTATGGTGAATGAGTGATAAGGTGGATTAATTTAGGCAGATAGAGATATACTAATAACTTGTGATTTAAAATGCAAGACATTCATGGGTAAGGGGATACTTAATAAGGAGCCAACATTTTTCTCAATGGAAATTGATCTTGGGTGGAGGGAAAAACAAATCATTCACTTGAACCACCTCACACGACATAACATTTTATTTAATTATTATTCAATGGGGTTGGATTCAATGTTGGAAAGTGATGAGTTTTTCATTGTTCGGAAAGACTCATTGTCCATGAGGGCCTAACTCCAAGCCATGGACAACTTGAGGTAGTGATTAAATGTGTGGTTGCACCTAAATAGATTATATTAAAATATCTATCTTAACTTTATATCTATCATACATTGAGAGGGATCAAATCTCTAGACATGCAAACCTACTTTTAGAGTGTAAAACTTGAGGAAAGGTTTGCACATCAAGGGATCTGATCTCTCTTGGTGCGTGATGGATCCAAAATTAAGATGGATCTATGTTGGCTCACTTGTGAGTAGCAATGTTATATTTTTAGATGATCATTAATTCTATATATATGTATGTATGTATGTATGAGAAGAAAATGATTGTTTAAAATTTACATCATCATGAATCTAAATAATAAAAAAGTAAAAATATTTAGTGATGAAGATGCTAAATAATAAGAAAATGAAATGATTAAAATATTGAATCCTTCTGAATTTACTCAAGAAGAATGAATGTCAATATATCTTCTTGAATTTTTTAGTATAGTGATGCATTTGTAAATGATAAAGGTTATGCTTATACATATGTTTAAGATGAATATGATCATTTTAAATTACTTAGTTTCCTGAATTTGTTGAGAACATGAAGAATATTATTCAAATGTATATTTCAAGAATTACATGAGGAATACTTTTAATAGAAACAAAGTAACAATGATAAATAATTAAAAATGTATAGTAAAACCAATGCATATACACAAAAAATAAGTTTTCTTGAATGGAAAATATGTGGCTTTAATGCTTCAGACCTACTTTGTTATTGTCAATAGACATTTGATTATCAATGAGACAAATTATATTTTAGATGTTAATAGACTTAACAATATTCATGGGCTTTGATAGGATTGTAACTGCAAATGGTGGTTGTCTTCCTTTTTACTTTCTCTACATTCTATTGCATTGTTGTTAATCTATGTAACCTAGTGAATCTTGTTGACAAATTATGTTCAAAAGATAGTGGAATATTTCTAATGCTAATTCATCTTGTCAGGTTTCATACTTCATGGAATTATTGGCATGCATAAATGTCATTTATTGTTCTTCAAAGTGCATGCACACTAAATTCAATGCATTGACTATAGTGTACATACCAATTTCAATTTCTATTTTCATGTCAAACTCTATTTCTATAGTTATAAGGCTATCCTCTTACTATGATGTTGCTCCAAACTATTAATTTTCATATATAAATATAGACTTAGTTATTCTCATTATTTGAATACCACAACATCTTCATTCACATCCATGAGAAATGTTCTATATTCAACAACAATTTGTAAATATGTTTTTCTTCTTTCTTTTATCTTTACTTGTGTAATCTTAGTAAAACCTAAAAATAAAAGTCCTAAACTATTTTCCTTTTCAATTTCTTTATATGTAATCTCACCTTTATATATTAAAATCTATATTTACTACATCCTTCTTTCCATATTCTTATATTTTATTTCCCTAAAATTTCACATCTTCATATCATTATCTTTTTTTCCCTTCTCTATTTTGATTTACTTAAACTTATATTCTATTCTTTATAATGTTCCACCGTGCTCTTTACATATTTTCTTATTATTTCTTCTTTTTAACTCAATCTATACCTTTATTATTTATTTTATTTTATCTTTATATATTTAAATTTCACTCATTTGCTATTTATTTTCATCCTTTTTTATCATTTATTATTCCATATTTTATTATTGTTCCTCCCTCTTTATACAATATTCTTTATAATTTTTTACATCATTTTATCTTTAGCTTATACTTTATCTTTATTATCAATTTTTTCCTTCATAGTTTATTATTTCATAATTTTTAGTATATACTTTTTTATTTATATTTTTACATCATTATTATTTTTTGTAATTTATATTTATCTTTTATTTTTTGTTATTATACTACATTATACTCTCCTCTTCTCTTGGATTTCAAATTCAATTACATTATAAACACTAATTTTATTAGCTTCAATTTTAAAATTCTTTAATTTTCCTCATACTAATACTCCATTAATTCCATAATTGATTTTACATGTTTTAGTAAAGAAACCTATTATGAAAATTCACTGAGGCTAAAAAGATTTGATTATACAAGATTTGATTATACACTTTTTAACAACATAAAAATGTTGTGTAATTTTACCTAAAAATAATGGTACATGTATTAACAAAACAAAATTGTTATCACTTTTCTTTGAACATTTAATCTAAAAACAATATCCTTGAAATCAACTATTGGTTACCCACATCATCCACCCTCAAGCCATGGGCAATAGCCTATCTTGATCGAGAAAAAATCAATCTCATTGCAGGTGATCTATATTGGATTATTATATTATTTTTCATCCATCTCGATGCTTTCAAAGTGGAAAAAGTAGACAAATAATTTTGCAAGACCATATTCTCTAGTAGGACCCAGTTTGAAATTAGGATCTGAAACCTTCTGGGGGCCTTTTGAGGCATCAAATGATGTTTTTGGGGGGGGTGAAACTTTGGAGCTTTAGTGTTGCTCCATTTTTTTATATTCTACACATATAGTCTTTCCAAAGACACAAGAATCATGTCAAGTGGAGTTTGTATGCAAAAGTTATGCCACTTAGAAGTTGGCATTCTTGTTTTGCCACCATAATTTGAGAGGATGTCACACTAACCATCATTATTCATGGAAAAGAGGTTATCCATGTGATTATGACAAAGAAGACTCTAGAAGAGGTTGTATTTTAACTTTGGTTAAGAGTTGAGGTAGTCAAACCTAACCACTAGTAGGCTATTGGGCTGTGTTATAACTGGGCCATTGGAGGAAAAGGGATTCCATTCTTTTGAGGGAAATTGTTCCATGGATTAGAAACAATAGCAAGAGGGATAAGAGATAAATCACATAGAGAGGATTTGCACATTGTAGTAGCCCATGGGCCACATGCCATACTTCTTTGTACTCACAATCACTTTCAATTTAGAGAAAGAGAGTAGAGTGACCTCACCTTCCAGCTATGTTTTCTCCAGAAATGGTTTTCCAAGTCATAACTTGTGTCAAATCGTGGTTTTTGATTTTTTGTTTCATTTTTATCTATATTTTGTATAATTTGTAATTTTCACACATGCAATTAATGGTAATCTATAGATCCATAAATCTAAAGAAAAATAAAACCCTAATAACGTAGATTTCAGATTTTTAAATATAGTTTTAACAAATCTATTGTGACGAACTATCCAATGGAATATTCAGGGAAATTTACAAATCATATTGGTATCATAGTAGGATTCTTTGAGTATATTGTGGATGTTTGTAGGGGATCTAGATCGGTTAGGACAAAATTCATAAAACTCTAATAATGGACGACAAATTTGTGAATGACCCTCGTGATCCTGTAGATGCAAGGTTTTCGTAGTTGGAAGCACAAGTTAAAAATATAGGTTGTAAAATAAATCCCCTCATGTCGGCCTTGAGCAATGATCTTGGGATATTTGTGGGATATGGGGGTTCTAATGTAGAGGACAAATCGGAGGGGACATCAAGAGATCATGAAGAAACAGAGAACCAAAAAAAGAAAGGACACACAAAAGATCAACCAAGTTCAAGTGTTGTGAATAATTTATAGTCCCTATTAAAAATGGAAGCGAAGGTTGATATCAATCCATACTAAGGTGATATCATTACTTTGAAGCTAAAGCACTAGTTCCAATAATTATAATTTTATATTAGTGTCCATGATGTTGAGGAAGAACAAAATATTTCATTTGCGCAGATGAAATTAGAGGGCTATGCCCTCACTTGGTGGGAAAGCCACAAAGGGGCCTTGAGGTTGGAGGGAGAACCTCCAGTGACTAAGTGGGAGGAATTTAAAATCCTCATAATTTCATAATTTTACCCTATTAGGTATGTAGAGGATAAGTGGATCTAGTGGCACTACTTCAGGAAAAAGTAAGGGAAAAGCATATAAGAGTACACCACAGAGTTCAGAAAGATGGCCATAATGCTAGATATATCCCCAAAAATCCTAGATGTACTCCTCAAGTATTTGTGGGGTCTACACAACCATCTGCTAAAGAAAATGATGTTGTTCAAGCCTAGATCAGTGGACAAGGCTTGTGTACAAGCATAATACCTAGAGAACATAGGCCTTAAGAAAGGGAAATCAAGTGGATCCAAGCAGAAGGAGCAACATGATGCTTCTAAGGATGGGAAGAATAAGTAGAAAGGTGGAAAAGATAAAAAGATGACAACCACAACACACCAGTGCAAAGATCTTGACAACCACTACAACATTGACAACCAAACAAAGGAGAAGTGTTGAAAGTTGCATCTAGAGCTTAACCTAAAGAATAAAAAGAAAGAGAATAAGAAGAAGAACCTCATGGCCAATGATTTGAGAAACCAAGTTGAAAGAACCTTGGATGTGGATGATAATATTGTATGTACATCAGTGTTGAAGGAGGTGAATCTGAGTAGCCTTCAGTAAAAGGAAGAGAATGAATTGCCAAAGTCTTCCACATAAAGATATGTGTCAAGAAGACAAATATTAATGCTCTATTTGACTCAGGATCTGTTGGAAACCCAACCGAATCGCCTCTCATTTTCAAAATGATATGGGCCCCTCTCTTTTTATTTGCATGTTGTTTTGGTTTTCATAATTAGCATTTTTATTATGGATTCAAATTTGGAATTTATTAATACCTTTAGTGTGTGATTGGCACATTGTTCTAACCAAAATTGATGATTCTCTTTAATATGTTTATTTTTGTTACTTTTCTTGATCTTGTAGCAATTATGTAAACTATGCTCCTATGTTATCATATGTGGTTGCAAATCTTAAAAAACTAGTCAATCACTTTGTATGAAAGTCTTTACTCTAGTTTTAGTATATGTTTTTATTTTATTCCTTCGTATAAATATTGATCATGTTGCATTTCAATAGGTTTTATGATTTTTCATTGGCTTTCTGTCTTAAAACAACATTAATTTATTTACCATATGAATAAAGGTTGTTCATAGATATGATGATGTTAATATCTGTGAGTTTTATTAATTGTGAATTATAAATTAATATGGGATTGTTTGGTTTTGGAAAATGGTTTAAATGTTTATATGTTTTGAACCTTGGCATTTTATGACCTTGCCATACCATTGATCATTATTAAATTTTTGCATAAATGAACTTACCCATAACTATGGTCTAATTCTCATTGCAATTATTAATAAAAACTTGAATTCTCTACACCATTAAGTGTGATACAGAAACTTCTCGATATGTTGTATTTTGAAATGATATTTGTTGAGCATAAGTGGATTCAGGGAGATTTATTTCAATAAAATATCATTGATTTTTGATGATATGGCGAGGTACATTTGAAATATCAACAATGGTTATTGCCACCTATTATTGTCCCTCACTGTTACCCTGATTCCAGTTTTCGACCCATAGTACTCACTAGGTTGTCACAATTATTGCTTAGAAAGTTTGATCTTGTCAGCCTGCCAATTCATTCCTTAGGGTTTTTGTTTACCCCCTATGTGTTTGATTTCACTATTCAACCTCCTCATGACTGCCCTATGGGCTGCTAGGGTTTCAAACTTTTCATTCTCTTTGTACACTCTTTGAGCTGAAACCCTCTCAATTTTTTATTAGAAATTCAACTATGCCCATTCAAACCAAACCCATTGGGACTGATCTTATTGAGACATATGACAAGTACTTATCAATATTCCAACAATTCAGGTGGTGGAAATTTCTCCAATTGTTCCGAGGTTACAGTGAAGGAGTTGTCTGGGCTTTTGCAACCACACTCAATGGAAAAAAGTGAGAGTTAGTGACTTGGAAATTCCTATAGATGTCTGTTTCATCGTCTAGGCAACTTGTATTCCCACGAAGATGGAAAAGTGGTCGAAAAATCACCTGTTCCATGATATATCCTAGAAGAAATTTCTGGTTAACAAGAACTGCACATACGATGTAAAATGTATTGTTGAAAATGCGACAAGAAAAACTTGATATAAGTTTGTCCTTGAATTAAATTAGAAATAAAATTGTAATTCCACATCACAAGACCACTTGTACGAGTTAACTAAGTTAATTTGACTTAGTTGGCTCAGTTAATTCGATTTGAGGGTCTAACTTGAGTCATGTAGAGTGTCTCCTACTTTATAGGAGCCCTGGTTGAGTTTATTTTGCGTTGTAATTAATTAATTCAGTTTAACTGAGTTAAAGTTAGCTAAACTAGTTCCAACTGATGGAGGTGTTAGCGCTTGAAATTTCACCTCAGGCTGAGAAAGGTAAACCTCAAGGCTACATCAAACCATTTAGCCTCGTAGTTAGCCCTACGGGGCAGGAGAAGGCTCTCTCCGGTCAATCTCGGCAGATCTTCAATGGGATGAGATGACCAACAAGGTAACACTGATATTAGGCTAGTAAACTGATTAAAAAGGTTGATTTGGGGTTTTTTGGGGTTTTTGGTGGCAAATTGAGGAGCTGCAATTTCGGGTGCGGGGATTGAGCTCAGGTTTTGCAGGTGGGTCTTTGGGGCAAGGTAGGAGTTTGTGCTGATGCCTTTAGCTGAGATGGATGATCAAGGAAGAAAAAAGAGAAGCTAAAGAGGGCAAACAATGACTTTGAATCCTCTCTAGACAGTGGAAAACATAAACATTAAACAAATTTGAAAGCTGAGCATGGCAAGCATGAATTCAAACTTTATCACTTCATTTGTTTAATAAGCTGCAGTAAAGAAAGAGATGGAACACATAAACACACTTACAATTACAATAAGAGAACACACCATCAACACAAGAGTCCACAAGAATCCCAATGATGTCTGCAAAACCCTGGTCTTCCTTTTCCTCAAATTGTAGAGATACAAGTAAAATATACAATAGGAGCTTCTCCCTCAAGAGTCCAACCATGAAAATGAGCATGAAAGTACATAATATAGATGATCTAACCTCTTCCCCACCTCTAGGGGTCGAGCTCACCATCCTAGGAGCTGTTTGAACAACTCCTAAACTAAGCACTACAAAATAGGCAGTCAAAACCACTTGCCTCTAAAAACTTGGAAACCAGTTCATACAGTCAATTTTTACTCTTTTACATGAGAAAAACTTCTAGAAGAGTAAAACAATAGTAAAAGTATCTAAAAAGTGCCACAAGTACAATCAAAAGGACCACCATGGACCTCAGCAAGTCAAACTGGAGCTGAACTGTAAATTCTAGGCTGAACTGGTCAAATCTGGCAAACATTTCCCAAGGGGTCGCGCACATCCAGCTGAAGGGGTCGCGCACTTTGAAGCCCTGTTTGGAGGCCTTTCCAGTGTCAGAATGAGGTGCAGGATAGCTCGTTGGAAAGGTCTCTGAGTCTACTTTCCAACCAAACTGGAATTTTTGGATTTGGAGGTCATTTTCCCAGTCAAAAGTCAATTCTCCCAAGACTACTTCTGCAGCTCAAAAAAGGGGCAGAAAGTCAAAATTTAGCTGTATTTTGACCTTTTGGAGACTCAAAACACCATGAAAACTCAAGCTAATCCATAGGCATGTGTAACTTTGCATGAAAAATCCATCAATGCTGAGTTTTCGCAAAACGGAGCTACGAGGACAAAGGGTCTCACCGGGGGTGAGACCCCTTGAGAAGCCAAAACCTGTAAATTTCCCAAAAATGCCAAAAATGAGCCAAAACTTCCAAAATTTTTTGTGCTTGGTGCTGTGATGAGGCTAATGAGTGTCATGATGGGTGAGAGAAGCCTCAGCCAAGATGCGGAGTGGGTTGGCCTTCTTCTTCCTCCCAAGAGCCTCGGTCAACCTTATTTGGACTATTTTCAACTTTGCTTTACAAACATGCATCCTTGCCCAATAACCTATGATTACCGTCCTTTCCACCCTTATGAGGCCTCCTCTGTACCTCAACCTCTGTAGATGACGAATGGTCATCACTTTGCTCATAAGTTTCGGTTTCTGACATGGTTTAGGAGCAAAGTGGACAAATTGAACTACTGCCTCTGCCTGCAAAAGCACTGAACTCTATGCTGTTTCTAGTGGAAAAAACATGAGGGGAATGTTAGGGGAGGGAATTTCTTAACAAGGAATGGGAATATATGAAAATAATAGGGAATTTCAAGGGAAACTTTACAAATTGTCATGCAAATAGGAACACATTTTAACATTGGGAAATCATTTGCAAAGAACATCTCATATGGGACAAAAACATGTATGATAGTGAACATGGAAGGGGCATACATGTATCAATAGAGACATAGGGAAACCATATACAAAATTGCTGATATATTCACCAATATTTGCCACTGTTTTCACATGAATCTTTTCTTTGTTTTTTACATGTATATGGTAGAGGGGAATTAGGGTTTGGTAGAGGGGAATTAGGGTTTCACTTTGTTTTGTTTTTTATACCTTGGGAGAGGGATAGGGTTTGTAGTTTTAGTTATTTAAGGATGGGAAGGGGATCATTTATAAAATCATGGGAAAGGAAATGTGTATATGAGTGTGGGCAAAAGGAATGGGAAAGGAAATCAACCAAGGGAAAAAACAACTTGAAACATCATAAACCCTAACACCAATTGGGCATGAACATTGCAGCCATATCAATCCATTCATTTGTCAATTTTGAGGATGAAATCATAGCATGAAGACTTGTATCCATCACCAATATCAAAAACCATGCATTAAGAGCCTACCTCGACCGATTGAGAAGATTTGAAGGGAGATGAAGAAGTTTGTTTGAAGTTTGATTGCAAATAGCTGAACGGGTCGCGCAGGCTCCCCAACGGGTCACGCACCGCCCAACGGGTCGCACTCGTTGAAATTTTGAACTGCTGGAGTGCCCTGGACGGGTCGCGCACCACCCAACAGGTCGCGCACCTGGCTCAACGGGTTTCATTTTGCAGGAGGCTTTTGGAGGCCTTCCCGGTGTCGGCATCGGGCGCAGGATGGCTCGTTGGAAAGGTCTTTGAGTCTACTTTCCAACACAAGTGGAATTTTTCAATTTGGAGTTGATTTGACCTGTCAAAAGTTAAATCTCCCAAGACTGGTCAAAACGTGCCAAATGAGGATGGCTGAAAGAAGAGTGCTGTTTCAGTCAACTTTTGAATGCCTTCCTCAACCCCAAATTGAGCTCATGATAGCTCATTGGAAAGATCTTTGTGTCTAGTTATCATTTTATCCATCAAGAAAATTATTTGGCCAACCCCGCTAGGAGAAAACTTGATTTTCCCAAGGTCACTTTAGAAGTGTCTTTGATTCTCCTGAGGCAACGGTATTCTTGACATTTATCTCAAACAATGACACCTGTACAAAACGTGAAGGAGGTTTTTCTTCCTTTGCATGTTGTGGACAAAAACCTCTCTCAATTTTCCAAAATTCATCTTTGATTTCTCTGGAACATCATTTGAGTGCGACTTGTCCCGATGTGTGAAACAAGGAATTTTGTCGAAATGAAGCGAAATGAAGGGGATAGGGGGCTTCTAAATTCTTGGGGAAATTTTTGGGAGTGAGGAGGGATGTTAGGAAGCAGGGGAAAGTGGAATCTCAGAGATTGAGTGAGGGGAAGGGGTCCAAAAGGGCAAAACACAGGCCCAACCTAGAAAATTGCCAGGTTGTAGCTAGAAACTAGGGTTTGTGGAAAAATGAGGAATTTGGCGGATCTAAGGGATGGGAAGTGTTTTATAAGGTACTTTAAGGATAGGGGAAGGTGTATGAACATCAGGATATGAGTTTTGCTGATTATTTAGCCGCCCAAGAGAAATTGCCTTCAAAACCCTAGGAGAGGGAAATGACCTTGCCTAGGCACAACTGAAGCATGAATAAGTTGTAAAAAGACTCATTAGACACTGACATGATAATGACAACCCTCTGAATGATGATAGGCTCAGCTGAATGATGACATGGACTGACATGTGGGCAAAGCCTAGACCTAATGCCTAGTGACCAAATTTTGCTTGAAGACTCACTGAAATGACAAAATTTGACCTTGACACTCTGAGACCACTTTGTAAGAGCACATTTGATCACTGGAGGGAGGCTGGAAAGACTGACACTAAAATTGGCTCCAATGGGGATGGTAGCTCCTTGGAGGTGCCAAGAACCTTAGACCTCTGGGAGAGCAGACCAGTGCCTTACAATCATTGGGCAATGGAGTCATAAACTCAAGCTGAAATGCATGACTGAAAATCGACTCAAACTAACTTAACAACAAGACTGAAAATGGACTAACAAAGGACTCATGACTCAACTAAAAACTGACTCAATACTTAAACACAATCGACCAACTAAAAATGATGCTCAAAGGGGAGCTTATTCATCACAACCTACTCTAACAGTTTCATACATCACCTGGTCAAGTGAAATGAAACAACCAATGTAACCAAGCAAGTATCCGATCTGCTGTTCGAATTCTCCACAAGTTCTCGCTTATGAATAACAAGAGAGAAATACTGAAAGGCAACTCCCATGACAACTTAGAAACAGATCCGTTGAAAGATATGAATTCTCTAACCACCTCCAGAAACACTGCATAAGGATCTTGAAATTCAAGCACGCTGGAACCTAGCTCATCCAATGGATTACTTCTCTTCTTCTCATACCATGAATGCAAACTTTGATCTGAGCCTTGTGACGAGACCTCTGCTGAAAATGACAAAGAAACCGGCTGCCGAATCAAATTCATATCAGCACATGTTTCAAGCTCACATGTAGTTAATGGAGAAAGACTTTGACTGCAAACCTCATCCAAAACATCAGCTATTGGATCATGAAAAACTTGAAAAGACTGTTGCAACCCATTTTCTATTGGTTCCAATGTGATTACATGATTGCCTACATGCTGCTCATTCTTCACTGAAGATGGACTATGAAAATTTCCCTTCAAATACTGAAATGATTCAAAACAGAAAGGTAGGGAACCTTCTTGTATCATTTGATCAAATATGTCAGCTTCCATGCTTTCATCTGCAACTTGACAACCAATGGCATTTGGGGACTGTAAATCTGAATATGTAAAGTCTGGAACAAGGTTTTTATTGCCTTCAAGATGGTCTAGATCAAGACTTGTTGACAGCTGATTTCTAATTTCATGGAAGTTGTCTCTAATGAACTGACATGAATCAAAACAAAAAGGCAAAGATCCTTCACTTACTTCAAACTTTGCTGCACTTTCCTCGTCACTGTCATAGCTGATATGTGATGACTGAACATTGTATTCAAGCTGCTGAAAATGAACTTCCTCCTCCCACAAACTAGCTGCTGATTTGTCTGCAAGATTAGCTTCTGTTTGGAGAACATAATCATCATCATACTGATCAAAACGAGGCAAATCATCACTATAAAACACATCATCAAGCATGCAGGTCATATCAACAGATCTCTCTTCTTCACAATGATCTATAAAACAATCACTATGACAACTGGGATCATAAACAAAATGTTTTGGGTCAGCAACTTGTTCTTCTTCAATCAGCGAGCCATAAGTTTGAACATCATAATCATTCCTTGCGTTGATCTTGTCCATCATCTTTTCCACTGTACTTACCAAAATGTCAAGTTTCACCTCTAAAGATGTTGATTCGGCCGGATCTATGTTTTTCATCTCTTCTTCCTTCATTCTTGCCCTTCGGATCAACAAATGAGCCTCTACATCTACTGCATTGTTCTGCATCTCGTGAAGTGTTGCAATATTCTTTTCTCTCAGCTGAAACTCCATCTCTGGATAAAAGGCACCCGGATAGTGCAAGAGAGCAGATCTAGGAGAAGGTCTTATATCAACTGGCATCGAATAATAAACTTGATTAAATCTGGCCGAAAACTGTTGTACTGTCTCACCTGGCAGTCTTTTCAGCTGGTTATACTCTTCTACAATCAAGAGAAGGTTCTGTCCTATCATCCACCTGTCGAGAAAAACTTTGACAAACTGCTGGAAATCTGAAATGCTTGCATCAGGCAGGGCTTTGAACCAACTCTTCACTTTGGCTTGCAAAGAAAGAGCAAAAAGCCTAATACTAACATCTTCATCATCAACTTCAAAAAGATCTAGAAAATTCTCAAAATTCTGCACATGTTGCTCAGCGTTGACATTCTTACTTTCACCATCAAACATCGGCAAGTATAGATCATAGTTTTTGGGAAAAGCATGAAGAACAGAAGGTAAAACAAGAGGTTTATACCGATCTGGAATTTTACAAGGTATAGGGGTATGTACAGCAGGTATAGAATTAGTTTTGGTCACTTGAGGTTCATCAACTTGAAGATAGCCATCCCAAAATTCGGAAAAAGGATCTTGATCAAGCTCAAAGGCATGCAAATTTTTGGTATTCACAATCTTCAAAGGGAAAGAATCAACTGCGGGCCGAGGATCTCTTCTCAAATACAATATAATTTGCAAAGCCTTCTTGACATTCTTGGGAAAAGAGAAGAAATAATTTATGACAAAGAACAAAATGTCTTGGATGAAATTCCAACTTGAGTACCTGATCTGCCCATGTTGTCCTTTCATGTTTTTGCTGGTCGGGATCATCCTCCAGTGGAGTCTTTGGATCTGATCTCAAAACTGATTTAGAGTCGCCAAGTGAATGATTTCAGCCTTTCAAGTGTCTGATCGTTGTTCACCATCAACAATCAGATCTGAACTTGATACATGTACTGGGGTGAAGTGTCAATGAAGCGCTACGTTCACAAGCTCACGGAGATTGACTGAAGCAGCGTTTATCTACTAACGCTGATGTAAAACAAGAGCATTTTCGAAGGCTACCTGACGTAACTTCAGGCTCCGTCTAAGACTTATGAAATAACACGTCAATGAGCAAACGATCAGATGTTCTCCCCAGTATGGTCGCCAGTATGTTAGCGCTTGAAATTTCACCTCAGGCTGAGAAAGGTAAACCTCAAGGCTACATCAAACCATTTAGCCTCGTAGCTAGCCCTACGGGGCAGGAGAAGGCTCTCTCCGGTCAATCTCGGTAGATCTTCAATGGGATGAGATGACCAACAAGGTAACACTGATATTAGGCTAGTAAACTGATTAAAAAGGTTGATTTGGGGTTTTTGGTGGCAAATTGAGGAGCTGCAATTTCGGGTGCGGGGATTGAGCTCAGGTTTTGCAGGTGGGTCTTTGGGGCAAGGTAGGAGTTTGTGCTGATGCCTTTAGCTGAGATGGATGATCAAGGAAGAAAAAAGAGAAGCTAAAGAGGGCAAACAATGACTTTGAATCCTCTCTAGACAGTGGAAAACATAAACATTAAACAAATTTGAAAGCTGAGCATGGCAAGCATGAATTCAAACTTTATCACTTCATTTGTTTAATAAGCTGCAGTAAATAAAGAGATGGAACACATAAACACACTTACAATTACAATAAGAGAACACACCATCAACACAAGAGTCCACAAGAATCCCAATGATGTCTGCAAAACCCTGGTCTTCCTTTTCCTCAAATTGCAAAGATACAAGTAAAATATACAATAGGAGCTTCTCCCTCAAGAGTCCAACCATGAAAATGAGCATGAAAGTACATAATATAGATGATCTAACCTCTTCCCCACCTCTAGGGGTCGAGCTCACCATCCTAGGAGCTGTTTGAACAACTCCTAAACTAAGCACTACAAAATAGGCAGTCAAAACCACTTGCCTCTAAAAACTTGGAAACCAGTTCATACAGTCAATTTTTACTCTTTTACATGAGGAAAACTTCTAGAAGAGTAAAACAATAGTAAAAGTATCTAAAAAGTGCCACAAGTACAATCAAAAGGACCACCATCGACCTCAGCAAGTCAAACTGGAGCTGAACTGTAAATTCTGGGCTGAACTGGTCAAATCTGGCAAAAATTTCCCAAGGGGTCGCGCACATCCAGCTGAAGGGGTCGTGCACTTTGAAGCCCTGTTTGGAGGCCTTTCTGGTGTTAGAATGAGGTGAAGGATAGCTCGTTGGAAAGGTATCTGAGTCTACTTTCCAACCCAACTAGAATTTTTGGATTTGGAGGTCATTTTCCCAGTCAAAAGTCAATTCTCCCAAGACTACTTCTGCAGCTCAAAAAAGGGGCAGAAAGTCAAAATTTAGCTGTATTTTGACCTTTTGGAGACTCAAAACACCATGAAAACTCAAGATAATCCATAGGCATGTGTAACTTTGCATGAAAAATCCATCAATGCTGAGTTTTCACAAAACGGAGCTACGAGGACAAAGGGCCTCACCGGGGGTGAGACCCCTTGAGAAGCCAAAACCTGTAAATTTCCCAAAAATGCCAAAAATGAGCCAAAACTTCCAAAATTTTTTGTGCTTGGTGCTGTGATGAGGCTAATGAGTGTCATGATGGGTGAGAGAAGCCTTAGCCAAGAGGCGGAGTGGGTTGGCCTTCTTCTTCCTCCCAAGAGCCTCGGTCAACCTTATTTGGACTATTTTCAACTTTGCTTTACAAACATGCATCCTTGCCCAATAACCTATGATGACCGTCCTTTCCACCCTTATGAGGCCTCCTCTGTACCTCAACCTCTGTAGATGACGAATGGTCATCACTTTGCTCATAAGTTTCGGTTTCTGACATGGTTTAGGAGCAAAGTGGACAAATTGAACTACTGCCTCTGCCTGCAAAAGCACTGAACTCTATGCTGTTTCTAGTGGAAAAAACATGAGGGGAATGTTAGGGGAGGGAATTTCTTAACAAGGAATGGGAATATATGAAAATAATAGGGAATTTCAAGGGAAACTTTACAAATTGTCATGCAAATAGGAACACATTTTAACATTGGGAAATCATTTGCAAAGAACATCTCATATGGGACAAAAACATGTATGATAGTGAACATGGAAGGGGCATACATGTATCAATAGAGACATAGGGAAACCATATACAAAATTGCTGATATATTCACCAATATTTGCCACTGTTTTCACATGAATCTTTTCTTTGTTTTTTACATGTATATGGTAGAGGGGAATTAGGGTTTGGTAGAGGGGAATTAGGGTTTCACTTTGTTTTGTTTTTTATACCTTGGGAGAGGGATAGGGTTTGTAGTTTTAGTGATTTAAGGATGGGAAGGGGATCATTTATAAAATCATGGGAAAGGAAATGTGTATATGAGTGTGGGCAAAAGGAATGGGAAAGGAAATCAACCAAGGGAAAAAACAACTTGAAACATCATAAACCCTAACACCAATTCGGCATGAACATTGCAGCCATATCAATCCATTCATTTGTCAATTTTGAGGATGAAATCATAGCATGAAGACTTGTATCCATCACCAATATCAAAAACCATGCATTAAGAGGCTACCTCGACCGATTGAGAAGATTTGAAGGGAGATGAAGAAGTTTGTTTGAATTTTGATTGCAAACAGCTGAACGGGTCGCGCAGGCTCCCCAACGGGTCGCGCACCGCCCAACGGGTCGCGCCCGTTGAAATTTTGAACTGCTGGAGTGCCCTGGACGGGTCGCGCACCACCCAACAGGTCGCGCACCTGGCTCAACGGGTCAAATTTTGCAGGAGGCTTTTGGAGGCCTTCCCGGTGTCGGAATTGGGCGCAGGATGGCTCGTTGGAAAGGTCTTTGAGTCTACTTTCCAACCCAAGTATAAGTTTTCAATTTGGAGTTGATTTGACCTGTCAAAAATTAAATCTCCCAAGACTGGTCAAAAAGTGCCAAATGAGGCTGGCTGAAAGAAGAGTGCTGTTGCAGTCAACTTTTGAATGCCTTCCTCAACCCAAAATTGAGCTCATGATAGCTCATTGGAAATATATTTGTGTCTAGTTATCATTTTACCCATCAAGCAAATCATTTGGCCAACCCAGCTAGGAGAAAACTTGATTTTCCCAAGGTCACTTTAGAAGTGTCTTTGATTCTCCTGAGGCAACGGTATTCTTGACATTTCTCTCAAACAATGACACCTGTGCAAAAAGTGAAGGATTTTTTTCTTCCTTGGCATGTTGTGGACAAAAATCTCTCTCAGTTTTCCAAAATTCATCTTTGATTGCTCTGGAACATCATTTGAGTGCGACTTGTCCCGATGTGTGAAACAAGGAATTTTGTCGAAATGAAGCGAAATGAAGGGGATAGGGGGCTTCTAAATTCTTGGGGAAATTTGTGGGAGTGAGGAGGGATGTTAGGAAGCAGGGGAAAGTGGAATCTCAGATATTGAGTGAGGGGAAGGGGTCCAAAAGGGCAAAACACAGGCCCAACCTAGAAAATTGCCAGGTTGTAGCTAGAAACTAGGGTTTCTGGAAAAATGAGGAATTTGGCGGATCTAAGGGATGGGAAGTGTTTTATAAGGTACTTTAAGGATAGGGGAAGGTGTATGAACATCAGGATATGAGTTTTTCTGATTATTTAGCCGCCCAAGAGAAATTGCCTTCAAAACCCTAGGAGAGGGAAATGACCTTGCCTAGGCACAACTGAAGCATGAATAAGTTGTAAAAAGACTCATTAGACACTGAAATGATAATGAAAACCCTCTGAATGATGATAGGCTCAGCTGAATGATGACATGGACTGACATGTGGGCAAAGCCTAGACCTAATGCCTAGTGACCAAATTTTGCTTGAAGACTCACTGAAATGACAAAATTTGACCTTGACACTCTGAGACCACTTTGTAAGAGCACATTTGATCACTGGAGGGAGGCTGGAAAGACTGACACTAACAGGAGGAACTAGCAGGAGGTCAAACAGTGGGGTGCTGCTTCATGTGTTCAACCAGTTAATTGATGATTCACTCATAAATAGCTCATGCATATAAGATATGAGAGTTACCCAATTGATATTGGAGTTCAAGGGTAGTGTACTATCAGTTGTATAATCATCCAAATTATATGGGTGGTGCATGCAGTCAAAGGAAGGCCTATGAGTATTGCACAATCCATATTGAGGAACTTACCTAATTAATAGCGGGCTAATTCCCAAGGAAATAGGGACTTTGGAAAGCCAAAATTTGGTTAAGTATTGGCCTGGGCTTGTTTAGGAAGTTGTGAGACAGATAGAAATAGTGCAGAGGTTTCTCGGGCTTGAGCGAAGCATTGTAATATTCTCATATTTTCTGACTAATGCAATATACAAATAGCAAGGGTTCTTAGCTGTGTCTTTCCCCAATAAATAATTATGTAATGTTTCGATTGAATTCTTTCTCTTGTATTCTCCGTGATTTCACAATCATTTAGTTGTTTCCACTGATGAGTAGAGTAGATTCAAGTCTATTGTTTTAGTAAATTACAATTAGCAGTTTGAATCTACAAGGAATTTCTACATGTATGTTTATCTATTTTCTGAAGCCTAGGTAGTAGGATATGTTTCTTTTTCCTCATCATTATATTAAGTGCGAAGGGCATTATGGTTCAATTTTCATCTAGCATATCCATCTCCTTATGCTGTTTTTTGGCCATGAATTAAATCTCCCATATTTTCTACATAAAAGCTTGGCCAAAATGGCCAAGGCTTACCAAGCCCAACAAAAGAACCTTGATAGGTCCTTATTTCACTATGGCTTCATTCGTATTTCAATCAAGCATTACCTAGTTAAGTGTGAGGATGAATGGAATTTGTTTCTTCTGTGAGATGAGTTTCAAAAACTGCAGGTTCTGAAAAAATAGAGATTCTTTAGTTAAAGTTTCGCTTAATCCTTCGATTGTTGACCCCATGTTGTCTGATTCTCATAGTGAGGATAATCCTCAAGGGTCATTACATGCAGAATGAGTAGATGACTCTGATGGTAATGAGTTGGTAAAACCTGAGGTTACACCAATCAGTGCTACTCGGAGTATGGAAAAAAATGTTAAATTCTAACATGAGGAATTAAAACTAGAATTCAAAGAAAAACATGAGTCAAAACGCTCGCCTTGCAACCCTCAATCCATACCTGCAAAGTAAGAACTAGTTAGTTATCCAAAGCGTAATTTACTATCTAACGTTAAAGTGAAAAAAATGGAAAGAAATATTTCTAGAGATCAGCAAAATAGACCCACTCGAGCCTTCACCGAAGAAGACTAAACCTCAGTCTGAAGACTATTCTAACCATGGTAAACTTGAGCCCGATGATACTAGTAACACATAGAAGACTCCAAAAATCCATTATATTTCTCACCCTGCTTGACCTTTATTGTCATCAACAATTCTTAGTCACAGTGCCTCGCTTGAATCGTCGTATCAACCATTTGTTATAGAAAATGAACAACTCAAAGCCCTAAACTAGTTAAGAGAAATTCAAAATAAAGATAAACCTAATGAAACTGAAGCTAAAATTAAATCCATAGATACTCATGATTATTAAATCTTCAAACCCGAAGGTTACTATTTCTCCATATTTGAATCCTACTTAATTTGGCTTGTGTTTGTTTAAGTTTTAGAAGATATCTTTAGGTATGTTTTGGTTTGATTTTCGTTTACTAAATTTGAAACAACTGCTACAAAATCTTGATTCTGTAGCAATCTATGGTTTATTATTTTCATAATTCATTAATCCTATTTTCTTTGTTGGTTGACAGGTTGTTCAGTGATATCCATTTCAACAAAGTTGTTGCTATGGATGTATTTCGACTATGCATAGATCACTTGTCAGTTATATTATGTTATTTATTTCTATCAATTAGGGTATGACCAACTAGTCAAATAGACAATATGATGCAATTTTGTAAAAAATGTATATGTGTATTTTCCAAATTTAGTTTTGAACAAGAAATAGGCCCTCAAGCCTGTATATAAACTCTGGAATCTAAACAAGGAGGGGGGGTGGGGTTGGAGAAAGAAAATGTTGCTTAATTTTGTGACTATGGAATACCATTAATTTTGATCATAAGTTTATGGAATTCATTAAATTCAATTGCATATACTTATACTTTTTATATCTTCCATCGTCATTTCCATTGTCTTCTTCATCTTGTGTAATTTGACGTCTCAACGTTCAGAAGATAGAAGGTTGTTGTTCTGTGATTTGATTCCATAAAAAGCTAACAATGTTTATTGCATTTGTTTTTTTATTTACATTAATTCAATTTGTATGTGTTCACATTCGACGAGTACTGCTCTCTAGTGACTTGTGTCTTGAGATCGATAGTTGATCTCGACATTGATCTGATCTAAATTGTCGTGATTTTGTTTGAGAGATTTAGGTTGAGAAATGTCATTTTTTGTATATGATTTGAATTAATGTTTATGTTATAAAAATTTCTTATATGTATCATGACTTTGGTTATTGGTTTGATTCATAAATGAATGATTGAAAAATTGTTTAGTTCACAAATATTGTTGCAGTTACCCTTTATGTATACATCGGTTAGGAAAATAAGAACTAGAATGCATTAGTTTGTTTTTCTGCATTTATTCTTGATGCTAATTAAAAAAAACAAACGTAGTTTGATCTGTGCTCATTCATTTAAAAGGATAAGGAACTTGCATTTATGTCGTTACCAGCCTTTTATTTATTGACATTGAGAATTAGTTTTAATTTTATTTTATAAACAAATGAGAATACCATAACTTAATGTAGTTGGTTCAAATGATGGACTATAATTATCTCTACAAAAATATTATGAAATAAAATTTGATTTTAATTTATAATTACATATATAAATTAAAATTAGATTTTATTTCATAATATGTTTGTAGAGATAATTATCCATACTTTGAACCAACTACTTTAAATTCTAGTCTTCTCATTTGTTGTATTATAGTTTTGATATTGCTTCTACAAAATTCATTGTAGTTTTTTTACTAAAAATAATTTGATTTATTATTATATATTAGATTCATTATATGGATTATATTAGTTAACCTGTAGATTGCATTTTATGATTTATTAAGCAATAGTTTTAGATATATTAATAATAGTTTAGATTTTACATAGATAGTATATATTAGAATTAGTTTTCCCTTGGTTTTGTTCTTTGTAAGAGGAGGAATCCAAAGGCTAATGGAGCCTTAAAACCCATCGAGAGTGACCACACCAAACAACTAGGGCTATTTAAATATTTCTATTCTAGGTCACTTCTCCCTGGTTGACTAATATCATAACACCCTTGTCAACAAAATGGTGCTAGGAAGGAATACTTGACTTTAAATGCCAAAGGGAAACCATAAGACTCAAACCATTAGGTTCCCCATTACACAAGAAGTCACACAAACCCTCCACCTGCTGAGACTTCTTCTAGTTTTTAGCCTCAACCTGAATAGACAAACAATGATCCCATGACTCCAACACAATCATATATCTGACATGAGATTGCAAAGTTATTCAAAGATCTCGCGAACTTATTACCAGAACCCAGGAGAAATTGGAACCAATTAGGTCTCTCGAAATAATATTATCTCAACACCTAGTTACTCCTTTGGATCTTCAATTACAATATCCCATAGTACTGGATCCCTATGTGGACATCCCTTGGACTACCACTACCTTCAATGATAGATTGCACGATATCTTGGCCAGTAGGATCATTTATCTTAATCAATCTATATCTGAGTTACCCATTAGTGAATCTAGCCAAACTAACCTTTCTGGAGGTTCCGGTTCTCCTCCTTCCCCACTTATCTTGCTATCTTTCCTAGTGAATAATAATCTTATAAGTCATCAGAATCTGAGGGATCTCCAAGAATGGCTAACAACCAAGGTAACCCTAGAAATAACCAAGGTAACGAACAAAACAATCATGCATCTTCATGGCTTGATCAAGATGTTGTTGTCATTCCTAGCATACAACATCTTTTGCCCAAAAACCCTCATAGATTTTTCCCCAAATTTGACCTTGATTCTAAGCAGCTAGTCGAGAACCATATTAAAGCCTTTATGTTGGATATTAGACAAAAAAATTGTTTTACATGAAGACATAATTTGTAGGTTGTTCCCTTATACATTTGAGTTGAAGGCTACTACTTGGTACTTCACTCGGCCCCCACAAAGTATTATTTCATGGGCATATTTTCAAACCGCATTTTTAGAGAAATTTGGAGATGATAAACCCCGAGAGGTTTTAGTTACAGAATTATCAAACATGAAAATGGAAATAAAAAAAAAGGTAAAAAATTTTAATGTAAGATTCATTTCATTTAAAAATAGATCCCCCTTAAATCTATACCTACATAGAATTTGATCATTCCCTACTATGTAAAATCCTTGCCTACCAAAATTTTCATGTGGGTGAAGAGAGATTAGAAAACTAATTTACAAGTAACTTTTAAGGAAGCCTTATCCATAGAAAAAGATATCCTTAGCTTAAAACCCAATTACAATAAAAAAAGTTCCACGACCTCTTTTTCTAAAGAAAAAGGAAATATCAAAACAACCCTCCAAAAATAAAGAATCATCTTGTTTTGATCTGGAAAGTCTACAAAAGGCTCTTAGCTAACTGTCAAATCTGGAAAAAGGTTTAGCAAAAAGTACTTCAAATAGAGCAAATTTAAAAAATCCTTATAGGAAACCATTTCACAACAAACCTTTGCCACCAAATGAAGGCCTTACTAGTAAAGGTCTCTTAGATACTATACAGGTAATTATTTATTATTCTATCTATGATGAAAATGATGCATAAGGGGTTGAAATCATTATTGAAGAAGATAATGTTCAGCGACCACCTACTATAGGCCATTGTTCAGACATGTTGTTTGAAGAATATTTTAATCTAATTGTTACCAACCAACACCAATACAATACACATAGTGAAAGTTTGGCAGAAAACAAGATTATCTTCTTGTTGATAAAGCAAAGAACACCAAAAAACAACCACCAAATGTTCATAAAAATGATGTTATAAACATAGAATACAATCTAATTGAGGACTTGATAAAACATAAAGATAACATTTCATTGTTTGAGCTGCTGAAAATACCCTTAATATAGCAGAAAGTTTAGCAACATTTTTCTGAAAAAAAATTGCTAAAAATAAATTTGTTACAAATGGAAATATAGCTAGTTTTGAAAAACCTTTAACTGATCATGCAAAAATTTTAAAACATCCATAAGAAAATCCTACTACACAGAAGAGAGAAACACTTCCATTCTTTCTTACTTATGATATATTTAACCACAACGTTCATAATTGCATGATAGATTCGAGGGCCTCCTCGAATGTCATGCCTCTTTTTGTATGCAAGAAACTCAATGCCCAAATGCAACCTTCTATAGAAAAAAATGTAAACTTCATAGAACGAATGTAAAAGTAGTATGGGAGCTTACTAATGTACTTATTAGACTCTCTTTAGATCATAAAGTTAACCAAACCATTGACATCATTATTGCAGACCTTTCCAAAGCATACAATGTATTCCTAAGCTGGGACTGGATGCTACATCTAATGGGACACATGGATACATACTTAACTCATTTATGGCTACACTGGAAAGGGGAACCCAACAAAATTAGAGTCAATAGAGAAAAATGTATGAGGAATGTTGTTACTACCATTGATGGTTCGAACGAACCAAGCATGTTTAATGACTCTTTTAATATTGATTTGTTCTTTGGAAACTTTGCGGCTGATATCTCTCCTTTTGATGACAATGAGTAGCAATCTAAATTTTTGAGTCTTACTAATTTAGTAACAATAGACAAAAAATTTCTTAAAGACTAATCAATTATCGTAAATGTGAACTTTTGTCTTTATATTTTGATGGAACAAAATCAGAAGAAGGTGCAGGTGCGGGTTGCCTCCTCTTAGATGCTATAGGTAATAAAGTTTTTATTGCTTCTAAATTAGATTTTGAGTGCACTGACAATGTCAGAAGTATGAGGCACTCATACAAGGACTTAAGAAGGCTCTAGACCTCACAATTAAGTGCTTAAAAGTTTAAGGTGATTATGAAGTAATCATTAAGTAGATAAACGTTGACATTATGACACAAGTTTGGCACTATGACACAGATGTTGTCCTTGATGGCAACTCACTCAGATGACAGATCTCAGTTCAGGCTCTCAGAATGAAGGAAACAGATATATACGTAGGTTCCCTTTCACCGAGGCACGTATACATGTGGGTTAGATGACCAAAAGGTGCGTATACGTATACATGCACTTTCACGCAAGAAAAAGCGCGTACAAGTTGGAAAATTTGGTTTTGGTCCGTGGCATTTTGTCTGAAGTGTTGATCCCAGGTATTTGGTCCAAGGTATTGCTTCTAAGTGGTTTTGGACCATGGTATTGAGTAAGGCCTAAGACTATAAAAGGAGGAGGAGATCGTTAGGCAAAGGCACTTAAGTATTGAATATCTAATGAAGAGAAATATCTAGACTACTGGTCATTGAGTTATGGTACATAGCTGGATCTGAATCAAGGAGGAACCTGAGCGCTTGAAGAAGGATAAGTTCTATTGATGGGTCAAGATATTTAGGCTTGATGAGAAGTATCTTTGTGTGGTTTTGATCTTTTATTGGCGCATGTCGTAATCTGTAAATCTGATGATCTGGGTATAACTAATGCTTGAATAGTTGTAAAGGTTAAATCATCTTTTACATATCTGTACGCAAGTTCAGTATAGCAAAGGCGCGTATACACGCTGGTTCATCATTCCAAAACAGCATATACGCAGGTTGGCCTTGGGAAGAATGCGTATGCACGCAGGTTTGTCACATTGAAGTAGTGTACATCTCATAGAATATGCTTTAGCTACTTCTGTTTTGCTACTGTAGTATTTTGGGTTCTGGCTTGGGTTCTGGTTACTAGTACAGTATTCTGGTTACAGCTTTCAAAGAAGAGATTGGTTGATTCAGTTTGGTTGGTACAAGGAGATTGGTGGATGCAGATGTTTGATTGATGTTATTGATGGATCTAGTATGAAAATTTATGAAACGTGGTCCCTAGAAGAAAAGTGAAGGTTGTAGCCTTCTGTAGGTCAACACCTACGTACTAGTAAACACATTAGCTAGTACAAGAGCTAAGGGGGTTGAGGCTTCCTTCTAGGAGAAACTGGAGAACGAGAGAAGGTTGTAGCCTTCTGTAGATAGAAGCCTGTGTACTGGTATAAGACTGCACCAGTACATAAACATTGTAAAAGAAAGTTTCTTATTAAAAGAAGATAGAGACGAATTGCACCAGGTGGTTTTCACCCACATTGGGTTTCCACCTTATATCTTGTGTTCTTATGTGTGATTGTCTGCTCTATTTTTACTGTACCTGGTTACTATTTATATGGTTCTGATGCACAGATTAATAATCAACATTTGAAGAATTAACTAAATTATAAGTCTGCAGGGTATACGCTAGTTTCCTTAACTACAGTTGCATATATACGCAGGTTTCACTAACTGAAGTAGCGTAACAAATCTGATTGTGAAATGAAAAATAATTGACTTGCTAATACTGATTCACCTCCCTCTCATTATTATTTCCAACAATTGGAATCAGAGCAGGTCCTTCAGAAGAAGCTTGATCGCTTGAAGGAAGATCCATCATCATGAGTAACCAACAAAAAGAAGGATCTATCAGACCTCCAATCTTTGATGGGAGCAACTTCGTCTATTGGAAGTTAAGAACCACAACATATCTTCAGTCTGAAGGAACAGATGTCTGGGAGATCGTAGAAGGAGGATATACCTTTCCCTCAGCTATTCCTACAGATGCAGTAGGTAAAAAGCAATATGAAACCAATGCTAAGGCTGTCAATATATTATTGGGGAGTCTATCACAATCAGAATTTGTCAAAGTTATGTAACTCAAATCCGCCAAGGAAATATGGGACAAGCTTGTTCTAAGCTATGAAGGAGATTCTCAGGTAAAATGTGCAAAACTATAAATTCTCAGAATACAATATGAAACTCTGAAAATGCACAATGATGAAAGTATAGCTAATTACTTCTTACGAGTAGATGAGATTGTTAGTTGCATGAAGAATTTGGGTGAAGAGATAAAAGAAGTTACTTTAGTTGAAAAGATTTTAAGATCCTTGTCTACTAAGTTGAATCAAAAGTGTCTGCCATAGAAGAAAAGCAGGATCTTCAGACTATTTCTATGACACAGCTGCACAGAATATTAACTGCTTTCGAAATGAGAAAAGGAGGCCCATCAGATATGAGAGACGCTGCATTCAAAGCTACAGGAAGAGAATAATCACGGCATATTTCAGAAGGAGAGGAAGAAGTAAACTTCGTCAAAAACCTTCAACGGGGTTCCGAAATATTCAGAGGTAAACTACCTTTCAAATGTTTTGCTTGTGGAAGAGTCGGTCATTATGCTGCCAAATGTACTCATAAAGACAAGTTTGATAAAGGTAAAGAACCAGCAAAATGGAATAGAAAACAAAGTGTAAGTAAGAAAAGTTACTATACGCATGAAGATAGCGACGGTCTATCAAATAGTGATGAAGATGAAAATAGTGATAACTATTGACTTCTGATGGATTTTGAAGATGATGATTTCTTGGATGCTTTAGATGAAGATGGTCTTTATGAAGAAATTTCTAAACTTAAAGTTTGTTTAGAAGAAAAGAATATGATTATAGATACTCTGACATTACAACTTGCTGAAAGGGAAAAACACAATGAAAAATTAGAATGTGAAATTGTGGGTCTAAGAAAAGATATTGAGAAAACAAAAGCTTTCAATCTCATATTTGTGAAAGGATCAAAAACTTTAGATGAAATTATCAAAGGACAATGTTCTCCTCAGATAAAAACAGGTCTTGGATATACTGAAGAAGCATCTCAAGCACCAAAGCCGTCAATCTCCAAAAGCTATCTTGATGCAACAAAGAAAAGTGAACAGTTCAACAATCATTAGCAAAGGCATAAAGCAGATCACCAGGTAAATCGGGTCCAACCTACTTCAAGGATGAAAAAAAGCTACAACCAACCTTAGGTAAATCATACTCAATTTGCTTCAAGAATGAATGCCAATGGAAACTACAATCACCAGGTCAGTAGAGTCGATAATTGCAGGAATTTCTTTAATGGCCAATGTTTCTCATGTCATAAATTTGGACACAATGCTGCTCAATGTGTTTCTTACAAGACCATCATGAAAAGAGAAGCACGAAATCAAAGGAATGTGACTGGGATCATGAAAAGGACCTACAATAACTTCTCTGCTCTTGACAATGAAATAGAATGATCTATCTGTAACAACTTTGGTCATGAAGAATCTGAATGCAGGAGTAATTTTTGGCAAACATCTCAGAAGGAGCAGATTTCATTTGGTCCCAAAACATGGAAAAGAAAGAACCGCAAACAGAAAGATGTGGTATAGCTCTATATGCTGAAGGACAAGAAAATCAATGGTACATCGACAGTGGATGTTCGAAACAAATGACAGGTGATAAAGAAAAACTTCAATCCTATAATGCCTTAGAGAAAGAAAAGAAGGTCTCATTTGGCAATGACACTCCTACTGTCATAAAAGGTAAAGGCTTTGTTCTCTTAAAAGAAAAGGTTAAAGTTGGAAATTTTATGTATGTTGATGTCTAAAGCATAACCTTTTGAGTGTAAGTAAAATGTGTGATCAAGGAAATGAAGTAGTATTTCGATCAAATGGATGTGTTGTTCATTAGCTTGATACAGGTGAAACCGTGATCAAAGGTATAAGAACTCCAAATAACTTATACATACTCAAGGGAGGACAACAAAAATGCTATATAAGCAAAAATGATGAACATTGGCTATGGTACAGAAGATTGGGGCATTTAAGCTTCCCTCAAATAAGGAAAGCATGCAAATATCAAGTTGTTCATGATCTTCCTGATATCTACATTGTAGATAATACAATATGCAAATCATGTCAATTTGGTAAGCAAACCAGGGCACATTTCCCTGAAAAGGAAGGATCAACTAGTAAGCCTCTTGAACTTGTTCATACTGATTTATGTGGTCCTTCAAGAAAAAAGTCACCTCGTGGAGAAGAGTACTTTATATTCTTCATTGATGATTTTTCCAGAATGTGTTGGATAGGACTTCTGAAGCATAAAGATGAAGCATCTAAAAAATTCAATCCTTCAAAGCTTTGGTTGAGAATGAATTAGATTGTAAAATCAAATGTCTCAGATTTGATCGAGGAGGGGAATTTACCTCAGATGAATTCTTTGACTTTTGTGAAGAACATGGAATAAGAAGGGAATTATCCACTGCAAGGACTCCTTAGCAAAATGGAGTGGTAGAAAGAATGAAGAGAACGGTTCAACAAATGGCTTGTGCTATGCTAGATGAATTTGGAACTCCTGCAACCTTCTGGGGTGAAGCTGCATTCATTTTTTTCACTATCCTCAACAAAACAAACGTTTGGGTAAACAACACTCAAACTCCTCATGAACTTTGGTATGGTAAGACTCCTACTGTAAAATATTTCAAAAATTTTGGAAGCAAATGTTATATCAAAAGGACTGATGAAAAACTTGGCAAGTGTGAACCTAGAGCAGATGAAGGCATTCTCCTTGGCTACTCTTCCCGAAGTAAAGGATATAAGTGCTATAATAAAAGACTTGGGAAAATTGTTGAAAGCATTGATGTTGTGGTTGATGAAGTAGGCAAAAATCCAAAGCAGGTAAAAACCGAAGAGCATGAAGAAGATGAGGACTATCCTGAAGAAGAAACCAATGAAGCACTAGAAGAACAAAGAATAGAAGAAGAAAAGACTCCATCCAGGTACGTTCAGAAGAATCATCCAGAGACTCAAATTTTGGGGCAGAAAGAGGCAGGTGTGCAGACAAGAAGAACTATTACAGAAGCTTCAAGCTATCTAGCATTGCTTTCCTCCATCGAACCATAAAATGTACATGAAGCATGCAAAGATGAATGTTGGGTCAAGGCCATGAATGAAGAGCTTGAGCAAATTGAAAAGAATAATACTTGGGAATTAGTTCCTAGACCTCATGATAAGAATATCATTGGAACCAAATGGATATTCAAAAACAAGTTGAATGAGAATGGAGAAGTTATTAGAAACAAGGCTAGACTTGTTTGTAAAGGATATGCTCAACAAGAAGGTATAAATTTTGAAGAAACTTTTGCACCTGTTGCTAGACTTGAAGCCATAAGAATGTTTCTTGCTCTTTCTACCTTTCAAAACTTCAAAGTATATCAAATGGATGTAAAATTTGCCTTTCTTAATGGAGATTTAGAAGAAGAAGTATATATTGAGCAACCAGATGGATTCATCCTTGGAAATGATCCAAAACTTGTATGCAGACTCAGAAAAGCTCTCTATGGTCTAAAACAAGCTCCAAGGGCTTGGTATTATCGTCTTGACAAATACCTTCATCAACAAGGTTTTTCAAAAGGATCAATTGATAGAAATCTATATATGAAAATTGACAATGATAAATTGCTAATACTTATTGTATATGTTGATGATATTATTTTTGGTAGCAATGAAGAAGCCATGAGTCAAAACTTTTCCTTGGTAATGCAGAAAGAATTTGAAATGTCCCTGCTTGGTGAACTCACATATTTTCTTGCTTTACAAGTTCAACAACATAAAGATGGTATTTTTCTATCACAAACCAAGTATCTCAAGCAGATCTTGAAAAAATATAGCATGGAAGACTCTAAACCAGTATGTACCTCTATGGTAATAGGATGCAGCCTCAGCGCAAATGATGAATCAACAGCAGTACATCAACCAACCTACAGATCCATGATTGGTAGTCTACTCTATCTAATAGGTACCTGACTAGACATCATGCAAGCAGTAGGAATAGTTGGAAGATTTCAAGCAAATCCAAAGGAATCACACCTTCAGGCAGTCAAAAGGATCTTCAAATATCTTCAAGGAACTCAGAACTTTTGGTTATGGTATCCTAAGGATACAGATCTTACCCTTCATGCATATACAGATGCAAATTGGGCAGGAAACGTGGATGACAGAAAGAGCACTAGTGGTGTTGTATTCTATATGGGTTCCATATTAGTATCTTGGTTCAGCAAGAAACAAAGTTCAATTGCATTATCTACAGCTGAAGCAGAAAATGTGGCTGTTGCATCTCGCTTCACACAACTTCTTTGGATAATGCAAACTTTGCAAGACATTCAGATCACATGTACTTCACCCATCTCCATTCTATGTGATAATACAAGTGCAATCAGTATTTCAAAGAACCCAGTCATGCATTCAAAGACCAAGCACATACCTATCAAATATCATTTTCTCTGGGAACAAGTACTTGAAAAAAAGGTCAATTGGAGTATGTTCCATCCAAAGAACAAGTTGCTGATATATTCACCAAACAACTGCATAGAGAGACATTTGAATACCTCAGACAGGAGCTAGGAGTAGTTGATGCATCATCTTTCTATTGAAATTTGTCTGTTTTAGAAAAAAGTGGTTGTATGCGAGTTTCATGAAGCGTATCTGCGTACATACGCTGATTTCTATGGGTACAGTCATGCATTTTTTGGCTTGAAGAAAATAAGTGGGCCAGACTTAGGATGAACAAAGTCTGATATAGGTATGTCGGAGACCATCTGGCACAGGTTCAAGGGGAGCATATACTTCTAAATACATTGTTGGCATTATCTTAGAAGATGTTAGGTCCCTATAATACTAGTGATTACCCCATTACCATTGTAGGTGTATCCCTTATTAATATTGTTGTGTCTCTACTGACCCCATATTGTTATTACTGTGCCCCATAGAATCCCTCTATTGTTATTTTTGTGGTTTTATATTATTATTGATAGGTCGGCTGGGTTATATTGTGACTCCTTAGACTCCTATATATAGAAAGGAGGTTTTTTCATTTGAATCATCAAGGAATCATTCATTTGTGTAATGTAAAGGAGGTTTCCCCCTTGAAGAGCCTGAATTCGAAGGTGTTGATCTATCTTTTCTATCTTTTTGTGGGCTGGTTTCATAACATTTGGTATCAGAGCTTTGGATTCTAGGGTTTCGCTGCTCCAAACAGGTCATCGTGGAATTTTTGCTATAAATTTTGTTCTGTGACGTTTCAGAAGCTAAAAAAAAACCCATTTGAAACGAGATCACACTGAAGCTCAGGTCCGAATTTCAGAACTTTTTGCGCTATAGTTGCGGAGATATGATATGAGGAAGTTGGTCTTTTTGCAGACTCCTGAATTACATTCCAAACAGTTGACCTGGGAAAATCGTCATAACTTTCTCTCTGGGCATCAGATTGAAAATTAGTAAGAAGGTACAGAAAGAGGACAGATTTTAGTTTCTTGTATATGTTTTTCAGAGCCAAAGGTCGAAATAGGGACATGTGGCACGTCGTACAAGTTCGCTCTATTGAACTAGTCTATAATCAGGTCACTGTGGGAGATTTGGCATAACTCTTCTTTGGAGAATCCAATTGGGATCAGACTGGTGGCATTGGAAAGAGGACATAGAGGGCTACTACAGGTTGCAATTTCAGAACTGGATGATCTGAAATTACAGAGATACATTAGAGGCAATATCGAGCTCCTACAAAGTGAAAAAAAGTGTGTAGATTTTTTTAAATTTTTGCTTAAGCTTGGTTTGAAAAATTATTTTGAAGGAATTCAAAGGGCATAATAGAGCATTATTATCAGCAACTGATGCCCCGAGGAAAGAAAATGCAAACACCTAGTAAGCAACCTGAAAGCTCTAGCATGACTCATGAAGAAGAGGAAGAAACGCTACTTGACATATCAAAATTACAAGACCAAGTGCAACAAATTTCACTCTCACAAAAGATAACAGAAGCTAAGATAAATGGCGTGGAATCTAAGATAAAGGGTGTGGAAGCTAAGATTGACGATTTGAAGATAGATTTGAAGGCAGATTTGACAAATTTTCTACAAGAAATACTTACTAATGGTGAAAGGATAGTAAAGGAAACTCATGATGCGAACAAAAGAAATGTTAATCATGATTTCATAGACTCTAATGTTGGATTGAAGACCCACCATATTCCAAAAATCGATCTGAGGAATTTTGATGGCAAGGAACCCACGACATGGATATTACAGATGGAGCAATTTTTTGATCTCAATAATGTGCAAAACACACAAAAGGTACGTATTGCAACTTTATATTTGGAACCAAATCAGTTTGTATGGTATCAATGGCTTTGCTCTCGTAAACAAATTATCACTTGGGGAATTTTTATGGAAGAATTGACAGCACATTATGAGGATACAAAAAGCAACACTTTTTTTAGCCAATTGATAAGTCTCAAACAAAAGGGTTCAATAATGGAGCACATTGAGGAGTTCCAAAAATTGAACATAAGGGTAAAAAATATTCCAGAGGAGGATAGGATTGATGTGTTCATAGGGACTTTAAAGGATAATATCCAACATGATGTTCGCCTTTGGGAACCTGATTCATTAGAGAAGGCATTCAGGTTAGCAAGAAAAATGGAAAGAAAAATTATGGCAACCAGGAAGCATACCACTCACAACTATAAAGATGGAAGTGTTGTTGCCCCTAGTCTTCCACAACCTATAAGGTTGACACCACAACAATTGGAAGAAAAAAGATCAAAAGGGCTTTGTTATAGTTGTGATAGCAAATACACTAAAGGTCATAAGTGTGCTGAGAAGAAATTATTCTACATAGATTGTGAAGAGGAAGAAGAAAAGGAGCAAGAAAGGTCAAAAGAAGAGGATATACTCCAGGAACAAAGTCTAGATAAAGAAGAAATGAATCCGACCATATCTTGTAATGCATTGGCTGGAATTACCACTCCTCAAACCATCAAGATAGAAGGACAAATCAAGAAGAAAAAGGTAATAGTGTTGATTGATTCAGGAAGTACCCACAATTTTATTCATTGTAAGGTAGCAAAAGAATTGAATTGCTTCCTATATCTAGCACCAGAGTGTCAAGTGATGGTTGCAAATGGAGGAACAATAAATTGCTTTGGAAAGTGCCATAATATCAAGCTATCCATGGGAGAATATGTATTGACTAGCCCAATGCTTTCCATTCCAATGGGAGGTGCTGATGTTGTACTAGGAGTCCAATGGCTACAATCCTTGGGTACAATAGCTTTTAATTTTCAAGAACTTTTCATGAAATTTTATGCGAAAGTAAAGGAAGTTGAATTAAGGGGTATTGCAGGGAAACCGAGAATGATAATAAGCTCTAACAGTATGACAAAGCTTCTAAAAAAGGAACAAAGAGGTGTAATTGCACAATTATGTTCGCTAGATTTTTCCACATCGAAATCATCTATTTCTCCAGATCTCCAAAAAGTCTTGGACAATCATTCCAAGGTATTTGAGACTCCCAAAGGTCTCCCACCTATTCGTGATCATGATCATGCTATTCATCTGATTCCAGGAAGTGTTCCTCCAAACATCAGGCCGTATAGATATCCCTATGCCCAAAAGAGTGAAATTGAACGTATGGTTGCAGAAATGCTAGAGGCTGGTATAATTCAACCTAGTCAAAGTTCTTTCTCTGCTCTAGTAGTATTGGTGCACAAGAAGGATGGATCATGGCGCATGTGTCCAGATTATAGGGAGCTCAACAAGCTCACTATTAAAGATAAGTTTCCCATTCCTGTCATTGATGAATTACTAGATGAATTGCATGGATCAATTTACTTCACCAAGTTGGATCTTCGTTCAGGATATCATCAAATCAGAATGAAGATTGAAGACATTCCGAAAACATCATTTAGAACTCATGAGGGTCATTATGAATTTTTGGTCATGCCTTTTGGCCTTACCAATGCACCTTCTACATTTCAAGGTTTGATGAATTCCATTTTCAAACCCTTTCTTAGAAAATTTGTGTTAGTATTTTTTGATGATATACTAATCTACAGCAAGTCGTGGAAGGATCATGTTGAACATGTTGACAGGGTACTACAACTATTGGAGGAGAAACAATTATATGCAAAAAGATCCAAATGTTTCTTTGGAGTACAAGAGGTGGAATATCTGGGTCATATTGTATCTCATGAAGGAGTTAAGGTAGACCCTAGCAAAATTAAAGCCATTAAGGAATGGAAAATCCCCATATCCATAAAGCATCTGCGAGGATTTCTCGGGTTGACAGGGTATTATCGCAAGTTTGTTAAGAATTATGGGAGAATAGCAGCACCTCTAACAACATTATTGAAGAAAGATGCATTTTCATGGACTCCAGAAGCAACAAAGGCCTTTGAACATCTTAAAGAGGCAATGTGCCAAGCACTAGTCTTAGCTACACCAGGCTTCACAAAAACCTTTATTGTGGAATGTGATGCTTCAGGAAATGGAATTGGTGCTGTTTTAATGCAAGATGAAAGACCCATTTCTTTTGAAAGTCGTCCAATCAAGGGAAAGTTTTTACACAAAGCTATTTATGAGAAAGAAATGTTGGCAATACTACATGCACTTAAGAAATGGCGACCCTACCTAATGGGAAGACACTTCAAGGTAAAAACGGATCATGATAGCCTTAAATACTTTTTAGAACAAAGATTATCATCTGAAGAGCAACAAAAGTGGGTCACAAAGATGTTGGGTTATGACTTTGAAATCATCTACAAAAAAGGGAAGCAAAATGTGGTGGCAGATGCACTCTCAAGGAAGGATGAGGATGTGGAAGCATTGTTGTGCGCCATTTCTATTATCCAACCAGATTGGATAAAAGAAGCAAGGGAGGAATGGAAGAATGATGAAGAAGTGTGGGCACTTATTCAAAAGTTACAACAAGATTCTAGTACATCTGATACATTTAGCTGGCAAAATGATTCGTTATGGTACAAAGATCGCTTATACCTCTATAAGAATTCCCAACTCAAACAAAATATTCTTATGGAATTGCACACTTCTCCCTTAGGAGGGCACTCAGGATTTTTAAAAACTTACCACAGGGTTAAGAAGGAATTTTTTTGGGATGGCCTTAAATCAAATATTCAAAAGTTTGTGGCAGAATGTTTAATTTTCCAACAAAATAAAGTTGAAACAATTAAGACCCGGGTCTATTACAACCTTTATCCATTCCAAGCCAACGTTGGGAGGAGGTTTCAATGGATTTTATCACAGGTTTACCCAAGTCTGAGGGAAAGAGTGTCATCATGGTGGTAGTTGACAGACTTACCAAGTATGCACACTTTTGTGCATTATCACATCCATTTAAAGCCAGTACAATTTCTACTGCATTTATGGAAACAATTCAAAAGCTACATGGAAACCCAAAGATTATTGTAAGTGACAGAGATCCCATTTTCACTGGAAATTTTTGGACAGAATTATTTTCTTGTCTTGGTACTCAGTTAGCTCATAGCTCATCTTATCATCCTCAATCTGATGGGAAAACTGAGATAGTAAACAAATGTTTTGAAGGATATCTTCGTTGCTTTGTATATGATAAACAGACACAATGGGTCAAATGGTTTCCTTTGGCTGAATGGTGGTATAACAGTTCCTTCCATATAGCAACAAAAATGACCCCATTTATGGCACTTTATGGATATCAGCCACCATCCATCACATCATATTTAAGAGAAATTTCTAAGGTTCAAGCAGTGGAAAATCACATCGAGCATCAACAACAAGTCCTCCAACTCTTAAAGGATAACCTCGTGTTGGTGCAGAATAGAATGAAACAACAGGTAGATCAACATCGCAGTGAAAGAAGTTTTGATGTAGGTGATTGGGTATTCCTACGGCTACAACCATATAAACAAATGTCCCTCAAGCAAGCTAAGAAGGATAATAAATTATCACCAAAGTATTATGGTCCGTACAAGGTGTTGCAAAAGATTGGTATGATAGCATACAAATTGGAGCTTCCTGCAGCTTCTCGAGTGCACCCAGTTTTCCATGTTTCATGTTTAAAGAAGGTTATAGGCGACAAGCTCCCAGTTCAAACAATATTGCCAGAACTTGATGAGGAAGGAAAAATTATATTGGAACCGGAAGCAGTCACAGAAACAAGAACTCGACAGCTACGAAATCGATCAATTTCAAAGTATCTCATCAAGTGGAAGAACTTATCCGCTGAAGATTCCACATGGGAGGATGAGAATTTTATACAGAAGCATCCAAAACTACTCAAGCGTTGAGGACAACACCTTTTTGAAGGAGAGGGGCATGTTAGGTCCCTATAATACTAGTGATTACCCCATTACCATTGTAGTTGTATCCCTTATTAATATTGTTGTGCCCCTATTGCCCTCATATTGTTATTACTGTGCCCCATAGAATCCCTCTATTGTTTTTGTGGCTTTATATTATTATTGATAGGTCGGTTGGGTTATATTGTGACTCATATATATAGAAAGGAGGTTTTTTCATTTGAATAATCAAGGAATCATTCATTTGTGTAATGTAAAGGAGGTTTCCCCCTCGAAGAGGCTGAATTCTAAAGCGTTGATCTATCTTTTCTATCTTTTTGTGAGCTAGTTTCATAATAGAAGATCTTGGTACAATTTCACAGTTGTTTTGATTCAGGTGGAACAGGTGCAGATGGAGATCATGGTTAATGGTGACTAACAGATGCTGCAGATGATAGTTGCTTATGACTATCATAATCTTGTTTTAGATATTTCGTCTCTATGTCATGAATATATTTTATTATCAGGTCATGCAATGGTCTATTTTGGTTTCCCCACTATGCCTGGGATGAATGATGTAATGTTCTTGTTTTGACATATATGAACTTTTGGTATATCCCCACTTGGTTGGGTGGATGAGACAATCTTGGTATATCCCCACTTGGTTGGGAGATGGATGTATGTATGAATATTTGGTCTTGTTCTTCTTGTAAGAACATCTTTTTGCAGATCTTGCTTACAGACAGGGGAAGCATGGACAACACTCTTTAGCAGATCAGAGAATTCAGCATGTACTCAGGGGGAGCATAACCCTTTGCCCTTGATGACAAAGGGGGAGAGTGACTTGGGGTTGCCATCAAGTCCAAAGGGGGAGATTGTTGGAATTATGACACAGGTTTGGCACTATGACATAGGTTTTGTCCTTGATGGCAACTCACTCAGATGATAGATCTTATTTCAGGCTCTCAGAATGAAGGAAACAGAGATATATGTAGGTTTCCTTTGGATGAGGTGCGTATACACGCAGGTTAGACAACCAAAAGGCACGTATACATATACACGCACTTTAACACAAGAAAAAGTGCGTACAAGTTGGAAAACTTGGTTTTGGTCCATGGTATTTTGACCCATGGTATTGGTCCAAGGTATTTTGTTCAAAGTGTTGACCCCAAGTATTTGGTCCAAGGTATTGCTTCTAAGTGGTTTTGGACCATGGTATTGAGTAAGGCCTAAGACTATAAAAGGAGGAGGAGATCATTAGGCAAAGGTGCTTAAGTATTGAATATCTAATGAAGAGCAAGATCTAGAGTATTGGTCATTGGGTTATGGTGCATAGCTGGATCTGAATCAAGGAGGAACCTGAGCGCTTGAAGAAGGATAAGTTCTATTGATGGGTTAAGATCTTTAGGCTTGATGAGAAGTACCTTTGTGTGGTTTTTATCTTTTATTGGTGCATGTCATAATTTGTAAATCTGATGATCTAGGTGTAGCTGATGTCTGAATATTTGTAAAGGTTAAATCATCTTTTACAGATCTGTACACAGGATCAGTATAACAAAGGCACGTATAAACGTTGGTTCAACATTCCAAAATAGCGTATACGTAGGTTGGCCTTGGGAAGAATGCGTATGAATGCAGGTTTGTCACATTGAAGTAGCATACATCTCATAGAATATGCTTTAGCTACTTCTATTTTGCTACTGCAGTATTTTGGGTTCTGGCTTGGGTTCTGGTTACTGGTACAATATTCTGGTTACAGCTTTCAGAGAAGAGATTGGTTGATTCAGTTTGGTTGGTACAAGGAGATTGGTTGATGCAGATGTTTGATTGATGTTATTGATGGATCCAGTCTGAAAATTTATGAAACATGGTCCCTAGAAGAAAAGAGAAGGTTGTAGCCTTCTGTAGGTCAGCACCTACGTACTAGTAAACACATCAACTAGTACAAGAGCTAAGGGGGTTGAGGCTCCCTTCCAGGAGAAACTGGAGAATGAGAGAAGGTTGTAGCCTTCTGCAGGTAGAAGCCTGCATACTAGAATAAGACTGCACCAGTACAGAAACATTGTAAAAAGAAGTTTCTTATTAAAAGAAGATAGAGACGAATTGCAACAGGTGGTTTTCACCCATATTGGGTTTCCACCTTATATCTTGTGTTCTTGTGTGTGATTATCTGCTCTATTTTTACTGTACCTAGTTACTGTTTATATGGTTATGATGCATAGATTAGTGATCAACATCTGAAGAATTAACTAAATTATAAGTTTGCAGGGTATATGCTAGTTTCCTTAACTACAGTTGCGTATATACGCAGGTTTCACTAACTGAAGTAGCGTATACAAATCTGATTGTGAAATGAAAAATAATTGACTTGCTAATATTGATTCACCCCCCTCTTAGTATTATTTCCAACAGTAAATAATGCCATACATTGCATTTTAGCTCACCTGAAAATTTATCAAATAGAGGTAGGAGATCTAATCTCAATTTTTTCTACATTAATATTGTTTCTATACCTAGATCTCTTAATTAGGAAGTTGATTTGGTAGAAAATGTAGCATCTAGATTAAATTTTACTAAGGGATTTGAGTATGATTCTTTTTTTGTTGAGTCGATGTTTATACCATCAATGCCTAAAAAAGTTACTAATTGATGTGTATTTAATCATGATCAATAGATACTTGTGTTCCTCCATTCAAAAGACAGTTTTCATGATACTTTGATCGACAAAATGACACATGAGGAGAACCTTTGTGACTTCTCTCAAATTCAAAAAATCAATGGTTAGTGCATAAATCAACTAATCTTGTAAACCCTATCCCTTGACATATTATTAGGCTTGAAATTTTTTATGCCTTGCAAGACAAATTTAAGAAGATTGTTAATTGTAAGACTAACAGTTCAACCATGTAGTACAAAGTCATAAATTTAGGAAATAAAGACAAACATCAAAATATAAATTTGGGGGTTAATTGTACCCTTCAATAAAAAAGAAATTTATTTGTTTATTCAAAGAGTATAAATACATATTTGCTTGGGAATGATGAGGATCTTAAAACATTTGATCCCAATACCATACAACATATTATTCCCATTAAACTTCACACCAAGCCTTTCCAACAAAAGTTGAGGAAAATACTTCCCAAGTTAGACCCAACTGTCAAGAGTGAATTGAACAAAATCTTAGTAGCCAAAATTATCTTCCTTGCCCATCATACCCAATGGGTTGTGAATTTAGTCCCAGTGAGAACTAAGTAGAAGAAATTTGTATCTGTGTTGACTTCATAAATCTGAATAAATCCTCCTACAAAGATAACAACCCAGTACCTCCCATGGAGAAAATCCTACAAGAGGTTTCAAGCTATGAGATGTTGTCCCTCTTGAACGATTTCTCAAGCTATAACCAATTTATGGTGGCTCCTTTTGATCAACTTAAAACAACCTTTAGAACTCCATGGGGAACATTTTCGTATAGAAATATGCACTTTGGACTAATTAATGATGGGGCAAATTTTCAATGGGAAATGGATATTTCCTTTCTAGGGTTGATTAACAAATCTGTATTCATTTACTTTGATGATGTCACCATTTATTTTAAACAAAGATCAGATCATATTTCCCATCTTAGAAATGTGTTTGAGCATTGTAGGAATTTTGGCATTTCATTTAACCCCAAAAACTCTATCTTTGTTGTTATAGAAGGAAATTTGTTAGGGTGTATCATGTCCAAAGAGGGTATAATGATTGACTCGAAAATAATGCAAAACATTGATAATTTACTACTTCCTAACTCCAAAAAGGCCATGTAGTCCTTCCTTGGTAAAATCAATTTTGTTAGATGATTCATCCCAAGCTTTTCCGAAATAGTTAATCCACTTCAAGATATTGTAAAAAAGAATGCTACCTATAAGTGGAAAAACTTGGAAAACATGTTTTTGGTACTATAAAACAGGCCATTTCTGAACCTCCTTCCCTGATGAACCCTAATTTTTCTAAGGATTTTATACTCTATACATTTGCTTTTGATTATGCCTACATTATTGTCCTTACAAAGAAAACAAAGCCTAACAGTGAAATTCCTATTGCATTCATGAGCTCTACTTTTAAGGGGGCTAAGCTAAATTACCTAACAATGGATGAACATGCCTTTATTGTCTTTAAGATAGTAAAGCATTTTAGATATTATTTGTTGAAATCTAAAACTAAGGTTATAGTTCCCTATACAACAGTAAGAAATTTACTTGTGCAGAAATAATTAGGTGAATAAAGGGCCCACTGGACAACAACTCTCGAAGAATATGACTTGGAGATTAAGTTTTCTCAAACAATGAAAGGTCAAGGTCTCTGTAAATTTGTTGTTGAGTCTGTAAACCTCCCCAATCGAGATCCTTGTTCTGACAATGAAATATCTATGCTACAAAATGAAGCTTTTTTTGTTCCATACTATCTTAATTATTGGTATTATGACTTTAGGCTTTATTTGCAAAATGGAACAACACCATCACATCTTGAGGCCAAAAAGAAAAGAGTGTTAAGTCTCAAGTATGCCCCTTAACATTTGATTAATAATGTTCTATTTCGAAAAAATTATGACAATGTATTGCTTCATTATCTAGTGATGAGCCCCATTAATATGTATTAAAAGTCCCATTTTTCTATCCTCTGGCCTATAATTTCTTCTTTTCTCACATTAATTAACATATTTTGGGGTTATAATGTGCTTAATAGGAAGACTAAAGGATGTATCTCATACTTCATGACCTAATGTGGTTAATGTGCAGGAAAATGGCACTTTTGAGTGAATTTACTATGCAGAGGCATGTTGGAGGCAGCTAGAGAGGATGTAGGAGGCTTGTCCCTTGCATTTACTCTCCTTCAACTCAACTTTATCCCTAAAATCAATCATCTACAACTCGAAGTCTACTAAAAGTCAATGCACTCAAGTAACTGAGAGGATCTAAGGGAGCTAGATCCAACTTTTTCGAGATTTTGGAGGGAAGCAGTCCTCTTTCCAAGGAGGCTACCTGTCAGTCATTTTTGTATAAACAAACAAGCTTAACGGCTCAATAGGATTCAAATTTTTGAGCAAGGGAAGAGCTACAAGAACTAAGAGCTTGAGACTGTCAGTTTCATTTTCCTTTGCATGATGTACTTGAATTTTATTTTATGTCATGAAAGGCTTGATGTTGTCTCACATCTTAGCTTGTTTCAGAGGGTTGAGTCCCCTTGGGTTAGGGCCCAACCTAGAGGCTCCAGCGTCTCTTTGTGTATCTTATTTATGCATTACTTTTAGTAGAAGCATCTCTTTCTTTCTTAGTACAAGTTTACTTGCAAAAATTATTGTTGCGGGTATCATTACCACCTCTCTTGGGGGAAGTGTGGTTGAAGGGTATGCAATAGCAAGCCAAAAAAATGTGCTTATATTCCTTTGCAGATTGTTAGACCTTAGGCCAATGCTCTTTAACATACTCTATTTTTTCATATTTAGGAGTTAAATTACATTCTTATTTAAGCTTTCATGGATGTATGTCATATGCATGCTGCAAGATAGATTGAATTTTTATGAAATAAAATTCAAATCATCCTTTTGTGTTATTTGGTTTCATAAAATTCAACTCATCCTTTCTTGTTTAGTTCATTTTGCTACAATTTGATCATTAGTTTGGCATTCTTTTCAAGTGAAAAAAGGGATTGTTTTTTGGTATGTAGGTACTACCAGTGGCTTGCAGGGTTGGCACACTCATCCTACATTCCTCTTGTCATCATCAACCTCTTCCTTTTCATCTCACATTTCCCTCAAAACTATGCTACCGAAACTATATTTCTAGGTCATTGAAGGACACCGTGTGCATTTGATTTTGTGCAATATGGGCCTCTAAGAGGTGCTAGGATTGGAAAAATACTCAACAACCTTCATATACCTTCATCTACCCTTTCCCACCTTTAAGATACATTTTCCACTCTAAGGATGCTCATGGATCCAATCCGGTAGCAAAACAGGGAAATCCTATAGCATTGTGTAGCAATCCTATAACGATCCTTTAACATCTTGTAGCACCATGTAAACTTGACTAGATTTACTCCAAAATATTGATTTTTTTCTCTTAGGCTTGAATAATGACCCCTAGGCGTTGAACCCATGATTGAGGAGGACTAATGACCACATTAAACTTGCCTTTTCTTCACTGCAACACAATTATGCAATCAGGGTTAGAGGACAAATTTCCAAATTTGAATAGTAATAATGATTTTCTTATGAAATGCACGTGTTACAATATCATTTAGCACTCTTGTAGACTTGATGCTCTTATATGTCCTTGGGAAGCCTTTTCCCATGTAGACGTGATCTTATACTAAAGAAAAGCAATATTTCAAATTCCATACACAACTCTACCCACATTAAATCGCGTACATATGTAGTTCCTATAACTCTATACCTGCATATACCTTTTAAAATATGAAAAAATAAAATAAAATGCTATTTTCGGGCGGGGTTCATAGGTTTTACCAAGAGTACACATACAGGAGCTCATAGCACAATTGAATTAACCAATTTTGAGTGGTATATATACACCCCTTGGGTAGGCCTAAAAGGCATAAGAAAAGGGTTATCGACATTATACCCATTTTTCTCTTAGATCAAGTTTGAATTTCTCATGCCTCTTACACTCCCAATATTTATGGAAACCTTGGTTTCCTTTGCATGGATGTTCATCATAGTTATAGCATCTCCTTGCACTTGTTAGAGAGATTGTCTTCATGGCTTGGGCTGGACAGATCCAAAGGAAGGCTTCATCGGTGCTTTGGCTTGGATCAGGTTGTACCTTTCCTATACCTATTGATGTTAATCAATAAATAATCTCATGTCTTGTTCCTGCTATGTTATTGCCTCATGAGTATTTATATGCTTATAAATGATGATCTAACATATCTTTTATGTATGCACATTGAATTATCTGTCATGTATATTCTCCTATGAATTGACTTGTAGGCATGCTCATTCTAGAGGAAGCAGAGGGTTTGGACCCTATGAGAACATCATCAAACATATTACCTCTAGATATGTTTCCAAAACCACATTTAGTAATTCACATGTTTTTCATACTTGCTTGAATGATCTTTGTTGATTATCTTGCTCTGCTCTGTTGAGGTCTTCAACCCTTACCTTGGGGAACTTTTCCCGCCAACAACATGGACTTTGTCACTAAAGCTAAGTTTCTTTGAACATGGTGATTAAAAGGGTGGTTTATTAATGAAAAATAGATTAGGTTGGCTTTATTGAGTTCATGTTCCTTTAGGATTTCGATTAGAAGCATTGATATTTCATAAGTTCATTTCCTTTTTCAAAGTAACTTTTCACCTTCTGCAATTAGACCAATGTTCACATTCTTGTAAGTAGCATAGAGTTTACATTCTGCAAGTAGATTAGTATTTCCATTTCTGCAAATAAAACAGTCTTTACAAGCTTACAACTAGGGTTAGCATTTATATTTGGATAAATAGCATTTTCATTGTTGCAAGTAGAATAATGTTTCCATTCTTGTAACTAGAATAGAACTCTCTCTTTTCATGCAATTTCATTCCTTGAGATAGCTGAAAAAGTGGTCTTTTTCTGCCTTAATCTGGTCCATTTCTTGAAAGTGGCATCAGTATAACTTAACCTAATATGCATATAGCATTGTCACCTCTTAATTTTGTATGAACCCCGAGTTGATAATTAAAGTTGGTAGCCTTGGGAGTCTCAACATTCTTGTTGTGATACTGAGGTTCATCATCTAGAACAAGGAGATTCCCATAAAGTTCTCCATGAACTCCATTCAATTCTTTCTACTAGTCACTTTGGCATAGACACCACTGTTCACAAAATATTAAGGGTGTTGATCAGTGGTTGTCATTGATGTCAACCCAAGCAGCACCAGGGGCTACCCTGACCTTGCATGGGAATTTTGACTTGACAACTTCCTCTATTATGAGGCAAATATATTCTAAATGGATTCTACTCATCAATATGTTTCTGTTGATATCGGCACGCCAAGTAATTCTTCACGGTTTGAGAGATATTCATGTTTAAAGTTAGTAACCCCAGTTAGTGGGCTAAAACCCTATGAGGTTGTGGCATGGCACTCATAATTGGTTGTGGCCATTGAATAGTCAATAATTAATAATAATAGGAAATTTCTCGTAAAATTCCTCCAACATTCACTTGTTGAGGACCCTCTCAACCCAAGACATTCATATAAATAATGACCCTCATATCCTCCTCTAGTAGGGATTTTGTGGCTTCAAACAGGTCAGCGTGGCATTTTTGCTATAATGTTTTTTCTGCAAAGATTCAGAAGCTTAAATTAAAAATCATTTGGTCCAAAATCTTGATGAACCTTGTGACCAAATTTCAGATCTTGGTTTGATATATTCTAGGAGATATGATTTGAGGAATTTAGGGTTTTTGCAGGGTCCTGAATTCCATGTCAAAAAGGTGACGTTGGGAAAATAGTCATAACTTTCTCTCTGAGCATTGGATTCAAATTTTGTAAATAGTCACAGAAAGAGGATAGACTTTAGTTTGTTGAGTAGTGTTTTCAGGACCAAAGGTCGCAACAGTCACACGTAGAACTTCGTACAATTCGCTCTACTGAACTAGTCTATAATCAGGTCATCGTGGGAGATTGGGAATAACTCTTTATTGAGGAATCCAATCTTGATCAGACCTATGGGGTTTGAAAGAGCACTCAGAGGGATACGACAGGATGAAATTTCATACCCTAGATATCTGAAATCACATAGATACAACAGATCCAATATTGAGCTCCTAGAAGGAAAGAAAAACCATGCATTCAAGGATCAATGCAGTAAGGACCACACATCAATAGTCAAGGGTAAGTCTCCTACATCAAGGTATGTATGATTAGTGTTTACATTTGAAATATGAGTATCATCTCTGTCATATGTTTTTTTAAGACAACATAAGTAAATACAGGGTCTCGTTTATATCTATATGTCTCTATATGTCATAGTTAGTTTTGATACTACATTTCGGATGTCTTATTCTTGATACTACACATTTGATGCTACATATTCTTGATGCTACACCAAGTTTGCTAAATCTATATGATGTTGTAAGTTCATGTTACTTGTCTTGTCATAGTTGATGGAATGGTCTCTGTTGTTGTAGTTAGAACTTGGTCCATCACAAGTCTAGGGTTCGTCATCAATTTCTATTGTATAGATCTTTAGGTCAGTTTTGGATATAGTCTTGCATAGAGTCCAGGCCTATATCAAGAGTGGGAATCTTTGTCTACTACTGCAACAAGTCAACAAAAAAAGTGACAAGCACACTTCAGGTACACATTGTAATTTTAATTTGTATTTATTCATTATTATGCACACATGTGTTTTGCAGGCATAGGTAACTTGAAGGGTATTTTGTTTTGTTTTGGGATTGGTTTCACCAAGAAAATTTTGCATGGAGGTAAAAGAAGATTCAAGTACAACTTCAAGCAAGAATTCAAGAGAAAAAGTATCAAATCAAAGGAAGAATTGCAGTGGGACATTCTTTGAAGACATGACAACCATCCATATATTGTGAATAAGTGTCAAGGCCAAGAGTCATCATTGTAAAGTTGTAAAAAAGTCATTTGTAAAAGTGTCATCATTGGAAGAGTCATTATTGTAAAAGAGTCAACCTGCATATAGTCGAAAAGGAATTATTGGGAGGTATAAGAGTCTCTGTTGGGATGATGTCATGGTTGGGTTGCAGGTCATAGTGTGTTGGGTGTTGGGTCAAAATCATTGTAAATCATATTTTATCATGGATCGTTGTCCCTGGTAAGGGAATCCACACTCTTGTCTCATTTTAGTCATTATAAGGTGGCAGGGAGGTGCTAGGTTGGTGCATGAATTCACCTACAGGTTGGGGCCCGTGAACACTTCAGGGTGGTAGGGTGCTGCTAGGGCGAATTGTGGCTCGCTAGGGTGTTGGGGCATCCATTCAGTTGATTACCGAAGAAACCAGGGCGTTGGGGCGTCCTTCTAGTGGGAGTTGGAGAAGAATGATTTTCTAGAATTCTAGAGAGTTGTTGCTTTCATTTCAGTTGGGGATGAAGATTAAATAATTTATTAAAAAAGTGTTCAATGGTTTTTGACCCAGAGTGGGTTTTCCACCTAAAGTTCTTGTGCCTACTGTGCTATTTTATTTACTATTATTACTACATAAACATTAATAATAATTGAAGATTAACCAATGCTCTGAAAAGATTTAAAAGTGATAATTGCTAAGGAATATTGATTCACCCCCCCTCTCAGTATTTCCAACAAAGGAATGGGTATTATTGTCCCACCTTGTTTAAGGATGTTCATGCCCTAGTATGAAAATGTGACCCTTTCCAAAAAACTGTTGGTAGGGTTAAAAACCAACTTTCACCCTTCAACCTATTATTGTTGAAGCCCCTTTCAATAGTGGGGCCTAGACATTGTTGGTTCCATGAACCCTCTATTCTCGCAAAACATAAATATATTTTGACAACTACAAATTATTTTATGAGATGGGTGGAGGTAGTATCTTTATGAGTAGTCAATGCCAAATATGTGATTGCATTTTTAGATACTAAAATTGTTTCTCACTTTGGAGTTTTAGAATCATTAGTGTTTGGCTATTCCTCTTATTTTTATTTTCAAGAATTGGATACTTATGCCTCTGGTAAAGGGATTAAAATTAAATACTCAGCAAAATAATACCCTCAGGGGAATGATATTTGATTCATCAAATAAAAATTTCATTAAAATCCTTAAAAGAATAGTTTCTGAGCATCATAAAATTTGGCATAATTCCCTTTTCAATGCATTATGGGCTGATTGGGTTACCCCTAAAGTTGCTACTGGGAATTCCCCAATTTTCTTTTTTTATGGCAGAGGATCCATCTTACCTCATAATATTTACCTCCCTTCTCTACAATTATCCCAACAAGTGCAGGAAGTCAAGTCCTCTTCCATGCAAAATATGATAGTTGCCTTGCTAAAATTGGAAGAAGAGAGAGAACAATCAAAACACAAATTGCATCAACACCAGGGGATTGTGAAACAATGGTTTGGTAGCAGGTCTTCTTTTGACCGAAATATTGAGGTAGGAGACTTGGTTCTAAAATGGGATAAGGCCCCTAAGGATAAATGGGAACATTCCAAGTTTCACAATTTATGGATAGTGTTAGCACTTCGTAGTTTCTCTAGGTTGAAAGGAGAAAACTCAGAGGTAACCACAAACCTCTTTTGGTTGATAGATTTGTCTTATTCAACTTGAGGAGGCTCCCTCATTAAGAAAACTCATAGATAAAACTTTTGAATATGATATTTGACAAAGACCAGTTCTGAAAATGTTTAATTTTTGGTATGGCAGTGTTAGAGGGTTCTAGGAAAAACTATTGATGTGATCATGACCTCCCTGGTCCAACATGTTGATGTATTTCCAACAAATTTCATGTATAGAGGCTCAATTAGTCAAACAACAAATTGTAGTATAGTGAATATGGGGTTATCAAGACATTCATAAAAAATAGTAGAATAGATAGCAATTCATTAAGAAAACACAAAATTGTCAAAGGTATACATATTCCATTTGCAAACTGAAATATTTGTTACAGCTAGACATGATCATATGAAATGAATTCAAGTGCAACAGTTCCATACACTTTCAAATCAGTTTAAGAAGATAAAACAATAGGATAGCATATAAACTAAGAATAAACTTTTTCTGAAACATCCATACCATAAGTATCTCTGTAGCTCCATTAGAATTTCTTCAACATTTAGGCAAATGCATTAATGCAAATCACAAGAATAAACTGCAATGGTTTTCTTGACAATAGTGAAACCAACAACAACATTTTCCATATCCATTAATCAACTTAAATAGACCATACATAAGATATCATAATGTCTAAATTCAATGCATTTGTGATCCAACAGAGGATTGATCCAAAAAATTAAAAGGAGGAAAACTGTTGTTTTTCAAAGTCCTTTTCCTCAAAACCAAAAACATAAAAGTGTTTTTATCTTTAAAACTAAACTTTTTCTAAAAAAGGAAACAATATTATCTTTGACAATGATCACGATGAAGTGAAAATAGAAAAAAGAACCAAGGTTGATTCCTGAGTGTGGAAAAAGTTGTGTAGCAGTTGCATAATGACCGATACTTTGTGATTTAGAAACTGGCGTGTGGAGGACTACCAAGGAGGTGAGTTGGCTGCCACATGTGCTCCATGTCAACCCCTTGAAAACATGACAGGTGGATTCCCTCCAGCATGCGTGTAATAGTGTGGGCATGGCCTGCACAACAGTTGTGCATTGACTGCGTAGAGCCTACATATCAAATTTTCAGCGGGCCATATTTCACAAACAATAATAACTATGTAAAAAATGAAGGAGGTTATTGTATATGATAGTTTTTTGAAGATAAAACTCTCTTTGTTTCTCTAAATTCTTTCCCAGCTTCCCAAAAAATACTCTGCAAAACAATGACTTAAAACAGAGTACTTGTGTTGTCTGAAAAATAGGCTTTGAATATGCAATCAAATATCCCGACCCGTGACACCTGGGAAAAATATAGAAGAGGTTATTATGGTCTAGTATGTTTTTAAGAAAACCCACTTTTTTTTTCCCAAAATTCTCCTCCATGTAGTTAGAAACCATTTTGCAAAATGGTGGCTAAAACATTCAATTTCAGAGGAAATTGCATTGTAGAGTGTAGAAGCCCTCCATGCCTAGCATGAGTGTAGGGAGTATGGAAAATGATTAGGTTGTATGGGATATGTGAGTGTAGGGAGTATGTGAAGTATGTTCACTTATCATGGAAATTATGCTAAAGGAATTTATTCCTAGGGTAAAACGAGACTTAAACTTAGGATAAAAGGGAATTTAGGCCTAAAATAGGAATAAAGGATAACATGAATATTTGGGGATAGGGAAATTTTGAAAGAATAAGGGGATGAGAAGGAGGGAATAAGGAGATGAGAATAGAGAGGAAATATTGGCATATTAATGACTATATTGCTTCATTCCTTTGATTGTAGACACATGAACAAGTAGACATCCTAACCAACTCTCAGTACCCTAACTTAACAGTTGTCATAACAACTCTCAATACTAAGACACCCCTTCCCATGGTTGGAATTTAATGATCAAAGTGATTACTAAGCTCAAAATGACTTTCTAGACTGTGCAAGGTCAAACTTATAACAATGATAATGTTTATGAATTCGACCTCCTCTAAGACAACAAACTAATATTTCGAAGACCTTCGAATAATAAATTAACCTACTCTATCATTGGCTCCATTAGGGATGGAAGCCTCCCTGTGAGGTGCCAAGAATGACACCGCAGACCAGAAGCCTATCCATTGGGCAACAGAAACAATGTACAAAGCTAATAAAAATACTAACAAGCTGGAAAAATTTATTGACTGAACTAACTGAAGATGACTAATGACTCACTGAACCTAATTAACTAATTGACTTAAATATGGCAACATATCACTGGAATCTCAGGGCCTTCTCCTCGGGCTTCAAACTCCGATGATAGCTGCCCACACCTACTATATCTCTTGCTTAACTAATCCACAAGTGACTTGATTCAAACAACCAGTGCAACCATGCAAGCACCTTATTGATTGGTTGAATTCTCTGCATGTGCTTTCTCCCAATTGAAAAAGGAAAACTAATGAATGACCACTCCCATAAAAACTCACAAACAATTTCAACTAAGATGAGATTAAAGAACATGAGTCCACTAGCTGACTTCAACAATTCTGCAAAAGGATCGTCATAGGAATGCACACTAAATTTTAGCTCCACTGGTAGATTGCAATTCTGTTATGATAAATCTTGATCTGCAACGTTACTTCCCTGCAACCTCAACTTATGTTTGTCCTGACAGGGCTGCAAATTTTTTCTGTGAGATTTGTAATGAATATGATGGAGCCGCTACATCATGTATAATGGTAGTGCCAAGATTTAGCCCTTCACGTACATTAACAAGAGTGTCATATCGGCCTTTAAAAAATTCTGAAAATTTCAAATCAAGAAGTGTATAATCATGAATAGATTTTGCACTATCCAAGGAATCTAAAACAATCTTCTCTTCATTATCCTCTTGTAAATGTGGAATGCTTCCAACATGAACTAGTTCACTACTTTCCTCTTGATCACATAACAACTGACAAACTGGTTGCAAATCTTCACCTATCTCAGGAGAAAGGACATGAACATCTACATCAAGTTCTTGATTGATTTCATCTTCAGCTAAAAGAGAAATTGTTGTCTGCTGTAAATATTCTTGAATGTGATGGAAACTAGTTTCAATTATTCCATCCCGATGAAAGGATAAATCAAACAAAGATTCTTCAATTTCACTATACATTAAATCCTGATCATAAATGTCAACTCCCATATGATGAATAAGATCATCAAACTTTCCACAAAATCTTTCTATAAACACTCTAGAAGGGTAATTTTTCTTATAATTTTTACAAAATTCTGCATAAAATCCTTAAGTGAACATAAAATAGCAGTAGTCAATCCTTCATACCATGATCTTGCGCTATTCTCAAAAGTAGCCATGAACATTTTCATTAGGAAATCCTCATGAAAATCAAACCAAATTCTACATATATGCATGTGGAATTTGATAAGATGTAAAGCAACATCATCACCATTATCATCTCTAAACTTTGGCAAATATGATTGCCAATCTATATAGGGCATGTGATTTGGAAATCTTGGAATATTAGATCTATCCATAGGAGCATACCTGCATTCCATTCTTTAACTCATATTGAAAATGTGGAGACATCAATGGAAGTCAAAAAGTTGGTTTTTGCTTGATTGGATTCACCAGGTGAATGGTTCAGCCTTCCTAATTCTGACTAATGTTCACCATCAATAGTGAAATCTAAAACTTTGAAAAAAAATAATCTTGGGGAAGATGAAACTATTCGGTCCCCGACATCGGTGCCAATATGTTAGCACTCCGTAGTTTTCTCTAGGATGAAAGGAGAAAACACAGAGGTAACCACAGACCTCCTTTGGTTGATAGATTGGTCTTCTTCGACCTGAGGGGGCTCCCGCACTGAGAACACTCAGAGATAAACCTTTTGAATATGATCTTTAACAGAAACCAATAGAAGAATAGATAACAGCTCAATACTGCAACTTAGATAAATGGCTATCAAGAAGAAAGCACCAAATTGTCAAAGGTATACATATTCCATTTGCAAACTGAAATATTTGGTACAACTAGACATGAACATATGAAATGAATTCAAGTGAAACTGTTCCATACACCTTCAAATCCGTTTAAGAATATAACACAACAGGATAACATATAAACTAAGAAGAAATGTTTTCCGAAACATCCATACCATAAGTATCTCTACAACTCCATTGTAATCTCTTCACATTCAGGCAAATGCATTAATATATATCACAAGAATAAATTGCAATGGTTTTCCTGACAATAGTGAAACCAACAACAACCTTTTCCATATCCATTAATCAACTTATATAGACCATACATGTGATATAATAATGTCTAAATTCAATGAATCTTTGATCCAACAGAGGGTCGATCCCAAAATTCAAAAGGAGGAAAATTGTTCTTTTTCAAAGTCCTTTTCTTCAAAAACAAAAACATAAAAGTGTTTTTATCTTTAACACTAAACTTTTTCTAAAAAGGAACAATATTGTCTTCGACAATGATCAACATGAAGTGAAAATAGAAAAAAGCACAAAGGTTAATTGCTGAGTGTGCAAAAGGTTGCTCAGCAACCGATACTTTGTTCTTTCGAAATTGGAATGTGGTGGACTACTAAGGAGGTGAGATGGCTGCCACACGTGCTCCATGTCAACCCCTTGAAAACCCAATAGGTGGCTTCCCTCCAGCATGTGTGTAATAGTGTGGGCATGGCCTAGGCAACAGTTGCGCAACGATTGCGTAGCAAATTTTCAGTGGGACATATCTCCCAAACAGTAATACCTGTGTAAAACATAAAAGAGGTTATTGTAGATGATAGTTTTGTGAAGATAAACCTCTATCAATTTCTCTAAATTCTTTCCCATCTTCCCATAAAATACTCCGCAAAACAATGACTTAAAACAGAGTATTTGTGTAGTCCGAAAAATAGGCTTTGAAAATGCAATCAAATTACCCGATCCGTAACACATGGGAAAAATATGGAAGAGGTTATTGTGCTCTGTTTTTTTCTTAAGAAAAATTCCTTTCCATTTTCCAAAATTCTCCTCCATGTGGTCAGAAACCATTCTGCAAAATGGTGACTAAAACAGTCAATTTTAGAGAAAATTGCATTGCAGAGTGAAGAAGCCTTCCATGCCTGGCATGAGTGTAGGGATTATGGGAAATGATTAGGGTGTAGGGGATATGTGAATTATGTTCACTTATCATGGAAATTATGCTAAATGAATTTATGCCTAGGGTAAGAGGGGACTTAAACTTATGATAAAAGGGAATTTAGGCCTAAAATAGGAATAAGGGATAACATGAATATTTGGGGATAGGGAAATTTTGAAAGAATAAGGGGATGAGAATAGAGGGAAAATATTGGGATATTAATTACTATATTGATTTAACACCATTCCTTTGACTATATACACATGACCAAGTAGACAACCTAACTAACTCTTAATACCCTGACTCAACAGTTGCCATAACAACTCTCAATACTTAGACACCCCTTCCCATGGTTGGACTTTAATGATCAAGGTGATGACCAGGCTCAAAATGACTTTCTAGCCAATACAAGGTCAAACTTATCACAATGATGATGTTTATGAATTTGACCCCCTACAAGATCAGAGTACAATGATAATTTTTCTTTAACAAGTTATTTAGAAAGTAAATATTGAAAATAAACACTAGTGCATGCTCAACATATTACAGATCAACAACTAAAAGAAACAAGAACAAACACACCACATGACACCATTATTTTTGGACCAATGTCCCTTGAAAAACCCAATGTGGGAAAACCGATGCAGCTATCCGAGGGTTTTCTTATTAAGCAATATTAGAGTACAATCTGGGTGTCGAAACTGGCCTACCCAACAGAGGATTTCCTTAGCAGCTATACCTTACAGTTTGAGAGAAATATCCTGGTTGAAACCTCGGAAAACCCTTTCGACAGCTCCTCAGCACAAAACTGCTCTGCAACCCCAGTGTCTACCTAAACTAGACTGCGTCAACCCATCTCCATCTCACGTTGGCCTTGCGTCAGCCTTTCTAGGCCCGCGTCAGCCCCAGGAGGCCCTGCATCATCTTTGGGAGCTTCTGTGTCAGCTGCGCTGGCCCCTCTGGTGCTCTATGCAGCACTTGGCTGCCTCTACATGGCCCTGCGTGAGCCCTTGCTGGCTCTGCGTCACCCTCCTTGGCTGTTGCATTGCTCTCCCAACACAATCTCCGCCTTCTCTGTTTCTTTGTACTCAATGCCCCTCAGCTGCTCTCTCGATCACTGATTCTATCTCTCTTAGCAAACCCTACTCTAGAGAAAAGAATGACTGATCATCTGTTGTACTCTCCAAGTGACCCTCAAGCCTCCTCTTATACTTTTCCTATTGACATCTCAATGGCTGAGATTAAGTCCCTAATCAACAACTAATATTAGATATGGCTTGATCCATGTTTTTTGGACCATTCTAACACAAATTCATATTAATACACAGTAATATTTTATTTTCCCTAAGTTTAGACTTAGGGACTCCATTAAAAATATTAATTATTTTAATATCTCCTGGTCTGTTTAGAATCTTTCCAAACCCTTTCAGGGTATTGGAGATCTCATGTGCCCCAATCTCTCCACAAAATTTTGTGGCTAGAGCACATCTAATGCTACCCCAAATAACCACTCCCTCTTAGAGAGGATTGTGCTCTAACAATACTCCTCACTGAGTATTACTTTGATCATCCAACATCAGTACCTGTGTTAATGCTAGGCCTTCCTCCCCAACATCCTCTGCACTATTGCCTCCTGTACTACTGCCCATGGTTCTGCCACTGCCACTATTGCATCTGTACGATAGCTCCCTCTGCATCAATGTTGTTGCTGGTCCTTCCTCCCAGCACTACATCTGCATTGCACCTCCTCTCATCATGTTGCATCGTGTTGCCCACTGTTGCACTTTAACTCAGTTACTGAGAAGTAAGTAACTGATCTCCCAACTGACCTCCTTGTTGGGTTAGAAACACCCACTAATGTTGAAGCTCCCTCTGTCGCTGACAAGTGCTCCCTCTCTGACCTCTGCGCTACTACAACAACTCTCCTGCATCTCGCACCGTTGCACACCTCTCTATGTCGTCCTACACTGGTGCAACACTCCTGTGCCTCTCACACTCCTGCAGCCTGCTAGCTCTGCGTTGTCTCGGGACTCTTGCATTGTAGCTCTCTCTGTCGCTCGATCCACATCCATCTCTACCCACTCAGCTAGTCCTTCTACTCCTTGTCGGGGCTCCCACAACAAGGTCTAATCCAAGAGGCTAGGTACCTCAAGGATCCTGCCCCTCATCGCCTATAATCTGCCTGACTACAACTTGATGTCTCCCCACTTCTTCTCAAGTGGTATGTGTGCACTCATGGCACAATCATTGTTTGTCAAAACTTCCTTCTCTGCCCGTGCTCACGCTGCCTTAGTCTTGGAAGACTCTCCCTTACTCTTCTTCCTTGGGTAGCGTGTCACATAATGACCCATCTCCCCACATTGGAAGCACTTGATCTTGGAGAGATCTTTCTTCTTCCGCTTCTCCTGCTTTCCCTCAGATGCTAGGGCCACATCCTCCTCCTCCTTCTTGACCTTGATCCCTTTATTGTTGCTACCTGTCTTCGACTGTTGTCTTATATCTTCCTGGTGAAGAGCTGCCCACATCTTGTTCCAAGGTAGGAGAGTCCCTCTGCCCAGGATACTCTAGAAAAACACTTCCCAATCTTCTGATACAACATTTATGGTTGTCCTCACCATAAGCTCTTGATTCGGTGTTGGTCCTATAGCAGTCAACTGGTCTCAGATCTCATTCAGTCCTCCGAGGAAGGTTCCAATCAATTGACCCTTCTTCATCTGATATGACCTCATATGGTTCTTAAGTAGCATTCTTCTCTGCACAGAAGTATGTTGGTACAAGTTCTTGAGAGCCTCCTACATCTCAACTTCCGTTTTCTTATCAGCTATATGTGGTACCACATGATCCTTGATCCCATCAAGGATAATGCACTTGGCCCTCGCCATCGCCTCTTCGTACTTATCATTATCATTTGGGTCGACTAGGATAGCTATCATCTTCAAGGCAAATTTATTGACATGATTCCTGTCAAGAACTAATAAGATTCTGACCTTCTAGACTGTGAAGTTTGATTCTCTGTCTAGTATATCCTGGTCCCTTACCCTGTGTAGTGCCATGACGCTCCTCTACTTCCCTCCTGGAAGTTCTCTGTTCGACTCCTCTGAGTCTCTACTTCCCTTTTGGAAGTTCTCTTCTGGAATCCCTCTGAGTCCCGATTTCCCTCCTGGAAATCCTTCTGCCGCTTGTCAAGATGCCCCCTATTCTGATCATCTTGTGTAAATGCACTGTTGATCCAGGTTCCTCGGCTAGAAACCATCGGTAACAAATCCTCTAGCCCTACTCTGTCAGGTATTGTTCAGATTACAGTACCTCACCAGCTCCACTTTGCAATATTTCTGCAGCCTTCTAAACTCCAGCAACTACCTCTTTGTGAACTGCGTCATCCCCTCTCTGCCTCACGCTGGCTCTGCATCACCCCATATGGGTCTACGTCAGCCTTCTGTCCCTCTACGTCAGCAATGCTAGCCTCTCTGAGGCTCTGCATAGCTCTCGGCTTCTTCTGCGTGGCTCTAGTTGGCTTTGCGTCACACTTCTTGGCTTCCGCGCTGCTAAAAACAACTTCTATCACCTCGGGACAACTTTTTTCTGTTGCTATTTCTCCACTCGGCTGATGTCTTTTAGTCCTGCTATGATCTGCAATCACGCTTTGATACCATGTTGAAGTTTCTAAGTTTACTTAGTTTAGAAACCCTTCATGCACTTTTTCTGATTTATTCCTACCTACTTGTTATTGTTCTCTAACAAGTTATTTACAAAGTAAATATTGAAAATAAACACCAGTGCATGCTCAACATATTACAGATTAGTAACTAAAAGAAACAAGAACAAACACACCACATGACACCATTATTTTTGGACCAATGTCCCTGGAAGAACCCAATGTGGGAAAACCGATGCAACTATCTTAGGGTTTTCTTATTAAGTAATATTAGAGTAAAATCTAGGTGCCGAAACTAGCCTACCCAACAGAGAATTTCCTTAGCAGCTATACCTCACAGTTTGAGAGAAATCTCCTAGCTAAAACCCCAAAAAACCCTTCCGGCAGCTCCTCAGAACAAAACTGCTCTGCAACCCCAGTGTCTTCCCAAACTGGACTACTTCAGCCCCTCTTTGTCTCACGCTGGCCCTGCATCAGAATTTCTAGGTCTGCTTGATCCCCAGGAGGCCCTACATCAACTTTGGGAGCCTCTGCATCAGCTGTGCTGGCCCCATTGGTGCTCTGCGCAGCACTTGGTTGCCTCTGTGTGGCCCTGCGTGAGCCCTTGTAGGCTTTGCATCACCATCCTTGGCTGTTGCGTTGCTCTCCTAGCACAATCTATGCCTTCTCTGTTTCTCTATACTCAATGTCCCTCAGCTACTCTCCCGATCACTGATTCTATCTCTCTTAGCAAACCCTGCTCTAGTGAATAGAAGAACTGATCATCTGGTGTACTCTCCAAGTGACCCTCAATCCTCCTCTTATACTTTTCCTGTTGACATCTCAACGACCGAGATTAAGTCCCTAATCAATAGCTAAGATTAGATCTGGCTTGATCCATGTCTTTTGGACCATTCTAACACAGATTCATATTAATACACATTAATATTTTATTTTCCCTAAGTTTAGAATTAGGGACTCCATTAAAAATATTAATTATTTTAATATCTCCTGATTTGTTTAGAATCTTCCCAAACCCTTTCTGGGTATTTGAGATCTCATATGCCCCAACCTCTCCCCCAAATTTCAGGGCTAGAGCACATCCGATGCTACTCAAAATCAACAGTAAGTGCCAACCAAGCCAAGAAATTGACCAGTTCCAACAAGAAGTATGTTTTATTATTTTTAAGAGAAATTCATCCTATAGAAGAGTCAGTAAGAGGAAAGGAATCCATGGAGGGGTGTACCAAGAAACATAAACAATAACTGGAAGAGTTGCTACAGGAATACATGGATGTGTTTTGAGAACCTAGAGGGTTACCACCTAAGAGGGAAGTGGAGCACGAGATCTTGCTATTGTTGGACTCCCCATTGCCAAACATTGGTCTATACATGAATTATGTTATAGAATCAAGTGAGGTGAAGAAACAATTGCACAAGTTGTAGTAACAAAGTGTCATTCGACAGAATACATACCATGTGGGTCACCCATCATCATTGTGCCAAAGGAGGATGGGACTTGGCGGATGTTTATAGATTACAATGCATTGAACAAAATCATGCTCAAGAATAGATACCCCTGCCCAAGATAGATGATCTGTTGGATCAGCTGCAGCAAGCCAAATACTTCACCAAGATGGACTTAAAGTATGGATATCACTAGGTTCGAGTCAAAGAAGAAGATACATGGAAGACCGCCTTAAAAACCAAGCAAGGTTTGTGTGAGTTGTTAGTCATGTCATTTGGCCTATGTAATGCATCAGCTACATTTATGAGATTAACGAATAATGTATTGCGCCCTTTTATAGATTCATTTGTTATTGTCTATTTGGTTGATATACTAGTATAGAGTGCTCCCTGGGAGGAGCAGATCTCTCATTTGATGTAGGTGCCGGAGATAATAAAGAAGTGCCAACTACTATCAAATCTCAAGAAGTGTGAGATTTCACGACAACCTTTGATGTATCTAGGGTATGTGATAGGTGCAAGAGAGCTAAAGATAAATCTTTCCAAGATGGAGGCCATCATGAAATGGTTGGTGCCTATTAATGTCTTTAAGGTTAGGAGTTTCATTGGGGTTACACACTACTTGAGTAAATTCATAGCCTCGTTTTCAGTTGTAGTAGCACTACTCCATGCCATAATAGAAAGTGGAAAGAGTTTATAGTGGGGAAAGGGTCAATAGAGGAATTTTGAGGAGTTAAAGAAGAATATCAATCAAGCACCAATTCTAGCATTACCAAAATTGCAACGTCCCTTTGAAGTGGAGAGAGATGTGAGTGGGTATGTTATGGGAGCAGTCTTGATGCAAGGAGGAAAACATGTATACTACTATTCTGAGGTATTTCATGAGGTAGTTCTTAACTAATCTACCTACAACAAGGAGCTCTATACCCAGGTGCAAGCTATGAAGAAGTGGAAGCACTATCTGATGGGAAAGGTGACAGTAATCCACACAGAACACCAACCAGTATAGTACTTACAAGGCTAGAGTAACCTACAATAGAATAGGTATTACAAGTGGATGGGGTTTCTACAACAATTTCATTTAGTGATCAAGTACAAGAAGGGAAACACAAAAAAGTTGGTCAACATTCTTTCAGGGCCACCCACATCAAATATCACAACTTTGGGAGATTTTATGCACATGAATCCATTTACCCATGATGCATATAGAGAAGCATATTCACAAGATGAGGACTCCAAGGACGTGTTTCAATAGTTGCAAAGTCAGAGTCATGTGCACGATGGCGAAAACACTATTGACTACCATCTCCAGGATGGGTTACTTTGTTGGATGGATAAGCTATGTGTTCCTAAAGGTGATAGATTGCAGCTGATCAGAGAGGCTCACACCTCCTAATTTGGATCAAAGAGGCTCACACCTCCTAAGTTGCGGGGTACTTTGGTGAAGGGAAGACCATAACCAACTTGCATAGGTATGTGTATTAGCCCAAGATGCAAGAACATGTCAATAGGTTTATAAGATGATGCATGTTTTGTTGTACTAACAAGCCTAGCAATAGGAAATATGGTCTATATCATCCCTTACATGTACCCAATCATGCTTGGGAAAGCATTTCCATGGAATTTGTGGGAGGTTTACCAACAACCTAGAAGGGACATGACTACTTGTTCATGGTAGTTGACAGGTTTAGCAATATGTGTGCTTTGATGCCTTGTAAAAATACCATCAATGGACAAGAAGTAGCAAAACTGTTCTTTGGGCAGTTCTGGGTGCACTTTGAGATACCAAGGAGCATCATTTAGACAAGGATACAATATTTCTCAGTGAATTTTGGACTACATTGAGGGAGAATATGGACACAAAATTGAAGAGATCTACAGCATTCCATCCCTAGGTAGATGGACAGACAAAAGTAGTCAACAAGACTTTGGTGCAACTTCTGAGGGGAAACAATGAGAAGCATCCAATGACCTAGTATGAAAATATGGTATACATACAACATTCTTACAATAGACCAATCCACACTTCTATAGGAGAGTCCCCTTTTGAAATCTGTTTTGGATATTTATCGCCTTCACTATTGGACATTACATATGGGTAACAAGGAGGGGTGAGGGAAGATATTAGAAGAGATGCCTTGAGGGCTGAAAATTTTATCGAAAATATTAGGCAAATCCATATACAGGTATAAGAGACATAGAAGGAGTCGCAGGAGAAATATAATGCCAGTCATGATCAACATGGAATAGAGAAATCGTTCAAGGTGGGAGACAAAATATGGCTATAGTTGAATAAGAAGAGGGTACAAGGGCCTGGTAAGAAAATCAAGGCTCTGAGGTATGGTCCCTTTGATATATTGGAAAAGGTGGGTGATAATTCCTATCGACTTGGTTTACCACCATATATGCACATTTACTTAGTTGTGAATGTAGAGAATTTGAAACTCTATGAGCCTTCCATGCTAGTTTAGGTAGAGGAATAAGTCCTACCTTCTGTGGAGGACTTGGCACTAGATTCTCTAGTAGAGTTGAAAGAAGATATAGTTTTATAGAAGAGGTCCAAAACCACAAGACAGGTGCAACATGACCTTTGGCAAATTGGGTTGAAATGAAAACTTCTAGGAAAAGCTAAATGGTACACTAGAGAGAAGGTGGAGGAAAATTTCCCCACCTTATTCAGTAGAATATTTTGGGGACCAAAATCCTCCCAAAATGGAGAGGTGTGATCCAAATTCGATCATTATATTTTTTTTCATCCATATCGATGCTTTCAGAGTGGAAAATGTTGAGGAACTAACTCACAGGACCATTTTTACTGGCAGGGCCTAGTTTGGAAAAACAGGGTCTGAAACATTCCGAGATCATTTTTATGCATCAAACGACATTTTTTGGGGGGTAAAACTTTTCCATTATCAAGTGCACCTTTCCATTCTATTCTACACATAAAGACCTTTCGAACGGTGCAAAAATTGTGTCAATCAGAGTTCGTATGTGAAATTTATGCAACTTAGAATTTGGCCTTCCTTTTTTCACCACCATAATTTGAGAGGATGCCACGTCAACCTCCATTATTCATGGAAAAGGGCTAGCCACATGATTATGATGTAAAATACTCTATAAGATTCTATATTTTAAATGTGGTTAAGAGTTGAAGTAGTCAAACCAAACCACTAGTAGGCTATTGGGTTGTGTTATAACTAGGCCACTAGGAGGAAAAGGGTTTCCATTCTTTTGAGTGCATTTGTTTCATAGTTGAGCAAAAATAGTTGAGAGGGATATGAGGTAGAGAAAATAGAGAGGATCTACGCACTATAGCAGCCCACGGGCCACAAGCCATACTTTTTTGTACTTGCAACCATATCTATAGATCGAGAAAGAGAGTGGAGTGATCTCATCTTCCAGGTGGGTTTTTCTCTTGAAAGGGTTTCCCAGAGAAAATATTATTTCATATGTTTGTATGATATTTTTATTTTCCATTCTCATTTTCTGCATATTTTTCATTCATATGCATGTACTATTAATAATAAATTTACAGATCTAGAAATCTAATAAAACTATAATGGAGTAGAATTTCATATTTTTATTATAATTCTATTAGATTTATTGTGACAAACTATCCAGTGGAATATCCATGGAAGTTTACTAATCAATTGATTACAGGGAGTTGAACAAAAAAACCGCTTAAAAATAGGCACTCCCTTCCTAGGATAGACTATTTATTAGATCAGTTGCAACAAGCGAAGTACTTCACCAAGTTGGACTTAAAAGTTTGGATATCACCGAGTTTGAGTCAAAGAAGAAGATACATAGAAAACTACCTTCAAAACCAACCAAGTTTTGTATAAGTGGTTACTAATGCCAATCGGCCTATTTAATGCACTAACTACATTTATGAGGTTAATGAATGATATATATAGCCCATTTATATATTCATTTGTTATTGTGTATTTGGATTATATACTAGTATACAATGCTACCTAGGAGGAGAACAACTCACATTTGATGTGGGTATTAAAGTGATTAAAGAAGCACTAACTACTAGAAAATATCAAGAAGTGTGAGTTTACATGACATTATTTGGTGTATATGGGGTATGTGATAGGTGGATGAGAGTTGAAGATAGATCCAATATGGAGGCCATCAAAAAATGGTTGGTGCCTACTAATATTTTTGAGGTTAGGAGTTTCATTGAGGCAACACAATACCTGAGGAATTTCATAAGCTCATTTTCAGAATTACAAGCACTACTCCATGCCATAAAATCAAATGGAAAGATTTTCCAGTGGGGAAAGGGTCAGAAGAGGCCCTTTGAGGCATTAAAGAAGAATCTTAGTCAAGAAGATTATGGCATTATCAAACTTGCAACATCCTTTCGAAGTGGAGATAGATGTGAGTGGGTATGTTATGGGAGCAGTATTGATGTAGGGATGAAGGCATTTATGCTACCTGTTGTCGCACATATTGCCTAAACACCACAACAACGCTCAGATTGGGGGTTGTCACCCTGATCCCCGATCTCTCCATTTAAGCCATCTCCCTATAGCAGGCTAAGGGGGGTAGACCCTATGGGATAAAGGACACCCAGCTGGGAATCAGCTGGTTTGGGAGACACAACGAGGCAATTGAAGACTTGGTTAAAGCTTAGCAAGACTTAAGATTTAATTAGATTTTAAATGATAAATACTAGTGCCTTGATTATCAACTGTTGCTTTATGAAGATGCGATCTATTTGCAATAAAAATCTTTAACAATTACTTGAAAAATGTCTATCATGTAATGACTATTAAGTAATCCAAGCAATGATGATAGATTTTCTATAGATGCACAATGCCCTAGCAATTAAATTTCAAGAGATGCAAATATTTAATCAACCACAAAATTTAAGAGCTAAGCAACTTAGATCCTAGAATTTAAATGATTATACTTAATGTCGGAAATCTAGGAAATTCACCACATTCAAATAGTTAATCCTCAAATATTGAAATTTAAGCACATTTAACTATAGTAAAAAGGAAATGTTGATACCATAAAATTTTTCTTTCAAATTTTAACCTTAGCACAAGAATTTTTTTTAAATTTGACAACGGAATTTATTTTAAATGTGTTAGGCTTAAGAATTATTATTATTATTATTATTAGGTAAATAAAATCAAAATCAAAATCGAAACTCTAAAATAAAATAAAAAACGAAATAAAGGTTATAAAACCTAACACATGAAAATATACAAAACAAAATGAAATCAAATGCATAAGGAAAACTTAACACAAAAATCGAAGTGCTAACCATATATCACAAATATAACGCTAAAAGAAAATCGAATTTGTTTTGTTGTCGTTCTGCAGGTTTGTGGAGGGGCTCAACAACGGTAGGAGAGAGAGGGAGGATAAAACTTGGTTTGTGACTGTGTGGAAGACGTGGAATGAACGTAACATGCAGGGATGGATAGCAACATATTGGTTTTGCAGGTGTGCTAATGAGGGACGGAGCAAGGAGCCACAATGCAGGTGGAATGGTACGATGTTGGTTCGACGAGTTGCTGATAGGTAATGAAAGAAGAGTTGGTGGGGCTCTATGGGAGAAAAACGTAGATTTGGAACTGCAGCAAAGGGAGCCACGAGGGATACTTAGAGGAGGAGTGATGAGAATGAGGGCAGATCAGATGGACCAGCGTGATGAGGGTTTCGATGTCTTCGAGTTTTCTTGTGCAGGTGGATGCAGAGGAGTAACGATGAAAGGGAGCCGTGATTTCCCTGTAGATGGATGCTGGGTAGTGAAGAGCTGCGTGAAGGATTTGGATATGCAAGCAGCAAAATGGAGGGACGCAGAGTTAGCACGTGAGGCGGCGATCTAGCGAGTTGATGAGTGCAAGAACAACGTATAAGGAATGGCAATGGCAGCGTTGAAGGTTGAGTGGAGCTGGCAGTAGATGAAGGAGGCTACGTAGGAAGAAAGGGGCAATAATGCAGTTGATGGTAGAAGGATGTGTTTAAAAAAAAAATCGAAAAATTTTCAGTAAAATGAAACCCTAGGCAGCAGCAGACAGGTGGCTCAGGAAACCCTTAAAACTCTCCAGAAATCTTAATAAAAATTTTAAATTGCCCTGCTTCAGATTTGCCTGATGAAAACCTGCAAAAATTCTCCATATTTGAGATAAATACCCCTGCAAGAGTTGATTTTAAGGCCAGATCTTACCCTCCAGGGCCTACATTTGGCTTCAAACAAGAACCCCCTTTAGATCCGCAGCCTGCAATGACAAGAACAAAATGACCAGAAATAATATATACAATGATGGAACTAGAAACCCCAAAAAAGGCTAAATAATTAAAGTAATCACAAGCTAAAGGCTCTAAGCAGCCAGATCTATCATTATGCCACACATATTTTAAAATTTTAAATTTAAGGTGAGGTTCTTTAGAAAAAAACCCTTCATGCATCGACAATAAAACTTCTAATGATAAGCCCGGGATTCAATCAAGTTGGGCTCTTCAGAAAATGAAAATCGGGAGTTTGCTGGTCCAACTGAAAACTTCCCCGAACGCCCGATGATCCCAAAATCAAGAAATTTCCTGCACAACTCAATTCAACCATTAACACAGAGAGAGAAAACGACAATAAAATTCAGATTTAATGAAGATACCTGCCATTATATTCAGAATTTAAATTACCATTCAAACCCTAGTGATCAAGCAAGATACCTATGCTTAAACCACTCTTTAAAAAAACTATCATCAATGGCTGAAAATGAATCTATGCATGAAAATAAAACATCTTACAACATTCCCATGAAGAGTAACACCAGCAGAGATTAACCCCAAAGTCTTTCTTTATTGCACATGAAAAATGATTACAAGAGAGCTTTCACTTAGGACACGACTCCAATATCAAATGATCTCAACTGAAAACTGACCTCCTATTTAAAGACAAATCTTCCAACGACTAATTCAAGTGATCCTTATCAAAGTGATCTCGACTGTTGATGAGGATCAAAATTTCTTTTAATCTTATCTGTCAAAATTTTAAATTACTGAGGAAATTCGAAATTATTAATTAAATGTATTTTAATTAATTCAAAAATTAAATTTTTGAACTAATTTCCTCAAAATTTTAACTTTGACTTAACCCTAGGGACCAAAGGCATAAAATTTAGAAAAATAATCATTTAACCTTAGTCCCTGGACCTTTTAAAATTTAATTTTTTAAAGGACCCTCGAATTTAACCTTTGGAAAATTTAAATTTCCCTAGGACCTAGGACTTATGAGGGGATAAATTATTTTTCTAACCCTCAAGACATTTTACATCATGATTTTTACATTTTTACATCTCAAGGGGGAAACCCATTTGATATAGAGCCTCATAGACTACCTAGTTCTGTGACACAAACATAATCTAGCAGATCAAGCATTTTGTAATAAAATAACCTAACCAAATAGTTAGGATTATTCCCAAATCACTTTTACATAGACTCAATCTAACACACTAGGACTCCCCTAAGATTCTGATGACAAAATCCATTCTGGCTTTGGGGTAAGGCTGAAGGAAAACTCTTCTAATCATGAATAGATGAGACAAAAAACCTTCTGGAATGTAGATCATCACCAGAAAATTAGGTTTACCTAGGCAATTACATACATGACACAGATCTGCTGAGATTATTTACAATTTACACATGTAGACTGGTTTGCAATATAACATGATCAAGCTGATGATGATAGTCGAACGACATGGACACATTGATCAAGCGCTATCCCTTTTGCGAAAAAAAGGGGGTGTACTGCTATGGGTCGTTGACACGTAGTGGTCAACATCTGGCTCTACTTGGGGACACGTTGCTGCATTGTAGGAATGTGAGAATCTAGAATCTGCATCCATGCAACACACAACAAAACATAAGTAGCGTCCATCCAAAAATCATTATATAACATTAAGCACAGGAAATATATAAGCTCTTCATTTATTAACTATCTAGTAACATGAAAACAGAAATGAAATGCTGAAAGGACAAGGAGTAGGGTTAGAAATACAATACAAAGGATGCCCCATGGCATCATATGTCATCTTCGAAGAATAGCTTGAGCATTTGGCCATTTGCAGGTAAGTCAAGTGGTTCGCCATCCAATCTGCTCAAGTGGAATGAGTTTGGTCCAACAATGTCCCGGATAATATATGGTCCCAGCCACAAACTATCAAATTTCTTGTGTTTTCCTAGTTTTTCATTCTTGCGATCCCAAAGGAGCACCATATATCCAAACTGTAAAGATCTAGACCGAGATGATTTAGCAAAGCTTTTATTAATGTTAGATTGACTTTTACATATATTATCAAAAGCTTTCCTTCGAGCTTCATCCAACTCCACAATTTGATCAATTCTATTTTTAACAACATCTTTATTAGTGGAAAAATGCTGAAGGAGTTTGATAAGATGGAAATTTCAGGTGCATAGGTAGGATTACATCCAAGCCATAAACTAATTCAAAGGGAATTTTACCAGTAGCTTTCTTTTTAGTAATCCTATCTGCCCATAAAGCATACTTGATTTTGTTATCCCAAGATATTTTATTATATCCTACTATCTTCTTGATAATGGTTATGAGATTTTTATTACTTGATTCAGCAAGACCATTACCCTGAGGATACTAATTTGATGAATGAGATAAGACAATGCCATAATTGAAACAAAAAGATGAAAATTCTGAAGAACTAAAGGCCTTGGCATTATCAGTAGTGATATTAGCAGGGACACCAAATCTAGTATTGATATTATTTTCAATGAAATCCATTATGACCTTTTCAATGGCATTCTTAGCAGGGATGGCTTCAACCCATTTAGTGAAATAATTGGTAGCAGTCAAAATCCATGAGTAGCCATTGCTAGAATTTTCATGAAACTTCCCAATGAAGTCCAGACCCCAATGCTGAAAAGGTGCCTCCACAACGACAGGTTGTAAGGGTAGGGCAGCAAGCTTCTGTTTCCTAGTGAATAGTTAGTAGACTTGACAACTTCTAACAAACTTATGCACATCAGAAAAAATCGAAGGCCAATAATAACCAACTCTCAGAATTTTGTGGGCAGTAGTTCTAGCAGCATAATGACCACCACAAAATCATGAATGAAACTCAGAAACTAACTTCTTGGACTCAATTTCATCAACATACCTAAGTACAATGCCCTTAGGATTTCTCCATCCAAGGCCATCCTTCATGAGGCAATACTTAGTGGCATTTAATCTAAGAACCCTTCTCTTATGAGCGACTAAATGGTTAGAACATGTAAGATTTATTAGGTAATAGACAATGTCCTTGTACCACTCGTGCTCTCCTAATCTTTGCAACTCAGGCGAAGATGAATCGTTAAGACAAATCAAACCAAGAGCTTTTTCATTACCTTCTGCCATCATTTGAGCCAAGCCTTGGCCTTTGACTAACTTGGTGGGTCTAATCTCTAAATCATATTCTTGTATTTTAGTAACCCACCTAGCACGAGTCCCTAAGAAATCAGTTTGAGTTAATATATCTTTAACCGCAGAATGTGCGACAAAAGAAATGATTTTGGAATAACCCACATAAGTATTGAAATGCTTAAGAGATTTGACTAAGGCATAGGCTTGCTTTTCCATGGTAATGTATTTTAATTCATAATTTTGAAGCGCTCTACTCATGAAAGCAATAGGTTGCTCGTGACCATCCTTATTTTTCTGTAATAAGACACCATCAATGGTATCTTCAGAAGGGAAAGAGAAAATCATGAAATCCTTAGAGTAATCAGGACTAACTAAAACAGGGGCTCTTGTAATAGCGCCTTTGATTTCATGAAAAGCCCTTTTGTCGTCTTCTTGCTAAACAAATTTTACATCTTTCTTCAGAAGACTTTGAATAGGCTTAGCTACTTCTACGTAATTTGGAATAAATCTTCTAAGAAAGTTTGTTTTCCAAGAAAAGACTGAAGGGATTTAAGATTATGGGGCAGAGGAATCTTTTGGATTGCCTCAACTATTTGAGGATCAATCTTGATTCCATATTTAGAAATGATGTGACCAACTAATTTCCCTTCAGTTACTCTAAAAACAGACTTAGCTGGATTTAAATAAATCTCGTACTCTCTACATCTATTAAAAACTTGCCTAAGATGGCTTATATGACTAATACCATCCTTAGAAAAAACAGTAAGATCATCTTGATAAATTTCGATAAATTTCCCAATTAAACCCTTGAAGGCATAATCCATAGCCCTTTGAAACATAGCCCCAACATTGGTTAATCCAAACGGCATTCTAATATATTCAAAAGTACCCCATGATGTGGTGAATGTAGTTTTGTGACGATCCTCCTTCTTAACCCATACTTGATTATATCCAGAAAAACCATCTAGCAATGACATCATTCCAGAACCAATTACTCTTTGCAACATAGTCTCCATGTTCGGCAAAGGGTAATTATCTTTCTTACATGCTAGATTAAGGTTTCGAAAATCGACACAAAGTCTTATTATACCATTCTTTTTCCTAACAATCACTAGGTTGGAACACCATGTTGAATGCCTCGTCTGAGCAATAATCCCTACTGCAAGCATCTTTGAAAGCTCCTTTTGAACTAGAGGGGCTAACTTAGGATTTATCTGCCTAAGCTTTTGACGAAAAGGTTTAGCATTTTCATCTTTCAAGGGGATAGTGTGTTCCATGATATCTTCGCTATAACCATTCAATTCATCATAAGAAAATGCTAAAACATCCCGATATTCACAAAGTAAATTAGTTAAGTTTTTTCTTTCTTCCACATTAGTACCCTTACCAATTTTAACAATCTTTGGATCCCTAAAAGTACCAATGTTTACCTTGACGTATTCGCCTAGATCCATTTTATTTTCCTCTCTCAACTTTGTGGCATCATGCCAATCAAAGTGCTGCTCTAAAGAAACCGCATTCCTAGGAGTAGGATTTATGATATCCTCATGATCATCAAATCCATCCTCCTTAGAATCTATCTGAAAATTTTCAAACTCATCCAAACTGTCAAGAAAACGGATCACCTGTTTCTCATCATCAAAAACTTGCCAATTCTCTGAGTTATCTGGAACAGAAGGTCTAAATATAACTTCCATTTTTATCTTATCCTTAATCAGCCCATCAGATAACTGCAAAGTAGAAGCAGCTACAACAAGCTCATCCGCCGAACTATTATGCTCTCTTGGGATTGCCTCAAGGTCAAGGGCATCAAAGTATTCCATAGTATCCCATACAGCATTTCGATAGTTCTTTAACCTTTGATTTTTGCATGTAACTTTTTTTTTAATTTGCATGATAATTAAGTCAGAATCCCCCTTGATGCTAAGCAACTTAACTCTTAAAGCCTTTGCCAACTCAAGACCCAACAACAAAGCTTCATATTCAGCAACGTTGTTGGTTGCTTCGAATTCCAATCGATAGGCAAACTTGAAAATATGACCAAGGGGAGATTTTAATACTATTTCTGCACCTTTACCATGCCTAGAATATGCGCCATCGAAATACATGTACCAAACTTTATCATTGAGATCCCTAATCTTTTTATCAACCTTATCATCGGGAAGAACTATGAAATTAGACATGATAACATGATTCCCAATGTTAGATTGTTCTTTAATTATCTCATTATGAGGTCTCTTAGGGTCTTCAACATGGAATCTTCTCTCGGGCTCTCTATTACGTCTCACAAATCCATCACCTCTAGAAGAAGGAATCATAGCATATGGCCAATTCATTTGAATACTCCCTCCTAAATCAGAGGCCCATTTTCTAGATAAAAGCATACCCCAAGCATCAGGCACATCAACAACAACAATGTCCATAACAATCATGATGTCCGGGTAAACTGATAAATGAACTTGTAAATCCTTGTTCAGACTGTGAACTTCAATCTTCTTAGAATCCATGGCACATATATTGTAGTAAAGCCTAGAAAATCTTAAATTAAGTTGTTCCATGACCGTCTTGGTCATGACACAAGCTGACGCACCAGAATCCAGCATGCAATTATTCAATTTATATCCATTGACCATCAAAGTAATAAAGAATGGCTGATGATCCTTGTTATCTGAATATAAACTTTGCAAATATATAGGAGCATCCTGATAATCAACCTCCGGGGCTTTCTGTTGAGAAACATTTACTTGAGGACCTTCAATAGCTTTTAGTAACTTAGCTCTTTGGGAAGGAATTTTCACAATCTCGGAGATAGGAAACTAGATTTTTGCATTATTAAACAAGCTTCCCAAATCAACATCTAATCCAGAGTTTGAACCTGGGTTAAAAATTCAAGGGGGAATTTCATTCCAGCTTTGATCTTTATCCCTTCTTTGATAAGTTGAATCCTTATCTTTAGAAATTTCCATGATTTTCTCTGGAGAAGGTTTTTCATCACATAATTTAACCATGATATCATCTTCATTCTCAAAATTATTTATACTAAAAGTTGATGCGGGACGCATAACATCTTGGCTGTTTCCCTTAACTTCCATCCAATCTTTCATAGACAAAGGAAACTCTTTACCCACCACATTTATTTGATTACCTACCCCAAACATTCCATTATCCAAAATTCTTCTAACAATGGAGCAAGTAGTCTCCTCATGAAGAGCATCCCAAGCCCGGCAGTAAGGCGGAGCATCATCAACCAAATTAGTATGTTCAAGCGGATTAGGTAGTCTCTGCTCACTAGATTGACCCTTCTTCTACCAATTATTATTCCGATTATTATTATTATTTCTAGGCTGGAAATTTTGTGTTTGAGTTCTTTCCATTTGGACCAACCTATTCTGCAAAGTTACTATTTCCTTATCATGGTTAGAGGTTAATTACGCTTGGTTAATCTCCATGCTTTCAATCTTTTGCAAAAATTTCTGAAAAAGGTCGTTATCAGGTTCTTGAACCTCTTTTCCTTTAGGTTCTTTCAATTTTGTTGAAGCCCTATCAAAACCTGGGATTTCAGACTTCCTAGATGTTGCCTTGTTTTTTTCAAGATCTACTGCTAAATCTTGACAATCCCTATAATCAGGAAGTTTAGCACATCTTAGCTTGTAAGAGGGCTCAGGGTTAAAGGCATCAATATAAAAGTCTCCAAGAGATTTGTCTGTAGGTTTATAATCCTGAGGTAATTCCTTAATAATATCATTAAACCTCTTGCTAAATTCTTCTACGGTCTCATTCTCTCTCTTTTTAATGATACTAATAGCTTTTACGAGATGTCTTCCTTCTCTCTTATCTCCATACTTTTCCTTAAAGGCATTAACAATTGATTGCAAAGAATCAAATGAATTTTGAGGCTTTTCTGTAAACCAATCTAAAGCATCCCTCTCCAGGGTAAGAACTAAAATGGTCATTTTTACGTCTTCATGATTAAAATCAGCAACCCTTGCATACTTACCAAGCCATGAACTAAAAGATTTCAGATGAGAGTTAGCACTAATTGCATTATTTCCCTAAAATATAGGAAACTTATCCATCCCATGCTTTGGAATATCATTGGGATAACCTTGAATATTAGAAAAATCACAAGGGGCGAATATGTCCATGATGTCATGCTCGACCGGGCTAGTAAAAAGCAAGCAGATATCAGAGAGGGCGTCTTGTCTGAGATTAACAAGAAGTGCACGTGAAGAGAGTTTGTGTAATCGTACTCTGAGATCCCTTTCAGGATCAGGAGCAGGATTAACCAAACCGCTTGGGTGTCTTCTAGTATACACTCTTGCAGAGGATAGATGAAGTGGAGTCGCCACCCGGACAAAAAGTGTAGCTCAAAAAAACTCCAAAGGAAGGGGCCAAGGACAAGAAACTTATCCTGGAAAAAGATTAAAGGATGGGAAGAAAGGAATGAGATGAATGTTGAGGAAACCAAGGACAGGAAAAACTCTATCCCCGGCAGCGACACTAAAAAATGTTGTCGCACAGATTGCCTAAACACCGCGACAACGCTTAGATCGGGGGCTGTCACCCTGATCCCTGATCTCTCCGTTTAAGTCGTCTCCCTATAGTAGGCTAAGGGGGGTAGCCCCTATGGGATGAAGGAGACCCAATTGGGAATCAGCCGATTCGGGAGACACAACGAGGCAATCAAAGACTTGGTTAAAGCTTAGCAAGACTTAAGATTTAATTAGATTTTAAATGATAAATACCAGTGCCTTGATTATCAACTGCTGCTTTAGGAAGATGTGATATATTTGCAATAAAAATCTTTAACAATTACTTGAAAAATTTCTATCATGTAATGAGCATTAAGTAATCTAAGCAATGACAATAGATTTTCTATAGATGCACAATGCCCTCGCAAGTAAATTTCAAGAGATGCAAATATTTAATCAACCACAAAATTTAAGAGCTAAGCAGCTTAGATCCTAGAATTTAAATGATTATACTTAATGTCGGAAATCTAGGAAATTCACCACATTCAAATAGTTAATCCTCAAATATTGAAATTTAAGAATATTTAACTATAGTAAAAAGGAAATGCTGATACCATAAAAATTTTCTTCCAAATTTTAACCTTAGCACAAGAATTTTTTTTAAATTTGACAACGAAATTTCTTTTAAATGTGCTAGGCTTAAGAATTACTATTATTATTACTTTTTTTAGGTAAATAAAACAAAATCAAAATAGAAACTCTAAAATAAAACAAAACTAAATAAAGGTTATAAAACCTAACACATGAATATATACAAAACAAAATGAAATCAAACGCATAAGGAAAAATTAACACAAAAATCGAAGTGCTAACCATATATCACAAATATAACCCTAAAATAAAATCGAATTCGTTTTGTTGTCTTCTGCAGGTTTGTGGAGGGGCTCGACGACGGCAGAGAGCGAGGGAGGATAGATCTTGGTTTGTGACTACGTGGAAGACGTGGAATGAAGGTAACATGCAGGGATGGATATCAGCAGATTCGTTTTGTAGGTGTGCTGATGGGGGACGGAGCAAGGAGCCACGATGGAGGTGGAATGGTGCGATGTCAGTTTGGCGAGTTGTTGACAGGTAGCGATAGAAGAGTTGGCAGGGTTCTATGGGAGTAAAACGCAGATTTGGAACTGCAACAAAGGGAGCTACGAGGGATACTTAGAGGAGGCGTGATGAGAATGAGGGCGGATCAATGGAGCAACGTGATAAGGGTTTCAATGTCTTTGAGTTTGCTTGTGCAGGTGGACGTAGAGGAGCAACGATGAAAGGGAGCCATGATTTCCTTGCAGATGGATGCTGGGCAGCGAAGAGCTACGTGAAGGATTTGGATATGCAGGCAGTAGAATGGAGGGACGCAGAGTTAGCACGTGAGGCTGCGATCTTGTGAGTTGATGAGTGCGAGAACAATGTATAAAGAATGGCAATGGCAGCGTTGAAGGCTACGTGGAGCTGGCAGTGGATGAAGGAGGCTACGTAGGCAGAAAGGGGCAACAATGCAGCTGAGGGTAGAAGGATGTGTTTTAAAAAAAATTGAAAATTTTTCAGTAAAATGAAACCCCAGGTAGCAGCAGACAGGTGGCCCTAGAAACCCTTAAAACTCTCTAGAAATCTTAATAAAAATTTTAAATTGCCCTGCTTCAGATTTGCCTGATGAAAACCTGCAAAAATTCCCCAGATCTGAAATAAATACCCCTGCAAGAGCTGATTCTGAGGCCAGATCTTACCATCCAAGGCCTAGATCTGGCTTTAAACAAGAATCCCCCTTCAGATCTGCAGCCTGCAATGGCAAAAATGAAACGACCAAAAATAATATATACAAGGATGGAACCAGAAACCCCAAAAAGGATAAATAATTACAATAATCACAAGCTAAAGGCTTTAAGCAACTAGATCTATCATTATGCCACACATATTTTAAAATTTTAAATTTAAGGTGAGGTGCTTCAAAAAAAACCCTTCATGCATCGACAATAAAACTTCTAATGATAAGCCCGGGATTCAATCACGTTTGGCTCTTCAGAAAATTCAAATCGGGAGTTGGCTAGTCCAACTGAAAACTTCCCCGAATGCCCGATGATCCCAAAATCAAGAAATTTCCTGCACAACTAGATTCAAACATTAACGCAGAGAGAGAAAACGAAAATAAAATTCAGATTTAATGAAGATACTTGCCATTATATTCAGAATTTAAATTACCATTCAAACCCTAGTGATCAAGCAAGATACCTATGCTTAAACCACTCTTTTAAAAAGATATCATCAATGGCTGAAAATGAATCTATGCATGAAAATAAAACATCTTACAACATTCCCATGAAGAGTAACACGAGCAGAGATTAACCCCAAAGTCTTTCTTTATTGCACATGAAAAATGATTACAAGAGAGCTTTCACTTAGCATATGACTCCAAGATCGAATGATCACAACTGAAAACTGGCCTCCTATTTAAAGACCAATCTTCCAACCGCTAGTTCAAGTGATCCTTGTCAAAGTGATCTCAACCGTTGATGAGGATCAATTTTTTTTTAATCTCATCCGTCAAAATTTGAAATTATTGAGGAAATTCGGAATTATCAATTAAATGTATTTTAATTAATTCAAAAATTAAATTTTGGAAATAATTTCCTCAAAATTTTGGCTTTGACTTAACCCTAGGGACCAAGGGCATAAAATTTAGAAAAATAATTAATTAACCTTAGTCCCTGGACCTTTTAAAATTTAATTTTTTAAAGGACTCTCAAATTTAGCCTTTGGAAAATTTAAATTTACCTAGGACCGAGGACTTATGAGGGGATAAATTATTTTTCTAACCCTCAAGACATTTTCAATCATGATTTTTACATTTTTACATCTTAAGGGGGAAAACCCATTTGATATAGACCCTAATAGACTACCCAGTTTTGTGACAAAAACATAATCTAGCAGATCAAGCAATTTTTTTTTTGTAAGTCAGATATCTATATATATATATATATATATATTATAGAACAAAATATGTTACAAAAAAGTCTGCCGAAGCAGAACGAAACCTTAGAAAGACCATTTTACCAGAGCTGACAGCAAGCCCTGAACTTTCAAAACCAGGATGCTCACCACGCAGGGCGGCCTATTCTTAAAGCTGTTACATATTGCCACGACACTATCAAAACTTGGACAAAAACAGAGTGACATAATGATCTAGCATAAGGTCGAAGCCTTGACAGGAGACAGAAGAAAAACAGAAGGAAAATACTAAGGAAAACTGCCAATTCGACTGACGGTATCCAAGCCCACGTCCAGAACATGCTTGTCAACTTTGGCCTGCATGGCTTGCATGGATTGGTATTCCTGTGCTTCCTTCATCTTGTTCTGCTGCATCAGGGGATCCGGGCTCAGAGTTTTCCGAAGAAGCCTGATGAGCAGAGTCAATTTCTTGTTGACAATTTCCACTACTTCATGCACTATGGTAATTCTTCGATCCAGCGATTCATGGATGTCATGTATTTTTTCTAATTGATCCTTCGATGGGAAGTTCCCCTTCCCAGATTGCTGCTTCCCTTCGTCCTTTGAGTCCAGGGCTCTCGCTAGGAGGGTTTTGATTCTCCAGCTCTCTGCTTTAGTCCAAACATATTGAGTGGCTCTTTTAGAAGGAGTGCCCGGGTCATGTAACCAGTCGACCTCCCCCGCAATGTTCTCCTCGGTTCGCTGCGTCTCTTCCTCTTTCACAGAAGCTTCCAGTTCCGCGATAGCAGATCAAGCAATTGTAATAAAATAACCTAACCAAATAGTTAGGATTATTCCCAAATCACTTTTACATAAACTCGATCTAACACACTAGGACTCCCCTAAGATTCTGATGACAAAATCCATTCCGGCTTTGGGGTAAGGTCGAAGGAAAACTCTGCCGATCATGGATCGGTGAGACGAAAAGCCTTCCAGAATGTAGATCCTCACCAGAAAATTAGGTTTACTTAGGCAATTACATACATGACACAGATCTGCTGAGATGATTTACAATTTACACATGCAGACTGGGTTTACAATATAACATGATCAGGCTGATGATGATAGCCGAACGACACGGACACATTGATCAAGCACTATCCCTTTTGCGAAAAAAGGGGGGTGTACTGCTATGGCTCATTGACACGTAGCGGTCAACACTACCATTCTAAGGTATTTCATGGGGCAATTCTTAACTACCCTACCTATGATAAGGACATCTATGCCCTAGTGCAATTCGTATGGAAGTGGAAGCACTATCTGATGGGAAAGGATACAGTGAGTCGCATAGATCACCAACCGCTATAGTACCTGTAGGCCCAGAGTAAGCTACAAAAAACCAAGCATTACAAGTGGATGGAGTAGTTTCATTAGTGATTAAGTACAACAAGGGAAACACAAACAAGCTGGAAAACATGCTTTCAAGGCCACCCACATCAAAGATCATAGCTTTGGGAACTCTGATGCACATGGATTCATTCACACATGATGCATAAAGAGAGGCATATTCAGAGGATGAGTACTTTAAGGAAGTATTTCAGCAGCTGTAGAGTCAGAGTCATGTGCAAAATGGTGACGATATCATTAACTACCATCTTCAAAATGGGCTACTCTACAAGTTGGATAAGCTATGTGTTTCTAAAGATAATCGATTGCAGTTGATTAGAGAGGCACACATCTCCAAGGTTGTAGGGCACTTTAGTGTAGGGAAGACAATGACCAACTTGCATAGTTATGTGTATAGGCCCAAGATGAAAGCACAACTAGTTAGGTTCACAAGAGGATGCATGCTTTGTTGTACTAGCAAGCCTAGCAATAGGAAACATGGTCTATATCATCCCTTACCTATAACCACTCATTCTTGGGAAAAAAATTCCATGGAATTTGTGGGAGGATACCAATAACCAAGAAGGGACATGACTACCTATTCATGGTAGTTAACAGGTTCAACAAGATGTGTGTTTTGATACCCTGTAAAAATACCATCAATGGGAAAGAAGCAACAAACTTGTTCTTTGGACAAGTCTAGGTACACTTTGGGATACAAAGGAGCATCATTTCAAACAAGGACTTGAGATTGTGCATTTTGGATTATATTGTGGGAGAATATGTACACCAAGTTGAATAGATCTACAACATTCCATCCAGATACATATGGGTAGACAAAAGTAGTCAACGGGATTTTGGTGCAACTTTTGAGGGGTTATAATCAGAAGCATCCAAAGACTTGAGATGACAGCCTAGTATATATATGACACTCAACAAAGCAGTATACACTTCTACTAGTAAGTCCCTATTTGAAACTTGTTTTGGATATTTTACACCTTCACCTTTGGATATTGCATATGGGTAGTAAGGAGTGAGGGAGGATCTTACAAGGGATGCCTTGAGGGCTAAAAAAATTGTAGAGAATATCATGCATATCCAAATACAAGTACAAGAGACATTACAAAATTCACAGGAAAAATATAAGGCCAAGCATGATCAGTATAGAACAAATAAATTTTTTAAGTTAGGAGACAAAGCATGGGTACAATTGAATAAGGACATGCTACAAGGTCCTGGTAATAAAATCAATGCTCTGTGGTATGGTCCCTTTAAGATACTGGATAATGTGGGTGATAATTCCTATCACCTCAGTCTACCACCATATATGCACATTTACTCAATTGTGGATGTAGAGAATCTGAAAACTCTATGAGCCTTCCATTCTAGATCAAGAAAAGGAATAGGTCCTACCTTTTGTGGAGGATTTGGCACCAGATGCTCAGGCAAAGTTGACAGATGATACAGTTTTGCAAAATAGGTCAAGAACTATGAGATAGGGGCAACATGACCTTTGGTAGATTGGGTTGAAAGGATAACTTCCAGGAAAATATAAATGGTACACCCGAGAGGTGGAGGAAATATTTCTTCACCTCATTTAGTAGAAGCTTTTGGGGATTAAAAGCTTCCCAAAATGGGTACACGTGATCCAGATTGGATCATTATAGTTTTTTTCATCCATCCCGATTCTTTCATAGTAGAAAAAGTGGAGGAATCAAACTCACATGACCATTTTTACCAGTGGGACCCAATTTGGCAAATTGGGGTATGGAATCTTCTGCAAGAATTTTGAGGCATCACATGATGTTTCTTTTGGGTAAAAAGTTTACACTTTAACACAACTTATTTTTTTCATATTCTACACATAGATACCTTTCCAATGGCGCAAGAATCACATCAATCATATGTAAAATTACACCACTTAGAAATTAACCTTCCTATTTTCACCACCATAATTTGAGGCAATTCCACGTCAGCCCCTATTATTCAATGAAAAAGGGCTAGCCATGTGATTATGATGAAGAATACTCTAGAAGAGTCCATATTGTAACTCTAGTTAAGAGTTGAGGTAGTCAAACCTAACTACTAGTACGTTATCAGGCTATGTTATAATCAGGCCATTAGAAGGAAAATGGGTTCCATTCTTTCGAGGGAATTTATTCCATAAGTGAGAAAAACCCCCAATAGGGCTAGGAGATAGAGCACACAATGAGGATTTGTGCTTCTAGTATCTCATGGGCCACAGACCATACTTCTTTGTACTCGCAACCATTTTCCGTTCAGAGAAAGAGAAAGAGAGCAAAGCAGCCTCACCTTCCAGTTGGGTTTTCTCTTGAAAGGGTTTCCCAAGTCATATCTTGTGTCAAATCATGGTTTGTGAGTTTTTATTTCAGTGTTCTCTATGTTTTGCATAATTTTTAATTTGCATGCATACATAATTAACAATAATTTACAGATCCATAAATCTAAAGAGAAATAAAACCATAATAGTGTAGATTTTAGATTTTTAAATATAGTTTTATCAGATTCGTTGGGACAAACTATCCAGTGGAATATCCACAATAGTATACAAATTATGAGGTTTGTTGTATAATTCATTATCTTGACTTTGGTTACTTCATGTTGATTCATAAATGATAAATATTCTAAGTAATATCTTAACTCAAAAATTAATGGAAGTTTTAGGTCTTGATGGTTAAAACCCCTCACAAAATACTTCCAAGGTCAACTTTAAAACTCCTCTAAAAAAAACTTAAAAAATTAGCTTCAAAATCATTGAAAGAAAGAAAAACTTTAAATAAAGAAAATTCAAATGTCCCAATCGGAGAGAAGCTAGCACAAGTAATCCTGGGAAAGACCTCCATTAATTGATGTTGTGACTACCCTCAAATGCAATTGTTATGCCCAAAATCTCAGCGCACACACGCACGCATACACACATATATATTATCCATTAAATTTTTAACCCAAAATTTATACATCAATCCAATATTTTATTGGACTATAAACTTAAAAAGACATTATTATTATTATCATCATATATTCAAGTTTCAATTACGCCTCATTATTATGAATGCAATAATTAATTTTCTTCATATTTACACACTCCAAACTTGAAGTTGTAATGTACTCTGCAAGATTTAAATTGCAATATATTGATATCTTACATTATGATATGTTGTTTTGCATATCTTTTGAGTAATTAATGTGTTGAAATCTAATGTTAGGTTATGATTTGTTTTTTTAGGTTTGAAAATGTAGTTATTATGGATAAGCTACTTTCATTGATCCCTTTTTGTATTGAAAGTCCATGGATAGATCATAAGTCTAATAACTTGTATATTAAAGTCACATGTTTCTTATCATTTCAATATGGTAAATATACATATTTTGTTTGTGTTTGAGATAGGAATTAAAATTAAAAATGTGGGTAGAAGAAAATTCAAAAATATCATGTCTATTATTAATGGGAAAATGTGTAATTCTTATCTTAGTTCGAGGGTTATAGATCACTTTTACTAGTATCAAGGTCAGGGATTATATAATACATTTATTAGTAAGAAGGTAGGGTATAAAGAAAAATGGATAATTTGATGACTTATCCTAATTATGAGATATTGTATGAATCTAGGTAGCGCAATGAACTGAGTGAGCATAGTGGGAGTGAGATCATTGGTGTTTATAATGTTTTTAATTAAAACTAACCAAATATGTATAATCAAATTATTTTTTATTATAATCAACAACATTCTATTTATTTAGTGAATATTTTATTTTTATTTAAAAAAAGACACATGTCAACTCTAGGTTGATCACAAAAAGAATTACACCATGCATACTTAAGTGGATCAAAGACCACCCCCATGTCCTGCAATTTTAAAATCTCAAAGGAGGATTGAATGGTGGAAAGCAAGGAGGCATTGTAAGAGGTCCAATTCCCACGACTGTCTATCGTGAATCCATGAGGCACCTTGAAGTAGTGGTCGATTGTGTGGTTGGACCCTGATAGAGGGTATTAAATGAACTCATGACACATACACACATAAGTGGATTACATCTCGCCTTTATGTCCTTCAATCTAAAAGTTGGGCTAGAGGGGTTAGATCTAATAGAGGAAATTGAGGAATTTTTCACCTTTGGGAAATGTTCAATTCCCATAAGGGACCAATCTAAAAACGATGTGGACAACCTTGAGGTAGTGTTGAATGTGTGGTTGCATCCAAGGAGACTATATAAAAATGGTGTTGTGACTCGTGCGCACATAAGTTGATCAAATCCCAGCCCCGTGCCATTTTGACAACCCTTGAGGTGGCAATAAGTGTATAGTTAAGTTCATATAAATTAAATGGTTGGTAAGATAAACATGTATTCACATTAACATCAAAACACTTCCTTCATTATACATCTCAAATTGATAAAAAATTAAAAATCATAAAAACTAATTAAATTATAGCTTTATTTTAAATTATTATTAATTGTCCTAAAAAAACCAAAATGTGTAAAAATTAAATATAATATAAAAAATATTATATGTTAATATTTCTAATATCCCCTCTATTATAACTAAATAATAAAAAAAACCCGTACAAATTAACATTTTTAAACATTATTATAACTAGCTAATAAAAAACCAATACAAATTAACATTTTTAAACATTATCTATCCCATTTGCTTTAAACCCACCCTACAAAAATAAATAACCAACTTGTTGTCACTTCGAACTCAACGCTAAAATGATTTTTCAATTTGTCGATATTAATAAATTGAAATTTTATCGACTATCTTCTTCCCCTTATTGTGTTTGGGGTGGCGGCCAGGAAACGAAAGCCAATTTATCCTCAAGTGTTTTTGGAGAGGGAATGCAGGTTTCAGGTAGAAAAGTTGCTGAAAGCCTGGATCCTTCCGAATTCATTCCATGCACACAAGCAATAGCAGTAGTCGCCGCACTTAAGGTTAAAAATAAAATGTCACAACTCGTGCCTTGGTGTTTCAGCGCCACAACATGTCCATAAGTGTCACTCATCAGCCGGTGAATGGCTTCAGGGGTCACATTTGGCGAGAGATTAGATACACGAATCATTCTAGTTGGTCTGAAGTCCAGGTAATTGAAGTTTAGCCTGTGATAGATATTGTACTCCACGTCTCTTGAAGCCCCGGGCTGGCAGTCCAGCAACCGAAATAGGCGATCACTGGCCTGTTTGCTATCCGGCCCAATGGAATTTTTCTTATCCGAGATCATCGTATGAGACCAGTGCCCGAATAAATAAAATTTCTGCACAAACCAATACTAACTCAATCTCTCAAATTAATGGGGCATCACTATTCTATATCAAATTTTGGGAATATCCTACAATCTAAAGCCGTTAGGGTAAAATCTACAATAAACATAAATTCAGCATTACATACAATCTACAATTTCCTTCTCATTGTAAAAAAAAAAAACCAAAAGAAGTTGAGTGCCATCAGATAAATTTACATTTAAAAAGTGGGCAGCTCTCCGTGCATGCATGTGTCTTTCCATTTCTACAAGACTATTCAATATACTGACTTGGCGATTATCACGCGTCTGTATCGCAAAAAACTTGATCTTCACAACATGGCCGTATAACGAGAAAATATTGTACACCATTTCCGGTGTCACGGTGGTGCTGGAGCTGGGATTGATGTAGTTAAGGTTTTTTACTAGTAAAACTGGGCTGCCTTCTTCTGCGTCACCTGCGTTAATAATTCCCTCCTGCTGCAGTCGAGAAACTAAACATTAAACCTTGTTCTGTGTCATATTATTAACTGGACAAATTTGCAGGCTTTCTCATTTCAATCCTGGAATATTTAAGAAATTTGAGAATATAAATGAAATAAAAAAATTACGGTGAAGAATTCAACTTTATATGTGATTTACAACAAAAAAGAATTTATTGTATGTCATAACAAAAAATTCATTGAATTACATTAGTGTTCAGGTGTGAAATAGGATTAGTGTTCATGTGTGAAATAGGATTGTTGAAAAGGCCAAAAAAAACTTGGGAATTATGTACATTTTTCATAGGAAAAATATTTCATTTCTAATGTGATGCTTTTAAAGACAATAGGGAAAGTTATGAAAATATATTAGCATAGGATTCTCCGCATTGTTTTCAAAAAAAAATTCTAGAAATGTTAACCCAACTCATCATCAATTTAAATAATAAAAAAATTGAATTGCAAAAAGCTAAAAGCAAAAACAAATTATCTATAATAATTATTAAAATATCATTTCATTTCATATTTCCAAAATATTTCAAAATCCATAATATCCATTATATTATTAATTTAACAAAATATTTATTATTTGAATCCTGAAATATTCAGGAGAAGAATAAAATAAAATAATTGACTCACTTCCCTTCTCTCCTGTTTATTTCATTAATATTTTCAGAATATTTCAAAATCCACAATCAAGATAAGATGGTGAAATTTATTATGATTCAATTAAAACAATTTACCTGTGGCTGTTGTTTGACGGTTTGCGGCCTACCGGCCTTCCAGCAGACATGAAGGTCATTTAAGCTACAATAGTCAATTGAATTCATCACAGACCGGACAATATTATCAACGAGAGAGTTCGCCATTACAACAGGATCCCATTCTTTATAAATGTAAGTAAGAAATTAAGCCTTACTCTGTCAAGTCTATGTCTAGTTGACAACCCAGCTCCTGCATATATTTTCCCTGCCATCAACCACACAAAATAATGTTACTAGCGTAATTCATCTGGTTCGAATGACGAACTAAAATGACTGGCCGATCAAATAGAAAGGAAAAATCGGCATTCATTGAATTCCTCAATCATGAAATACCAATGATTTCGAAGTTTCCAAAATGTGACCAAACAGAACCAGTGAAGGTAAAGAAATATATCACATTCAGAGAGGATCCATACATCGAGTTTGTTAAATGCTTGAAATGCATCCTCACTCTTGCTGTACTGAACCAAAAATTGAAGCACTTCATGTTTCTTATCTGCAGTCATTGTTTTTTCCCTTAATACCAGAATATATAAGTGCCCTGGAATGATTTAAATTTCACATCTTCAAGTTTTAAAAATAGGGATTTTTATTAAGGAGATCATCTCACCGAAGGGCTTCGGTCCTGTTATGGCGACCACCTCAACTTTACCGAAAGTCTCAAATATTCGTTGAATTGAACGTGCTGTAACACGCAGCTTCACGTCCGAGACATGAACTTTCAGAACTCTTCCTTTGGGCTTGAACTGATCATACAGACCAAAATATTAAAAAATGTTACCACTGTTTCACAAACCATTCTCAAAATATCAGAAAAGAATGAGGCCTCCAGACAAATCTTGAAAAGTCTAGTAAGCATAACCACAAAACCTGGCCAGATTGCTGGGAGGTATCAGTACACAATAAATGAAACAGAAAATTCTTCAGCTCCTTACGCTGGATTTGTGCCTCTGTAACTATCATTGTCACGATCCTTTCACTAAAATTTTCAATCAATCAAAGGTCATTTTCAAACAGTAATATCTTACAAGGACATTGATAAAGTGGTATCATATAATTTTTTAAAGAGGTTTTGAGGGTTTACGGCTGTAAATTGTTTTGGTTTTGATTGCTTTGAATGAAATTATCGGCACCATAGCGTTCCATCTCAACCAGAGCCTAAGAAACATTAAAAACCTCAGACTCATTCTGACCATAAATTATCTCTTAGACTTTAGTTCTTTAAAAATTGGGCGTTAACATACCTCGCGCTCAGTGGGTAGCCATATGTAGCTCGTCACATGACCATAATTCTCGCAATAATTTAAAAACCCCTCCTGCGCGTGACCCAGGAGAGTTTTAGTAAATTTCAGACAGATCAAGATCAAGATCAATAAATAATAATTTAATTAAATCGATCTTCCATACCTCCTGCAAATTCTCATAAATATTCCTAATTTGTAAAAGCTTAAAGTTCTCCGGATTTGCAGCCATCGTGAAATCGCTGGGCCAAAAGCGTCCCACTATGAATTTGGAATCTGTGCGTAGTGTACTTGGATTATCGCCATTTATATGATCATTCGCGAACAGTAATTTCGTTTCATAGCTCATTTGCACCCCTTTGAATCACATCATCCTGCGTCCCAATTAATTGATTGATTAAACTATAAAAATAAATCAATATGCAATCGTAACGATGGCGAGAGGTAATAACTTCATATGCATAGTTTTTAACCAAAAAGAATAAAGGGAATAGAAAAACTCCTTTACTCAATCCCCTGGTACTCTGTACCAAACCTTGCACCTTCCTGGTGTTATTCAATCATAGACTCAAGAGAAATGCAACCAACAAAGAATATTTTTCATACTATAAAATGGAAAGCTCGGTATGAATTTCTTCTCAAGGACCATTATCCAGGGCCATCCACCCTAAGAGAGGAGGTCGAAGTGTGAAGAGCTATCAGGTTTCAGGGTTCTCCTCGATCTCTGATCATCCAGTCTCATTGAAAAAGGAATTTGTAAGAGAAGAGGGTTCCAGTTAAAAATTGGGAGAAGCATGGGGAAGAAAGAAGAAAGACACGGTTCTATTTGAGGTGGAGTAAAACTTTGGGAGAAAGAACCAGCCGTAGAAGTGGTTTGCAGAGCAAAGAGGAGACAAGAATACTTGCAGCTAGATTGGACTTGAATTGCCCACAAACGACAAGGACCCATAATTCCAATGTTTGTAAATTAATGTAAGCCCAGAGGAGACGCAGACCGACAAGCGCCTGCAAGAGGAGGGGCTTGGCTTTGTTTTCTCTTTGTAAATATTGTAATTGGTTTAGCCTCAAGAGGCTGCATAAAGATGTATTTGAGAAAACTTTGGTGTTGTATTTGCTTCTTCTTTTTCGTTTCCATTTACAACACGATGGAAAACACTTTGGTGGTGTTTCTGCTTCTTGATCATGTTGTATGAGTTTCTAAATCATTTCCATTGTTTTGGGTCGGTATTGAGATTCACTGGTTTATTCTTGGTTTCTTTGAGTAGAAGTTTTATTTCTAACTGCATGTGTCAAGAAATGTTCTTGCTATATTCATAACTCTATTGAGAAAGACAACCGAGTAGATGTTGTTTTAAAGGACAACTTTAGTACTGCTGGATAGAGTTGTAGAGATAAAGAAGGAAGAGAGCATCTTCAACCAACTAATTAACGATTTGAGGATGATGTAGAGGAATTGAAAGTGCATAATGTGAAGTGAAAAGCAAGTTGTGACCAACTTTTGTATGTGTTGCTTGTAAAGGGCTTGTGAGCCTCTCTTCCTCAAGTAGAGAAGAATCCATTAGGGTTTGGAGATTGAAGAACAATTTTGAAATATGTGAATTGTGGAAGGTAATTCTTATAAACAAATTGTTGGGTAGAGTTGTCAAAAAAATGAGAAGAAAATTGAAATTGAAATTGAAAAAGAGAACATTGTGCATTGCAAGTGAGGAGATGATATTTAGAAGATATGCAAAGGTTTGGAGCACCAACAGAGGAAGGTCCTATGAGGAGGAGACCCTGGTTAAGGTAAGGAAGTTAGCTACTTGGGTGAATGCATGAAGATGGGTTATATTTTTGGGCCAAATGTGGTGATGAAATTTCAAGTTTTTCCTTTTTTTATCAAATTGAATCCGGCAAAATTCGTACAAGCACTATGAATTTTGATTTGGAGTAAAATGAAAAATTGTGGAGAATTATGTTGTTGTCCTAATGATATTCTTAGCAAAAATATTTAGTGTCATGTAATATGCCAATTTTCCATTAAATTAAATGTGTGTACTTGCAAATTTTCACACATGTTAAGAGGAATGTGTGTTTCCATGTAGCATAACTTAGTCCAAAATGTGTAATTTTAAAAATATAATAATGAGCTACACACATAGAGTTAAGTTTTTCATATTAAAAAATTATTTTTTTATGTAAAATTATATTTTTTGTTATTTTTTGAAGTTGGCTAAGTAATATTTCAATTTCATTTTGCAAACACATGTTCACTTAAGGTTTTTTTTAACTATTTAAATAAATTGAAAAACCAAGAGTACCCTTTTGAAGAGGATGGTAAAGGAAGATAGTGGTGTTTTTTGAAATTTTTTAGTTGTGTATATTTTATGACATTGATTTTTTATTCAACTTCTTTAAAATTGTTCAAAAAAAATTCGAACATTATGTTTAAAAGAAATTAGATGAAAAATATAATATGAATTCAAATATGTCAAATTCACATGTCATTGGATAGAGGATTCCTTCATGAATCCAACATGATCAACTCACATAAGCATAAATTTTTCCCTATGTCCGCTAGGGTACAAAATGGTGTTGCGGGAAAAGGCTCCATCGAGTGCTTAAAGTGTTTGATTATCGGAGCTCCAAGGGCGTAAGGCTGTCTGTGGTGAATAAAGCGGCTGTGTAGTTGCTGCCTGAGTGGTCGGCTTCAGAACCTGCGTGTGGAGACCAGCGGCTGTACCACTGTGTCAAGCGTGAAGAGCCAGAAGAGCGGCTGTGTAGTTGCTGCCTATGTGGTCGGCTTCAGAACCTGCGTGTGGAGACCAGAACGTTTCCTGTTTTCAGCCTGTCTGAGGTTTGCCAGAATCTGCGCTGTTTGCCAGAATTTGTCTGCGTGTTGGTGTTGGCTGCCAGAATTAAATCTTCTGCTCTGCGTGCCGCTGCCCAGGACCGCTGCCTCTATTCTGCGTGTTGGCTGCCAGAATTAAATCTTCTGCAAATCCGGGTATTTTTTAAAGAAATTTGTCTCAGAAAGTATCTTTTTTCAAAAAGATGTGAAAATAAAATTTGTGCAATTTGAAGATAATTCTGGAAATAAAAGGGGAGGTTTTTTTTATATAAATATTGGTGGAGAAGAAAGGGGAAAGGGTTCAGGAATTTTTTTGGCTGTTTTGAAACCAGAAAAACAAAAGGGTTTGCAAGAATGTTTTGAAACCAGAAAAACAAAAGGGTTTGCAAGAAAGAAAGAATTTGTAAATAATAAAAAAAAATTATTTATTTTTTAAGAAAAATATAAACCCTAGTTTAAAGGCTAAGGTTGTTTTTTAAGGAGAAAGTCTGAAACCCTAGGAAGGAGGAAAAATGGCCAAGATGTCAAATGCAAGATTCGAGGTGGAGAAATTCAAGATGTCAAATGCATTGGATGGGGTAACTAAGAAACCTACAACCATGACTACTTCAGACTGGGAGGACTTGGATGCCCGAGCTCTCAGTACCATCCAGTTATGTCTAGCGGATGAAGTTCTCTTCAACATCGTTGAAGAGACTACGGCGTCAGGTTTGTGGGAAAAACTTGAAAACCTTTATATGACAAAATTATTAACCAACAGAATTTATCTGAAACGACAGTTATACAGTCTTCAAATGAAAGAAGGTTCAAGCGTTGCAGAACATTTGAATGTTTTTAATACACTAATTTGTCAATTAACAGACATGGAAGTCAAAATACAGGAAGAAGATAAAGCCATAACCTTGCTGTGTTCTCTGCTTGAATCATGGGATCACTTCGTAACCTCAATCAGCTTCAGCTCTACTGATTCTTTGAAGTTTGAATCAGTCGTGGGAGCTCTTCTGTCTGAAGAAGTACGAAGGAAATCCAGCACTGATACAACTGCATCAGAAGCCATGGTCGCTAGAGGACGCTCAAAGGAAAGAGGAGACAAACCAAGGGGGTCTTCCAGATCGAAATCGAAGGGCAAGAAGTGTAAGTCAAAATGTTGGAACTGCGGTAAAGTTGGACACTTGAAGAAGGACTGTTGGAAACGGAAGGAATCCGAAAACCTGAAGAACGAAGCGAATCAGGCTGATTCAGGTATGGTAGACGAAGTTTTATCTGCTGAAGAATTGTGTGTGATAGATGAAACTTCACCTGAATGTAATGTCTCTCAGAGTTTTGATAGCTGGCTGTTAGACTCTGGTGCTTCGCATCATATGTGCCCACATAGAAATTGGTTTACTTCGTATGAAAATTTAAACGGTAGTTCCGTGTTTATGGGTAATAATATGTCATGTCAGACTGTTGGGATGGGAGATATCAAGATTAAGATGTATGATAACACAGTTAGAACATTAACTAGTGTTAGACATGTACCTGATTTGAAGAAAAAATTAATCTCTTTGGGAGTGTTGGATTCAGATGGTTATAAGTTTACAGGTCAGGATGGCGTCTTGAAAGTCTTCAAAGGTGCCCTTGTGATTATGAAGGCAGAAAAGGTCGGAAATATTTACAGGTTAAAAGGAAGTACTCAGGTCGGTGAAGCAGCGGTTGCGTCAGAAAAGGAAGAAGCAGGTACTCGTCTGTGGCATCAGCGTTTGGGTCATATGAGCGAGAAAGGTCTTCACATACTGATGAAACGTAAATCTCTTCCCGGTCTGAAATCCTTGAATTTAGATTTCTGTAAACATTGTGTGTATGGAAAACAGTGTAAACAGAGATTTAAAGTTGGCAATCATAATAGTAAAGATGTTTTAGACTACATTCATTCTGATCTGTGGGGGCCTTCCCCTGTTATGTCATATGGAGGTGCATTGTATTTTTTAACGTTCATTGATGATTACTCTTGTAGAGTTTGGGTCTATATGCTAAAAGGGAAAGCTGATGTATTCAATGTCTTTAAACAATTTAAAGTAATGGTAGAGAAAAGAACAGGCAAATCTATTAAATTTCTAAGAACTGACAATGGTGGTGAGTTCACTTCTGTTGAATTTGAACAATACTGTAAGGATGAGGGCATTTTTAGACACAAAACTGCTGTCTATACTCCTCAGCAAAATGGTGTTGCTGAGCGTATGAATCAGACTCTTATGGAAAGAGCCAGAAGCATGATCTCCAATGCTAACTTGCAAAAGGAGTTGTGGGCAGAAGCAGTATCTACTGCTTGTTATTTAGTTAACAGATCACCTTCAGTAGCAATTGATTGTAAAATTCCTGAAGAAGTTTGGACAGGTCAGTCTTGTGACTATTCTCATTTGAGAATATTTGGCTGTGATGCTTATTCTCTTATTCCGAAAAATCAACGTTCAAAATTAGATCCAAAGTCAAAATGTTATGTCTTTGTTGGGTATGACTATGCAGTGAAAGGATATAGGTTGTGGGATCCTACATTGCGGAAGATAGTCATTAGTAGAGATGTAACATTTGATGAATCCTCTTTGTTAAAATAAAATGTTGAAAGAATTGAACAGGAACAGGTATCGCCGAGTCAACGAGTTCAGTTGGAGGCTAGATCTTTCGGTGATAGTCGAAAGGAAGGAGAGACTTCTGGAGACAAAGGTGTTGAAGACACAAAGGAAGCCGTTGAAGCTTCTGAACCAGTGCAAGTTTCTAAACCAGTTCAGCAACCAGTCGCTCTGAGAAGGTCTACAAGGGAAAGGAAAACTCCCAAAACGTATGAAGATTCTGCTTCATCTGTTGCTTTGGTTACTGAAGATGAGGAACCTTCTTGTTATTAGGAAGTAGTAGATGATATAGATAGCGAGAAATGGAAAATGGCTATGGAAGAAGAAATGGATTCCTTAGCCAAGAACAATACCTGGGATCTTGTAGAGCTTCCTGAAGGGAGAAGTGTTGTTGGATGTAAATGGGTCTTGAAGCTGAAACGGAAAGTTGATGGTAGTATTGAAAGGTATAAGGCGCGACTAGTAGCGAAAGGGTATTCTCAGGTTGAAGGTATAGACTTTCATGAGATTTTTTCTCCAGTTGTAAAACTTGTTTCTATACGTACTGTGTTGGCACTAACTGCGTTGCTTAATCTTGATTTAGAACAGTTAGATGTTAAAACAGCTTTTCTACATGGTGATTTGAACGAAGAGATATATATGGAACAACCAGAAGGTTTTGTACGAGGTCGCAGCAGAAGATTAGTTTGCAAGCTCAAGAAATCATTGTATGGTCTGAGGCAGTCTCCCAGACAATGGTACAAGAAGTTTGATTCCTTCATGGTGATCCAGGACTTTATAAGAAGTGAGTATGATCATTGTGTGTACTTCAAAAGTTTCAATGACATGTTCATTATCTTAGCTTTGTATGTTGACGATATGCTTATTGCAAGCAAAAGCATGGAAGAGATCAACAGGTTAAAGGCTCAACTCTCTAGGACGTTTGATATGAAGGATCTTGGAGTAGTAAAACATATCTTGGGCATGGAGATACATAGAGACAGGAAAAATGGTAAGCTTTGGTTGTCACAGTAGAAGTACGTGGAGAAGGTACTTGAAAAGTTATCTATGAATAATGTGAAACCTGTTAATGTTCCTTTAGCTTCCCATTTTAAGCTTTCTTCGGTTTTGAGTCCTAGAGCTGATGAAGAAAAGCAGTATATGTCTCATGTACCATATGAAAACGCTATAGGCAACTTAATGTATGCGATGGTATCTACAAGACCTGACATTTCACATGCAGTTGGAGTTGTCAGCAGGTTCATGGCAAATCCATGTAAAGAACATTGGCAAGCAGTGAAATGGGTGCTTCGATATCTAAGAGGCACAAGTGACCATTGCATCGTCTTTAATGGTAGTGAAGGATCAGTTTGCGGATATGTAGATGCTGACTATGCAGGTGATTTGGACAAAAGAAGATCTACTACAGGTTATGTCTTTACTCTTGCAGGTGGAGCAATTAGTTGGATGTCAAAGCTTCAAGAAACAGTTGCGTTGTCCACTACCGAAGCTGAATATATAGCTGCTTCAGATGCGAGTAAAGAAGCAATCTGGTTAAAGGGTTTGCTCGATGAGATTGGAAGGATGCAAGCGAAAGTGAATGTACTTTGTGACAGTCAAAGCGCTATTCACTTGGCTACAAACCCTGCCTATCATAGCAGAACCAAGCACATTGATGTAAGGTATCATTTTCTGAGACATGTGATCGATGGCGGAAAAGTAGCTCTTAAAAAGGTCCATAGACGAGAAAATTGTGCAGACATATTCACAAATCCAGTTACAGTAGAGAAGCTGCGATGGTGTTTAGCTTCTCTTGGCTTGCAGGAAAAATGATGAATGGGAAAATTGTTGTCAAGGTAAGTGTTTAAATTTCAAATTCAAATAGCTGGATCTAGGGTTTTGTAAACACATTAGCAATGGTTAAGAGAGCTTGATCCAACCCTATATCAAAAAAATTGAATCCCATAATTTAGATTTTAGAATAAAAAAAATCTAAAATTTAAGTTTTTACTACATTTTAAAATTCCAAATTTTATTATAGTTTTTGTTATTATGTCAAGTAGAAACTTTATTAAATTTAATATTAATATTAAAAAAAATATATTATTAATAAATTAAATTATGAAATTTGATATTAATATAAAAAAATAATATTAATGTATTTTAATGTTAATATTAAATCTATTAAGATGAATGGAGCGATGGCGACGAGTTTTGGAGCTAGGGTTTCAGGAGGTTCCCTTTGCGTCGCCGTGAACACAACAGACCTGTTTCGCTATGGCTTTACCAGTCGGCAGGCTACGGGAGGCTTTGGAATTGACGGCCCCTTAGGATCCCGGTTCGGATCTGTAGCGGGAAATGTCTTCAGCGCATCAAAACTCAGGAAAAAACGACGGTATCGCTCTCCCTCTCACAGGGGGCAGGAAATTCTTCTCACGGCGGCAATAGAAGGTGTTTCAACCGAGATCGTATTGCAGAGAGGAAAAATTGTCTGCGATTTGGAAGGAGAGAGGTGTATACCGCTGCCGCTGCCTCTTTCCAGTGAGTCGTGGGTTGGATCGGCCGTCCCAGGGCGAATTTTAAAAGGGAAAGTTGTAGATCTAGATGAAACCCCTATTCCCTCAGCAGGGCAACAAATTTTCATTAAATCAACAGAAGGCAGACATTTGTGTCTGCAGATCTGGGAAAGCATGAGGGTTCTGGAGCTTAAACAAAAAATCCAGGACAAACTGGGAATCCCAGTTGCATTTCAAAGTTTAATATCTTCTGGGAAATGCATGCAGGAACATCACACCCTCCAGCACTACAGGATTGCAAAAGATTCAACTGTTATTCTCAATCTCAGGCTGCGAGGTGGATCAAAGGGATCTACATCAAAATCTACAGGATCCTACAGAGATGCAGCAAAGGGGACAGAAAATCAAAAGGGGAAAGAACATGCAAATGCAAATACCCCTCCAGGGCAGTATATCATAGATGAAGCACCAGAGAGTCCCTCCATCCTGTTGGACATCCCAGAGGTAAAGGGCATTTTCACAGATCTACAAACAAATGCAGTCATCTGCAGATTTAACGGCTTCTGGCCTAGATCGGATGCTTTGTACCAATGGATACACATGACATGGACAAAACACTGCCGGATCCATCTATGCTCGAAAGGATTCTTCATAGTAGTCTTTCGAGGTGAAGAAGAGAGGGATAAAGCTCTTACCGAAGGACCATGGTTCTGGGGCAGTGCGGGATTATTTGTCACCCCCTGGTTCCCGGAGTTTGATCCAAACACCATGGTGGTATCAAAAATGCCGGTATGGGTAAGGCTACACAATCTTCCGATGCATTTTTGGCACTTTTCATCCTTAGCAGTCATAGGAAATAATCTCGGAAGAATGTTAAAGATTGATACAGAGAGACATCTAAAAGGGATCTTTACCTTTGCTAGAATTTGCGTCGAGGTAGATCTCAGCCAGGGGTTACCAGAAAGCATCATCCTGAACTTCAACAATACTCAATGGAAACAATCTTTGGACTATGAGAACACAGCATTTAGATGCAGGGGATGTCAACAAACAGGTCATCTGTACAATGCATGCAAAAGCCACAACAAGAACAAGCCACAACAAAGGAAGCACAAAGGATGGCAGAACATAGACAATGTCATAAAGAAGAGAACCGAGGAAAAGAAAGTCCCCACAGTATCAGAAGATGCAGAAACAGAAGCAGAGGAGGACGATACAAACATAGAGGAGGCTGATCTAGAGACTCAAAAGGAAAATACAGCAGTCAACAAGGAGTTACAGCCAAATTCTTTCCAGGCAGAGACCCAGCAACAGATGACAAGCGTGGATCAAAGCATGGGAGGCATCAAACGGCAGCATCATTCAGATACATCAGATTCAGATAAAGAAATAGGAAAACAAAATGAAACAACCGAGTTAGTCATTGCCTCGACCGAGCCCATTGTGGGAGAGTGGCGCAAGGTTGAAAAGAAAAAGGGGCGAAAAACCTGAGAAGACAGGTTTTTTCCTTTTTTCGTTCTTTTTCTCTCCTCCTTCTTATTCTTTGTGCACGTTAGTTCACTAACGCTGCGAGCCCAGGTGGCAAAATATTGAATGCTTCATTGCATATGACAGTGTAACTTTTCATTAAATTTTTAATAAAAGGTTACCGTTTTTTCCTTGAAAAAAAAAATATTAAATCTATTAATTTTGAATTAATATAATATTATTAACTTTAATATAATATAAAATTTGTTATATTATAATATATGCTAGCACAACCGTATTAATAAATGTGGTTGATATACAAAAGAGTCATTAACACAAAAAGAGCCATTTTCAATTGGAAGACATGAAGCACTATTTATCTTTGATGGAGGTAGCTAGAACATTAATATTTTGGAAAATTTTAGATAATATTTGCATAGAAAATTATCATTTTCCCTCCAGATGAATGTACAACACACATTTTAAATCATGCATTTTAAATATGCATTATATAAAAAACTAAATTGTTATACAACATTAAAATAAATAAATAAATAAATATATATATATATATATATATATATATATATATATATATATATATATATATATATAATAATTTAATTGTCAAAGTATTTTAAAAATTTTGAGATATAGAGGAGAGAGAGTGGGAGAGAAGGGTAAGAGAGAGAGGGGGACACACAGATAGAGAGAGGGAGAAGAGGAGAGATTCTCCGAGAAAGAGAGGGAGCTCGAGAGATGGAGTTAGAGGAAAATATAGGGAAGAAATAAGTTCAAGACATATAGAGAGAGAAAGGTGGAGAGAAAGGGGGAGTGACAAGACAGAGATGGAGAGAGTGTGTGTATGCTTGGGGGTGAGATAAAAAGACAAAGAAGCATTGATGGAGAGAAGGGGGAGAGAGAATGAGAGAGGGAGGGAGATAGTCAACATAGTTGTAGGATGAAACTCAAGAGAGAGATATATATAAAGAGAGAGTGAGTGAGCGAGTGACGATGGGAGGAGACAGAGGGAGGTGGGAGAGAAAGGAATAGAGAGAGGACTTAAGAGGGAGGGAGAGAGAGAGAGAGGGAGGTACGAAGAAAGACAAAGGGAGAGAGAGAAAGTTGGAGAGAGGGAGAGAAGAGAGTGGGAGGGAAGAGAAGAGAATGGGAGGGAAGAGAGATAGAAGGGGAGAGAGAGAGATAGAGAGAGAGAGAGAGAGGGAGATATAGATAGATATGGAGAAACAATGTGTATGTTTGTGGGGTGATATAGAGAAATGAAGAGGGAGAGACAGATGGTGATAGAGATATCGATGGAAGGTGGGGAGAGGGAAGAAGATAGAGATAGAGGGAGGGAGGGAGAGATAGATAGATATGAAGAGAGAGAGCATGCGTGTCTAGGAGGGTGAGATAAAGAGACAAATAAAGAGAGATGGAGGAAGATATCAATATAGATGGAGGGGGGAGAGAGAGGGAAGAAAATTATTTGCACTAGATGCATTGATTTTAGTGTACAGATACTAATTTCTAATCCTATTTGATTTCTTGCATTAGACACATTGATTTCTATGTAGATGTTGATTTTTAATTATATTTCATTACTTCCATTAGATGCATTAATTTCATTAAAAAAAATAATTTCTAATCTTGTTTGATTGAGCTTGCATTAGATGCATTGATTTCAGTGTAGATGTTGATTCCTAATCCTATTTGATTGCTAGTTCTAGATGCAATGATTTAAGTGTGTAGATGTTGATTTCTAATCATATTTGATTACCTATGACATTAATTGCATCAATTTCAGTGTAGATATTGATTTCTAATCCTATTTGATTGATTGTATTAGGTGCATTGATTTTAGTGTGGATGTTGATTTCTCATCCTATTTGATCGCTTGCATCAGATGCATTGATTTCAGTGTAGATGTTGATTTTTTATTTGATGTAACTAGATGTATGGTGTACATTAATTTCAAGTTAATTAGTTTAACATTGTGCATTTATTTCAGTGTAAGCACAAAAAAATTATTGATGACATGCATTATGACTAAGATTTTGTAGATAACCTCAAATAAAATAAAATCGAATAAAACTTGTATTTGTAACTTTTACATCTCCACATATTTTAAAATTGAATATAACTTATTTCAATCATAAGGAATTGATTGAAATACTTGGATAACTACTTGTAAATTTAGGAAAGTTGATAACATTATATAAAATTATAGAAATGTTGTCATATATTGTTTTTTTACCTATATATTAAATTTCAATATGATTGACTTATATCATGTTATGACTAATCTCTTGTAGATAATCTCAAAATAAATCATGCTAAATAAAACTTATTTGTTGTTTACATGACATATTTTAAAATTGAATAAAACTCCTACTTTTTTTTAATTGAACCTTGAGATAAGAAATTGATTGAAATACTTAAAAAAATTATCCATGCAATGGTATATGGGTGGTTCACAAAAAATTTAATATATATATATATGTGTGTGTGTGTGTGTGTGTGTGTGTGTGTGTGTGTGTGTGTGTGTATATATGCATATATATTTTGAATTATAATGTCACACACACACACACACACACACACACACACACACACATATATATATATATATATATATATGTGGATGACATTATAATTCAAATAGTTTATTTTAAAAATTGAATTCTAATAACATGCACACTGCTTGCACTAAAAGACACTTTCTATAAGCCAATATGAAGCATGATTGAAATTATTTCCATGTTCAATATTAAATTGATACATGATATATTTTAGTTCATCTTAAGTATCAAAATGACTTGCATCATAACTTAAGATTGTATTTATTTTCTTAGTCTATGAAATTGGAAATCAAAATTGTTATATTTTACTAATAAAAGTTATAGTATATAGAAAAAATGTAAATTAGCAAAATAAAGTTTAACATATCCATAAACTTAAAAAAATTAATGAGCATCCATAAACAAGATTCATACAAATCCATAAACTGAAATCGTGAATACATGTATCAATAAACTATCCATATGGAAATGTATATAAATTACAAATATGACATAAACTGAAATAAACTAAAATAATAAGCATCCATAAACTAAAATCATGTCTGTGATGTACATCCATAAAATTTCCATGTATGAAAATATAAAAATTGTGTATCACATGTGAATGTGCCCTATGAAATGAGCCTGAAAATATACAAACTATGACACTCTAAGTACCACTAGAATTCCTATGTGAGTTATGTCGTGCAAAGTGTACATATGACAATACTACAATATAACACATTAAGATTCAAACAAATTAGATCATTGATTGTACAAAATAAACAATAGGTCAATAAATGATTTTGAACCACATTTTTACCTACATATACATGAATCTACTAACCTCAATCGAGTCCAAATGCAAGTCAGATAGGATGGGGGTCTAATGAATCTAGGTTTGGTGCTCCCCTGCCTGTGGCTCAATGATTAGGGCATGCATCGATGGACCCGCATCATCAGTGCCTCTAAACCCAACATCCTATTCATGTCTCCACATAACAACAACATCAATGACACTCTACATATGGGCATGTGTACAAAATGCCAAGGACAAATTATAATTAGTCTACAAATTAATTAGCATATATGTGTAACTTAAAAAAATAAAATGTTGAAATCTTAGGAATGATTTTTTTTACCTAAATTGTTGGTCCATGTAGTTGTACATAGTGACTCTCCACATTAGTGAACATATGAGGTGGTGGTGGAGGTGGAGGAGAATCCAAGGAAACATGCTCTGGTTGAGGATGGTTTGGCTGATCAATTGCCCCCTTGGATGACCCCCTCGGATGACTTCATAAACTCATCCATCTAGATGGGTTGTGTCTACATGTTATCATGAAATTATTAATATAAATGCAATATAATTCAAACTATAAATTAATATAAATAATTATGCATAATTTGAAAATAAGAGTCAAAAGTTTCATATATATATATATATATATATATCTATATATATATATATATATATATATATATATATATATATATATATGTATGTATGTATGTATATATGTATATATATATGTATATATATATGTATGTATATATGTACATACATATATATATATATATATATATATATATATATATATATATATATATATATATATATATATATATATATAAACCTGGTTTGTGTCACATAGGTTGTGCACCCTCCAAGTCTCACGAATGACATCACGATACATACATGCATATGTCAAAAGCTAATAAAAGTGTAAACTCGCGAGAAATGCATCATCATATAAGGGAAATGGTGGGTCACGAGGCAATGATGGTGGTCTCCTAATCTCCATCCAATGAAACACGCGCACTGGCCAATGATGTCCACATGTTGTCTACAATAGTCTCCCTGGTCTCACCACTGAGTTGCGATAACTCCTCTAGCTCTGTCGGTATTACCAGGCTCTGAGACGGTAGTGGAAATAATCTCAGAGGTGGTGGTACCTGCCCAGGGTCCCTATGAGCCCCATTGTGCTCATAGGTAAATCCCAAGTCGGGTCCATAATAACGAGATCTGGTATTAGTGTATTTTGGCCTCATATGTAACACGGACTCTACATATAAATGCTTGGAAAAATAAATGGTGACCTAGTTATGGTGGGGGAATTGGCCCCAAGCTCTAATGAATCTATCATACACAAAAGGGGATGCATCAACATTCCTAAAAAATTTCATTGGAGCTCTCAAATTACTTGTGGTCTATGCAAATGGCGTGTGTAGACCAAGGGTGGTGCATTTAATAAAAAAAATGGCTCGATTGAGGGTTTGTTTTTAATCCTTGATAGAGATACTTTTTTAGCACCCAAGGAGCTCGATCAAGCACTTAAAAGAGGCTCAATCAAGCAATTAAATGACTCAATTGAGCCATCAATTTTTCTACCTAAATGCGCCCTCTCTTGCCAAAAAGTGTAACCCAGCTCCATGCTTTCACCCACTTCGAATACAATTCAAGGAGCCATTTAAGAGGAAAAACCAAAGGATTTGGCTAAACAAAAGACTTTTAGCTAGGGAAAGACTTCAAAAGACTTCTATGGGGAATAAACGTCTTCTTGATGAATATGAGGTTATAATGACATTGTAGTGGACACTAATGTGAATGAATCCCTTGGACATAGCCCAAGGGAAATATAAGAAAACTTTATGGAAGAAAATCCTTGTGGAGGAATGGGTAAAGAGTTTCAATAGAGGATGTGAAATAACTCATAGATGTTGGATGAATGTTGTAAGCACAACAACATATTGAAGAAGTATCTTATGGAGAGGAGGTTAAATGCAATTTCTAAACAATGGAGATAATAGAAAATGAAGGAAAATGGGTCTTCAAGTGTTTGCCAACATGATTTTAAAGAAGATAATGATGTATTAGTCGTTAAATGTGCATTGGGTGATGGAGATTATTTAGAGGACATTCCCATGAGGGTAACTAATTTACTTTTTATAGTTCATACTTGTGAATGTGTTGTAGACAAAGAAATAAATATTGTTACTGCCATTGAAGGAGAAGAGAACATTCACATTGATATAATATTTGAAACAAACTCTAGAAAAGATGGTAGCAATGAAAGAACCACAAGAATGAAAGAGAACAATGTTTTTCTAATTGTAAAGGAATAACAATCCCTAAGAGAGATTACAAAATATGAAAATATTTCCAAGGAGGAGATATTGTTGATGTTTGTGAGAACAGGGAACAAGGTTAAAGAGGTTATTATTTTCAATTTTCAATTTGAAGGTATAGAGATCCATGTCCAATAAGAGCATGGAAATTAAAATAAGATCTATGTGAAAGATGGACACTAGGATGATATTGCTCCCATAGTAACCTCAAAAGATAAGGAAAATAAGACAAACTTAGGTGTTACAAATCATAGTGATGGAAGCTACAAAAGAGAAAGAGGAGGGTCCAAAATTAACTCTTCTTTTATTTGAAAACTTATTTGTTTATGGATGTGCAGGTGCAAATAACAACACTGAGATCGCAAGAGAAAAGAAGAAAGGACGCCATGATGCATTGCCAAGACTACTTAGTGGCATGAGTAAAGGAGAAATGGAAGATGATGGCAATGAGCTAAAATTAAAATTTGTTGATAAAAAGGTAGTTGAAGTAAATGAATAGCATTGTTATGATCCTTGTGCCTTAAAATGATAAGAAACCAATCATTACAGTCCACTTCGAGGGGGAAATCTCTTTTTACAAATAATTCAATGAACAAGACAATATTTGATGATCCTAAGTCTAGGTCTCCTTAGTACATATATAGGAGACAGAGGATACAATTATAATAAAATGGGACCATGAGGGGTTCTAGTCTACTTAACAATATAATAATAGAAATGTAATCACTCGACATCTAGGGCCCGATAAGGGGTTTTTGGGTTAACACGGGGCTTATATAGGGCTTACATGCCCCTCCCATTCAAAGAAGTTTTGCCCTCAACACTTGACTATGAGTGAGTGTTTCTACATGAAACATTCATCTTCCCTTGTCACTTCTTCCATTTGTAGGTTCTTCCATTTGACGAGGTACTCAGTAATTGCTCAATTTATTAGCTACTTAGTCCTTGCTTCCAAAATAGTTTTTAATTCTAGTATTATTTTCCCTTCTTCATTAATCTTTGGTAGAAGAGTTTGGATTTGGATCTTATCACTGATGACATTGTTTAAGCAAGAAACATGGAAGACATGATGTACACGTGAAGATGGATATAACTCCAATTTGTAGGCCTTACTTTCAATCATCTGTAACACCTTACAGAGGCCATAAAACCTTGGATATAATTTATTGTCCTTCTTTTGATGCTTGAAGGAAATTTGGTTATATGGTTGTGGTGTCACAAATACACAATCCCCCACTTCAAAGTCCATTTCATTGTGATGTTGATCGTCTTATCGTTTCATTCTATTTTGTGTCATAGCCAAGTTGTCCTTAAATAGTTTGAGACCCTCTTGTTGGTGTTCGATGAGGTCCTCTACTACTTGAGCTTTTATAATCCCTTTCAAGGGTGATGTGATGGATGGAGGATGATATCCATAAAGTTCTATAAATGGTGATATTTTTTATGAACTATGGAAGGATGTATTGTACCACCATTCTGCCAAGGGTAACCATTTGACAAATTTTATTTGTTTATTAGATGCAACACAATGTAGATATTCTTCTAAAAGTTTATTCACAATCTGAGTTTTCCCATCAAATTGAGGATGATAAGATGAGTTCTGAGCCAATTGAGTACCCAAACAAGAAAATAATTTAGTCCAAAATTTTCCAATGGAAATTGGATCTCTATTAATTGTGATAATATTTGGTATTCCATGTAGCTTTTGGACTATTTCCATGAATTCTTCTACCATAGTATTTGCTTTAATAGGATGAGAAAGAGATAAAAAGTGGGCATACTTTGTTATTCAATCTACCACTACCATAATGATACTCTTTCCTTCAAATTTGGATAAACCAGTAATAAAATTCACTGAAACTTGTTCCCAATGCTAACTTGGTATGGCTAATGGATAAAGCAACCCTGGAGTCTTGATGGTCTCTCCTTTATTTTTTTTGCATACAACACATTCAGACGCAAATTTTGGCACATATAATTTAATAACTTCTCTAAAAGCAACTCTCTTAATCTTGTGGTATGTCTTAAAGAACCCTAAATGACCTCTTATAGGAGAAGTGTGTAATTCCAATAATTCCTTCTGTTTGAGTTGATAATTCTTACATAAGTATTAGCAATCTTGATACCATAACTAGTAATTTTTCCATGTAAATTTTTCTATTGCATCATGATCCTCCTATACTTGTTGAATGATTATGCATATCTTCTCATCCTACTTCCATTATATCCTTGCTTCTTCCACCCAATCATATTGTGGAATGGAAATATTACATAGTAAACCATTTGTTTCTTCCTCTTTCTTTGATAATGCATCTACCACAATATTTTGCTTTCCCTTTTTGTAGATAATTTAAAAATTCATAACCCAACATATTTTGTGACCAATTTTTGTTGCTCTTATAAAGATAGCCTTTTCTCTAAGAAGTACTTCAGATTATCATGATATATTTTTACTTTGAAGTGTCTTCCTATTAGGTATGGATGTCATTTCTTAACTGCATTTAGTATGACCACAATTTCTTTTTCGTAGATGGGTATTAGTGGGTTCTTTCCTTTAAGTTCCCTAATTTCAAAGGTAAGGGGCATTCCTTCTTACATCAAAACTGCACCAATGCCATGGCCTGAGGAATCAAACTCGACAATGAATATTTTTTTGAAGTTAGGTGTTTCCAAGACGGGATTTGTACACATAACCTATTTAAGTTCTTCAAATGATTTGTTTACTTATTGTCTAAGAAGTTGTTTCCTTCTTTTAATTTTGTTAGAGGTGTTATTATTTGACCATCATTCTTAACAAATTTGTGGTAATATCCTGTCAATCTTAAGAATCCTTTGATTTTCTTCAAGGTATTAGGGATTGACCACTCCCTCATAGCTTTGATTTTGTTAAGATCCACCTTGACACCATTTTGTGATATAATATGACCCAAATATTGCATCTATTGAACCGCAAAGACACACTTGCAAAGCTTTGCACATATTTGTTTCTCTTTCAATAGTGTCAAGACCATGTCAACATGTTGTACATGCTCTTCCCAAGGTTTGTTGTAAATTGGTATGTCATCAAAAAATACTAGCACAAATTTTCCAAGGAAGGGTTTGAAAACATAACTCATCAAGCTTTGAAATGTTGGAGGTGCATTTGTATGTCCAAATGGAATAACCAAAAACTCATAATGACCTTCATGTGTTCTCAATGTTGTTTTGGGTATGTTTTCATGCCTCATTCTAATTGAATGATTTCCATAACACAGATCCAACTTAGTAAAGATAATTCCTACATGCAATTCATCTAACAATTCGTCAATGACAGGAATATGAAACTTATCCTTTATTGTCATTTTGTTGAGTTGTCTGTAGTATGGAAACATACACCACGAACCATCCTTTTTTATAACCATCACCGCTGGTGAAGAGAAAGCACTCTCGCTAGGCTAAATGATTTCCACCTCTAACTTTTCTTGAACTATATGCTCAAACTCACTATTTTGTGCATGTGGATATCTGTAAGGCCTAATTTTGCATAGTACACTTCCAAGTTGCAAATGAATAGCATGGTCACGATCTTGGATAAGTGGAATACCCTAAGGCATTATTCCAAATACCTTAACATGATTTTTGATAACTTTTTGAAGATCCATTGGAGAAGAGGATACATATGTTTGGACATCTAATGAAAGCAACTATGCAACTACACCTTGGTGTCCCTTTTTTAGAAATTTTGTCATGCTATTAGAGCTTATCACTTCACTAGTTTTCCCTTGGATACCTTTAATCTCAATTTCCTTTCCTTATAAGAAAAATATTATGAAAAGGTCTTGGAAATTAGGGGCCATTATTTCCAATGATCATAAACATTTGATCCCTAATACAACATTTGCACCAACCATTTGGATTGCAATCATGGACTAACTAATAAATAATTGCCCATATTTAGCTTAATATTTTTTTACTTCCCTACATAATTTAGTCTACCTCCATTTGCAATCATCATATGAAATTATAGTGTTGGATATACAAAGAAATTGAGAATTTTTGCCAATTTGTAATTAATGAAGTTATGAGTACTACTTGAATAAATTAATATTGTTACCATTTTCCTTTTGATATATCCTTCTATCTTGAGGTTTTGTGGAACACTGATGTCGTCTGATGCATGACAATAGATGTTGGAGTTGTTTCTTCTACCTCTAGATCTTGCAAAGTTTCCACTTCTTGATCTTCTTCATCTTCACAGTCTATGTATAATAATTTCTTCTCACTGCATTTATTCCCTTTATTATACTCTTTTTCGCAGTTGAAACATAGTCCCTTTTCTCTTCTTCATCCATTTGTTGAAGAGTCAACTTTGCGGGTTTAGAAAGGGATCTTGATTAGTGACCAATTTTCTAGTGGCCATAATTTTATTTTCAACTTTCCTTTCCAGAATAAAAATATGCTCTATATATTTAGGTTCAAAGAGAGGCATCTCATGTCGGATGCTTTCCTTTAAAGTACACATAAATAGGTCTAACAAGTTATCCTTTGAAATGTTCTTCACTAAGAGACTTAGCGTTTTGAATTGTTGCATATGATTTGTAACAAGATATATTTGTTAAAGATTTAACATTTGACTAAATAATGTTTTTCTCTTAATATCCTCATAATGTGTTATCAATTATTTTGTAAAAATGGACCAAGATATAACAAAACCATTTTCTCTTGCGCAAAGCCATTGATATCATACATGTTGGTTTTGTTCTAAAAACATGGATGCAATATTTAACTTTTGTAAGTATGTTAGTTGGTGTAGATCAAAGTATTGCTCCATTTGAAATTTCATGTTACAGGATCATTACCATCAAATTTCCTCATATCAATATTCAGAATGTAGCAATGCCTTGGTGTTGACTTGAAGCCCTGATGATGTGGATATTAGATTAAAAATTCACGATTATGGTTATGTGATTAAACATTTGTTCTTCCCAATTGTGATAGCATACTCCCCATTTGAGATTGATTCTCAACAACGTGCTTCTCCTTATTTTCATGATTTCCATGGATCTCCACATCCTTTCCATGATAATAATCATGGATTTTTTATTTCTTCCTTATTTTCATTCATCTTCATTTCTCTTCCTTCTATCTACATTTATGTTCTTTCCTTATTTTCATTCATCTTCATATCTCTTGTTTCTATCTTCTTTTCTATTCCTTCCTTATTTTCATTCATCTTCTTTTACATTTATTTTTTGTTCTTTTCTTGAGAACCTGAGAAATCCACCTTTTTCAACATACTACCATCCATTTCATTAAATTTATTTTCTAATTGAGATAACCTAGCTTTTAGGTTTTCACTTTCTTCATGGGTCAAGGATGGGCCTCCAATATATTTGATTGGTGTAGTAGTTTTATTTAGAGACATGTTGGAAAATTATAATAGCCCTCCTCTTTATTACAACCAAAAAAGGAGGGATATTCTAATGAACAGTTAGGTCACTAGTAAGTTCAGTACATTTTTGGCTTCTTCACACAAGAAAACTTGTATAGTGTGCCACGTGTATTGAAATATAATTATAGAACCTGCACTTGAGGTACGTCTATATGTCTCCTAAATCCCTTAAGATTTCATGGTCTAAAAATTTCCAAACAAGAATATATAGAAAAAATACCAAGCCGATTTGTTTTAAATTTTATTTCTTGATTGTTCACAAACCATAACTTCCATAGGGTATAAATCCCAAAGTATAGTGAAACAAATTATAAAAATGGAACTATATATTCCCAAATATGTCTCCTTAATATGTTCCAAGTTTCACTTTATGAATCCTTACAGGTAAGAATATATATATATATATATATATATATATATATATATATATATATATATATATATATATCGAGATCGAGAGAGAGAGAGAATGCCAAACTGACATTTTTGAGACTAAATTTTAGAGCATACATAAACCCTAACTTCCTTGGATCATATATCCAAAAAAATAGCAAACCAATATTTGTAAATTAGACAATATGTTTACCAAGATATATTCTGAACATGGTCTGAGTTTCATAGTTTGAAGCCTCACCAGCAAAAAAAATAAAATAAAATTGAATTGACATGTTTGAGACAAAATTTAAGATCCTTAAAAAATCCTAAATTTCTTGGACCATATCTCCAAAAATATTGTGAAGCAAGATCTGAAATATGAAAAAGAGATTTATTGGACTTTCTTCTCGATGTTCTCTAGATTTCACTTGCTGAAACTGTACCCAAAAAAAGTTATAGTGCAATTGCAACAATGGCCTGTTGAAGCAGAAAAACTCAAATATCAAGAGCTATGATACCAAATGTTATAATAATTGTGCCTTAAAAATGATAAGAAACCAACAATTATAGTGCACGTCGAGGGGGGGGGCTCCTTTTACAAATAATGCAATAATTAAGACAATATTTTATGATCTTAAGACATGGTCTCCTTAGTATATATATATAAGAGACAAAAGATATAATTATAATAAAATGGGACCATGAGAGGTTCTAGCCTACATAACAATATAATAATAGAAATTTAATCACTCAATATATAGGGCTTAATAAGGGATTTTTGGGTTAATATGGAGCTTATATAGGGTTTAACAACATGCATTCACTACACATTCAAAGAAGAAGATAATGAAGTAGAGAAAAAAGTGGTAGAAAGCATGCAGGAAGAGGATATTGTAGTTGACATGTAGGTGGTTTTGGCATTGCATACGCAGACACCTAAGGTCGAAGAAGAAATGGAGAACAAATTTGAAGTTCTAACCATTTAAGGTGACTTTGTCTTGCAGCCAAATGGAGAAGTGGAAGAAATACCAATGAAGGTACGAATTGAATAATTTCACCAATTCCTTTAACACCTCTTTTGTATTAACCAAAGGAAATAAGAACAAGATAAGTTGCAATGGTATTGACTAGTGAAGGGATTTCCACGAAAAGATGAATCCATGGAAGATTTTGTTAAATAGGCCAAAGTGTGTGATGAGTCCTAGTATTACAACAAGAATGTTGCAACTCCGAGGGCTACCAAATTTAATTTCTCAATCCATAGTTTGTACAAACTTAAGAGGTGACAATGTTGTACGCACAGTAAGCATGATTCTATCTAAGCTGCTATGAGGCAATAAATCAAACCAAGGTGTGAAAAGAGAATTTTGCAAACTAAAAGAAGGTAATTTACTGAATCTAACTTTTCAAGAAAGGAAATAATTGAAACATTTCTTGTCCTACTACATAAGAGAAACTTTGTTCTACGTGTAAGGAAATAAATTCTTGGAAAAGAAACCTTAATATGTTGCAAAACATAAATGACAGGAAAATAAACCTAATCTAGCTGCATGAAGTAAATACCATGAAATCAAACCTGAAATATTTCATTCAAATCAAAGACTATTCCACTTGCAGAAACCAACAAGTTCTCAAGGAAAATCAATGTAAATTGTTTCTATGTTATTGAATTTGTAACCAAAACAACTAACCCTAATTTCAGAAATAAAACTATTGTGATGAAAATAAGATTTCCAAAAGGTTTGTGATCTCCTCAAGCTTGTTTCCAAGGCCTAGAAGATGTTGTGGAAGGGTAAGAAGAAAATTTTAGGCTCAATAAGCAATTCTAGTCAATTTTTTATGGATTATGTGAGGTGCTATAGGATTGCTACAATATGCTACATGATGCCATGTATTGCTATAGGATTGCATTTGAAAGAATTATAAGGGATATAGAAGCAATATAAAGGTGGTGAAAGATGTTAGAATGTTGGTAAATAGTTTATAGGACCTTTTCAAGATTAGATCTTCTCAGTAGCCCATTTTGCACAAGGGGAAAGGTCAAACTAATGGTCTCATGTAGCCCTATAATGTGATTTTCGTGCACAGGCAGTTTAGAGTGATGAGTGGAAGTGGGGGGAAGGGTGTTGAGAGGGATGGTGTTGGTGGTGGAGAGATGATTCTATTCTACCATGAACCAATAGGTATTACCTACACACACAACTTTTATTCAATTAGAAAAAATACCATGATTAAAGGGTTGTTAACAACTAATTTTAGAAAACCATAAATGTATAGGAAAGAATGAGTTGAATTTAAACTATATCCTAACTATTGCATAGAAGAAAAAGAAAATATATTTTTTGTATGTTCACACATAATTTATGACCAAGACTCCCAAGGAAACTTACTCACTAACCTACAACAACAATACTTTTCTTGTAAATCAAACTTGCAGAGAATGAATGCAACTAGATCAAATGGATGCAAAGGAGCATATGATGGAAATGTATAGCAAAGAGCTTGAGTGCTTGGGTTAGGCCCTAACCCAAGGAAACTCAACTCTTGAAAACAAACTCAGGATGAAATAAAAAATATGCTTCTCATTGAAATAAAAATCTATTCAAATACATAACATGATAATATAAGTAGTAGGCTCTAGCTCTAATAATCACTATATTTCTCCAAAAAGTTGAATCCTATGGATTTGTTAAGCTCCTTTATTTATAAAAAAATTGGTGAGCGGGAAACCTCCTACGAGGGAGGGTTTCTTCTCTCCAAAACCCTTATAAAATTGGATCTAGTATCTTGAGATTCTTATAGTAATTAAGTGTAGTAACTTCCTAGTAGCCAGCCAAGTTGTAGGTGAGTTAATGTAGGGAATGAGCCTCCTACATTTCCTCTAGTTGGTCTCTAATGTACTCTTTCACAATAAATGCTCCTTGTCCTACACATTAAATATGTTAGGCTATAAGATATGACAAATATTCCTTAACCTTCCTAATGAGAACATTATAGCTAAAAAATATGTCATCAAGTGCAAAGGGAGAGGTAAAAATATGTTGAAGGATGACTAGATGAGCCTTCATTTGTAACTATTTAGGAGTCCCATCATACCCCCTACTGAAAGTGTTTCTCATCCTCTGAGCAACTTAGTCACTTAATTTCATCTCATTCATGGTTGTAGTGGCCTCCCTAACATCCTAAGGTACCTCAGATGCAATGCCCTCTTCATGGTGGAAACCTACATTCTTTTATATTTATTCACATGCTCTTTGTTTTGTTGCCTAATATCTTCTTTCATGTAGCCCCAATACCTAAGGAGTGTTGAATTTAAGCCCAACCTAATTTATTTTTAGCCTTTGAACTATTCTCTTGTATAAGGGTTTCCTATCCAACAAATTTCTTAGTCTTTTTGGAGAGGTATTCTTTTATTCTTAGGCTATATGGTATTCTTCTCCTTATAGGATGGTTCCAGTCTAGGATCTCCAGAAATCAGTCTATGATTGTTTGTGACAAGACAAGGTCCTTCCAATTATCCTCTAATCCATAATGGTTCATTTGCCTCCCTAGTCATGACCCTTTTGATCTCCTCAACCCTAGATTATGTATGGGTAAGCCAAGATTCCAATTCCATTAACTATACTTCTCTCATTATTGAGTTGGGATCCCAAAAGTTCATATCAGTGAGTATAAAATTATGCGTGTAAATCAACCATGATAGCTCTATCCTTAACATTGGCTTTTTGACAAAAATAAACAAACTTTTGGTAGTCTTGAAAAGGGAGATGGCCATGTTGGGATAATTTTTTTATCTATAATTGGGACCATTTTTCCTTTAGGAACAATGAATAAATTTTTGATGGATGCATGAACTTAATGGCATCCATGGCCAATCTTTCCATGATGGCAAGTTTCTCTTCTTTCTCCTGCACTTGGGTCCTTAGTATTCTATTTTATATTGCAGTTGTTCCCTTATATTAGCTTCTTTTAATCTCAAATCAATCATCTCCTCTCCCATTTTCTCCATTTTCTCCTCCATTATCCCTATATCTTCCACTCCTTTGGATTTTGTAATTTTAATTCACCTATGGGTCCTAGCCCTTTCTTTCTCGAGCTCAAATAAAAGTGGAACTACAAATTTGGAAGGGATTATTCGCCTTGATTCAATAAATTTATAGTAAGACCCAAGGCTAGGTTGAGGATATGGCTCTTGCAAGGTTGGATCTTACTCTTGTAACCCCTCAGCTCCTTCTTTTAGTTGTGTAGCACCTTCCTGCAACACTATTTTTCCTTCTTGTAGCATGGCAGATTCCTCTTGTAGCTTGAGGGTCTATTTAGTAGTCTTGGCCCCCTTGGTGCTTGGTTTATTTTGTGAGGTTTGGGTTTATTTTCCTTTGGCTTTAAGGGAGGTTATCTCTTTAGATTGTTTCTTATTTTTCTCTAATTCTCCCTCCTAGTGGCTAGTTGAACCCTCAATGGTGATGGGGGTTGTTGAGGATGACTAAGGCTTTCCTTTCTTAATTATGTTTCTCCTCCTCCTCTCAAAATACAGAGGGATTTTCCTTGGTCTCCTCACCTTGGGTTTGACTAGTGTACTTAAGGATGCCAGGGTGGAAACAACTTCTTCTTCAATATTCCCTTCTGAAACACTTCCCTTCTACTCATTTATTATCCTCTTCTGAGATCTGATATTTGGAGTTCCTTGTTCTCCTATTTGTGTCACAACAAGCTTAGTTGAGTCTTTCTTGGGTACTATTGTTTCAATAGGTACCTCTATTTCTTCTTCTTCCTTTAATTTATTTTCTAGTTTTTATTTTTCCACATCTTCTCTTGCTATAGGCTCTTCTTCTCCATATTCTTCTTCTTCTCCAGCTTCTTCTTTTGAAAATCCATTATTTGTTGTTGTTTCTCCAAGTTCTAATTGGGATTGTGCTTGTGTCTCAAGCAAAGCTTCCCTGTCCCATGTCATCAAAGTATGCCAATGGTATAGGTTTTTGAACACTCTTCAGAGCATCTATGACATGTATCCTTATGAGCCCATGGATATCCATATATTGATTTTTTCCTCCTCTTACTCTTTGGCTCATCTTTGCAATGGACTAGAAAAGAAAATTGGGAATTTTCAATCTATCCTAGATAGGTAAATTCATTTGGAACCTCAACTGGTAGAGCAACCTAAAGTGATAGGCATAAAAAACAATATGTCTCCCCTCACTAAATATGTATTTAAAAATATGTTATGCTATCTCATCCCATGGATAGGGTAGATTTTCTCTTCTAACCCCATTTTTATCTTCAATTGGTTGTTCTTCAGGGACGAAAAAGTTCTTCTTGGTTGTGATAGCCTTTGTTCTTTCTTCCTTGCTCCAACTTACTCTAAGGGAAGTGTAGTTACCATGTTGATGAAATCTTAATTCAAATGGATGATGAGCCCTCTTACAATGGTAATGGCCTCATTTTCTACATACGGTTGGATGCCTACAACAAACTCTTGAGTAATCTCATCATTGAATCCCTTGATCTTTCCAATGAACCCTAGGAATTGATGATTGGTAAAGAGGCATCTGACACCAGGATGTTGGTGAATTATTGATGAGTTTGTGGGATCTCTTTGGTTAAATTCACCCCATAGTTTTTAACACTGATTTACCAAAGTTGGCAAGGAAATTATCCCTCTCTACTATAAGTTTTGGAGATTTGTTTGCAACTAGGTTTTCTAAGACAGAGGTAAAAAGAGTAGTTTGTTTATAATGCTTGGAAGAGGGTAGATTTCATTCTCATCTCAAAAAAAGTTCATTTTTTTTTTCATGCTCAATTCAAAAGAAACATACACACTTTTATTTTCATTCCCAAACTTTTATAATAAAAAATATGCAGGATGCACTATTAAAAAATTGAAAAAAATTGCAGCCTTCTTGTCCACAGGTGGCAAGGAAAAGTATGTACTTACCCTTCCTTTGGATGTTCCTATTTGAATTATAGGGTCTAGGGGATGAAATTGCTCAAAATCGGGCTCTTATGCAGTTCCTTGGACTTTCCTATATCACTTGGAAATGATCTTATCACACAATGTCTCAATCTTGTAGCAGTCTATCTCAATCCTCTAGCAACACTTTCCATGCCTTGTAGCCTCTTCTATAGTGGTTTATAAATATGATAACATAGATAGCTTGACTTTCAGTAGTAATGGTGAGCCTCCTTTACTTTTAACATATATTTTTATGCCAAATTAGGCTTTGATCCAACTTAAGTTATTGGGGGTTGGGTGGTTGGCTCAACATGCTATATGAGTTGGCCCCACCTACCACATCTGCAAAACAACAATTAGCACATTGGCCCACCCCTTGCAGTCATCACTTCTTTATTTTGTCTTTTCCACATGTGTGATGGGAGAAGAAGACAACTCCAGTTAACTATTGGGGGTGGCCGAGATTGTTGAACCAACCTTAGCTTATAAAACCTTATCTCTCATGCATTCATAACATCTTTTAACCAAGATGTGCTCAAGGGGAAAGGTTAGGAATTCACATATATGTGTCTACCTAATTATTCTCATGATGATGTGTTGTGGTTAATGATTTGACCATTTGAAGCTTGCATGAGGTTGTTGAACATGGATGAGACTGTTTGAATTTCCTTTGAGGTTCAATTTGTTGTCTTCATTGCTCCATACATCGGATTAAATTTTTTAAGTGTCATTTGCTGATTAAAGTTTTATTATGTTGGTCCTTCAAGATATAGGTTCCATTGTGGATTAAATACTGCTATTGTTTTTTGAACAGGGATCTTGTAGTAGTCTGTAGGGGACCCTGTAGTTTCTCAGGACTAGTGCTAGAGTCTTCTAATAATTCATGGTGATTATATTTCTTGATCTAGTGCTTTGAATGTGGTCATGTAGGGTATGTGCAGGTTGCTACAAGACTGTGTGTCTTCTTGTAGTAGTCACACAAAACCTTAGAGGACCAAAATTTTCTCAAAGTGTTGTTTCAAAAAATACTGATAATTCATAAGGAAGTTGTTGATGGTGGTCAAAGAGCCTTTTGGTGATGGAAGACGTGGAGAAATGGATTAAGGATGATGCTTTTGATGGATAGAGATGGGAATAAAGGTGCAAAAAGTGTCAAATGGTGTGGTGGATGGATGGTAAGGTTGTTGTGGGCCCCCTCCCCTATTCTTGAGTGAAAAAAATCCAAAATACTCCTTTCTTTTATGTTTATCAGTATCTTGTAGTAGTTCTAGGATAATCCTTTAGAAATTCAGTACATTAACAGAATCAGGTGAGAAATACCATTTAATGATGTGGAAATCTTGGGGAAAGGAAATGGAGGGATGAAGTGGAAATGCATAGCTAATTGGAAGACTGGGAAAGTGAATTTGGATGTTGCTCCTTTGTCTACTAACCTTCATTGAATGTCACTAGAGCCCTGCAAAAATGTTAGAAAAATGATGTAAGGGCTCCCTTTCTCTTCCTTTTTGTTTTATTTTTTCTTGATACTTGTAGGTTGCCTCAAAGAAGGTTTTCAACCTATAGGATTGCCCTAAGTGCCTCAAAGGAGGTTTTCACCTGGGGATCTTTTTATTTATTTTTCATCATTTTGTTTTAGAATCTTTGACTTCCTCATGGAGGTTTTCAATCCAAGAACTTGCCTAAGGTGCCTCATGAAGGCTTTCACTTGGGGATTTTTATCTTTTTTCTTATCATTTTTCATTTTTTAATATATCTTTTGCTTCTTTACTTATCGTGGGTTGAATGGATTGGGGATTTTGAGGCTCCAAAACACATTCAACTCCCTGCTTATTGAATTGGTAAATTCCTCCTTTGGCAAAGGCTTCTTATAGAGCTTCAACCTTTTAATTTCTAGATGTTGTAACAACTACTTTAGCCCAATTCAATACTTCAATTAGCAATATTATCAATACCAATTAATCTTTCCAACCATCAATAGTAATTGAAGATAGAAAAATAAATGAAATGACAAAGGAGACAATCAACACACCAACAAGAGACACCATATTTGGTCAAAGACCAGGGAACATCTCACTATGGCGAAAACCATTTGAAAAACCTTCTTCTATAATATTTTCATAAAATGTTTAATAGAGATTACAATGAGCCCAATACAAAATCATCCAACAAAAATAACCCAACAACATTCAGAAATATGTTCCCAGCAACAACCCAGATCTAAGTCAACTTGACCTGATTTTGGTCAGCTGTTGTCAATTGTCAAATTTTAGCCTAAAATCCCAACCACACGGTGGATGAGTTTTACATGTGGTTGAGACCTTCCAAACACTCCCTTGAGACTGCTAGCTAGCGGTTGTGACCGAAAATTTCCTTTGATGAGCTTGCGGTTATGACCTAGAAACCTTATAACATGTGTGAGCTTCGACCCTGTATTTTTGGACCTGTGTAAACCTCTTTCATCAACCCAGCCACAGACCCATGCGAACCAATCAATGAAGAAGAGAGGAAGAATATGCTTGGTGATTTCCAAATGAGATTGAGGTCACTTGTATTTATAGGTTTCTAAGGGTGACCAATTTTCTCCTAGGGTTGACCTATCCAAATGTATATATGTAGCCTTTTCTTCATACGTACACTTTCCCTTGTACGAATTAGGTGCTTCAATATGTTGGAAATACTGGGGGGGGTGAATCAGTATTTCTTTTTCCCACTATTGTTTCACCAGTTAAAACATATATATTCAGAACACAAGATGAACAACAAGAATAAATGATTTTATTAATATAAACCGTGTAGTAAAATAGATACAATATATATATATATATATGGTTACAATCAGTTGCCAAGCTCCAACTTGGACTTTGGTGAGGCTCCAACCTCCAGAGCACCAACTCTATTTCACCAAGACACCAATCTTGGACTTAGGAGCACAAACTCCCCAAGGACTCCAATCCTTCTCACTTATGAGGCACCAGCCCCAAGGACTCCAATCCTTCTCACTTCTAAGGCACTAGCCCCAAGGACTCCAATCCTTCTCACTTATGAGGCAACAGCCTCAAGGACTCTGACCCAACCTTGTCAAGATTCATTTGATAGTAATGTTTTTCTCTCAGAACTCTTCTCTGTTGAGTTCTGTTTGTTTACAATTTGACTGTAGTCTCCATGCTACAGTATCAATGAAAACTAGTCTTCTTATGAATGAGTCTTTACAACTCTGCACACTGCCTGCACATAGTCTCCAATAGCCTTCATGCTCTCTGATAAATTCTTCACACAGGTCTAGTCAGCCTACTGTTAGCTGCACTAAGCTTTGTATAAAAAACAACTTCTTGTTCAAGCTTATGTTCTTTGTTGGCTACTTCTCCCCTTCGACTGTCTGCTGTCCTGTTGGCCCTTCGGCCCTCTTTCTGCTCTTCTGGATCCTCTAGCTGCCTTTGTCTCCTCCAGCTTATTTTCCACAACGCTCAACAGCCTTCAACAACATTCACCGCTGCTGCCTCTGCTATCTCACACTCTGGTTCTTCACCATACCAACAACCACAATAGTTCTGTTTTTTTACTGTTTTATACATTCCCATGCCTTCGTCCATTCATTTCCTCTTACATCACCTCTTAGACTTCCTCAATGCTCACTATCATTTCCTCTGTACTCGCTTGCTTCTTCAGCTTCACAGCTTTCGGTTTCCTCTGTCTATTCGTGCTCACAGGACATGTTGATTCAATGGCGAGGACCGAGTCATACGCAAAGGACACATATTTAGAAAACCGTAACAACACTCCTATTTTCTCATGATAGCAGACATACACAGGGATGGCATTATTTAACAGACCTGCCACGTCCTGATCATAATTGCCATTGACATTATTTCAGCCTCCTGAACTATCAGGAGCATTCTGTAGTGTATTTCTGCCTCTAAACGCTGCATAAGCCAAAAAATTCATTTACACAGGAAACACAGGCAAAATCGCTAAAGGGCGGACATCAATATTAATTCACCCGCAATATAAGTCGAGCCTAAAACATTGCCGATGCCCGATGGTCGATACACCACTACTCCGATGAACCGGATGCGATATGATATTAAGCCATAGTTAATATTCTCATCGGGTCTGCAACCTTATCGCAATCGGCGCTTGGGTGTGGCAAGGCTTCATAACATATGCGATTGTGACGGATACGATATGGTATTAAACCAAGTTGTGATGTTGCATCAGGTCCGCAACGTTCATCGCTATCAACAATCGCAAAGGGGCCGCTTACCACTGTATGACTTCACTCTGAATTCCCAATGTGATAATCGCTATCGGTGATCGCAGCATATCGACAGTCGCAGTTTCGGGTCCACTCTTGAAATCGCAATCAGAGGTTTCGGGTGGCAGGGCCTTTACCACTCCCAATACATAATCCCGCTCCGTTGTTTTAACTTTGTTTATATGCTCCGCTATTTATATATATATATTGCTCTGCTATATTAACTTTGTTTTTATGCTCCTCCACTTTTGCGCCTTACTCTTGACATTTTTGATAGCTCTACTCCTCCAATAGTCCTTCCTTTGGCATTGTTGCTCCGATAGCTGTTAATGCATATATAGATGGGTTTTGGCCTCCAATAGCTCCCGATAACTCTGTTTGCTTCCTCTGTGGCTCTGATGGCTCTATTTGCTATTAAATGCATCCATTGCTCCTCCGACGGCTCCTGATAGTGCAGTTGCACGCATACATGTGATTTCTGCTCCCGATAGTTGTTAAATGCATGTGTATAAGCTCTCTGATCGCTCTGTTTCTGTGTTTCTTCCGTTCGCTCTGTGTGCTCCTCTTCATTGGCATATATATTTGACATATACATATATATGGCTCCTCTAACTGTTTGTGTCCTCTGTTGCTCCGATAGCTCTATGTGCTACCTCCCACGGCTCTATTCTTCTTTGGCATATATATATATATATATATATATATATATATATATATATATATATATATATATATATATATATATATATATGGCTCCTCCTACAGCTCCTCTTAGTCCAATGTGGCTCCTCTCGCTTGGCAGTTTCTTTCAAAGACCTCCTTGCATATATGAACGCCTCTTTTGCTTTGATATCCTGCAATATGCTTTGATATGCATCCTTTGGTAACTCCTCTTGCTTATGGCTTGGCTATCCTGATGGCCTTGCTCCTATCTCTTCATGAATCTGCTCTGCATCCCCTTGGCTTCATGTCATCCTCTAGTATCTAGAATATTGCCATATTGACATCAATGACAACCTATGACAACAATCTCCCCCTTTGTTATTGATGGCAATATTCTTCTTCTCTGCCCCTTTGACATCAATGGCAAAGGAGTGCTCTAGGACTCCCCCTATCAAGTTGCTTGTGTTCTTCATGAATGGTAGATCTTCATGGGTCTGTGACTCCCCCTGTCATAGTGATCTTCTTCTTTTTACTCAAGATAGAAGGATTGATTTTTTATCATCAATTAACACATTATTCCCTCTTCATGTCTCAGAACTGCTTTATCATGGCTTCAACAATTCTTAAAGATGCTCTACTTTAATGCTTTCATTCAGATTGCAAACGGCCATACACCAAGTGTCCAAGTCCAAGCTTTTATACTTCAATCCATATTGTTGTCTCCACAGGTAACATTGAGAGGCCTTCATAGTCCGAATCAAGAAAAAATGTCCCTGAGATTGTCTTTCTTGCTATCTTTCTTCAGATCTGAGTTCCTTTGTGTCTTTGTGCTTCCCCTTAAGTTACTGCCATCTATTATTCAATCATCATTGCATTTGGACAAAAATGTGAGGGGTTGTTCCTTACTGTTGCTATATTTCTTAAGTGATCTATATCAGCTTAAGTTATGCTTGACTGCACAACATTCTCCTTCCTATGAGCCATCTTTTCCTTGTGTTCTTGTACATATCTCTGCAGATTCAGATATCCAATCTGTGATTGTCCTTTAAATTTATTCTGCTGATTTGCATCTTCAGGCAATGCTTCAGTTTTGTTATATGTTGTCAGCTGCTTTTACCTCAAACTCCATTCCAGATGTATTTTTTTGTTTGAAGAATGCCTCTATTAGTGTCCATAATTTATTTGTTCTCACATTAAATTCCTGAGTTAAGACATAAACTTTTGTGATAATAGCACCATGGTTGTTTGCCCTATTTCTTTAACAATAGTCCAAAGAATGGTTACAGGATCATATGCTTCAATGGAGTGCTCCTGAGAACATGATAGGCTCCCCCTAACTGTATGCATCATCTCCTCTTCGCAGAGTCTTCTTATAAAAATGCTTAGATTGTCAAAATTTAGGCCAATGACATACGCTGTTGGCTGAAGAACTCAAGGGACTTTCGGATTGTCTTAAAACTTTCTTCTTTTGCATGGTTCTAGCTTGTGTAAGAGCCCATGTTAAGTTACAATCACATGCCATATGACCAATGTTATGACACTTGAAGCATTCTACATTGTTCATGAATAAGAATTCATGATTTCTTCCTCCAAAATTGTTTCTTGGAGGTTGTCGGAGACTATAGCATCTATCTCTATGAGATGGTTGGGGACCATAACATCTATCTTTATGATATTCTTTACAGTCTTTTTCCATGTTGTTAACGCTCGAATCTGCCCCAGGTTGAGGAAGGCAAAACTCAAGGCAACATCAAACCACGCTCAGCCTCGTAGCTAGCCCTACGAGGACAGGAGAGGGTTCTCTCCGGGTCAATCTCGGAAAAATATAATCAATGAGGCTCGAGATGACTGAAATTGTAACTAATCTTAGGCTAGGTATTAAGTGCAGAGGTTTAAAGGTGATTTTTTGGGGTTTTTGTTGAATCAAAGGGAAAGGCAATTTTGGGTGCGGGGATGAGACACAGTTTCTGCAGAGGTCTGATTGGAGCAAGGTAGGCAATTGCTTGATGCCTTAAAAGCTAATGAGGTGAGTAGATCAGATAGGTGAGGAGCTAAGGAGAGCAAGGAAACCTCAAGAGTTCTCCTTAAACAGATGAAAACATAGGAGATCAAACAAACTTAAAGGCAGAGCATTACAGATTATGAATTCTACCTTAACACTTCATTTGTTCAATTGCAGAAGATGAGAGAAGGAAAATGTTACACATAACAAACTTACAAATACTGAAAGAAGCACACCATCAAGACATAAAGCCACATGAATTCCAAACAGTGCTGCAAAACCCTGGTCTTTCCTTTGCCAAAATGCTGAAGTAAAATGTACAATAAAGTCTCAAAGCCTCTTCCCCAAGAGTCCAACCCTGAAAATGACTAAGAAAATACATAATATAGGCAAGCTAACTCATTCCCTTGCCTCTAGGGGTCGAGCTCATCATCCTAAGAGCTGTTTCAACCAATTCTAAACAAAGCACTACAATCTAGGCAGTCAAAACAACTTGCCTTTATAAGGTAGGAAACTGATTCATTCATTTAATTTTCACTTTTTAGTGAATGAATCTTCTAGAACAAGTAATAAAGTGCCAAAATTACATCATGTTTCATTAATTACATCAATAAGAGTGAAAAAATCCATCACAAGTCAAAACTGGTCAAATTGACTTCGTTTCCTGAGCTGAAGATGAAAATTGTGCCAAAAAAAACCTTGATGCGTCGCGCGGCTGAGCCCTATGTGCTGTGCGCCTTTACACCTACTTTTGGGGCACTTCCCGGCATCCAAATTGAGCTCAGGTTGGCTTGTTGGAAAGCCCTAGATGTCTACTTTCCAACCTAAGTGAAAGTTTCCAATTTGGTGTCCATTTGCCCCTCCAAAAGTGAATTCTCCCAAGACTACTTCCTGTGTGTCCAAAAAGGGGCAGTGAGGTCATTTTTTGCATGTGTTTTGACCTTTTGGGGACCCAAACCTTGATGAAATTCCTTGGTAATATCTGAGCATGTATATTTCATCATGAAAAATCCAAAAATTCAAACCATTTTTGATTTGGACCTCCCAATCTTATGGGTCGCGCGCTGCGCGCTACGCGTTGAGCTAAAAAACCTGTTTTTTTAACCAAAAATTTCAAAATTGACAAAATTTTTCCCAAACTTGTTGAAATTTGGGTTGGGGGTCCCCAATCAAGTACCATGCTCAGCCAAAGAGGCTTCAGCCAAAATCCGAAGACGATCAATCTCCTTTTGTCTTTTTAGCTTCTTGACCGCTTTCTTCAATTTTGCCTTAAGACTCCTAATTCGCGCCTTGCAAACTAGGTTTCGGGCCTTGTAATGCATAGCCATGTGTTTTAATAATGCATTGTCTCTATTGGCCCTTTTCAGCCGCTCCTCCAAGTAGATTTTGACCCTTTCGAGATTAGCCTCTTGATCCTCATTTACCTGTTGCTCTAGAGAGGTGAACTCAATTTCTCTATGTTGGGCAGCTTGGCGATTCTCACGGATGTTCTGTAGCTCTATGATCACGTGCTGGTCCTCAAGATGTTTATTCCGCTACTCTAGATACCTGATATATTGGGTCTTCTCTGATTCTGAAGCTGTCTCATCATCATGAATAGTAACAAAACTTGATGGCTCACCTGAAGGCCTCTCCTCATGCTTGGGCTTCTTCCCATTATCCTGTACCTACGGTGCTGCTGTCGAAAGCGAGGCCCCTTCCACATGAGGTGGAGATAACACTCGCTGTGATGATGAAGTCAACGAGACCCCTTCCACCCCGGGTGGAGATAGTACTCGTCGTGTAGATGCAAATAAGGCCTTGTGGCCTCGATGGTATGTCACATATGGAGGAGCACTTGTATGCTCTGTCTCGGCAATGCCTGGCTGGTGTGAAGGTGCTCCCTCATCATGAACTATCTCGGGAGGTGGATGTAATGCTGCAAAGTAATCACGGGAGATGGAATCTTCCCAAGTAATGCCCTGCTGTGCCAACTGATGCATCACTATGATTTTGATCAACACATAATGATAGATGCTCTTATGCTGATGTACTGGGCTCTTCCTTTGTACTAAAGGCACCATCCTCTCTATGTTGCGGCACATGAAAACCGGAATGTTCATCATACGTACCCTTGTGAAATTCATCAACAAACGTACATGGTATGCATAGAGACGTGAGAATCTGCCCTCGCAACTGAAATATCGAATGATGAGTTTCATCAATGGTGCATACTCATCCCTTAGGAATCTGAAAGGAAAAACTGCACTCAAGTGTCTTATATACCCGGGCTTGATATATGGCTCATAGTAGAATCTGTCTAACTGCTGGTGTTTACTCTGATACCATGTAGAAATTTTGAATAATTTAACACATATTCAACAGAGATTATCCTGATCATACAATTTAAGCGGAACATGTATAATACATAATCTCCTCTACGTTGATCAAGAATATAGCAGCATCAATAACAATAAAACATCAAGAGCATTCACACATTAACATAGTATGTATCACGGGGAAAGCATCTTGCTAAAAACCCCACACTATCTGTATATTAATGATTGAGTCGTGTAACATTACACAGCATAATACTTCTCACAAGTATCTCCACCTCTGTTACACACAATACAGCTCAGATCTGATCTCCAAATCTCTTCCACTGCTTGCCTGCCTCCACTGCTCAATACCTGCTCAAGAACTGATGAGAATTGCTTCCCAAACTCGATTTTCACCTGCAAAATAGTCACTCACTCTTTGTGGACGTGAGAAAAGGCTAAAATGTGGGCCAAATACGTGAGCAAACTCATTGGCATACTCAATCCTTTGATTGTGCAAGATTTGGTGCACAACTATAGTCACAACTGATAGCAATCTGATTCTCTACCAGCTGTCCCTGTTGAACTGAACATGCACTGACATGCAACTGAGTTAACTGATGTATTCTTTAGTTGTATTATGAGTTAATAATTAGTTTAACAACTCATCATTAGTCTATCTGCAGTTAGACTAACTACAACCAGTTTAACTAAGTTAAACTGAACACAACTCCATCAACTGTACCTCCAGTCCACTAAACTCAACTCACTTGAGTTCTAACTGAAGTCATGCATGCAACAACTCAACTGACTCATAAGAAAAACGAATTTCCTTCTGATAGCTGCATGTGCCACTTCCGTAGCTCAAACTGAAGTGCTCCAAGAGAATAAGATTAAATTTATAGTCCAAATATTATTGTGAGATAATAATATTTGACTTTTCTATTTTTGACAGCCAGTCTAAAAATAGACTTGATCACTCACACTGTGATCACTCACACTTTCATCAAAAATAGAAGTCCATCTATTTTTCCCAACTTGATCAATCATCCATAAACATAGACATGATCCATATGTCTAAAAATAGACATAGTCTAAAAATAGACTTGCGCCAAAAATAGCCTGCGGGCCCACTTAGTGAAGGCGACTCTTTTCACTAAGCTCCATCATCTTGTTGCAATCTCAACACTCCCTCTCGACAAGATATGGATTATCAGCAACCCCTATCCTGCCTCGGTGGTACTCGAATTTGCTCCTGGTGAGAGCCTTCGTCAGAATATCAGCATCCTGATCCTCCGTTGGAATGTACGAAAGTAACATGATCCTCCGCTGCACACAATCTCTGATATGATGGTACCTGATGTCAATATGTTTAGATCTATCATGAAATACAGGATTAGCTGAGAGTTTAATGCAACTCTGGTTATCATAGTAAATCACAGTAGGATCCAAATGAGAACCGAACAAACCAACCAGGATCTTCCTCATCCATATAGCCTCGCATGCAGCCAAACTTGCTGCCATATACTCGGCCTCTGCTGAACTGAGTGCCACGGATCTCTACTTCCTGCTGTACCAAGAAACTGCTGTCGATCCGATACTGAAGACCCCTCCTGATGTGCTCTTTCTGTCTGTTAGGCTCCCTGCCCAATCTGCATCCGTGAAGCCACATAGCTTCACCTCATCCTCCTATCTGTACCACAAACCATATCCCGATGTGCCTCTCAAGTAGCGCAATACACGCTTTCCCGCCTTCCAGAAGAGCTTGGTAGGCTTAACCATAGCTTGTGAAAGCTGGTTAACTGCATAGCATATATCAGGTCATGTATTGACCAAATACATCAGCGACCCCACCAACTGTCGATAAACAATGGCATCCACTTCTTCTCCCGAAGTAGCATCCTCCTTCCTCCAACCTCCAGGAAGAGGAGTATCAACAGGTTTGCAGCCATGCATGTTGAACTTCTCCAGTATCTCCCGAGCATACTTGCCCTGAGAAACAAACAGTCCACCACTACGCTGCCATATTTCCAATCCTAGGAAATAGTGAAGGAGGCCCAAGTCCTTCATCTCAAACTCTGTAGCAAGATCCTTCTTGCATGACAGTATCAACAGCTCATCACCCGTTAGAATCAAATCATCAACATACAGTACAATGATAAGCAACTTACCCTCCACCACAATCTGGTATAGGTTCGGATCCGCCTCGCTCTTGGAGAATCCAAGTCCTGTGAAATAGCTGTCTATCCGTGTGTACCAAGCACGTGGTGCTTACTTCAACCCATACAACGCTCTCTTGAGCCTGCACACATGCGACTCGCTGCTGAAGACTTCAAAGCCTTCGGGTTGCTCAATGTACACCTCCTCCTCAATGACTCCGTTGAGGAACGCAGTCTTCACATCCATCTGATGAATGTGCCATCCCATCTGCGCTGAGAGAGCAAGAATCGTCCGTATGGAAGAATACCTTGCGACAGGTGCAAAGGTCTCCTCATAATCGATCCCCTCAATCTGTGAAAAGCCTCGGGCAACAAATCTTGCCTTGTACTTCTCCACACTCCCGTCAGCTGCCTGCTTAACTTTGTAGATCCATCTCGAACCCACCACTGATTTCCCTTCCGGTCTAGGAACAATCTCCCATGCACTGTTTCTGACAATAGAATCATACTCTTCCACCATGGCGTCTACCCATGTGGGATCCTCCACAGCTTCCTCGAAAGAGGATGGCTCAGTCACAACACACTTGCTCATAAGAGCCATGTATCCAGTGTACCGATTAGGTGACTGTCTCTGCCTGCGTTGGGCTGTAGGTGGTCCTACAACTTTCTCTGCATCTTGAGCCAGTCGCTCAGCTTCTGTCAAGCGCTTTCGCCCTCTGATGGTTGGCGCTGCATGAGTGGTCTCTTCCACTCCATGAACCTCGTCCTGTGGCTGATCCACGTCCTGAAGCTCATCCTTAGGAACTAATAGCTCCTCATCTGCATGCAAGTGTAGCTCCCTCTCAAGCGAACACTTCATGGCTTTCTCCTCCTGAAATTTTATATCCCGTCGCACAACAGTTTTACCACTGTCTGGCAAATACACACGATAGTTGTGGGGCGTATGAGTGTACCCCACAAATATCCCAACCTCTGCAGTCGGCTCCAACTTCTTTCTGGCATCCTTCGTCACATGCATGTAAACGTTAGCACCAAAAATCCTCAAATGAGAAAGATCAGGCTTCTTACCAGAATAAGCCTCCTCGGGTGTAATCATGCCAAGTATCCTATGAGGACAACGGTTCTGCACATAAACTGCTGTATTGCATGGTTCCGCCCACAAGTGAAGGGGTAGGCCCTGATCATGCAACATTGCCCGTGCAGCACCCACAATCGTTCTGTTCTTCCACTCAGCTACCCCGTTCTGCTGTGGGTTATGGGGAGCTATGAGCTCTCTACGAATCCCTTCTGCCTTGCAGAAATACTTGAACTCGTCCGAGATGTATTCACCACCATTATCGCTCCTAAGAGCCTTCACCTTCTTCCCCGACTCCTTCTCGACCAGTTCTTTGAATTCACAGAACTTTGAATATGTCTCGCTCTTCTTCTGCATGAAGAAGATCCAGCACTTACGAGAGAAATCATCAACAAAAATCACATAATACCTGTGTTTTGCTGTCGAAGCAACTGAGAAAGGTCCACACACGTCTGTGTGAATTCTCTCAAGGATCGTCGTGGCGCGACTATCCTTCTCGTGAAAGGTGGCTTTCACAAACTTCCCCAAAGTACACCCCTTGCACTTATCTGACTGCGCAAGTGTGCCTTTAGGAAGCCCTGTAGTGATCTGCTGCAGTATCTTCAAGGCTCCATGGTGAAGGTGACCCAATCTCCTGTGCCACAACTCGCCATCATCCCGGCTCACCAATCCTTCTGCCTTGCTTGCCATTGCTGCGCATCCATCTACATGCAACTGATAAAGGTTCCTCACTCGAACCCTTATCTTCCGGGTCTCACCAGTTGTCTTGCTGCGCAGGAAGGCCTTTCCCTCGCTGAAAACAACATCATACCCCTTGTCTTCTAACATCGCCACTGAGATGAGATTCTTCTTCAATCCTGGAACATGCATGACTTCCTTCAATACAAAGGGTTTACCAGACTCCCTCTCAAAGGAAATGGTACCGATACCGGTCGCACTGTATCTACCATCATCGCCCATCTCGATGTGCACTTCAAGATCTTTGTCCTCCAGATCAGAGAACAAATCTCTATCTCCCGTCATGTGAAAAGACGCACCACTGTCCAAGAACCAAACTGATCCCATCACACTTGAAACCAAGCATGCGATCAATGAAAAATCAAGCTCAAACTGAGAAGCTAAAGCCTCTCCCCCTACAGATCCAGCAGCTTGCTTGTTCTTCTTCTTCTGCGGACAATTTGTGGCATAGTGTCCATGCTGGTGACAGTGAAAACACTTTACCTTGGACATATCCTGCTTCTTGCCTTTCGCACCGGAATGAGAAGCTTTCCTGTTCTTCCCCTTCTTTGCTTTGGCAGCCAAAGCGCAATTCTCTTCATCAGATACCTTTGATAAAGATCCATTCTCACCTTTATTGTTACTGAGTTTATCCTTGAGCGCCAGGTCGCTCTTGCTTTGGAATAACATTTGCAATCCGTTGAAAGGCATTTCAACAACACTGCTGCAAATTCGATTTTCCACCAGCTCCAAACTCAACTGCTTCCGATCAAACCTCGCTTGATATCCTGTAAAAATCTCTTCTACAAATCAAGCTGCTCCGATACCATGTAGAAACCTTTTCTACAATTATCTAGCTTTGATACCATGTAGAAATTTTGAATAATTTAACACATATTCACAGAGATTATCCTGATCATACAATTATAAGCGGAACATGTATAATACATAATCTCCTCTACGTTGATCAAGAATATAGCAGCATCAATAACAATAAAACATCAAGATCATTCACACATTAACACAATATGTATCACGGGGAAAGCATATCGCTAAAAACCCCACACTATCTGTATATTAATGATTGAGTCATGTAACATTACACAGCATAATACTTCTCACAAGTATCTCCACCTCTGTTACACACAATACAGCTCAGATCTGATCTCCAAATCTCTTCCACTGCTTGCCTGCTTCCACTGCTCAATACCTGCTCAAGAACTGATGAGAATAGCTTCCCAAACTCGATTTTCACCTGCAAAATAGTCACTCACCCTTTGTGGACGTGAGCAAAGGCTAAAATGCAGGCCAAATACGTGAGCAAACTCATTGGCATACTCAATCCCTTGACTGTGCAAAATCTGGTGCACAACTATAGTCACAACTGATAGCAATCTGATTCTCTACCACCTGTCCTTGTTGAACTGAACATGCACTGACATGCAACTGAGTTAACTGATGTATTCTTTAGTTGTATTATGAGTTAATAATTAGTTTAACAACTCATCATTATTCTATCTGCAGTTAGACTAACTACAACCAGTTTAACTAAGTTAAACTGAACACAACTCCATCAACTGTACCTCCAGTCCACTAAACTCAACTCACTTGAGTTCTAACTGAAGTCATGCATGCAACAACTCAACTGACTCATAAGAAAAACGAATTTCCTTCTGACAGCTACATGTGCCACTTCCGTAGCTCAAACTGAAGTGCTCCAAGAGAATAAGATTAAGTTTATAGTCCAAATATTATTGTGAGATAATAATATTTGACTTTTCTATTTTTGACAGCCAGTCTAAAAATATACTTGATCACTCACACTGTGATCACTCACACTTTCATCAAAAATAGAAGTCCATCTATTTTTTCCCAACTTGATCAATCATCCATAAACATAGACATGATCCATATGTCTAAAAATAGACATAGTCTAAAAATAGACTTGCGCCAAAAATAGCCTGCGGGCCCACTTAGTGAAGGCGACTCTTTTCACTAAGCTCCATCATCTTGTTGCAATCTCAACACTCCCTCTCAACAAGATATGGATTATCAGCAACCCCTATCCTACCTCGGTGGTACTCGAATTTGCTCCTGGTGAGAGCCTTCGTCAGAATATCAGCATCCTGATCCTCCGTTGGGATGTACGAAAGTAACATGATCCTCCGCTGCACACAATATCTGATATGATGGTAGCTGATGTGCTTGGACCCGAAAAACCCGACCAAGATCATCCTCATCCACACAGATCTCTGCTTCCTACTGTACCAAGAAACTACTGTCGATCCGATACTGAAGACCCCTCCTGATGTGCTCTTTCTGTCCGTTGGGCTCCCTACCCACTCTGCATCCTCCTGCCTGTACCAAGATCCATATCCCAATGTGCCTCTCAAGTGGCTCAATACATGCTTGCCCGCCTTCCAGAAGAGCTTGGTAGGCTTAACCATAGCTTGTGAAAGCTGGTTAACTGCATAACATATATCAGGTCGTGTATTGACCAAATACATCAGCGACCCCACCAACTGTCGATAAACAGTGGCATCCACTTCTTCTCCTGAAGTGGCATCCTCCTTCCTCCAACCTCCAGGAAGAGGAGTATCAACAGGCTTGCAGCCATGCATGTTGAACTTCTCCAGTATCTCCCGAGCATACTTGCCCTGAGAAACAAACAGTCCACCACTGCGCTGCCATATTTCCAATCCTAGGAAATAGTGAAGGAGGCCCAAGTCCTTCATCTCAAACTCTGTAGCAAGATCCTTCTTGCATGACAGTATCAACAGCTCATCACCCGTTAGAATCAAATCATCAACATACAGTACAATGATAAGCAACTTACCCTCCACCACAATCTGGTATAGGTTCGGATCCACCTCGCTCTTGGAGAATCCAAGTCCTGTGAAATAATGTCTATCCGTGTGTACCAAGCACGTGGTGCTTGCTTCAACCCATACAGCGCTCTCTTGAGCCTGCACACATGCGACTCGCTGCTGAAGACTTCAAAGCCTTCGGGTTGCTCAATGTACACCTCCTCCTCAATGACTCCGTTGAGGAACGCAGTCTTCACATCCATCTGATGAATGTGCCATCCCATCTGCGCTGAGAGAGCAAGAATCGTCCGTATGGAAGAATACCTTGCGACAGGTGCAAAGGTCTCCTCATAATCAATCCCCTCAATCTGTGAAAAGCCTCAGGCAACAAATCTTGCCTTGTACTTCTCCACACTCCCGTCAGCTGCCTGCTTAACTTTGTAGATCCATCTCGAAACCACCACTGATTTCCCTTCCAGTCTAGGAACAATCTCCCATGCACTGTTTCTGACAATAGAATCATACTCTTCCACCATGGCGTCTACCCATGCGGGATCCTCCACAGCTTCCTCGAAAGAGGATGGCTCAGTCACAACACACTTGCTCATAAGAGCCATGTATCCAGTGTACCGATCAGGTGACTGTCTCTGCCTGCGTTGGGCTGTAGGTGGTCCTACAACTTTCTTTGCATCTTGAGCCAGTCGCTCAGCTTCTGTCAAGCGCTTTCGCCCTCTGATGGTTGGCGCTGCATGAGTGGTCTCTTCGACTCCATGAACCTCGTCCTGTGGCTGATCCACGTCCTGAAGCTCATCCTTAGGAACTAATAGCTCATCATCTGCATGCAAGTGTAGCTCCCTCTCAAGCGAACACTTCATGGCTTTCTCCTCCTGAAATTTTATATCCCGTCGCACAACAGTTTTACCACTGTCTGGAAAATACACACGATAGTTGTGGGGCGTATCAGTGTACCCCACAAATATCCCAACCTCTGCAGTCGGCTCCAACTTATTTCTGGCATCCTTCATCACATGCATGTAAACGTTAGCACCAAAAATCCTCAAATGAGAAAGATCAGGCTTCTTACCAGAATAAGTCTCCTCAGGTGTACTCATGCCAAGTATCCTATGAGGACAACGGTTCTGCACATAAACTGCTGTATTGCATGCTTCCGCCCACAAGTGAAGGGGTAGGCCCTGATCATGCAACATTGCCCGTGCAGCACCCACAATCGTTCTGTTCTTCCGCTCAGCTACCCCGTTCTGCTGTGGGTTATGGGGAGCTATGAGCTCTCTACGAATCCCTTTTGCCTTGCAGAAATCCTTGAACTCGTCCGAGATGTATTCACCACCATTATCGCTCCTAAGAGCCTTCACCTTCTTCCCCGACTCCTTCTCGACCTGTGCTTTGAATTCACAGAACTTTGAATATGTCTCACTCTTCTTCTGCATGAAGAAGATCCAGCACTTACGAGAGAAATCATCAACAAAAATCACATAATACCTGTGTTTTTCTGTTGAAGCAACTGAGAAAGGTCCACACACGTCTGTGTGAATTCTCTCAAGGATCGTCGTGGCGCGACTATCCTTCTCGTGAAAGGTGGATTTCACAAACTTCCCCAAAGTACACCCCTTGCACTGATCTGACTGCGCAAGTGTGCCTTTAGGAAGCCCTGTAGTGATCTGCTGCAGTATCTTCAAGGCTCCATGGTGAAGGTGACCCAATCTCCTGTGCCACAACTCACCATCATCCCGGCTCACCAATCCTTCTGCCTTGCCTGCCATTGCTGCGCATCCATCTACATGCAACTGATAAAGGTTCCTCACTCGAACCCCTATCTTCCGGGTCTCACCAGTTGTCTTGCTGCGCAGGAAGGCCTTTCCCTCGCTGAAAACAACATCATACCCCTTGTCTTCTAACATCGCCACTGAGATGAGATTCTTCTTCAATCCTGGAACATGCATGACTTCCTTCAATACAAAGGGTTTACCAGACTCCCTCTCAAAGGAAATGGTACCGATACCGGTCGCACTGTATCTACCATCATCGCCCATCTCGATGTGCACTCCAAGATCTTTGTCCTCCAGATCAGAGAAGAAATATCTATCTCCCGTCATGTGAAAAGACGCACCACTGTCCAGGAACCACACTGATCCCATCACACTTGAAACCAAGCATGCGATCAATGAAAAATCAAGCTCAAACTGAGAAGCTAAAGCCTCTCCCCCTGTAGATCCAACAGCTTGCTTGTTCTTCTTCTTCTGCGGACAATTTGTGGCATAGTGTCCATGCTGGTGACAGTGAAAACACTTCACTTTGGACATATCCTGCTTCTTGCCTTTCGCACCGGAATGAGAAGCTTTCTCGTTCTTCCCCTTCTTTTCTTTGGCAGCCAAAGCACAATTCTCTTCATCAGATACCTTTGATGAAGATCCATTCTCACCTTTATTGTTACTGAGTTTATCCTTGAGCACCAGTTCGCTCTTGCTTTGGAATAACATTTGCAATCCGTTGAAAGGCATTTCAACAACACTGCTGGAAATTCAATTTTCCACCAGCTCCAAACTCAACTGCTTCCGATCTAGAATTCGTGAGAACAAAATATTTCTCGTACAGAGATTGACTGTATGGGATTTTACCGGACATTTCACCTTCCAAAGGAAGGATGAATCCAGAGGCTACCTGGCCCGATTACAGACTCTGCCTGAAGAAATAGAATGTAAACACTTCCTGAATAGTAGATCTGATGATCAATCCTCGCTTGATATCCTGTAAAAATATCTTCTACAAATCAAGCTGCTCCGATACCATGTAGAAACTTTTTCTACAATTATCTAGCTCTGATACCATGTAGAAATTTTGAATAATATGACACATATTCACAGAGATTATCCTGATCATACAATTATAAGCGGAACATGTATAATACATAATCTCCTCTACGTTGATCATCAATTTACAGAAGCAGAAACATTCACAGGCGCACATAGAAGCATCAATCAAACTCAACTGACTCATAAGAAAAACGAATTTCCTTCTGACAGCTGCAAGTGCCACTTCCGTAGCTCAAACTGAAGTGCTCCAAGAGAATAAGATTAAGTTTATAGTCCAAATATTATTGTGAGATAATAATATTTGACTTTTCTATTTTTGATAGCCAGTCTAAAAATAGACTTGATCACTCACACTGTGATCACTCACACTTTCATCAAAAATAGAAGTCCATCTATTTTTTCCCAACTTGATCAATCATCCATAAACATAGACATGATCCATATGTCTAAAAATAGACATAGTCTAAAAATAGACTTGCGCCAAAAATAGCCTGCGGGCCCACTTAGTGAAGGCGACTCTTTTCACTAAGCTCCATCATCTTGTTGCAATCTCAACACTCCCTCTCGACAAGATATGGATTATCAGCAACCCCTATCCTGCCTCGGTGGTACTCGAATTTGCTCCTGGTGAGAGCCTTTGTCAGAATATCAGCATCCTGATCCTTCGTTGGAATGTACAAAAGTAACATGATCCTCCGCTGCACACAATCTCTGATATGATGGTACCTGATGTCAATATGTTTAGATCTATCATGAAATACAGGATTAGCCAAGAGTTTAATGCAACTCTAGTTATCACAGTAAATCACAGTAGGATCCAAATGAGAACCGAACAAACCAACCAGGATCTTCCTCATCCATATAGCCTCGCATGCAGCCAAACTTGCTGCCATATACTCGGCCTCCGCTGAACTGAGTGCCACAGATCTCTGCTTCCTGCTGTACCAAACTAGATGATTATCCTGACACATATTCAACAAGATGATTATCTTAAATTCTCGATCCATTTTTACAATTTCCATTAACACAGTATGTATCCCAGGGAAAGCATCTCGCTAAAAACCCCACACTATCTGTATATTAATGATTGATTCATGTAACATTACACAGCATAATACTTCTCACAAGTATCTCCACCTCTGTTACACACAATACAGCTCATATCTGATCTCCAAATCTCTTCCACTGCTTGCCTGCCTCCACTGCTCAATACCTGCTCAAGAACTGATGAGAATCGCTTCCCAAACTCGATTTTCACCTGCAAAATAGTCACTCACTCTTTGTGGACGTGAGTAAAGGCTAAAATGCGGGCCAAATACGTGAGAAAACTCATTGGCATACTCAATCCCTTGATTGTGCAAGATCTGGTGCACAACTATAGTCACAACTGATAGCAATCTGATTCTCTACCACCTGTCCCTGTTGAACTGAACATGCACTGACATGCAACTGAGTTAACTGATGTATTCTTTAGTTGTATTATGAGTTAATAATTAGTTTAACAACTCATCATTAGTCTATCTGCAGTTAGACTAACTACAACCAGTTTAACTAAGTTAAACTGAACACAACTCCATCAACTGTACCTCCAGTCCACTAAACTCAACTCACTTGAGTTCTAACTGAAGTCATGCATGCAACAACTCAACTGACTCATAAGAAAAACGAATTTCCTTCTGACAGCTGCATGTGCCACTTCCGTAGCTCAAATTGAAGTGCTCCAAGAGAATAAGATTAAGTTTATAGTCCAAATATTATTGTGAGATAATAATATTTGACTTTTCTATTTTTGACAGCCAGTCTAAAAATAGACTTGATCACTCACACTGTGATCACTCACACTTTCACCAAAAATAGAAGTCCATCTATTTTTCCCAACTTGATCAATCATCCATAAACATAGACATGATCCATATGTCTAAAATAGACATAGTCTAAAAATAGACTTGCGCCAAAAATAGCCTGCGGGCCCACTTAGTGAAGGCGACTCTTTTCACTAAGCTCCATCATCTTGTTGCAATCTCAACACTCCCTCTCGACAAGATATGGATTATCATCAACCCCTATCCTGCCTCGGTGGTACTCGAATTTGCTCCTAGTGAGAGCCTTCGTCAGAATATCAGCATCCTGATCCTCTGTTGGAATGTACGAAAGTAACATGATCCTCCGCTGCACACAATCTCTAATATGATGGTACCTGATGTGCTTGGACCCGAAAAACCCGACCAAGATCATCCTCATCCACACAGATCTATGCTTCCTGCTGTACCAAGAAACTACTGTCGATCTGATACTGAAGACCCCTCCTGATGTGCTCTTTCTGTCCATTGGGCTCCCTACCCACTCTGCATCCTCCTGCCTGTACCAAGATCCATATCCCGATGTGCCTCTCAAGTGGCTCAATACATGCTTGCCCGCCTTCCAGAAGAGCTTGGTAGGCTTAACCATAGCTTGTGAAAGCTGGTTAACTGCATAGCATATATCAGGTCGTGTATTGACCAAATACATCAGCGACCCCACCAACTGTCGATAAACAGTGGCATCCACTTCTTCTCCCGAAGTGGCATCCTCCTTCCTCCAACCTCCAGGAAGAGGAGTATCAACAGGCTTGCAGCCATGCATGTTGAACTTCTCCAGTATCTCCCGAGCATACTTGCCCTGAGAAACAAACAGTCCACCACTGCGCTGCCATATTTCCAATCCTAGGAAATAGTGAAGGAGGCCCAAATCCTTCATCTCAAACTCTGTAGCAAGATCCTTCTTGCATGACAGTATCAACAGCTCATCACCCGTTAGAATCAAATCATCAACATACAGTACAATGATAAGCAACTTACCCTCCACCACAATCTGGTATAGGTTCGGATCCGCCTCGCTCTTGGAGAATCCAAGTCCTGTGAAATAGTTGTCTATCCGTGTGTACCAAGCACGTGGTGCTTGCTTCAACCCATACATCGCTCTCTTGAGCCTACACACATGCGACTCGCTGCTGAAGACTTCAAAGCCTTCGGGTTGCTCAATGTACACCTCCTCCTCAATGACTCCGTTGAGGAACGCAGTCTTCACATCCATCTGATGAATGTGCCATCCCATCTGCGCTGAGAGAGCAAGAATCGTCCGTATGGAAGAATACCTTGCGACAGGTGCAAAGGTCTCCTCATAATCGATCCCCTCAATCTGTGAAAAGCCTCGGGCAACAAATCTTGCCTTGTACTTCTCCACACTCCCGTCAGCTACCTGCTTAACTTTGTAGATCCATCTCGAACCTACCACTGATTTCCCTTCCGGTCTAGGAACAATCTCCCATGCACCGTTTCTGACAATAGAATCATACTCTTCCACCATGGCGTCTACCCATGCGGGATCCTCCACAGCTTCCTCGAAAGAGGATGGCTCAGTCACAACACACTTGCTCATAAGAGCCATGTATCCAGTGTACCGATCAGGTGACTGTCTCTGCTTGCGTTGGGCTGTAGGTGGTCCTACAACTTTCTCTGCATCTTGAGCCAGTCGCTCAACTTCTGTCAAGCGCTTTCGCCCTCTGATGGTTGGCGCTGCATGAATGGTCTCTTCCACTCCATGAACCTCGTCCTGTGGCTGATCCACGTCCTGAAGCTCATCCTTAGGAACTAATAGCTCCTCATCTGCATGCAAGTGTAGCTCCCTCTCAAGCGAACACTTCATGGCTTTCTCCTCCTGAAATTTTATATCCCGTCGCACAACAGTTTTACCACTGTCTGGAAAATACACACGATAGTTGTGGGGCGTATCAGTGTACCCCACAAATATCCCAACCTCTGCAGTCGGCTCCAACTTCTTTCTGGAATCCTTCGTCAGATGCATGTAAACGTTAGCACCAAAAATCCTCAAATGAGAAAGATCAGGCTTCTTACCAGAATAAGCCTCCTCGGGTGTACTCATGCCAAGTATCCTATGAGGACAACGGTTCTGCACATAAATTGCTGTATTGCATGCTTCCGCCCACAAGTGAAGGGGTAGGCCCTGATCATGCAACATTGCCCGTGCAGCACCCACAATCGTTCTGTTCTTCCGCTCAGCTACCCCGTTCTGCTGTGGGTTATGGGGAGCTATGAGCTCTCTACGAATCCCTTCTGCCTTGCAGAAATCCTTGAACTCGTCCGAGATGTATTCACCACCATTATCGCTCCTAAGAGCCTTCACCTTCTTCCCCGACTCCTTCTCGACCAGTTCTTTGAATTCACAGAACTTTGAATATGTCTCGCTCTTCTTCTGCATGAAGAAGATCCAACACTTACGAGAGAAATCATCAACAAAAATCACATAATACCTGTGTTTTGCTGTCGAAGCAACTGAGAAAGGTCCACACACGTCTGTGTGAATTCTCTCAAGGATCGTCGTGGCGCGACTATCCTTCTCGTGAAAGGTGGCTTTCACAAACTTCCCCAAAGTACACCCCTTGCACTGATCTGATTGCGCAAGTGTTCCTTTAGGAAGCCCTGTAGTGATCTACTGCAGTATCTTCAAGGCTCCATGGTGAAGGTGACCCAATCTCCTGTGCCACAACTCGCCATCATCCCGGCTCACCAATCCTTCTGCCTTGCCTGCCATTGCTGCGCATCCATCTACATGCAACTGATAAAGGTTCCTCACTCGAACCCCTATCTTCCGGGTCTCACCAGTTGTCTTGCTGCGCAGGAATGCCTTTCCCCTGCTGAAAACAACATCATACCCCTTGTCTTCTAACATCGCCACTGAGATGAGATTCTTCTTCAATCCTGGAACATGCATGACTTCCTTCAATACAAAGGGTTTACCAGACTCCCTCTCAAAGGAAATGGTACCGATATCGGTCGCACTGTATCTACCATCATCGCCCATCTCGATGTGCACTCCAAGATCTTTGTCCTCCAGATCAGAGAACAAATCTCTATCTCCCGTCATGTGAAAATACGCACCACTGTCCAAGAACCACACTGATCCCATCACACTTGAAACCAAGCATGCGATTAATGAAAAATCAAGCTCAAACTGAGAAGCTAAAGCCTCTCCCCCTGCAGATCCAGCAGCTTGCTTGTTCTTCTTCTTCTGCGGACAATTTGTGGCATAGTGTCCATGCTGGTGACAGTGAAAACACTTCACTTTGGACATATCCTGCTTCTTGCCTTTCGCACCGGAATGAGAAGCTTTCTCGTTCTTCCCCTTCTTTGCTTTGGCAGCCAAAGCACAATTCTCTTCATCAGATACCTTTGATGAAGATCCATTCTCACCTTTATTGTTATTGAGTTTATCCTTGAGCGCCAGGTCGCTCTTGCTTTGGAATAACATTCGCAATCTGTTGAAAGACATTTCAACAACACTGTTGCAAATTCGAATTCCACCAGCAACCAACTCAACTGCTTCCGATCTAGAATTCGTGAGTAAACACTTCCTGAATAGTAGATCTGATGATCAACCCTCGCTTGATATCCTGTAAAAATCTCTTCTACAAATCAAGCTGCTCCGATACCATGTAGAATTTTTTTTTCTACAAATCATCTAGCTCTGATACCATGTAGAAATTTTGAATAATTTAACACATATTCAACAGAGATTATCTTGATCATACAATTTAAGCGGAACATGTCTAATACATAATCTCCTCTACGTTGATCAAGAATATAGCAGCATCAATAACAATAAAACATCAAGAGCATTCACACATTAACACAGTATGTATCCCGGGGAAAGCATCTCGCTAAAAACCCCACACTATCTGTATATTAATGATTGAGTCATGTAACATTACACAGCATAATACTTCTCACAAGTATCTCCACCTCTGTTACACACAATACAACTCAGATCTGATCTCCAAATCTCTTCCACTGCTTGCCTGCCTCCACTGCTCAATACCTGCTCAAGAACTGATGAGAATTGCTTCCCAAACTCGATTTTCACCTGCAAAATAGTCACTCACTCTTTGTGGATGTTAGAAAAGGCTAAAATGCGGGCCAAATACGTGAGCAAACTCATTGGCATACTCAATCCCTTGATTGTGCAAGATCTGGTGCACAACTATAGTCACAACTGATAGCAATCTGATTCTCTACCACCTGTCCCTGTTGAACTGAACATGCACTGACATGCAACTGAGTTAATTGATGTACTCTTTAGTTGTATTATGAGTTAATAATTAGTTTAACAACTCATCATTAGTCTATCTGCAGTTAGACTAACTACAACCAGTTTAACTAAGTTAAACTGAACACAACTCCATCAACTGTACCTCCAGTCCACTAAACTCAACTCACTTGAGTTCTAACTGAAGTCATGCATGCAACAACTCAACTGACTCATAAGAAAAACGAATTTCCTTCTGACAGCTACATGTGCCACTTCCGTAGCTCAAACTGAAGTGCTCCAAGAGAATAAGATTAAGTTTATAGTCCAAATATTATTGTGAGATAATAATATTTGACTTTTCTATTTTTGACAGCCAGTCTAAAAATAGACTTGATCACTCACACTGTGATCACTCACACTTTCACCAAAAATAGAAGTCCATCTATTTTTCCCAACTTGATCAATCATCCATAAACATAGACATGATCCATATGTCTAAAAATAGACATAGTCTAAAAATAGACTTGCGCCAAAAATAGCCTGCGGGCCCACTTAGTGAAGGCGACTCTTTTCACTAAGCTCCATCATCTTGTTGCAATCTCAACAGTAATCACGGGAGATGGAATCTTCCCAAGTAATGCCCTGCTGTGCCAACTGATGCATCACTATGATTTTGATCAACGCATAATGATAGATGCTCTTATGCTGATGTACTGGGCTCTTCCTTTGTACTAAAGGCACCATCCTCTCTATGTTGCGGCACATGAAAAACGGAATGTTCATCATACATACCCTTGTGAAATTCATCAACAAACGTACATGGTATGCATAGAGACGTGAGAATCTGCCCTCGCAACTGAAATATCGAATGATGAGTTTCATCAATGGTGCATACTCATCCCTTAGGAATCTGAAAGGAAAAACTGCACTCAAGTGTCTTATATACCCGGGCTTGATATATGGCTCATAGTAGAATCTGTCTAACTGCTGGTGTTTACTCCATTCCTCCCCTACATTTGGTATCCCAGTGGCCTGAGCAATAGTTTTGGGTGACAAGGTGAAATTCACTCCGGCAAGGTTTACATGACCATCCTGTAAATGCAGAACAAATAAACGGACTAGTTCCCGATGATGCTGGATTTGTGAGATCAACTCACAGTATTCAAAGCATGATTGATACCGAAAACAATCCATTGCAAGTGGACAAGCTTGCAATTGAGCCAAAGAAGTAGGCTCCTCCCTGACATGCTGACCACTTTTTCCACCTTTGTGATACCTCCTTGGCACATTTACCTCCAGTGTAGAATCACTATCATAATCCTGCTCATAAACTGACTCGGTCTCTGACATGTCTTTGAAAACAAGATAGCTGGAATATATATGCTGATGTATAAACTGTGTGTACAATTGCTTGTAAACTATTCTTTTGCTCTAAGAATGTTGTGACCAAGGGGACACAAATGCACAAGGGAATATTAGGACAGGGGAAGCATTAGGGAATTAGGAATTTGGAAATAAAAACAAGGGACTTAGAAAAGGGAAGGGAAATGATAAGGATAATGTGTTTTGTAATAGAGGTGAGGGACTAGGATTTTGAGGGATTATAGTGTAGGATGAAGGAGGGAATTAATGGGGAGAATAAGGGTGAATTTGGGAATGGGAAATAAAGGGAAAGGGAGAAATAATGACAACCTTGGTTACACTCTGTTTTTGAAACCCTTACAACAATTTTTACACTAAAACCCTACAGCAATTTCATTGACAAGGAGGGCTCTCCACTTGGATTTTAAAGGAAAACATATCATGAAACATTACATTTATCTTTCAAAAACCAAGCACAAGTGATAGATGTGAGCCTACCTGCAATTTTGTGCGGAGAGGAGGCGAGTTCATGCACTTCTAACCAAATTTCGGGCTTAAAACCCCAGTGCACCGCGCGCCTTACCCAACGCGTCGCGCGCCTCTGATGCGCCGCGCGCTTGTATTTTTGCGCTGCAATTTCTTGCCTGATACACCGTGCGCTCCTGATGCGTCGCGCGCCAAGTCCAACGTGTCGCGCGCCCTTGAAACTGCTCCAACTTCCTTACAAATTCACAATTTGTCTTTGGAACGATGCTCTTCACTCTTGGCATGCAAAATGAGTTGAAAATGTCATGAAATACCTTTATAAAGACTCCCTTTTGATTTTTGCTTGGTCCATGACCCATTTTGTAATGTTTTGTCGTTGACACTTTTTCAGGATTAATAGACTTCTGACCTTTTTGGTTTCCTCCTTAAATTTGATTAAAATGATGATTTTCTTTGCAATTTTTTGCAGGGATAGCTGTGATATGCTTTGGAAAAGGAGACCAAGGTTGTGCTTGGACATTTCAAGAACTGAAATTTTTGAAGATTTTTACAAAAATGAGATGACGACTTATCTTCAAAACAGAGTTTTGAAGGAAATTCCTAATTTATCTGTATAATGATAAAAATTATTGAAGTAACCATCTATCGAGGACATCCCTCTGGCCTGCTGGTCTTCTTAGATTTTGAAAAACAAGACTGACTCAAACCCAAGACCTAATGACCAAGAACCATTGTTATGACCCAAAAAATTGAAACAGGACTGTACATGACCTTTAAAGACTTGTTTTTATGAATAGACTTGAACCAGCAGTGCCAAGCACGAGGGGAATAAGTAACACAAACCATTCCATCAGAGTTATGGCATGCCTAACGAAATGCAATCAATCGAAACCGATGGGACACCTAAACATGAAATGCAAAAAAGAGCTTTGATCTCTGACGGAGGAATAACTAGACCGACTCTAACACATGTGACCAAAGTTTGAACAAGAATAACAATAACCAAAAAATGAACTTTGGTACCTGGGAGATGGAGGTTTCCTTGATGTACTTCTGAAGCCTTTCTGCCTTGAGATCCTTTGATGATAACCATTGCCTCTCACCTCTTTGACATCATCTACATTTCTTCTTGGAGCAGGATTTCTTCTCGGAATAGGATTTCTTCTATTGTGGCCTTGATTTTTCTCCTTACATTTGCTAGAATTGGGAGCATCACCATTTCTTTCTGGCTTATTCACATCTCTTTTGTTTAAATCATTTTCATTCTTGTTTGAGGATTCACCTACATACCCGAGACCTGATTTATCAGATGGACATCTATGATATCTGAGCATGTCATCCAAGGCTTGAGAGCTCTTCAAGATTTTGTTCATCCCTTCAACCTTTGTTCTAAGGAAGACAATCTCTTCTTCCAATCTTTCAGACTCACTATTCTTCTTTGCAAGTTGTTCCTCAATTTCTTCCCTGCTATGAGTAGCTTCAGCTGCTACTATTTTAAGGGAGATGATATTTGACTTCATTTTGAAGATTTCTTCATTCTTTGCTTGACTGCTCTCCATTTCCTTCTCAGCTCCTTGTGCTTGTTTCCTTGCTTCTTGTAGTTGAGATTTGAGAGAGGAGACCTCTATTTTGTACTGACCAATCTCTTCTTCAAGTTTGTTCAAGCTCTTGCGCCTTTGTTCAAGTTGACTTGACAAGGTATCTTCCTGCTTCTTTGCTTTATTAAGTTGATTTGTCATGGATATGACTTCTTCATGATGCTTTCTTTTGCTTTGATGATATTCCTTCTTAATCTTGGCAAGCTCTTCATCCCTTTCTTGTACTTGAAGCTTGATGAGGTCAACTTTCTTTCTTGTTTGATCTTGGTCACCAACTAGAGCTATCTTCTTAAGTGCCTCATTTTCCTTTTTCAAATTGTTAATCTCTTCCATGACAGTCATAAGTTGAGCAAGGAGTTCTTCTATAAAGTATTTTTCATTCTCTTCATCTTCTAGGTCTGCTTTAGCCTTGATGTCATCATTCTCATTTTCAGCTTCTATGATGGGTTCAAGATCTCCTTCTTGATTGATGGTCATGGTTAGTGCTCCTTTTGAGTGAAGGTCATGAAGTTTGTCCCATATATCCTTTGCTGATGAATATTTTCCTAGATTGTTCTTTACAGAATCAGGTAGCCCATTCAAGATTGCCTTCATTGCTTTTGCATTGTACTTCTTGGATTCTTCATCCATCCTGCTATCAGCAATCATTGATTTCCAGATTTCAATGCCTTGAGTCTGTAAGAAATTCCTCATTCTTGCTTCCCATATATTAAAGTTCCCATTGAGCCTTGGAGCCTCCTCAAATTGATTGTCTTCTATTTTAGTAGTAGAGGGAGACACATCCTTAGGAGGATTGGAGACTTTCTTCCTTGACTTTGCCATTTGTGTTCTAAGGTTCAACCTTCAAGCTGTTAGGCTTTGAATGAAGATACTGGCTCTAATACCAATTGTTGGAAATACTGAGAGGGGGGGGGGGAGGTGAATCAATATTTCTTTTTCCCACTATTGTTTCACCAGTTAAAACATATATATTCAGAACACAAGATGAACAACAAGAATAAATGCTTTTATTAATATAAACTGTGCAGTAAAATAGATACAATATATAGATGGTTGCAATCAGTTGCCAAGCTCCAACTTGGACTTTGGTGAGGCTCCAACCTCCAGAGCACCAACTCTATTTCGCCAAGACACCAATCTTGGACTTAGGAGCGCAAACTCCCCAAGGACTTCAATCCTTCCTACTTCTGAGGCATCAACCCCAAGGACTCCAATCCTTCTCACTTCTGAGGCACCAACCCCAAGGATTCCAATCCTTCTCACTTCTGAGCACTAGCCCCAAGGACTCCAATCCTTCTCACTTCTGAGGTGCCTACCTCAAGGACTCTGACCCAATCTTGTCAAGATTCATTTGATAGTAATGTTCTGCTCTCAGAACTCTTATCTGTTGAGTTCTATCTATTTATAGTTTCATTGTAGTCTCCAAGCTACAGTATCAATGACAACTAGTATTCTTATGAATGAGTCTTTACAACTCTGCACACTGCCCACACATAGTCTCCAATAGCCTTCATGCTCTCTGATAAAGTGTTCACACAACTCTAGTCATTCTATTGTTAGCTGCACTAAGCTTTGCATAAAGAACAACTTCTTGTTCAAGCTTATGTTATCTACTGGCTACTTCTCCCCTTCGACTGTCTACTGTCCTGTTGGCCCTTCGACCCTCTTTTTGCTCTGCTGGATCATCTAGTTGCCTCTGTCTCCTCCAGCTTATTTTCCACAACATTCAACAACCTTCAACAACATTCACCACTGCTGCTTCTGATATCTCACACTCTAGTTCTTCACCATACCAACAACCACAACAGTTCTTAGTTTTTATTGTTTTATACATTCCCATGCCTTCGTCCATTCGTTTATGCTTACACCACCTCTTAGAATTCCTCAATTCTCGCTGTCATTTCCTCTATGCTCACTTGCTTCTTCAGCTTCCTAGCTTTCGGTTTCCTCTATCTATTCGTGCTCAAAAGACACATTGATTCAATGGCGAGGACCGAGTCATACGCAGAGGACACATATTCAAAAAACTGTAATAGCACTCTTGTTTTCTCATGATAGCAGGCATACACAGGGATGGCATTATTTAACAAACCTGCCACGTCCTGATCGCAATCACCATCGACATTATTTTAGCCTCCTGAACTATCGGGAGCATTCTGTAGTGTATTTCTACCTATAAATGCCGCGTAAGCCAAAAAATTCATTTACACAGGAAACATAGGCAAAATGGCTAAAGGGCAGACTTCAATATTAATTCACCTGCAATATAAGTCGAGCCTAAAACATTGCCGATGATCGATGGCTGATACACCACTACTTCAATGAACCAGATGCGATATGATATTAAGCCATAGTTAATATTCTCGTCGGGTCCGCAACCTTATCGCAATCGGCACTTGGGTGTGGCAAGGCTTCATAACATATGCGATTGTGACGGATGCGATATGGTATTAGACCAAGTTGTGATGTCGCATCGGGTCCGCAACGTTCATCACTATCGGCGATTGCAAAGGGGCCGCTTACCATTGTATGACTTTGCTCTAAATTCCTGATGCGATAATCGCTATCGGCGATCGCAACATATCGGCAGTCGCAGTCGCAGCATATCGGCAGTCGCAGTTTCGGGTCCACTCTTGCAATCGCAATCGGAGGTTTCGGGTGGCAGGGCCTTTACCACTCCCGATACATAATCCCGCTCCGTTGTTTTAACTTTGTTTATATGCTCCACTGTTTATATATATATATTGCTCCGTTGTTTTAACTTTTCTTTTATGCTCCTCCACTTATGCGCCTTACTCTTGGCATATGTGATAGATCTACTCCTCAGATAGTCCTTCCTTTGGCATTGTTGCTCCGATAGCTGTTAATGCATATATAGATGGGTTTTGGCCTCTGATAGCTCCTGATAACTCTGTTTGCTTCCTCTGTGGCTCTGTTTGCTGTTAAATGCATCCATTGCTCCTCTGATGGCTCCCGATAGTGCAGTTGCATGCATACATGTGATTTCTACTCTTGATAGTTGTTAAATGCATGCGTATAAGCTCTCTGATCACTCTGTTTCTGTGTTTCCTCTGTTCGCTCTGTGTGCTCCTCTTCATTGGCATATATATTTGACATATACATTTATATGGCTCCTCCAGCTGTTTGCATCGTCTGTTGCTCTGATAGCTCTGTGTGCTGCCTCCCATGGCTCTATTCTTCTTTGGCATATATATATATATATATATATATATATATATATATATATAGATGTTATATATATGTGTGGCTCCTCTTGCTTTGATGTGCCTCCTTGCATATGTGAATGCCTCTCTTGCTTTGATATCCTGCAATACACTTTGATATGCCTCCTTTGGTAACTCCTCTTGCTTATGGCTTGGCTATCCTGATGACCTTGCTCCTGTCTCTTCATGAACCTGCTTTGCATCCCCTTGGCTTCATGTCATCCTCTAGTATCCAGAATATTTCCATATTGACATCAATGACAACCTAGGACAACACAATAGTAAAAAATTGGTCCTCTCGAAAGGAGGAATCTAGTCCCATGGTTGGAATTGGTGATTGAGCTGCCAAATTTAACACTCCCTCTCAAGTAGGGGGAAATTCCAACTACATCATGTTATATATATATGTATCCTGTTGTCATGTCCCATCTCTTCTCAACTCTATCTATTGAAACATTCTTGAATCTAAAGAAGAAGAATCATTGTGGAGCATTAACTACAACGCTCTATAATTTCAGAGGGAACATCTCAATTTGAAATAATATCAAGGAGCACAGGTCAACCTGAATCTACATGGGGGAGAAAAACATCTTCAACCCCATATCAAGAAATAGGTGATATAGGGGATCACATCTCAACCCATCTTATTTCCTTCCAATATTCCCATGTATGAACCTCAAGAGTCATGTGGTAAAACACTTGCATCATAATCTGAGCTTGGTTGAGATACCTGACTTACCAGAGGTAATGATAACATACCCCCAAGGCTCATCAACCCATTGGCTAGACGAGGAGAGACAATCCCAACAAGCCCAGCTTGTGGGTATGGTGCCAATTGGAGTATACTCTACAAAGACCAAGATAGGGGAGATACCTGACTGGTCAAAACGTACAAGGGTCACACACACCCTATGTGTGACAATAAGGGAGATACCCAACCTACTGCATGAGTAGGGATCACAGAAACTTATTTTCCAGAGTTCCCTCAACCCCAAGAGCCCTCAATGATCCATTACCACCTTGGGAGATCAACAAGGGGGAAGATATATGCTTAGTGTTCTTGATCAGTGATGCCCCTTATGAGGAGGGGTCACATTTGTCAGTCCAAGTTGCTCTCTGAAGTCAAAGAACTTCCCTTTTGGAATATCCTTGGTGAGAATATCTGAAATCTACTCATCTGATGATATATGATGGAGTCTAACAACTCCTATCTACACCATTTCTCGAATGTAATGATATTGAATCTCTATGTGCTTGGAAATGTCATGAAATACGAGATTCTCTACCAAATGGTTCCCACTCTTGTTATCGCAATATATCATTATAGTTCCTGGTACCTGCTTAAATAGATCTCCAAAGAGCTTCCTCAACTAAAATTCTTCGCAGCTAACCATGCTAGAAGTATTATACTCTGCCTCAATGGTAATCAATGCTACGGAATTATGCTTTCTTATCATCCAAGATATCATGGCGGATCCAAGTCTAAAACAACATCCAGACTTACTCTTCCTATTGACAACGTTTCATGCCCAATCAGCATTAGTGTATCCATGAAGTCGAACATCTCTGGAAGAATAGATTAGACCGAGTGTGATATTTCCATGATCTCAAAATGTGTTTAGAAATGATCAAATGTGCATGGAGAGGCTCAGTCATAAATTTACTCAATGTGTTCATTACATAGCATATGTCCATATGGGTGTTCACTAAGAACATAAGAGCCCTAATCAACTATCTATACTCAAATGGATTCACCAAATCATGTCCTGCAGCTTCTCCACATAACTTATTGAAGTTAATTTCCATTAGTGTGGGTAGGGACTTAAATTTTTTCATTCCAAATCTCTCCAATAGCTTCACGACATGTTTTCCTTATGAAAGGAAAATATCACCAGACCTTTGCCACACCTCAAGGCCTAAAAAGTAGTGCATGAGTCCAACGTCCTTCATCTCGAATTTAGAGTCTAACTACTTCTTACACTCGATCATTGGGGTCTCACTACCTATCAAGAATAGATCATCAACATACAAAACCAAAATCAACAACATATCTTGGACTCCCTTGAAGTAGAGGTTGGGATCGACATTTCTTCTTGTGAATCCCAACTTCACCAAATAACTATCAATGAGGGTATACCATTCTCCGGGGGTTGCTTAAAACCATACAATGCCTTCTTCAACCTATAAACATGTGTCCTTTGGCCCTCTTCTTAAAATCCCTATAGCTTCTCAAATTACATTTCTTCTTGTAACATACCATGGAGGAATGGTGTCTTCATGTCCATCTGATGAAGGGTCCATCCTTGAATTGCACAATAGAAACTATCGAATGACTGGATATATATCGATCCATAGGTGTAAATATATTGTCATAATATTGTCCCTCTTTCTTGGAGAATCCTTGGGCCATGAACCTTGCCTTGTATTTCTCAATGCTACCATAAACTACTTGTTTGGATTTGAATAGCCACTTTGATGTCACCAAGTATTTCCCTTTCGGTCTTGGCACAACATTTCATACGTCATTCTTCATAATTGATACATATTCTTTGGCCATATCATCCTTCCAAACTTGTTCTTTCTAGACTTATTCAAAGGTGGAAGGTTCGACTTGAATCATAGTGCTCATGGTTGCAACATATCCTTGGTACCTGCATACCTTCTTCCTTTCTCTAAATCATATTTAGATGGGAACTCGTCTCTCATCATCCTGTAATGTGTCACGGATTCAAAGTGCCATATTCCTAGCAGGAGGATCACTTGGAGGAAGATCTAAGGGATCCACGGGCTCCATGAGACCATCAACAATGTTTGTCTTAGATTTAGGCATGGAAGGACCATCTAAAATATCCATTTCATCATCCCTCTTCTCAGGAGGAGGAGGAAGAGGAAGGTCCCTTGATTTCCCAAAGGTAACATCTTCATTGAATCTTACATCCCTTCTAATTTTAACCTTCCTTTGACTAAGAATATATATCCTAAATGCTTTAGAATCTTCACTATATCCAACAAACACGCATTCTCTTCCTGTAGCTTCTAGCTTGTTTCTTTTATCCTTTGGCACATGAAAATATATGGGGCAGCCAAAGATACATAGGTGGCTAACATTATGCTTGACACATGTGAACACTTCTTCAAGGGTCTTATTATCGAATGCTTGATGAGGCACCCTGTTTTAAACATATACAACATCATTCGTTGCTTCTCCCCAAAGGAACTTTGACAACTTTTGATCATGGAGCATGGCACGAGTGGCTTCTACTATAGACCTATTCTTCCTTTCAGCTACTCCATTTAGTTCGGCAATATATGGCACAATTGTATCTTTCTTGATACCTGTTGATGCCCCGAAATTCGTTGCAACAACATCGAGGAAACCACCCGGTCCGGAACTTAGTGCAGCTCCTTTTCCGTTTGGAATAGTGGCTCCGACTGGGGACAATGGGACCAGTTTCCCAAATATTATAAGTAAACGGGATGGATGAATGATTTACGATATAAGGTGAGAATAAATAAATAACTAAACTACAAGAAAAATATAATAACTATAAGCTAATCGCGGGACTTATCGATTCATAGAATGCAGCGTTTGATAGTCTGTGCTTAATTGGCAGGCATATAGATGACACTAACAATAAGCATAGATGTTTAAATCATTTAAGATTTCTCTGCATAATTAGTTATGCAGAGCGATAATAGCAAATTACTGCACTCAGTCATTTATATCATTGTTACACGCATGAGTAAGAGAGATAACAAATCATAAAACATTCAATAGTGATATGAAATAATGACTTGCTGTTATATTGCATACATGTATTCAACGATAGCAAAAGTAATAACACAGCAATTCATATAATAGAAAAGAGGACAGATACAGATAATAGTACCATGCAAGCTGTTTGATCAATCCAATATATTAATCGCTATGTCGCGGTCCTTCCTTCAAACCAGAAAGCATTCCAAGCAAACGACAATAGTGCACAATTGACTTAAAACAGCCTTCCAAGTAAAATTAAGAACCAGTGGCCGAGTTTCAAAAAGAATATAGACTGAAGCACAATAGTGCAAACTTCAGCCTTTAAGTCTTTTACAAAATTTTACGACCCTTTCCAAAACAATGAAAGGGTCTATAAATACTATGCTAATCTAAATATCTAAATATCTAAAACTGAAAAACTACTAAATCGGCATTAACAAATATCATCTTGCATTTTGGTGATTCGGCAGTCGGCGGCGATGCTTCAGTCAGAGGTCTCTTTGCCTTTACTCCTTCGCTGACATATCGCCAGCATTGGCTCTACTTCTGGTGGAGTATTGAGGCGTGAAGTCAGCTGTGCATCGTATGTGGCATCTTGAATGTCGGAAATTAGGTATCGGAGGGCATCTATTAGGCAGTTAAGAGCCGACCTTTGAGAATGTGGTTTAATCAGAAAGAGCCAGTATGCGTCGGCGGTCAAGGTATTTACTCCAGCAATTAACCGCCCTTGTTTCTCCAGATCAGGGTAATTCCTGTGCTCCAACATGTTTGCTGTTGTTATGTTTCCAGGTGTGCATTGGGAGATCATGTTTGCCAGATACAATGTATCATTGACTAGATTGATCATGTTGCTGGCAATCATTTTGCATCTCGAGGCTGCCCTTTCCGCCTTCATTACCTGTGTGTTCCATTCCATGAAGAGTATGTCCTTGTATGTTACACAGATTCGGGACAAATTTGCCGCTTGCCCTTCTGGAGTGTCTTGCCATTCAATATACTCTGTTATATCATCTTCAGCCTGATCCAACTTATTCCTGGCTTTCTCTATTTGCTCACATACTGCTGTAGATGTTTCACAAAGTGATTCAGCGTCAACAAGTTGTTGGCACAAGAGCCTGATTTGAGATATCAATGCGCTGTTTATTCGAGTTGCCTCTGTTCTGAAATCATCAATACTCTGGGCGCTCTTAATACCTTCGAGCTGTGCTGATAGCTGAATTATTTGCTCGTCTTTAGCTTTCATCATCAGCTCATTCGATGCCTTTAACTGAGATAATGCCTCTGACAATTCTTTTGCTTTTTGAATGTCAGATTGGTCTATCCTCAGTTTTTCGATTTGCTGGGTTAACAAATGATTCTCTTGTTGTTGGGCCAGCAATTGTTCTTCTACCTGCGCTGCCTTATTCTTTGCCTCAATTACTTCTGCTTGCAATGCATATATTTCATTATCTTTAGTCTTCAAAAGAAGACTTATTTCTGAGGCTTTGTCGATAGTTGCCGCTGAATAAGCTCCCGCAAATTGCGATAGCTTTGTCAGATCTTCAGAGGGATCTGATTCTCCCTTCCAGACCACATTGCCCGTGACTGTTTGCTCAGGTGAAATAGAAGGTTGATCAAGCCTTCGTCTTTTCCTAGAGCGCCTTACAACGGCTCTACGCTTTGGGTTGTAGAAAATGTCTAGAGGAGGGATTTCCTCTACCTGAAGATCGATTTGATCGGATGGGTCTTGAGTAATTACCTCAACATTCTGTACCATGGGTGGGCCGCTGGTTCCTTCTAGAACCGGAGAAGAAGTAGTATCGGGAGCTTTATTTGTTTTAGAGGCGTCTGAGTCTTTGGAGGCTTCCTTACCACTTATAATGGAATCGAATTGGTTCCATTCTTTAATCAATTCAGGATCAGTAGAGATTTGCTCACTTTGTTCTGTGTGAGCTTTACTCTGTTCTTTCTCTCGTTCAATCCTCTGTTGTTCCTCGAATGCCTTCCGCTGTTGCTCCTCTTGTGCTCTTTGCTGCTGTTCCTCCAATTCCCTTTTCTGCCTATCTTCCAGTTCTTTCTTTGCTTTCTCTTCTTCTTCTCTTTTCCTCTGTTCTTCTAACTCCTTTTGCTTTCTTTGCTCTTGATCCTTTTGTGCCTTTTGCTGCCTTTCTATCTGCTCCCTTTGATGCTTTTCTGCTTGCAGCTTGTTTTGCCTTTCCTCCTATTGTCTATCATACTCTTTAGTTGTAACAGGAGATAGGTGTATTTGCTGCTGACCAGACTCGCTTGAGGAAGATGTTGGGGTTGTGGATAATAAATCTAGAGGCAAAGTTTGCAACCTTTGCTTTCTAAGTTTATTAAATTCAGTTAACTCCACATCTTCATATCTCAGTGAAGCAAGTTGTCTGACTTGGCTTATTGAATCGGCACTCATGAACAGGTCGTCAAACTGATCCTCCTGATGGACAACCTTTGACAGCTTGGCCTGTTCCAAGGCAATAAAAGCAGTCTTTTTTGGATCATAGAGTCTGTTTGGAATAGAAGCCAGGGATATCAATTGGAGTTTTGCTGCTTCCTTTTCTGCATGCTTGTAATTCAGCAGCGTATAAACTCCAATTCTTAAAGGAAAAGAGGGCCATCCTCTCTTCTTCTCCTCTTTGAGAGTTTGTGTGACACCCTCAGACATGATCTGATAGGAGATTTCCCGGGCTAACAATTTATCTGGGATGTACAGGGGGAGAACATGTGGCCTAGCCTTGCTTCCAAAAACTCTAATATAAGTAAAATGTTCTTCGCCGAACCAATGGGCTACGGCTGGTAGGTCAAAAGAAGCTTCATAGGAAATTCTAGGGATAGGTCTGTCAAAAATAGAATAGTGAACGGGAACCATAAAACCATTGCAAATTTGATACAGATGGTCTTTGTGGGAGGGTTTCCACAATTTCCGATGGTACAAGTGAATGGGTGTTGGGTCATGGGTTGTCCATCTCCAACCAAGGACAGGAAACTCAGAATTAAAACAAAGGGTATCCATAATGTAGGCAGAGTAATAGAAGGGTGGGATTTTTCTCTCAGTGACTCTGGTTTTGGCCCTAAACTCACGAATAGCTATGACCAACTTATCAGACAGAATAGTGGCCCAATCCATGATTATACTATTTACGGCCGCTTCCATTAAGGGGACCATATCAATATGGATATTAGCAGAGTCATGAAATCCTCGCAATCTACACATCATAATTCCAGCATAGCAATAAGGTGAAGCCAAAGAAGCATTGGAGTACTTACCCGACATATCATGCTTGTGTTTAGCTGGATTCTGCCTCCAATCTCGGAGAGGTTCGGATGGTGATTCATTCTCTTTCGCGAATTTCTCCAAAAAGGCTCTATTATAAACTTGCTCAGGTTTGGGCAAATGATACATCCGTCTCAAGTCGTCAGGCTTGAAGGAACCGAAAATCCTTCCATCCTTAGTATGGAAGGTTCTATCAGTGAGAGTAATTTCTTCAATTGCCCAACGTACCACATCAGTATAAGGCAAGACTTGTTCTCTGGCTGCTATTCTGTGCAGAAAGGAGTCAGCCAAATCTTTAAGAGTTGCCTCAGACTTTCTTAGTTCATCCACACTAGCCTCCGTTACTGTCTTTTCTGGTTGTTCTGCTTCTAGCAAATTGTATGTACCTTGCCATGTAGTGCCAGGAAGACCAGTGCATGTAGTATCTGAGATTAAGCCTTTCTTTGAAACTATAGCAGCTTGGCCTGAGACAGGTGTCGCAGTAGAACCTGCCACCTTCTTGAACTTCTTTCCCATCATATTTAGACTTCTCTCGTTGGTTGAATTCTACACAAATGCAAGAGAAATCGTAACAAGGAAATAACAATGACGATCCATAACGGGATAGATATATTATTTGAAGCATGGTGAGATTATTTCTAAAAGTGGCTGCGGATCTAATGATTTGAGAAGGCACCGCAGATGCAATGATGGTGATTTTACAGCCTGCAGCTCCATAAATGACCATTACTTAAGTTATTAAACCGAATGACCCTTTTAAGCGTGCAATAGATTTCTTCAAAGGTCTAATCGTAATTGTTCGTTAATTCGAAGGGGCAAAGCTTTAAATACGCATGCATTACCTTATCCCTTTACTTAACGGCATTTTGAAATTTGTGCTTTTGTCAAATCGGATTTAAATATAACTTTAAAGCTTTGAAATAATCACCTTTTAGGAATTCAGGTCATCATTAAGAGTCATCGCATCGCATCGGGGGTGTGAGTGACATTATCATTTGGGAAAGAACTTGGCGAATGCCGATTGCGACATTGCATTATATTTAGCGTGCGAACATAATCCCTAAATGTATATCAATTGATTTACCGACTACCGATAGCGATATTACATCGCATCGGGAAAAGATCTGAACGTCTTATGAAAATGCGTGGGATTCTGCCGACTGCCGATAGCGATATCGCATCGGGTCGAGGCTTAAAAGACTTTTCATAAGAGGCAGCGCCGATATTTGATCACCGATATCGTGTCGCATCGGGGAAAAGACGTGTGCTTTTTCTGTGTGGTGTATTGGCTATCGCCGATGGCCGATAGCGATATCGCATCGGAAAGAACCAAGGTAACAAGTAATCTTGCGATTGCTTTTTCGGACTTAACCAAAATTTGCTTATTATTTGTTCAAAAAGGCTTTTATTCACAAATTCATTTGATTATCATTCCTTTTTCGAACAAATTCATTAATGCCAATCAAAATTTTAAAAGGGACCCATTTCATATGTTAATTGTTTGTAATAAAAATGTTATGAAATGGGGGGTTGTTGTAGGGCACAACAATTGGCGATTCGCTGGTAGAACCAGTTATCTCTGGACTAATAAATATACTTACACATTTTCAAATAGAATCTTTATAAAGAAAGGAAACTTCTAATATAACTAGATGTCTATTGATTCTGAATAAAACAGGTTTCTTCATTTGACTTCCTCTTTTTATAAAGAAAATAAATGCACTTTAAGTTTTAAAACAAGTCTTCATTGGCTCATAAAGGTAAAATAGAAAACTTTTCCATATCATCTTTCTAAAATAAACTCCTCTGTCATAGGTAGAGCCTCTGCTGCCAGCAGACATCCATAGTCTCGGCAGGGTTACCTTTTAACCATGTTGTTGTCCATTGTTCCATTCACTTAAGAGTGTGACTAAACAGAATGAATTCAAAAGATATTTTTGTATTTTTTGAACTTCACTTTCTTCTTTGCTTAAGATAAAAGCCATTGTCCTGGTTTGGTGGCGAGATAATGACAATGCCATTCACGGGTAGTAATCAAACTGAACAAGCTGGCTCGTGATGAGACCCCTTGTCTTGAAATTTCAAGCCATTACCCTGTTTGATATGCAGTTTTGGTAATGTCAGTTAAATTATTTTCCTATGAACATGGTAAGCAGGCTTGTAATAAGACCTCTTATCTTTAATCTTTTATATTTTAGAATTACACTCTGAGTAATCATAAACTTTTGGTGAATGGGATGAACAACTATCTTCTTAAGAGTAAATGGATGACAGGTTAAGAGTTAAAGATGCTGAAGATGGATTAGCTCCTATTTTAATATAAATAGCCTTTAGAGACTTATTTTAAAAACCCAAGATGACTCATAGAACTTGGTTCAGAGTGAAGTTTACAAAAGTTAGACTGTGATGTTCAGAATAAAAAGATATCTAATTTCCTAGAAATGATCTCTCTTGGTTTAAGACGCTATTATCCAAAAGTAAATATTAATAGTGCGGTGGCGAGACAACTTTTAATTACAGCGCAAGGTCAATGGAAGATGTCCCACATCCTTATTTCTACAAATCCTACAAACTATATAAAACTATCAAACTACAAAGAGAAGGGGTTACCTCCTCAATTAAAGAATTTCTTCAAAATTAGACCATTGACAGGGAGAGAATCCCTCACGCCTGATAGATTTTGCAGTATAAAAGTGGAATGGCCTACTTTTTCACAGATCTGAAATGGTCCGAGCCACAGTTTTTGAAATTTGGAATGTTTACCTTTGTCTTCATGGGCTTTGTCCCATTTCAGGACTAGATCTCCGACTTGGAATTGTTTAGGACTAGATGAGGCTAGATCAAAAGCTGCTTTAATGACTTGCTGATGTTTTGCGTGTGTAACCTTGGCTTTTTCCCTTTCTTCTTCAAGTTTGAGAATTTGATCATATCTAAACTGGATAGAGGAAGAAGGGGTTTCGTCAATAAATTGCACTAGGGCTAGAGATGGAAGAAGAAGATTGGTTGGTACGATTGCTTCTTTTCCGTAGACAAGATTAAACGGAGAGGTCCCTATGGAAGCTTTCTGTGTTATCCTATCCGCCCATAATGCAAATACCAAGGATTTATGCCAATTCTTATGATTCTCTTCGATTGTTCGCTTAATGATTTTGATTAGGTTTTTATTAGTTGATTCTGCTAGGCCATTACCCTGAGGATAGTAATTAGCGGAATACTTTAATTTAAACCCTCTTTTGATAGCGAAATCAATCATTGCATTGCCTGAGAAATAAGAAGCATTATCAAAGAGAAGAGCGTTTGGAACACCAAACCTGGTAATGATGAACTGATCTATAAATTCAATAATCGCCTTAGAGTTTGTTGTCTTTAACGGAACTGCTTCTACCCACTTTGTAAAGTAATCAGTTGCTGTAAGAATATATTTGTGCTGCTTGGAAGAAGATGGATTAATTTCTCCAATGATGTCCAATCCCCATTGTTCAAAAGGCTGTTCAATGTTGATTGGTTGTAAAGGGAAAGCTGGTTTTTGTTGCCTTCCACTGGCAGTTTGGCATTTAAGACATTTCCTTACATATTCGTGAGCGTCCTTAAACAAAGTAGGCCAATAGTATCCAGCATGAATGATTTTATGAGCTGTTGTATCAGCTCCGAAATGTCCTCCTGCTGGTCCGTCATGTAGCTCCTGCAAAACCTTTTGAGCTTCAGGTTTCTCAAGGCACCTTAATAGGACAGAATCATAATTTCTTTTGAAGAGCACGTCATTAACAATAGAAAAACTCTTAGCTTTCAGTCTAATGGCCCTTTTGTTCTTGTAAGACAAATTGGTAGGTGCATAACCATTCTTTAAATAAAAGATCAGATCTGCATATTGAGATTCAGAATCGGGAATACTTAGCTGATTAACTTCTTGGGTTTGCTCTGTATCACTTGATTCCGGAATGTTTGATGCTCCTGCTAATATCCTGCAAAAACCTTGACCTTTTACAAACTTTGCTGGCTTTATTTCAAGGTCATATTCTTGGAGAGCTGCGACCCAATTTGCCCTTTTTTCGCCCAATTCTTTTTGAATTAATAGTTGCCTAACTGCTGAGAAAGGAACTATCACTTTAGTATGGGTTTTTAAAAGAAAAGGTCGATAATGTTTGACTGCTTTAAAGACAGCAAATGCTTGTTTGTCAATATCGGAATAGTTCAATTCAGCGCCTTGAAATTTTGAACTAAAGAACGAGATGGGCGCTTCCAAATTGTCATCATTCAACTGGGTGAGCACTGCTGCGTAAGATAAGTCGGATGCAATAGTATATAATGTAAAATGATTAGAAAGATTTGGAGTATTCAGAGCTGGGACATTGATTATGGATTGCTTAATGTCATTAAAAGCTTTCTTTTCTTCTAATCCCCATCTGAAGGTTGAATTCTTTTTAATCATCGTTTGTAGTGGTAGTACAATCTGTGAAAAATCTGGAACAAATCGTTTAACGAAATTAATTTGACCTAGAAACGACTGCATCGATTTTTTGTTGTGTGGAAAAGGAATCTCAGAAATCTCCTTAATTCGATCAAGATCTACATAAATGCCATCCTTAGATACAATAAACCCTAAAAGCTTACCCTGGTTAAGAGCAAAGAAAGACTTTTTCGGGTTAAGAGAGATACCATATGTTTTGCATCGTTGAAAAATCTGATTTAAATCATGCAAGTGATTATATCTCTTCTTAGAATATACAGTAATATCATCGAGGTAGACGACTACTGTTCGATTAATTAACCCTCTAAAGGCTGTATCCATAGCTCTTTGGAATGTCGCTCCTGCATTTATGAGTCCAAAAGGCATCTTTTGATATGCGTAAGTCCCCCATTTTGTTCTGAATGTAGTTTTTAGTTGGTCATCAGGATGAACTAGCGCTTGATTATATCCTGAGAAACCATCGAGAAAAGACATCAATTCAGACCCTGCTACCGATTGGAGGATTTGCTCCATGGTAGGCAGTGGGAAATTATCTTTCAAGCTTGCCTTATTCAAGTTTCTGAAATCAATACAGATTCGGATGTCGCCGTTTTTCTTCCTGACTGGTACCATATTAGAGACCCAGTTTGAGTGTCGGACAGGGAAGATAATCTTAGCTTTTAAGAGCTTATTAAGTTCCGACTTTATCTGGCTCTCCAAATTAGGATGTATTTTTCTTAACTTCTGCTGGATAGGTTTTTGATCGGGAAGCATAGGAATAGTGTGTTGTATGATAGATGTATCGTATGTCTTGAGGTCGTCATACTTCCAAGCAAAAACTTGTTTGTTTTTCCTTAAGAGTTTGATGAATGCTTCCTTTTCTTCTATAGAAAGTCCTAATCCTAAGTTGATATTTTGAGGAGCTTGATCTGTTCCCAAATTAATCGATTCAAACCTAAGAGTAGAGCTTTGGAGTTTTGCATTAATTACAGGTTTGAACCTATCTTTAATGTCATAGGATTTTTCAGAGGTTAAGAATTGCAAGATGTCATTGTCATGGTTGAAAACCCTCCAGTTGGTGATGTTATCGGGAACTGAAGGTCTAAAGATTAATTCTATAGAAAATCTATCAAGGCTATAGTCTTCAGAAGGAAGAAGTTTGGAGGCTACATTGGCTAGTAAATCAGCTGCTGAGTTTTGTGATCTTGGAATTGAAGAAATGTTGAATGCTGAGAAATGTGAAGTAAGATCTTGCACTAGCGATTGATAATGCTTAAGGTGGCTTGAAAGGCAATGAATTGCATTTCTTACCTGCTTAACAATAATCTCACTATCGCCGAATACCTTAATATATTGGACTTTAAGGTCAATTGCCTTATATAATCCTTGCACTAGAGCTTCGTATTCGGCCGTGTTATTGGTGCATTCAAATTCTAATCTACAGGAAAGCATTGTCTTTTCGCCTTGCGGACTAACCAAGATGCAACCTGCTCCTGAGCCCTCGCTGGACTTAGAGCCATCAAAATACAAAGACCAAAATAAAGGAGAATTAACAAAAATATTTACATCCTTTTGATTTTCGTTGAAGCATTTGGATAAATTGGTTTGTGAAAAATTTTCTACTTGAGATGTACAATGGTTAACTGAAAAAGGGGAAGATTGGGCAACAAAGTTGCCAAAGAATGATTCTGAGGAATAATTTCCCAAAATGTTGTTGTTGAAGGCCACAGGCTGGTTTTCTTGTTCGAAATCGGTTACTGTGTGAGTCATGTGTTTCTCACGGTCGATCCTTATTTGATTTGGCTTACCCTTGTAAGGGAGCCACATATGTGACCAATCCGTGGAAATGTATCCATGAAGTTTCTCAGACCAATCCCTGCTCAAAATTAAGCCGTAGAATTCAGGTATGTCAGCTATCAAAATATCTATTCTCTGTACTATTCTGGGATCAGCAGACAACCTAATAGTCACGGAATTAATTTCTCCTATAACCTGTACTTTGGTTCTGTCTAACTGTACAATATGAATCGCGGACTTCTGGGGTTCTATGTTCAGTTTAGAACAAACTGAAGCTGGCATAATATTAGATGAAGCCCCTGAATCAATTAAACAGTTATGCAGATTTCGATTATAGATTTCATAGGTGAGCAAGAAAGGTGGGGTATGAGAATTGGATCTATCTCCGATTAGAACCGAATCGGTAGCTTTGACCATATCTGGAGGGGGTTGTCCTGAATCATTAGCAGCTTTTGAACTGGGAAGAGGAGAAGAGGGGACAGCGTTAAATTCTCTTAGGAGCAATTTCTGCTGATGTTTTAATTTACCTAGTTCAAACATGGTTATGTTTGCCTTGGTCTTTTTCATATCATCGACAATATTATACTCCATGGAGTCAGATATCACTAGTGTCTTAGATGTTGAAGGAGAATTAGAAATTGGAGGCTGGTTTTGAGGGGCTGCTACCGGAGACTTCTTCGGGAGAACTTTTTCTTTTGGTGTGGCAGCACCTGCACTCCTCTTTTTTGTAGTTGTTTGAGTAGGTTCAGAAGCGATTTTACTTCTTGTAGTAACAGGAAAAGCTTCTTCTTGATTCTCGGTGTCAGAATTTGGGAGTATGAAATCCCACATGCCGTGGCACTCAACTACTTCTTCTTCATCATCCGTTTGAGAGGTTGATTCCTCTTCTTCTTCTTCCTGTTCAGAGTCTGCATTAGATATAACATTGGGTGGCTTTGTTTCAGTTTTCTTGAAAGTTCTAAATGGTCTTTTGTTTGAAGTTTCGGCCACCTGTTTTTTAATCTCAACCATTTCATTAGACAATGTTTTAAGGACCTTTTGTAAACCTTCCATGTCGTATGGGTCCTTTGGGGTCTTTTTCTTAGAATCTTCTTTAAATGAAACTTTTTTAGTTTTTCTATCCTCCAAGGCTGCTTTCTTCTCTAGAGCATTAATTCGTTTTTCAACGGCAAGTGCTTCCTTCATATTTTCAGCTAGGGTAGGTTTGCCAGCCCTGTCAACAAAAATTGCAATGTTGGAAGGGAGGGCAGTAATATACCATTCGCTCCTAATTTGTTCACTTGGTTTGGAAGCAGTGGGGATTTTATTTAGGAGTTTGTTGAATCGAGCATTAAACTCCTTTATTGGTTCCCTATGCTCTATTCTCAAATTGGAGAGGTCATTTATTAAAGTGGCTAGAGACCTGTCATCTCCATATTTGGTAAGGAACTGCTCTTGGCATGTGGTCCAGCTGGTAATAGAACCAGAAGGTAAAGAGAAGTACCAGGATCCTGCCGATCCTTGCAGGGTATAAGGGAAAAGCCTGACAACAACATCTTGTTCTGTCACTCCTTTTAAATTAACTGCTAACATGAAATTGTTAATATGTTCTTCAGCTTGTGTTCCGTTATCTGGATTAAATTTAGGCAACCATTTTTCGGGAGCATCAGGTAGATCATGTAATGGTCCGGGCATATTGACTGCACCTGGCGTAGTCCATGGATCTGCCATTATGCTGGCGATAATAGTTGTTACTAATGTTGGGATTCCGGATGACTGAGGAGAAGAAGTTGTTGGAGAGAGAGTAGCTTGAGATGCTGTAGTACTTATTCCCTAATGAAAAACAGTGTGTAACGGAGGAGTGGATGGTTGACTTTGCAGAGGAGGAGTTGAGATGGAGGATATGGAAGAAAGATCTTCACTATCAGATTCTTCAGTAACCTTCTTAGCCTTTTTCCTTTTTGGTAGAGGGAACTCAGTAGGTTCAATACCGAGTTTTTCACTTTGAAGTCTGGTGAGTGGATGGGATAAGTTTAACTGCGAGGTCACACTGCTTTGTGATACTTCAGATTTCTGAGGCAAAATCGAGAAGCTCTGAAGTTTATGGATAAGGGACTGAACTTCAGGGGATTCAAGACTTAAATGTTCTGAAATATGATGGGTATGAGCAGTGGTGGTTGATTCCTCTTCTTCTCGATTGTGTGCCAGAGAACCAGCGTGTGATTGAGAAGGGGGAGAGGATTTGGAGGGAGAATTACTCTTAGAATGGTTTGTAGATTTGGACCTACTTGCCATTCACAGTCGATGGCCCTCCTTCTAGCGCCAAAAATGTTGATGCCCCGAAATTCGTTGCAACAACATCGGGGAAACCACCCGGTCCGGAACTTAGTGCAGCTCCTTTTCCGTTTGGAATAGTGGCTCCGACTGGGGATAATGGGACCAGTTTCCCAAATATTATAAGTAAACGGGATGGATGAATGATTTACGATATAAGGTGATAATAAATAAATAACTAAACTACAAGAAAAATATAATAACTATAAGCTAATCCCGGGACTTATCGATTCATAGAATGCAGCGTTTGATAGTCTGTGCTTAATTGGCAGGCATATAGATGACACTAACAATAAGCATAGATGTTTAAATCATTTAAGATTGCTCTGCATAATTAGTTATGCAGAGCGATAATAGCGAATTACTGCACTCAGTCATTTATATCATTGTTACACGCATGAGTAAGAGAGATAACAAATCATAAAACATTCAATAGTGATATGAAATAATGACTTGCTGTTATATTGCATACATGTATTCAACGATAGCAAAAGTAATAACACAGCAATTCATATAATAGAAAAGAGGACAGATACAGATAATAGTACCATGCAAGCTATTTGATCAATCCAATATATTAATCGCTATGTCGCGGTCCTTCCTTCAAACCAGAAAGCATTCCAAGCAAACGACAATAGTGCACAATTGACTTAAAACAACCTTCCAAGTAAAATTAAGAACCAGTGGTCGAGTTTCAAAAAGAATATAGACTGAAGCACAATAGTGCAAACTTCAGCCTTTAAGTCTTTTACAAAATTTTACGACCCTTTCCAAAACAATGAAAGGGTCTATAAATACTATGCTAATCTAAAATATCTAAATATCTAAAACTGAAAAACTACTAAATCGGCATTAAAAAATATCATCTTGCATTTTGGTGATTCGGCAGTCGGCGGCGATGCTTCAGTCAGAGGTCTCTTTGCCTTTACTCCTTCGCTGACATATCGCCAGCATTGGCTCTACTTCTGGTGGAGTATTGAGGCGTGAAGTCAGCTGTGCATCGTATGTGGCATCTTGAATGTCGGAAATCAGGTATCGGAGGGCATCTGTTAGGTAGTTAAGAGCCGACCTTTGAGAATGTGGTTTAATCAGAAAGAGCCAGTATGCGTCGGCGGTCAAGGTATTTACTCCAGCAATTAACCGCCCTTGTTTCTCCAGATCAGGGTAATTCCTGTGCTCCAACATGTTTGCTGTTGTTATGTTTCCAGGTGTGCATTGGGAGATCATGTTTGCCAGATACAATGTATCATTGACTAGATTGATCATGTTGCTGGCAATCATTTTGCATCTCGAGGCTGCCCTTTCCGCCTTCATTACCTGTGTGTTCCATTCCATGAAGAGTATGTCCTTGTATGTTACACAGATTCGGGACAAATTTGCCGCTTGCCCTTCTGGAGTGTCTTGCCATTCAATATACTCTGTTATATCATCTTCAGCCTGATCCAACTTATTCCTGGCTTTCTCTATTTGCTCACATACTGTTGTAGATGTTTCACAAAGTGATTCAGCGTCAACAAGTTGTTGGCACAAGAGCCTGATTTGAGATATCAATGCGTTGTTTATTCGAGTTGCCTCTGTTCTAAAATCATCAATACTCTGGGCGCTCTTAATACCTTCGAGCTGTGCTGATAGCTGAATTATTTGCTCGTCTTTAGCTTTCATCATCAGCTCATTCGATGCCTTTAACTGAGATAATGCCTCTGACAATTCTTGTGCTTTTTGAATGTCAGATTGGTCTATCCTCAGTTTTTCGATTTGCTGGGTTAACAAATTATTCTCTTATTGTTGGGCCAACAATTGTTCTTCTACCTGCGCTGCCTTATTCTTTGCCTCAATTACTTCTGCTTGCAATGCATATATTTCATTATCTTTAGTCTTCAAAAGAAGACTTATTTCTGAGGCTTTGTCGATAGTTGCCGCTGAATAAGCTCCCGCAAATTGCGATAGCTTTGTCAGATCTTCAGAGGGATCTGATTCTCCCTTCCAGACCACATTGCCCGTGACTGTTTGCTCAGGTGAAATAGAAGGTTGATCAAGCCTTCGTCTTTTCCTAGAGTGCCTTACAACGGCTCTATGCTTTGGGCTGTAGAAAATGTCTAGAGGAGGGATTTCCTCTACCTGAAGATCGATTTGATCGGATGGGTCTTGAGTAATTACCTCAACATTCTGTACCATGGGTGGGCCGCTGGTTCCTTCTAGAACCGGAGAAGAAGTAGTATCGGGAGCTTTATTTGTTTTGGAGGCGTCTGAGTCTTTGGAGGCTTCCTTACCACTTATAATGGAATCGAATTGGTTCCATTCTTTAATCAATTCAGGATCAGTAGAGATTTGCTCACCTTGTTCTGTGTGGGCTTTACTCTGTTCTTTCTCCTGTTCAATCCTCTGCTGTTCCTCGAATGCCTTCCGCTGTTGCTCCTCTTGTGCTCTTTGCTGCTGTTCCTCCAATTCCTTCTTTGCCTTCTCTTCTTCTTCTCTTTTCCTCTGTTCTTCTAACTCCTTTTGCTTTCTTTGCTCTTGATCCTTTTGTGCCTTTTGCTGCCTTTCTATCTGCTCCCTTTGATGCTTTTCTGCTTGCAGCTTGTTTTGCCTTTCCTCCTGTTGTTTATCATACTCTTTAGTTGTAACAGGAGATAGGTGTATTTGCTGCTGACCAGACTCGCTTGAGGAAGATGTTGGGGTTGTGGATAATAAATCTAGAGGCAAAGTTTGCAACCTTTGCTTTCTAAGTTTATTAAATTCAGTTAACTCCACATCTTCATATCTCAGTGAAGCAAGTTGTCTGACTTGGCTTATTGAATCGGCACTCATGAACAGGTCGTCAAACTGATCCTCCTGATGGACAACATTTGACAGCTTGGCCTGTTCCAAGGCAATAAAAGCAGTCTTTTTTGGATCATAGAGTCTGTTTGGAATAGAAGCCAGGGATATCAATTGGAGTTTTGTTGCTTCCTTTTCTGCATGCTTGTAATTCAGCAGCGTATAAACTCCAATTCTTAAAGGAAAAGAGGGCCATCCTCTCTTCTTCTCCTCTTTGAGAGTTTGTGTGACACCCTCAGACATGATCTGATAGGAGATTTCCCGGGCTAACAATTTATCTGGGATGTACAGGGGGAGAACATGTGGCCTAGCCTTGCTTCCAAAAACTCTAATATAAGTAAAATGTTCTTCGCCGAACCAATGGGCTACGGCTGGTAGGTCAAAAGAAGCTTCATAGGAAATTCTAGGGATAGGTCTGTCAAAAATAGAATAGTGAACGGGAACCATAAAACCATTGCAAATTTGATACAGATGGTCTTTGTGGGAGGGTTTCCACAATTTCCGATGGTACAAGTGAATGGGTGTTGGGTCATGGGTTGTCCATCTCCAACCAAGGACAGGAAACTCAGAATTAAAACAAAGGGTATCCATAATGTAGGCAGAGTAATAGAAGGGTGGGATTTTTCTCTCAGTGACTCTGGTTTTGGCCCTAAACTCACGAATAGCTATGACCAACTTATCAGACAGAATAGTGGCCCAATCCATGATTATACTATTTACGGCCGCTTCCATTAAGGGGACCATATCAATATGGATATTAGCAGAGTCATGAAATCCCCACAATCTACACATCATAATTCCAGCATAGCAATAAGGTGAAGCCAAAGAAGCATTGGAGTACTTACCCGACATATCATGCTTGTGTTTAGCTGGATTCTGCCTCCAATCTCGGAGAGGTTCGGATGGTGATTCATTCTCTTTCGCGAATTTCTCCAAAAAGGCTCTATTATAAACTTGCTCAGGTTTGGGCAAATGATACATCCGTCTCAAGTCGTCAGGCTTGAAGGAACCGAAAATCCTTCCATCCTTAGTATGGAAGGTTCTATCAGTGAGAGTAATTTCTTCAATTGCCCAACGTACCACATCAGTATAAGGAAAGACTTGTTCTCTGGCTGCTATTCTGTGCAGAAAGGAGTCAGCCAAATCTTTAAGAGTTGCCTCAGACTTTCTTAGTTCATCCACACTAGCCTCCGTTACTGTCTTTTCTGGTTGTTCTGCTTCTAGCAAATTGTATATACCTTGCCATGTAGTGCCAGGAAGACCAGTGCATGTAGTATCTGAGATTAAGCCTTTCTTTGAAACTAAAGCAGCTTGGCCTGAGACAGGTGTCGCAGTAGAACCTGCCACCTTCTTGAACTTCTTTCCCATCATATTCAGACTTCTCTCGTTGGTTGAATTCTACACAAATGCAAGAGAAATCGTAACAAGGAAATAACAATGACGATCCATAACGGGATAGATATATTATTTGAAGCGTGGTGAGATTATTTCTAAAAGTGGCTGCGGATCTAATGATTTGAGAAGGCACCGCAGATGCAATGATGGTGATTTTACAGCCTGCAGCTCCATAAATGACCATTACTTAAGTTATTAAACCGAATGACCCTTTTAAGCGTGCAATAGATTTCTTCAAAGGTCTAATCGTAATTGTTCGTTAATTCGAAGGGGAAAAGCTTTAAATACGCATGCATTACCTTATCCCTTTACTTAACGGCATTTTGAAATTTGTGCTTTTGTCAAATCGGATTTAAATATAACTTTAAAGCTTTGAAATAATCACCTTTTAGGAATTCAGGTCATCATTAAGAGTCATCGCATCGCATCGGGGGTGTGAGTGACATTATCATTTGGGAAAGAACTTGGCCAATGCCGATTGCGACATTGCATTATATTTAGCGTGTGAACATAATCCCTAAATGTATATCAATTGATTTACCGACTACCGATAGCGATATTACATCGCATCGGGAAAAGATCTGAACGTCTTATGAAAATGCATGGGATTCTGCCGACTGCCGATAGCGATATCACATCGGGTCGAGGCTTAAAAGACTTTTCATAAGAGGCAACGCCGATATTTGATCACCGATATCATGTCGCATCGGGGAAAAGACGTGTGCTTTTTCTGTGTGGTGTATTGGCTATCGCCGATGGCCGATAGCGATATCGCATCGGAAAGAACCAAGGTAACAAGTAATCTTGCGATTGCTTTTTCGGACTTAACCAAAATTTGCTTATTATTTGTTCAAAAAGGCTTTTATTCACAAATTCATTTGATTATCATTCCTTTTTCGAACAAATTCATTAATGCCAATCAAAATTTTAAAAGGGACCCATTTCATATGTTAATTGTTTGTAATAAAAATGTTATGAAATGGGGGGTTGTTGTAGGGCACAACAATACCTTCTTGCAAAAATCAATGAAATCCTTTGATATGTACTCTCCACCATTGTCAGACCTAAATATCTTGATTTTCTTCCCTGTTTGATTTTCGACCAAAGCATTGAACTCCTTGAACATTTCAAAGGCTTCATCCTTGTGCTTCAAATAATATATCCATGTCTTTCTTGAGAAGTCATCAATGAAGGTGATGTAGTAGATATGACTACCAATAGAATTCATGGGAATCAAACCACATATATTAGAATGAATGAGTTTGAGGATTTCATTCATCTTGTTATCACTATAAAGGAATGGTCCCCTTGTCTTCTTTCCACTAGAAAAACCTGGACATACTCCATCCTTTTGTGCTTGAACATCGGGAATACCTAAGACCATTTTCTTCGATTTCGGAAGAGCATCATAATGTAGATGGGCCATTCTTTAGTTCCATAGCTCGCTTAGATGATTTGTATCATGGACCAATCCTAGAAGAGGCCTACCAATGACTCTATAGAGTCCTTCAAATATTGATCCTAATGTAAATGCATCCCTCATTGGTGATCTAACAAGTCAAGTAAGAACCTTTCCCTTGATGAAAGAAATCGTCATTCCTTTGTCTTCCAAAGTGGATATTGATACTACATTATTCTTCAATCCCGACACATACATCACATCATGAAACAAAACATATTCCCGGAATCTAAATGAAATTTGACGGACCCAAAGCCTTTCACGGGATGAGTGGATTTGTCTCCAAGAATAATTTTTAAATTTTACTCCCTCTCTACCAAATTAGAGAGAACTTCCTTCTACCCATAGAAGTGATGAGTGGCATCACTATCAACTAAACAACCATCCCACGAATCTGAAGGAGAGGAACTATTAAGGGCAAAAATAAGAAATTATATTCAGATTGATTGGAAACATTACTTGTATACCTAGAGAATCTTGACTTCTTTAGAGGATGACAATCTTATTCATGATCACTTAGAGCATATCTTCATCTTCTTTCATCTCTTCCATTGCGATCATTCCTTCGGTCACCCCTTCTTCTTTGATCATCAAACATTTCATTTTTTCTTATAGTGTTGTAGCGTGGACCATTGTTGTTCTCGGGGATATCTCAAGCATAGTGGCCTCTCTGGTGACAATTGCATAATTAAATGTGCAATGATTCCTTGGATCTTCCAAAGCTTCTATTTGAAGTTTGAGGAGGAGGAATTATTGAATTTAATGAACCTTATTTTCCTTTTGTCTTCTTCTTGTCGTGAGTTATGAGTGTAGCGGGCTCTACTTCTTCATTCTTTTGTATCATGCCTCTAAAAACCATCATTGATTCTTCTTGGGTGAGCTTTCCAACAATCTCATCAAATGATGGAAAAAAATTGTTGTTGCTTATAGTAGTAATGAAGGTTTCCCAAATAGGAGGGAGACCTCTAAGAGAAAAAATCACCAATTCCCTGTCAGGCACAGTTTCTCCAACTCTTTGCAATTGATCTCTAAGACGAGATATCCTCATAATGTAATATTGCACAGACTCTCTTTTTTTCATCTTTACGTCTTTGAGTTGATATTTCAAGGATATGATTCCATTCAAATTGTTTACTTCATACATGTTGACTATCTTATCATACATGTATTTATACTTCCTCAAATTTCCAACATATGCAAGCAATCTATCTTGTAAACCATGAGCTATATTTTCTTTTCTTTTAACTCAAATTTATTGTACTTTTCCTTGGCAACAGTTGGAGCATTCTCGTTGGATGTATTTGAAAACATCATTGATGCAACAAAGTTAGATGAGTCACCCAACTTCTCATGTTCCTTGAAGAAAGAGGCAAAAGTATTGACTTGACTAGATAGGTGTTAAAATTGGAAACCAGGGAAAAAATTCATGTGGGTCATCTTATTCATGGCTGATAATATTTTTATTAGATTCCTCTCGTTGAGAGGTGTAGGATTGATATAAAGATCATCCGATTCTGATAAGTATTCATGGAGATATGAATTTATTTTGATTATGGAATTATTATCAAGCCGACCTACAACTCATGTGGGCTATAAATCTATTCACCCACCAACGTTGTGTATAAATATAAGAAGACTTTTCCTCATTTGGACTCACTCATCTCATCACATCTCTCTCTCTCTACTACGCAGAAATGAGTCTCTTCTCTACTGCACTAAAATGGGTCTCTCTCTCACACATGTGAAGCCGGAAGCTGTTGAATTTGAAGCTGCAACTGCAGAAGTAAATATTGAATTGCATGGCCTAGAAGATCTCCTCTTTGGTATTGCGCTGTAGGTTCATCTGAACCTCCTTTGAAAGCCGCAACTTTTGGTGGTGGAATGAAGTCAATCCGACGAACGGTTTGCAAGATATCGACTGCCCTAGTTTGAAGTCAGAAACTGCTGAAACTGAAGCTGCAACTGCAGAAGTAAAGATTGATTTGCGTGGCCTAGAAGATATCCTCTTTGGAACTGCATTGTAGATTCATCTGAACCTCCTCTGAAAGCTGCAACTTTTGGTGGTGGAATGAAGTCAATCCGATGAACGGTTTGCAAGATATCGACTGCCCTAGTTTGAAGCCGGAAACTGCTGAAATTGAAGTTGTAACTGCAGAAGTAAAGATTGAATTGCGTGACCTAGAATATCTCCTCATCTGAACTGAGCTGTAGGTTCATTGGAACCTCCTCTAGAAGCCGAAACTTTTGATGGTGGAATGAAGTCAATCCGACGGTCGGTTTGTGAGATATGGTCTGCCCTAGTTTGATAATGAAGCCGCTAATGCTGATGCTGCTGATCTAGGGTTTGCTACTGCTGATATGAATCAGATTTATTGTACTATTTCTCTCTGCTGAATTATTGAATATAAAAGAAGATTTGATCAAAGGGTTTCCCCACACATTGTGGGCTTTGTCCCTGGCTAGCCGCCACATCTTGTGTCTCTTGTCTTGGCTTGTTTTCTGTCGATCGTTTAATGTTCTATCTGCACTTTACTTTATGTACGTGTGATTGCTAATCTTTGGAATATAATAAGGAAAATAAGTAAACTGTTATAAGCATAGAACATACCATAACTTAACATGGTATCAGAGCTGAGGTGAAGACAAAGCCCGAGCAAGAGCAAGAGCAATCATCGAAGAGAATATTGGCAAAGCTATCCTAAAAGAACTATGGGGTCCTCAACACTATTTCCTGCTGAAGACAAGCTCCGTGAGAAAGCTAACTATCATGAATGGAAGATGTCTATCAATCTAATCCTTGAGAATCAAGGAGTGTTGGATCATGTGAGAGGAAATATTGTTGAGCCTCCATCAAATGCATCCGCTGCTGCCTGGAACAAATGAAAAAATGGAGAAGTCAAAACAATAGAAGATCATCCGGGACTCTATCGACAAGCACTTGGTGGCCTACATCTCTGAACTGGACACCTCCAAGGAAATCTACGATAGACTGGTGAGTTTATTTAAAGTTAATGATGCAAATCAAGTTTTGTTTCTTTGAAATAAGCCGAGGGAAATCAAGAAGGGTAAAGATGAAAGTATGCAAGCATACTTCTTAAGAATCACCGAGATCAAGAACGATCTCCTATCTATTGGGGAAACTATTACTAACAGAGAAATGGCACTCACAACTCTTCGAGGATTGCCATTTGAATGGTATGTGTTCAGGACTACTCTTTTGAACTATAATGTAATTCCTGGTTTCGAGGAATTAATGGCTAGATGCATTCAAGAAGAAACAAGGGAAGAAGTGCAAGAAATTCCCATTCCTAAAGGTCCTCCTGCTGCCTTTTCTTCTCATGCAAAGAAAAGAAATAATTCCGGGACTAAATCAAAAGGAAAGGATGGACCTAAGTCTAGAAGAAAATGACGATGTTACATTTGCGATAAAGCAAGTCACTATGTATGAGATCATGAGCATCATGATGAATGAGATCATGGACATAAAGGGTAGCATGAGATCATGGACATATAGGATAGCATGATGATGATGCACACTAGTTTGAGCAACATTATGATGGATAAAATCATGGACATGGGCAGCATGATGATAATCATGATTAGAGAAGCATGGTACAGTATGCAGTGGTGCAACTCGAAATCCCTCTGATGGCAATCAAAGGAATGACAAATTCAACAACAAAGGTAAGAGGAGAGTTGGGAATCAAGGAAGAGGACAAGCATTCAAGAAGGCTAGAAATTCTAGGATGAATTAAATGCACCTGACCTCAAAAGGAACCTAGTGTCCATCTTGGCAATGGAAGACAGAGGCTACAAGGTAACCTTCAGAAATGGCAAGGTATGTATATGGAAAAATAATGTTAAAGATGCCTTTACTCTTGGGTTTAGTGTTGATTCATTATATCAGGTCGATGGAAGTCCGCTAGGAAACAACTCTTTAGTCCAAACTTTGGCATCAGAGGTTTACCCACCTTCATTACAAAGCTCTACCCGATGTAAGACAGATGGTAACAGGGATGCCCAAATTCCAAGTAGAGAAAGAAGGTGTATGTCCAGGATGTGCCAAAGGAAAGCTCAAAAGGGGACCATTCCCCTCAAGCCAAAGCAAGACCTCCGATATATTACAATTGGTTTACTCAGGCATACCTGAGGTTGGCATTAAGAGGGAGACTACTACACCACATACTCCTGAGCAGAATGGTGTGGTGGGAAGGAAGAACCACACGATGATGGAAGTTGTCTGGGCCATGCTACATTATCAAAGACTTCCAAATTTTCTATGGGCTGAAACTACAATCACCGCCGTATATGTACAAAATCGATGCCCTCATCAAGCATTGGGTCCTGTTGATGCCTCGAAAATCGCTGCAACAACATTGGGGATAACCACCCGGTCCGGACCTTAGTACAACTCCTTTTCCGTTTGGAATAGTGGCTCCGACTGGGGATAATGGGACAAGTTTCCCAAAAGTGGATAAATGGGATGAATGGATGATTTATTAACTAAGATAGTGATGGGCGAATAACTAAATCTATTAACAAGAATACAATAACTATGACCTATCCCGGGAACTTATTGAACTTTAAAGTGCAGCGCTTGATGGTCTGTGTCTATAAACAGGCATATAGATGACTCCATTTAATAGACATGGACATTATTTCATTCATGATTACTATGCTTAAATAGTTAAGCAAAGCGATTAAATCGATATTACCACACTTATCATTTATATCATTGACATATACATGATTAAAAGAAATGCACATCATAAAACATCCAATAGTGGAAGGAATGTAGATCTGCTGTTACAGCGCATGCATATAATCAATAATAGCAAGGATAATCACATAACAATTCATATGAAAGGAATAAATTCAGACATAGATAGAAATACCATATGAGCTGCTTGACACTCCCAATATCAATCGCTACTTGTAATTCTTCCTTCAACGCAGAAACATTCTCAACAAAGACAATAGTGCACAATTGCATAAAAAAGCTTCCTTGTTGAATTAAGAACAACTGGTCCAGTTTCATAAAAGAATATTGACTGAAGCACAATAGTGCAAACTTCAGTCTATAAGTCTGGTACAAAACTTTACGACCCTTTCCAAAACAATGAAAGGGTCTATAAATACTTAATTAATCTACCTATCTATAAAAAATAAATCCTACTTAATTGGTATCAATAAATTTTGATCCTATTTTCCTCAGTGATCTGGCAATCGGCGGCATGATTCATCAAGTAGGTTGCTTGCCTTTAAATCTGAGCTGACTTATCGCAAGCATTGGCTCTACTTCAGGTGGTTTTTTGAGGTGCGAGCTGAGCTGGGCAGCATAGGTGGCATCTTGAATATTGGGAATAATATACCCGATTGCATCTGTTAGGCACTTAAGGGCGGCTCTCTGTGAATGCAGCTTTACCAGGAAGAACCAATATTTATCCCAGGTTAAACTGTTAATCCCAGCGATTAATCTCCCTTTTTCTTCTAGATCTGGATAACATGATTGCTCCAATGTTTTCAAAGTTGTCAACTTTCCTGGTGTACACTGGGAAATCATATTTGATAAGTAGAGAGTATTATTAACTAGTTCAACTAGATTGCTGGAAGTTGATTTACATCTTGAAGCCGCCCTCTCTGCTTTCATTAACTGGGACTGCCATTCTGTGAAGAGTATATATTTATGTGGTTCTAGGATCCTGGGAAAATTCGCTGCTTGTCCTTGATCAGAATCTTGCCAGTCAAGAAATGCAGCTATGGTTTCTTCCGCTTGATCCAATTAAGTTCTAGCCTTCTCTACTTGCTTATTTATGGATGCCGTTAATTCACACAGTGGCTCGGCCTGGGTGATTTGTTGACATAGAAGCTTAATTTGGGATATTAATGCAGTGTTTATTTGCAATGCTTCTGCTCTAAATTCAGCCACTTGTGGAATGCCCTTTATTTTTTCGAGTTGTGATGACAATTGAGAAATTTTCTCATCTTTTGTTTTCATCATTTGCTCATTTGCTGCCTTTAATTGTGCCAATGCCTCTGATAATTCTTTCTGTTTCTGGATCGCGCTTTGGTTGATCCTTTGATTTTCTGCCTGCAATTGTTGAGTTAGTTGACTGTTTAATTATTGTTGCGTCAATAATTGTTGCTCTGCTTGCTCTGCCTTCTCCTTTGTCTCAGCTAACTGCGCCTGTAATGAGAAAATCTCTTGATCCTTGGTTTTCAGGAGAAGACTTACCTCTGATGCCTTATCAATTGTCGCTGCCGAATAGGCTCCCGCATACTGTGACAGTTTTGTCAGGTCATTGGAGGGGTCAAATTCCTCCTTCCAAACCACATTGCCCTTAACAGTTTGCTCTGGGAAAAGGGAAGGTTGATCAGTCCTTCTTCTTTTCCTTTGTCGTTTAACCACTGCTTTATGCCTTGGACTGTAGAAGACATCCAGGGGAGGAATATCTTCTATCTGCAAAATGATTTGGTCGAAGGGGTCCTTCAGTATTATCTCAACCTCTTTAGAAATGGGTGGGCCGCTGGTTCCACTCAGAACTTGTGATGAAGTGATGTCCTGTGTATCCGTTGTCTTGGAAGTATCTGTGTCCTTTGAACATTCCAACCCACTGATGATGGAATCAAATTGCTTCCATTCCTGGAGCAATTTAGGGTCAATATGAGTATCTATATTGACATCAATGGTGGTTTGTTTTGCTTTTCAGCTTGGGACTCCTTCCACACTTTTTCTTGCTCTTTCTTCTGCTTCTCCTGTTGCTCTTTCTTTTGCCTTTCCTCCTGCTCTCTCTTCTGCTTTTCTTCCTGTTCTCTTCTCTGCTTTTCTTCCTGTTCTCTTCTCTGTTTTTCCTCCTGCGCTCTCTTCTGCTTCTCTTCTTTTTCTTTTCTTTGCTTTTCTTCCTGCTCTCTCTTCTGCTTTTCCTCCTGCTCCTTCTTCTGATCCTTTGTTATAACCGGAGGTTCCTTTCACTTTTGCCGATCAGGCTCGCTTGACGATGTCGCTGGGGTTATTGCTAGTAAATCTAGAGGCAGAGTTTGCAACCTCTGTTCTCTAAGTTTATTAAATTCAGTCAACCCTTCATCATTATATTTCACTTTGGCGAATGCTTTAACCTGATTTATTGTCTCAGCCGAAGAGAACAGGTCGTCAAACATATCTTCTTTATGATCAAATTTTGTCAATTTGGCCTGTTCTAGTGCAGTATAGGCAACTTTGTTTGGATCAAACTTCCTATTTGGGAGAGTCGCCAGAGTCAATGATTTAATCTTCGTGGCTTCCTTTTCTGCATGTTTGAGATCATGCATAGTATAGACACCACAGCTCAAGGGAAAAGAGGGCCAGCCCTGCTTCTTATTCTTATTGAGAGTCTGTGTAACACTCTCAGCCATAATCTGGTAAGAGATTTCTCTTGCCAAAAGTTTATCTGGTATGTATAAAGGGAGAACATGAGGATCGGCTTGGCTACCGAAAACTCTTACATAAGTGAAGTTCTCCTCCCCGAACCATCTTCCTATTGAGGTTAAGTCAATTCCGGCTTGATAAGAAATCTTGGGAGCAGGTTTATCAAAAATAGAATAATGAATAGGTAACATAAAACCATTGCAGACTTGGTACAAATGGTGCTTATAGGAGGACTTCCATAATTTCTGATGCTATATGTGAATAGGCATGGGGTCTTGTGGCTTCCACCTCCAGCCGAGTACAGGAAATTCAGAATTAAAACACAAAGTATCTAAGATATAGGCACTGTAATAGAATGGGGGAATTATCCTTTCAGAAACGCGGGTCTTACTCCTAAATTCAAGAAGAGCTGAGGCTAGCTTATCTGAGAGAATAGTGGCCCAATCCATAATTACACTATTGCATGCTGCTTCCATTAGGGGAACCATTTCTATGGTAAAATTAGCAGAGTCATGCAATCCCCACAATCTACACATCATTATTCCAGCATAGTAATAAGGAGAAGCCAGGGAATCAACTGAGTACTTACCAGACGACTCATGTTTGTGATTTGTGGATTTTGTCTCCAATCCCGGATGGGTTCGGATTCAACTTCATTTTTGTTTGAAAATTTCTCCAGGAACGCCTTATTATATATCTTCTCTGGCTCATGCAAATGATACATTTGCCTTAGATCATCCGCCCTGAATGACCCGAAAATTCTCCCGTCTCTGGTGCTAAAGGTTCTATCCAGGATGGGGATTTCTTCAATTGCCCACCACACTACATCTGTGTATGGGATATTTTGTTCCCTAGCTTCTATCAGGTGAAGGAAGGAGTCAGCTAAGTCCTTAAGAGTACCCTCGGATTTTCGAGTTAAATCCACAGTGGCTTGTACTGTTGTTGCTTCTGGTTCTTCGGCTTCAATCAGGTTGTAGGTGCCTTGCCAAGTAGTTCTGACGAGACCCAAACATGTAGTATAAGATATCAATCCCTTCTTTTTGTCAGCGACAGCTTGTCCTGCAGCTGGCGCAGAGGAAGTGCCTGTGGTCTTCTTGGATTTCTTCCCCATTTTGCCTGAGCTTTCTCCTTTGGATGAATTCTGCACAGAGGCGAAAATACACGTAACGCAGAGAGATGACAATGAAAATCCAATATGGGAAAGATATATCGATCAAAGCGTGCTAAGAGATTAACTCTAAAAAATGGCCGCGGATACGATCCATGGGAAGATCTTACAATTATATTAAATGGCCGTTTAAAACCTGCCAATCCTTAAATGCCCATTATACCATTAACTGGCCGAATGATTCCTTTAAGCGTGCTTAGAGATGTTTTGGCGGTTGTGTGCAGGTGAATCATTGTTCGACAGATCAAGCTTTAAATATGAATTGATCAATATATCCCTCCACTTTAATGGCTTTTTTTTGAGATCCGCGCTATATCATAATCGGGCGTCGGGAACACTTAAACCTTATGTTGACAATTTTGAAACCCCGATCGCCGATAGCAATATCGCATCGCATCGGGAGAATTGGGATTATATAAACATATGGATAGCACACCATCGATCGTCGATAGCAAAATCGCATCGCATCGGGGTGAATGGGCATTACAATGTGCATAGATAGTGTATCGCCGATTGCCGATTGCGATATCGCATCGCATCGAGGGTATGACCTGAGGGCACTCTTTAAAATGTGCATAGAGTATTGTCGATCGCCGATAGCGATATCGCATCGGCGGGAACCAATGTGTTATTTACATATGCTCCTTATGTCATTGCGATATGCGATCTTGCGATCGCTTTATCACAATGATTAAGAATTGATTTATTTGATCAAAATGGGTTTTTCAAAAAGGTTTTATATAATATTTTCCTTTGGTTTTCGGACCTTTTTAAATAATACAATATTGATACCAATCAAACTCTAAAGGGACCCATTTCATATGATAATTTTGTGAATAAAATGATAAGAAATGGGGGGTTGTTGTAGAGCACAACAATTGGCGATTCGCTGGAAGAAACAATTATCTCTAAAAAGTATAGTAATACTTTAAACTTTTTCAAAATAGAGTTCTAATCAAAAGGGAAAATTCTAATATAACTGGGTATATATGCATTCCGAATGAAATGAAACGATTTTGCTAACTTCCTTTCTTTTTTAAGAAAATAGATACATTCGAAGTTTTAAATAGGCCTTTATTGGTTTATAATGATACAATAGAAAAAATTTCCAAATCAGCTTTTATAGTGAACTCATCTGTCATAGGTAGAGCCTCTGCTGCCAGCAAACGTTTATAGTTTCGACAGGGATACCTTTTAACCATGCTATTGTCCATTGTTCTATCCAATTAAGAGTGTGATTAACAGAATGAATTCAAAACATGTTTTCATATTTTGTATTTTATTTCCTTTTTTTGTTATTGATAAGATAAAAAGCCATTGTCCTGGTTTGGTGGCCAGCTATTGACAATGCCATTCACTGGTAGTAATCTAACCGAACAAGCCGCCTCGTGATGAGACCCCTTGTCTTATAATTTTAAGCCATTACCCTGTTATGGTATGCAGTATTGGTAATGTCGGTTAAACTATTTTCCCGATGATCATGGTAAGCAGGCTTATAATAAGACCTCTTATCTTTTATATCAAATATTTTAGAATTACACTCTGAGTAATCATAAACTTTAGTGAATGGGATGAACAATCTTCTCCTTAAGAGTAAATGGATGACAGGGTAAGAGTTGAAGATGCTGAAATTGGATTAGCTTCTATCTTGATATTGATAACCTTTTGAGACCAATTTGAAAATAGAAAATGGTTTACAATACTTATAAACTTTGAGAGGTGTTCACAAAACTTGAAGTGTGGTTTCAGAATACAATGATACCTAGTTTCCTAGAAATTATCCCTTTTGGTTAAGACTTCTATTATTTTAAAAGCAAATATCCATACTAATTCTGTGGATTAAGTTTTCAAACACAGCAAAGGTCAATAGGAGATACCTTACAACATTATTTTCTAAAAATCCTACAAACTACAAAACTCTACAAAGCTAAAAGGAGAATGGGTTACCTCCTCAATTAAAGAATTTCTTCAAGATAAGGCCATTAACAGGGAGAGAATCTCTCAAACCTGATAAATCTTGCAACATGAAGGTTGAATGGCCTATCTTCTCACAGATATGAAAAGGTCCAAGCCACATCTTTTGGAACTTGGTGTGTTTTCCCTTGTCTTCATGGGCTTTGTCCCATTTCAGAACTAAATCACCGACTTGAAATTGTTTTGAACCGGATGAGACTGAATCAAAAGCTGCCTTGATGATTTGCTGATGTTTGGCATGAATAACCTTGGCTTTTTCTCTTTCCTCTTCTAATTTTAGAATTTGATCATATCTAAGCTGAATAGAAGAGGAAGGACTTTCCTCAATGAACTGAATTAGGGCTAGAGAAGGAAGAACAAGATTTGTGGGCAGTACCGCTTCTTTTCGATACACAAGGTTGAATGGGGAAGATCCTATAGAAGCTTTCTATGTTATCCTATCAGCCCATAATGCAAACATTAAGGATTTGTGCCAGTTTTTATGATTCTGTTCGATAGTTCGCTTAATGATTTTGATCAGATTCTTATTAGTAGACTCTGTTAAACCATTACCCTGGGGATAGTAATTAGCAGAATATTTCAATTTAAATCCTCTTTTAATAGCGAAATCAAACATAGCATTACCCGAGAAATAAGATGCATTATCAAAAACAAGAGCATTTGGGACACCAAACCTGGTAATGATGAATTGATCTATGAACTCAATGATTGCTTCATAATTTGCTGTCTTCAAAGGAATTGCCTCAACCCATTTAGTAAAATAATCGGTAGCAGTAAGGATATACTTTTGCTGTTTGGAAGATGGTGGAGTAATTTCCCCAATGATGTCCAATCCCCATTGCTCAAATGGTTGTTCAATGTTGACTGGTTGCAGAGGGAAAGCTGATTTGCGTTGTCTTCCACTAGAAGTTTGACAATTGAGGCATTTCCTTACATACTCATGGGCATCTCTAAACAGAGTGGGCCAATAATATCCAGCATGAATAATTTTGTGATCTGTTGTGTCAGCTCCAAAATGTCCTCCTGCTGGTCCATCATGTAACTCCTGCAAAACCTTTTGTGCTTCAGGTTTCTCAAGGCATCTTAATAAAATAGAATCATAATTCTGCTTAAAAAGCACATCATCAATAATTGTGAAATTCTTTGCTTTTAACCTAATGGCCCTTTTGTTTTTGTAAGACAGGTTTGGAGGTGCATAACCATTCTCTAAATAAAAGATTAAATCTGCATATTGAGATTCAGAATCAGTAACACTTATCTGGTTGATTTCTTCAGTTTGATCTGTATTGCTTGATTCTGGAATGTTGGATGCTCCTGCCAATATCCTGCAAAAACCTTGGCCCCTAACAATCTTTGCTGGCTTAATTTCTAAGTCGTATTATTGAAGCGTTGTGACCCAATTTTCCATTTTTTCACCCAGTTCTTTTTGGATTAATAGTTTCCTAACTGCAAGGAAAGGAACTATAAATTTTCTGTGGGTTTTCAAAAGGAAGGGTCTATAATGTTTGACTGCTTTAAATACAACAAAGGCTTGTTTTTCTACTTCGGAGTAATTCAATTCAGCACCCTGAAGATTTGAGCTAAAAAATGAAATGGGTGCTTCCAGATTGTGATCATTTAGTTGCATGAGTACTGCAACATAAGACAAGTTGGATGCAATGGTATACAATGTAAAATGATTAGAAAAAATTGGAGTATTTAAGGCTGGGGCATTGATTATTGATTGCTTGATTAGATCAAAAGCTTCTTTTTCTGCTGATGCCCACTTAAAGACTGAATTTTTCTTAATCATTGTTTGAAGTGGCAAAATAATTTGAGAAAAATCTGGAACAAATCTTTTAACAAAATTGATCTAGCCTAAAAATGACTGCATTGATTTTTTATTGTGTGGGAAAGGGATTTCAGAGATTTCTTTGATCCGATCAGGATCAATACAAATGCCATCTTTGGACACTATAAAACCCAAGAGCTTCCCTTGATCAAGAGCAAAGAAAGACTTTTTAGGGTTAAGAGAAATACCATATCTTTTGCAACGTTGACAGATTTGACTTAAGTCATGCAAATGGTTAGCTCTCTCTTTAGAGAATACAGTAATATCGTCTAGATAGACGACCACTATTCTATTAATCATCCCTCTAAAAGATGTATCCATCTCTCTTTGGAATGTCGCTCCTGCATTTATAAGTCCGAAAGGCATTTTCTTATATGCATATGTTCCCCATTTTGTTCTGAATGTGGTTTTAAGCTGGTCATCAGGATGAACCAGGACTTGGTTATATCCTGAGAAACCATCTAGAAAGGACATCAATTCAGAGCCTGCTACTGATTGAAGTATTTGCTCCATGGTAGGTAATGGGAAATTATCTTTCAAGCTTGCATTGTTCAAATTTCTGAAATCAATACAAATCCGAATGTCGCCATTTTTCTTTCTGACTAGCACCATATTAGAGACCCAGTTTGAGTGTCGGACAGGAAAAATAATCTTGGCTTTCAAGAGTTTTTTAAGTTCCGATTTTATCTGGCTCTCTAAGTTTGGATGTATTTTCCTTAACTTCTGTTATATTGGTTTCTGATTGGGAAGCACTGGAATGGTATGCTGGATAATGGATGTATCATAAGTCTTCAAATCATCATATTTCCAAGCAAAAACCTGTTTATTTTTCCTTAACAGTTTAATGAATGCTTCTTTCTCTTCTAATGAAAGTCCTAATCCTAAATTAATATTTTGAGGAGCTTGCTCAGTACCTAGATTTATCAATTCAAACCTTAGGGTAGAGCTTTAGAGATTTGCATTAGTTACAGGTTTAAACCTGTCTTTAATATCATAAAGATCCTCCAGCTTTACCACAGGCTTAGGAATTGAATTTTCCTAAGGTGTTTCTCTCATTTGAGAGTCATGCTCATTTTCCTCAATAATTTGATTATCATAGGACTTTTCAGATGTTAAAAATTGTAAAATATCCTCATCATGGTTGAATACTCTCCAATTAGTGACATTGTCAGGAATTGAGGGCCTAAAAAGCAATTCTACGGAAAATCTATCTGGGCTGTAGTCTTCAGAAGGTAGGAACTTGGAAGCTACATTGGCTAGGAGATCGACTGTCGAGTTTTGAGACCTAGGGATGGAGGAAATGTTGAATGCGGAAAAGTGCGAGGTAAGTTCTTGTACTAGCGATTGATAATGCTTGAGGTGATTTGAAAGACAATGGATTGCATTCCTCACCTGTTTAACAATAATTTCAGAATCGCCGAATACTTTTAGATATTGCACTTTAAGGTCGATTGCTTTATATAGTCCCTGGACTAAGGCTTCATATTCAGCTGTATTGTTAGTGCATTCAATTCTAGCCTACAGGACAGCATTGTCTTTTCTCCTTGTGGACTAACCAAAATACATCCTGCTCCTGAGCCCTCACTAGACTTGGACCCATCGAAATATAAAGACCAAAATAAAGAGGTATTAACAATTGTATTTACAATTTTCTCAGTATCATTGAAACATCTCGACCGATCTGTTTGTGAAAAATTTTCGATCTGAGATGTAGAATGGTTTACTGAGAACGGAAAGGGTTGGGCAACGAAGTTGCCAAAGAATGACTCTGATGAATAATTCCCCAAAATATTGTTGTTGAATGCTACCGACTGGTTTTCTTGTTCGAATTCTGTAACTGTATGGGTCATATGTTTTTCCCGATCGATCCTTATTTGATTTGGCTTACCCTTGTAGGGAAGCCACATATGTGACCAATCAGTGGAAATATACCCATGCAATTTCTCAGACCAATCTCTACTCAAAATTAAACTGTAAAATTCAGGTATATCGGCTATTAGGATGTCAATCCTTTGTACTACTCTAGGATCAGTAGACAACCTGATAGTTACGGAATTAATTTCTCCCACAACCTACACTTTGGTCCTGTCCAACTGTATAATATGGATAGCAGAATTCTGGGGTTCAATGTTCTGTTTAGAACAAACTGAAGCTGGCATTATGTTAGAAGATGCCCCAGAGTCAATCAAACAGTTGTGCAGGTTTCTGTTATAGATCTCATAGGTTAGAAGGAAGGGTGGAGTATGAGAATTTGATCTATCTCCAATCAGAACTGAATCGGTAGCTTCAACCATACCGGGGGAGGTTGGCCTGAATCATTAGCAGCTTTAGCACTGGGAAGAGGTGTAGAAGGAACAACATTCAATTCTTTAAGAAGTAATTTCTACTGATGCTTTAATTTACTAAGTTCAAACATAGTAATGTTTGCTTTAGTTTTCTTCATGTCATCAACAATGTTGTACTCCATTGAATCGAATACCACTAATGTTTTAGATGTTGAAGGAGTATTAGAAGTTGAAGGCTGGTTTTTGGGAACTGCTACAGGTGATTTCTTTGCAGGTATTTTTTCTTTGGTTGTAGCGGCACCTGCACTCCTTTTCTTTGACGTTACCTGAACAGGTTCAGAAGTACTTTTACTTCTAGTAGTGACCGGGAATGCTTCTTCTTCATTATCGGTATCGGAGTTGGGGAGTATAAAATCCCACATTCCATGACATTCTACTACTTCTTCTTCATCATCAGTTGGTGAGATTGTTTCCTCTTCCTCTTCTTCTTCTTGCTCTGAATCTGCATTAGATATGACATTTGGTGGCTTTGATTCATTTCTCTTATAAGTCCTAAAGGGTCTTTTGGTTGAGGTTTCGGCTACCTGTTTCTTTATTTCAACCATTTCATTTGATAAAGTTTTTAGGACTTTTTGTAAACCCTCCATGTCGTATGGGTCTTTTGGGGTTTTCTTTCTTGAGTCCTCTTTGAAAGAGACTTTTTTGGCTTTTCTGTCTTCCAGAGAAGCCTTCTTCTCTAGAGCATTGATACGTTTCTCCACAGCAAGTGCTTCTTTCATGTTTTCCGCCAAGGTATGTTTCCCAGCCCTATCTACAAAAATGGCTATATTGGCAGGTAGGGCGGTGATATACCATTCGCTTCGAATTTGTTCACTTGGTTTGGAGGCTGTAGGGATTTTATTCAGGAGTTTATTGAAGCGGGCATTAAATTTTTTAATTGGTTCCCTATGCTCTATTCTCAGATTGGAGAGATCGTTTATTAGGGTAGCCAAAGACCTATCATCTCCATATTTGGTAATAAACTGCTCTTGGCAAGTGTTCCAACTGGTAATGGAACCAGAGGGTAAAGAAAAATACCAGGATCCTGCTGATCCTTGCAAGGTGTAAGGAAAAAGTTTGACAACAACATCTTGTTCTGTTACCCCTTTCAAGTTTACTGCCAACATGAAATTATTAATGTGTTCCTCAGCCTAGGTCCCATCATCTAGATTAAACTTGGGTAGCCATTTTTCAGGAGCATCTGGTAATGGATGCAATGGTGCAGGCATATTGACTGCACCAGGTCTGGTCCATGGATCTGCCATTGTAATAGCAGTAGTGGTTGGTACTACTGTTGGAACTCCAGATGTCTAGGAAGGAAATAATGTTGAGGAGTGAGCAGGTTGGGATGCTGAAGCTCCTAATCCCTGGTGAACAACAATATGTAATGGGGGAGTGGATGGTTGACTTTGCAGAGGAGAAGATGCAATGGAGGATGTGGATGAAGGCTCTTCACTGTCAGATCCTTCAGTATTTTTCTTCGCCTTTTTTCCTTTTGGGTAAAGGGAACTCAGTGGGTTCAATACCGAGTTTTTCGCTCTGAAGTCTGGTGAAAGGGTGAGGTAAATTGAACTGTGAAGTCGCACTGCTTTGTGATACCTTAGATTTCTGTGGTGAAATCAAGAAGCTCTGAAGTTTGTGGATAAGAGACTGGACTTTAGGCGATTCAAGACTTAATTGTTCTGGAGTATGATGGGTTTGAGCAGTGGTAGTTGATTCCTCTTCTTCTTGTTTGGATACTGGAGAACCAGCATGCGAATGAGAAGTTCGAGGGGATCCGGAGGGAGAATTACTCTTAGAATGGCTTATAGATTTTGGTTTATGTGCCATTCACAGTCAGACCCTCCTTCTAGCACCAAAAATGTTGATGCCTCGAAAATCGCTACAACAACATTGGGGATAACCACCCGGTCCAGACCTTAGTACAACTCCTTTTCCGTTTGGAATAGTGGCTCCGACTAGGGATAATGGGACCAGTTTCCCAAAAGTGGATAAATGGGATGAATGGATGATTTATTAACTAAGCTAGTGATGGGCGAATAACTAAATCTATTAACAAGAATACAATAACTATGACCTATCCCGGGAACTTATTGAACTTTAAAGTGCAGCGCTTGATGGTCTATGTCTATAAAAAGGCATATAGATGACTCCATTTAACAGACATGGACATTATTTCATTCATGATTACTATGCTTAAATAGTTAAGCAAAGCGATTAAAGCGATATTACCACACTTATCATTTATATCATTGACATATACATGATTAAAAGAAATGCACATCATAAAACATCCAATAGTGGAAGGAATGTAGATCTGTTGTTACAGCGCATGCATATAATCAATAATAGCAAGGATAATCACATAACAATTCATATGAAAGGAATGAATTCAGACATAGATAGAAATACCATATGAGCTGCTTGACACTCCCAATATCAATCGCTACTTGTAATTCTTCCTTCAACGCAGAAACATTCTCAACAAAGACAATAGTGCACAATTGCATAAAAAAGCTTCCTTGTTGAATTAAGAACAACTGGTCCAATTTCATAAAAGAATATTGACTGAAGCACAATAGTGCAAACTTCAGTCTTTAATTCTGGTACAAAACTTTATGACCCTTTCCAAAACTATGAAAGGGTCTATAAATACTTAATTAATCTACCTATCTATAAAACAGAAATCCTACCTAATTGGTATCAAGAAATTTTGATCCTATTTTCCTCAGCGATCTGGCAATCGGCGGCATGATTCATCAAGTAGGATGCTTGCCTTTAAATCTGAGCTGACTTATCGCAAGCATTGGCTCTACTTCAGGTGGTTTGTTGAGGCGCGAGCTGAGCTGGGCGGCATAGGTGGCATCTTGAATATCAGGAATAATATACCCGATTGCATCTGTTAGGCACTTAAGGGCAGCTCTCTGTGAATGCGGCTTTACCAGGAAGAACCAATATGTATCCCAGGTTAAACTGTTAATCCCAGCGATTAATCTCCCTTTTTCTTCTAGATCTGGATAACATGATTGCTCCAATGTTTTCAAAGTTGTCAACTTTCCTGGTGTACACTGGGAAATCATATTTGATAAGTAGAGAGTATTATTAACTAGTTCAACTAGATTGTTGGAAGTTGATTTACATCTTGAAGCCGCCCTCTCTGCTTTCATTAACTGGGACTGCCATTATGTGAAGAGTATATCTTTATGTGGTTCTAGGATCCTGGGCAAATTCGCCGCTTGTCCTTGATCAGAATCTTGCCAGTCAAGAAATGCAGCTATGGTTTCTTCGGCTTGATCCAATTCAGTTCTGGCCTTCTCTACTTGCTTATTTATGGATGCCGTTAATTCACACAGTGGCTCGCCCTGGGCGATTTGTTGACATTGAAGCTTAATTTGGGATATTAATGCAGTGTTTATTTGCAATGCTTCTGCTCTAAATTCAGCCACTTGTGGAATGCCCTTTATTTTTTCGAGTTGTGATGACAATTGAGAAATTTTCTCATCTTTTGTTTTCATCATTTGCTCATTTGCTGCCTTTAATTGTGGCAATGCCTCTGATAATTCTTTCTATTTCTGGATCGCGCTTTGGTCGATCATTTGCTTTTCTGCCTGCAATTGCTGAGTTAGTTGACTGTTTAATTGTTGTTGCGTCAACAATTGCTGCTCTGCCTGCTCTGCCTTCTCCTTTGTCTCGGCTAACTGCGCCTGTAATGAGAAAATCTCTTGATCCTTGGTTTTCAGGAGAAGACTTACCTCTGATGCCTTATCAATTGTCGCTGCCGAATAGGCTCCCGCATACTGTGACAGTTTTGTCAGGTCATTGGAGGGGTCAAATTCCTCCTTCCAAACCACATTGCCCTTAACAGTTTGCTCTGGCAAAAGGGAAGGTTGATCAGTCCTTCTTCTTTTCCTTTGTCATTTAACCACTGCTTTATGCCTTGGGCTGTAGAAGACATCCAGGGGAGGAATATCTTCTATCTGCAAAATGATTTGGTCAGAGGGGTCCTTCGGTATTATCTCAACCTCTTTAGAAATGGGTGGGCCGCTGGTTCCACTCAGAACCTGTGATGAAGTGATGTCCTGTGTATTCGTTGTCTTGGAAGTATCTGTGTCCTTTGAACATTCCAACCCACTGATGATGGAATCAAATTGCTTCCATTCCTGGAGCAATTTAGGGTCAATATGAGTATCTATATTGACATCAATGGTGGTTTGTTTTTGCTTTTCAGCTTGGGACTCCTTCCACACTTTTTCTTAATCTTTCTTCTGCTTCTCCTCTTGCTCTTTCTTTTGCCTTTCCTCCTGCTCTCTCTTCTGCTTTTCTTCATGTTCTCTTCTCTGATTTTCTTCCTATTCTCTTCTCTGTTTTTCCTCCTGCGCTCTCTTCTGCTTCTCTTCTTTTTCTTTTCTCTGCTTTTCTTCCTGCTCTCTCTTCTGCTTTTCCTCATGTTCCTTCTTCTGATCCTTTGTTATAACCGGAGGTTCCTTTGACTGTTTCCGATCAGGCTCGCTTGACGATGTCGCTGGGGTTGTTGCTAGTAAATCTAGAGGCAGAGTTTGCAACCTCTGTTCTTTAAGTTTATTAAATTCAGTCAACCCTTCATCATTATATTTCACTTTGGCGAATGCTTTAACCTGATTGATTGTCTCAGCTGAAGAGAACAGGTCGTCAAACATATCTTCTTTATGATCAAATTTTGTCAATTTGGCCTGTTCTAGTGCAATATAGGAAACTTTGTTTGGATCAAACTGCCTATTTGGGAGAGTTGCCAGAGTCAATGATTTAATCTTCGTGGCTTCCTTTTCTGCATGTTTGAGATCATGCAGAGTATAGACACCACATCTCAAGGGAAAAGAGGGCCAACCCTGCTTCTTATTCTTCTTGAGAGTCTGTGTAACACTCTCAGCCATAATCTGTTAAGAGATTTCTCTTGCCAACAGTTTATCTAGTATGTATAAAGGGAGAACATGAGGATCGGCTTGGCTACCGAAAAATCTTACATAAGTGAAGTTCTCCTCCCCGAACCATCTTCCTATTGAGGTTAAGTCAATTCCGGCTTGATAAGAAATCTTGGGAGCAGGTTTATCAAAAATAGAATAATGAGCAGGTAACATAAAACCATTGCAGACTTGGTACAAATGGTGCTTATAGGAGGACTTCCATAATTTCTGATGGTATATGTGAATAGGCATGGGGTCTTGTGGCTTGCACCTCCAGCCGAGTACAGGAAATTCAGAATTAAAACAAAAAGTATCTAAGATATAGGCACTGTAATAGAATGGGGGAATTATCCTTTTAGAAACGCAGGTCTTACTCCTAAATTCAAGAAGAGCTGAGGCTAGTTTATCTGAGAGAATAGTGTCCCAATCCATAATTACACTATTGCATGCTGCTTCCATTAGGGGAACCATTTCTATGGTAAAATTAGCAGAGTCATGCAATCCCCACAATCTACACATCATTATTCCAGCATAGCAATAAGGAGAAGCCAGGGAATCAACTGAGTACTTACCAGACGACTCATGTTTGTGCTTTGCTGGATTTTGTCTCCAATCCCGGATGGGTTCGGATTCAACTTCATTTTCGTTTGCGAATTTCTCCAGGAATGCCTTATTATATATCTTCTCTGGTTTAGGAAAATGATACATTTGCCTTAGATCATCCGCCCTGAATGACCCGAAAATTCTCCCGTCTCTGGTGTTGAAGGTTCTATCCAGGATTGGGATTTCTTCAATTGCCCACCGCACTACGTCTGTGTATGGGAGAATTTGTTCCCTAGCTGCTATCCGGTGAAGGAAGGAGTCAGCTAAGTCCTTAAGAGTACCCTCGGATTTCCGAGTTAAATCCACAGTGGCTTGTACTGTTGTTGCTTCTGGTTCTTCGGCTTCAATCAGGTTGTAGGTGCCTTGCCAAGTAGTTCTGACGAGACCCAAACATGTAGTATCAGATATCAATCCCTTCTTTTTGTCAGCGACAGCTTGTCCTGCAGCTGGCGCAGCGGAAGTGCCTGTGGTCTTCTTGGATTTCTTCCCCATTTTGCCTGAGCTTTCTCCTTTGGATGAATTCTGCACAGAGGCGAAAATACACGTAACACAGAGAGATGACAATGAAAATCCAATATGGGAAAGATATATCGATCAAAGCGTGCTAAGAGATTAACTCTAAAAAATGGCCACGGATACGATCCATGGGATGATCTTACAATTATATTAAATGGTCGTTTAAAACCTGCCAATCCTTAAATGTTCATTATACCATTAACTGGCCGAATGATTCCTTTAAGCGTGCTTAGAGATGTTTTGGCGGTTGTGCGCAGGTGAATCATTGTTCGACAGATCAAGCTTTAAATATGAATTGATCAATATATCCCTCCACTTTAATGGCTTTTTTTTGAGATCCGCTATATATCATTATCGGGCGTTGGGAACACTTAAACCTTATGCTGACAATTTTGAAACCCCGATCGCCGATAGCGATATCGCATCGCATCGGCAGAATTGGGATTATATAAACATATGGATAGCACACCACCGATCGCCGATAGTGAAATCGCATCGCATCGGGGTGAATGGGCATTACAATGTGCATAGATAGTGTATCGCCGATTGCCGATTGCGATATCGCATCGCATTGGGTGTATGACCTGGGGGCGCTCTTTAAAATGTGCATAGAGTATTGCCAATCACCGATAGCGATATCGCATCGGCGGGAACCAATGTGTTATTTACATATGCTCCTTATGTCATTGCGATATGTGATCTTGCGATCGCTTTATCGCAATGATTAAGAATTGATTTATTTGATCAAAATGGGTTTTTCAAAAAGGTTTTATATAATATTTTCCTTTGGTTTTCGGACCTTTTTAAATAATACAATATTGATACCAATCAAACTCTAAAGGGACCCATTTCATATGATAATTTTGTGAATAAAATGATAAGAAATGGGGGGTTGTTGTAGAGCACAACAGGTCCCTAAACTCCTGAAGAAATGTTCACCACCGGTCAAAGGGAAGTCGTGATTAGTCATGATGTCACCTTTGACAAAGATATGACTCTCAGCAAGGTGGACAATCTGTTGACTTTGAGTAGCTCTCAAGAAGCCGACACCAGGGAACCGAAAGAAAAGGATGATGAATCAATGCCTGATGTAGAAGAACCCATGGATCCGATTGATCATCATCCACATGAGCCTTCCTCTTCTAGGAAGAGGCCTTCATGGCTTAGGGGGATACTTGATGATGCTGAAGGACATGCTGCACCTTGAGGAACCTTCCATCAAAGTAAGAAACTTAACAGGTATCAGGGATAGCTGACCATCATGAGCACGATCATACAAAATGAACCTTCATCATTCTCAGATGTCATCAAGCATTAACAATGGAAGGATGCTATGACCATAGAATATGAGTCTATTATGGAGAATGATGTCTGGGAAGTAGTTCCCAGACCCTGGACAAGACACTTGTTACTTCAAAATGGCTTTACAGGAAAGCATGCAGCAAATGGAAGTATGGAAAACTATAAGGTTCATTTTGTTGCTCGTGGTTTATCCCAAAAGGGAGGTATAGACTATGATATTTGCACCTGTTTCCAAATATATGACCATCCACTTGATCATAGCCCTTGTGGCTTCACAAGGATGGAACCTACATCAGATGGATGTTAAGACCACGTTCTTGCATGGTTCTATCAAAGAAGAGGTCTATGTGGAGCAACCTGTAGGATTTGAGATTTATGATTGAAAATATCATGTATGCAAGTTGAATAAGGCTCTCTATGGGCTGAAGCAAGCACCCCGAGCATGGTATGAGAAGATCGATAGCTACTTGATGAAGCTGGGATTCACTAGGAGTGAAGTTGATCCTAACCTTTACTTTAAGGTTGAAGATGACAAGCCTCTCATACTAGTTTTGTATGTGGATGACCTCTTTCTAACAGGTGCAAACCCTCTCATTCACAAATGTAAGAGGGAGATGGCTTCTGAATTTGAAATGAAGGACCAAAGGACTTGAATTGTGGCAGAAGCCAAGGGAAATTTTCCTATCTCAAGGAAAATATGTGGTAAATATATTGGAAAGATTCGGTATGATGGACTGCAAGCCTGTGACTACCTCGAGGATTTTAACTTTTAGAAGTTATATGGTAGTGATGTCGGACCAGACTTGAGAAATGCCTCTGAGTTTCAAAAACTCATTCGCATTGATGTTCTTGGTGACCCTCTGTCCGAACATATGTTTTGCAGTTAGCATTGTGAGCTCATATTTGGTTGAGCCTCACTGGATTGATGCCAGGAATATTTTGAGATGTCTTCAGGACACAATCTCTCATGGATTAAGATACACTGTCGGAGATGTGAGACTACTTGGATATACCGATGTTGATTGGGCAGGCAGTGTGGTGGACCGTAAGAGCACTTCTGGGTACTGTCTCACCTTGGGATCTGCTTCGATATCCTGGATGAGCAAGAAGCAGAAGTCGGCGGCTTTGAGCACCACCGAAGTAGGATATATTGTTGCTAGTATAACCTCATGTGAGGTAGTCTGGTTGCGAAAGCTCTTCAGTGAGCTATTTGGATTTACATTGGATACCACTGTGATTCTCTGTAACAACCAGAGGTGGGATTCGATTATTGAGGAATCCTGTATTCGTCAATTGCTCCAGCAGATAGACATCATTTGGGATATGGTAAGTCGATGAGCAAGGAAGCTCCATCACATTAAGATGATGTACAGGTTGATACACCTTGTCAAAGCCCCGAGGAAAGATCTAATCTGTTATTTTCCCAAAGGACTTGGAGTTGGCAAGAAACCCTTGTACAAGGGTCCTGCATGTTGCATACATTGAGCTCTAGGAGCTCTGAGGGCTTGTGTTATTACTGGAGCAACATATGACCACAGGGTGACTCACCCTCCCCTGGTGGTGCACACTGGAACAAGATGATTCGCTCTCTTGTGGGACAAGATGATTCGCTCTCTTGTGGAACAGGATGATTCACTCTCCTATGTAGCAGGATGATTAGTTCTCCTGTGAGGCCTGGATTGATGTGCATACGACCACAGGGTGACTCACCCTCCTCTGGTGGTGCGCACTGGAACAAGATGATTCGCTCTCTTGTGGGACAAGAGGATTCGCTCTCTTGTGGAACAGGATGATTCGCTCTCCTATGTAGCAGGATGATTAGTTCTCCTATGAGGCCTGGATTGATGTGTTCTCCATGGCAGCCTGGATTGATGTGTTCTCCATGGCAATTGTAGCAGGATTGATGTGTTCTCCTGTGAGGCCTAGATTGATGTGTTCTCCATGGAAATTGTAGCAGGATTGATGTGTTCTCCTGTGAGGACCGGATTGATTAGTTCTCCTGTCGAGGCATCCTACCCATGCAGTCTGGGACTCATGGGAAGTGCCTCTCATCTGATCAATGAGCAGGGAAATGAAGTTAGGGACCATAGTAGTACCGATGGACGCATCGTTGTAACTACCGTACTCCCTATGCTAGGATGACCTCCATTGATCTGGGATCAATGATACTGGTCTGGGACCAATGGTAGGAGTGGTACTTACTATGAAGCCGACTTCGGGTCGGTTGAGACTGGTCTGGGACCAGTGGTACGCACTCTGAGACTGAATTTGAGTCAGTGGAGGATGATACTGGTCTAGGACTAGTGGAGTTGTACTCACTATGACACTGACTTCGGGTTGGTTGAGACTGGTCTGGGACTAGTGGTACATACTCTGGGACTGACTTTGAGTCAGTATGATACATCCTCGATCATTTCTTCTTCTTCATAATTCGGACAAAAGCAGAGCAGAATAGAACAATGCAAGAGCAGAGCAGAACAGAGCAAAACAGTACAGATCAATGCAGGGTAGAACAAGACAAAGCAGAATAGGCAAAATAAAGCAGAGTAGAATAGAACAATGCAAGAGCAGAGCAAAACAGAAAAAAACAGTACAGATCAGTGCAGGGCAGAACAAGACAAAGCAGAACAGGCAAAATAGAGCAGAGCAGGGCAAGGGTCAGGCTATACAGGGCAGTGCATTTGATGGATGAATAGTAACGACCGATAGACAGATTGCAGATGAAGTTCTCCATGGTTGAGAGGGAGTGTTAAAATTGGAAACCAGGGCAAAAATTCATGTGGGTCATCTTATTCATGGATGATAATATTTTTATTAGATTCCTCTCGTCGAGAGGTGTAGGATTGATATAAAGATCATCCGATTCCGATAAGTATTCATGGAGATATGAATTTATTTTGATTATGGGATTATTATCAAGCCGACCTACAACTCATGTGGGCTCAGAATCTATTCACCCACCAATCTTGTGTATAAATATAAGAAGACTTTTCCTCATTTGGACTCACTCATCTCATCACATCTCTCTCTCTCTCTACTACACAAAAATGAGTCTCTTCTCTACTGCACTGAAATGGGTCTCTCTCTCACACATGTGAAGCCGGAAGTTGTTGAATTTGAAGCTGCAACTGCAGAAGTAAATATTGACTTGCATGGCCTAGAATATCTCCTCTTTGGAACTGCACTATAGGTTCATCTGAACCTCCTTTGAAAGCCGCAACTTTTGGTGGTGGAATGAAGTCAATCCGACGAACGGTTTGCAAGATATCGACTGCCCTAGTTTGAAGCCGGAAACTGCTGAAACTGAAGCTGCAACTGCAGAAGTAAAGATTGACTTGCGTTGCCTAGAAGATCTCCTCTTTGGAACTGCGTTGGAGGTTCATCTGAACCTCCTCTAAAAGCCACAACTTTTTGTGGTGGAATGAAGTCAATCCGATGAACGGTTTGCAAGATATCGACTGCCCTAGTTTGAAGCCGGAAACTGCTGAAACTGAAGTTGTAACTGCAGAAGTAAAGATTGACTTGCGTGACCTAGAAGATCTCCTCATCTGAACTGAGCTGTACGTTCATCTGAACCTCCTCTGGAAGCCAAAATTTTTGATGGTGGAATGAAGTGAATCCGACGGTCGGTTTGTGAGATATGGTCTGCCCTAGTTTGATAATGAAGCCGCTAATGCTGATGCTGTTGATCTAGGGTTTGCTACTGCTGATATGAATCAGATTTATTGTACTATTTCTCTCTGCTGAATTATTGAAGATAAAAGAAGATTTGATCAAAGGGTTTCCCCACACATTGTGGGGTTTGTCCCTAGCTACCGCCACATCTTGTGTCTCTTGTCTTGGCTTGTTTTCTGTCGATCGTTTAATGTTCTATCTGCACTTTACTTTATGTACGTGTGATTGCTAATCTTTGGAATATAATAAGGAAAAGAAGTAAACTGTTATAAGCATAGAACATACCATAGCTTAACAAGTGGCTCCTTCAACTTTCCAAAGATGGTTTCTTCAATGCTCATCTCCTTTTCGGCTTGTCCTTCGCCTTAGCCTTCATACCATGTAAATTTTTAGATTGTTCTATGTTGTATCAATTACTTTAGCCCAGTCCAATACTTCAATTAGCAATCTTTTCAATACCAAATAATATTTGCAAACATAAATAGTAATTGCAGATAGAACAATAAATGCAATGAAAAAGGAGAAAATTAACACATCAATAAGAGACACCAGATTTGGTCAAAAGCTAGGGAAAAACCCAATATGGGGAAAACCATTTGAAAATTCTTCTTCTATTTAAATATTGTCATAGAATGTTCAGTAAAGAGTAAAATGAGCCCAATACAAAATAATCTAGCAAAAATAATCCAACAACATTAAAAAATATGTTCCTGGCAATAACCTAAATATGAGTCAACTTGACGTGACTTTGGTCAACTATGATCAACTGTAGTCAACTGTCAAATTTTAGCTCAAAACCCCAAATGCGCAGAGGATGAATTGTGCATGCGGTTGAGACCTTCCAACTGCTCCCTTGAGCCTGCAAGCTAGTGGTTGTGACCGAAAATTATCTTTAACGAGCTTGTGGTTGTGACCCAGAAACCCTATAACACGTGCAAGCTTCAGACTCTGTATTTTCATACATGTGCGAACCTCTTCATCGACCCAACTTCAGACCTATGAAAACCAATCAATGAAGAAGAGAAGAAGAAGATGCTTAGTGATGTCCAAATGAGCTTGAGGTCACTTCTATTTATAGGCTTCCAAGGGTGACTAATTTCCTGTTAGGGCCAACCTGTCCAAATGTGAATATGTGGGCTTTTCTTCATAAGTATACTTTCCCTTATTCGAATTGGGTGCTTCAATAGTCAAAATTTGATCCTATCGAAAAGAGTAATCTAGTCCCATGGTTGGAATTGGTCACTGAGCTTCCAAATTTAACACAACATATAACCATTGACCAAACGTGGGATCTTCTCCTCATCAATAGATTGGATTTTAATAGATCCATTGTCATGGCTCTTTTCCACTAGGAAGGGACCCAACCATATTGTCATCAGTTTCTCCTTGAAATTGCATTTGGAGTCATATAATAGGGCCCAATCACTCTCCTCAAAGGTCCTTTTCCTGATGTGCTTGTGATGAGTGCCAGTATTGCAACAAGGATGCTACAAATCCTGGGCTACTAGCTATACTTATCAACCCGGGGTTCATACAAACTTGGAGGTGATAGTGCTATATGCACAAGTAAAAGTGAAGGTCTTGCCCATTTTCATTGTTCATCTGGTGAGAGACCCCAGGGGTTCCAAGCCAGACTTCTATAGAGTCAAAAGAAGCTTGATTCTATGATGGAAGAAGAGCGAATCTATTCTAAGAGAGCTACTCTACTGAAGTAATGAAGAAAACAACATGTAATGCTAAATCACACCATATCCTAATTAACCATTTAAACAACTATGCTAAGAAGAATTGCTAAATCAACACTAACCTAATTCTACTATCTAAGTTACAGAAGTAAAGAGCATGAAACCATACTAATTTGTAAGCAAGGAAACAAAACTAAATCTGTTTTCACCTTTTTTGGTCTTTTTTGTGTAAATATTTATTTATTAATATAGAAGTGTGATTTCTGAGTTTGTGTGGTGTGTATTGAGTAATTGAATTATGAACTGTTGTTGGATTAGAGTAACTCTGCATAACATAAGTGTGCATGTAATTCAAAGAGAATTCGAGAGAGAGGACAGTGCTTAGAGGAGTATTGCGATGATCGGACAGTGTTGGAGTCTGATTGAATAACCAAATTGAAGCTTAGGAGTGGCAACGTTTAAATAATACACAGAACAAAGTTCGGGAAGGAGTCAAGCGGAAGAGAAATCGTAAATCAAAATCAGTGAATGGAAGACGTAATGAAGCAGAAGTGCACAGGAATCGTTGGATCAGTCGGATCAACGAATAGGATTAATGGAAGATGAGTGGCAGAGATATTATCGCAAGAGATTAAGTTAATAGATGGATGGATCACAACAAGGCACGTGTTGATAGAAGGGTGGAAAATGTGCAGAATGATGGAGCGGACTTCGTAGGTGGTAAGAAGTGTCTTGCATGCCCTGAGAGTTGTAAGCGGTATTCCTAAGCTTCGCAATTAGCCTAACTGGGTGACATGTAGCATGGGAAAACAAATTTTCTTGCGTGCTCTCAAGCGAATATTGGTCATGCAAGAATTCACGCGAGATTGCGTGATAGCCATTGGATCATGTGGGATTTATCAACAGTGGAGATCAGCCAAGCTAGTTGGCGAGCGAGTGACGTGATAGCCGTTGGATCAAGTGAGACAGATCGACAGTGGAGATTTGGTGCTTCTAAAGTCAAACTTTGAAATGAATATGTCGGCTATGCAACACACGGTTGACGACGATTGGTCAGGTTTGTTATGGATTGGACGGTAAGGAAATCCATGGGTATAATCTGATTGAGATGTGATTTATTAGCTTATGCTTAAGCATTTCAATGTGTCTAGGGGAATTTCAATGAAAAAGGATGGAAAAGAACTAGTGAGGGTGAGGGTGGACCAAGAGATGGTTGAGGCAGATGAGGTGAAAGATGGATGCTCGTGATGAAGTCTAGACCTCCTCCTGTAGTACCTGCAATGCCTAAAACGTGTGTGTCTTCCAAGAACTATGCGACAAGATACATTCTCATAAACTAGAAAAGCATGAATCAGTTTCCCATATTATGCATGATGAAAGTGTTGAAGGAAATGAGAAGATGAGTGAGATGTTATTACAAAAAGAGAGTGATGGAAAAATATGACGATGAAATGAACCAAGTACTGTATCAAGACAACAAACTCCAAAGCTCATGTAAGAACTAGAAATCTGTGTTTTTGGGGTTGCTAAAGGGTCTCTTCCTCAAGTCATGGCCCCGGAGGGAGGAGGTGAGGTCGAGACACCTGCTGACAACCTTATGGTGATATTTTTCTCCTCACTAACTTGCTAATTGAAAGAAGGCACAAATGGAAGCAAACTAAAACACAACCAATCTACTCTACACTACTGTAATGGAAATGCAGCTACTTAAGTACACGAACAATTAAACCATGAATCTATGCTAGCATACATGTACAATAAATAGGAGCCTTAGCTGCTAGGCTTGGGCCCTAACCCAAGAGCTTTAGCCGTCTGAGTTAACTTGGTGTTGGCTCAAAACAAAACTCATTCTTATTATCAAAACCATGGATTACTTCAAAACTGTCACAAGTCTTGCAGCTCGAAAATAGAGTAGAGTTTTACAATAAAAAAATTTGAATCCTACTGAGGTCCTAGGCCTCTCTACTTATACATCTAAAGTCTCCAATGACTTCCTTAAAATTAGGGAGGCTCAGCTCCCAAACTCGAGATAAACTGGTGCTTTGACTTTCACTTACTCGGTTGCCTTCTAGTCCTCAGGATTTGGTTGCTTGCAGTCCAAGCTGATGGAGGAATATTTGAATGAGAGGGTAGTAAATGAGGAGGATTTACCTCCTATAATTCCTCTCCCTTGTCCCATTCGAGTTTTGACCAGGGTCTTTGCCAAAATTCCTTGATTTTATCCTTTAATCCTGCATTAAATGCACATTAGACCACAAAGCAAAATATCCAACTCTAACTCATCTCATAAACAAAATATAATCAAAAGTATGCAATAAATTGTGAGAATAGTTGGTTTGACTAACCTAGGAGGTGAATTAAGGCCCATATAATTATCCAATGATGAGGCTCATCATCATCCCCCTACTGAAAGTGTTGTTCATCCTCTGAGCAACTTAGTCAATGTCCATGTCCTTCATGGCTCTGGTAGCCTCTCTGACATCCCATGCCTCTATTGTGGTCTCTTCTTCTTGTTCATAGAAGCATGCTTTCCTTTCTACATCTTCCCACTACCTCTTTTCCTCTTCTTCTTTTCTCCCTTCTAGCATCCCTAGGAGTAGTGGTGGACAGAGTTTTAGGCCTATCCAGTTGACCTTCAACCTTTTCATTTATTGCTTATACATAGGTGTCTTGTTGAGTGCCTCTCTCAACCTTTGAGGGGAGTGATATTCTTTGATCTTCAAGCTGTGTGGCAGTCTGTTCCATCTCCTTAAGCAGGCATGTATACTATCATCTCCTAGCAGACTAAACATATCCTCAAAATGTGAAATTGCTTGCTCTTGGGCAGCAAGATATCTAGGTGCCAGCTGAGGAACATTTGCAATTATATTATGGGTGCTTATTAGGGCCATGGGATTTGATTGTTCAGCTCTGATGAAAAGAGGTTCATTTTTCTCTCTGGCTAATATCTTTTTCATCTCTGCAGCCCTTGACTCCTCATGGTTCATTCATGATGCCAAATCCATTAATTGTAGATCTCCTAGCTCGGAATATGGATCCCAAACATTCATGTCTATGAGGGCCATGTTGTGCAAGTAAAACTCAGCCATTTTGGCCCTATCCTCTAGTGTACTTTGATCACAAAGATCAATAAACTGCCTGTAGTCCTGAAATGGCATGGTTCCCCTTTGTGCTAGTGTTTTAATTTGAAATTGCAGCCATTGTTCTCTAAGGTAAAGAGAATAGGATTTAGCTGGAATCCTACACTGGATGGCCTCTAAGGAGAGGTTGGCCATACATGCTAGTTGGTTTTCCCTTTCCTGCAGTTGTCCTCTCAGCCATGCATTTTCCTTCTCAAGTTGATCTCTCATTATTGCTTCTCTATCCCTTAAGCCACTTAGCTCTTTTCCCATTTCCTTGAGCTTCTCTTCCATGTTCCCAATGTCTTCCACCCCTTTTTGAGGTATCACCCTACCTCCTTCAATAAACCAGTAGTAGGAGTCTAGGTTAGGTTGGGGACTTGGTTCCTTTGTCTCAGGGTCTTCCTCTTTTGTTTCTTGTTGCTCCCCTACCTTGCTTTCCAATTTTTGTGCTTCCTGTATTTTTTGTTGTGGATCTTGTAGGATGGCCTTACCCTTTAAGGAAGTTGATCTAGTACTAGGCCTCCTTACATAGGTGATTTGTGACTTAAGGGAAGGCATTTTGTCTCTTGGTGTAGGGGAATCTTCAATCTCAATAGGGATTTTTGTTGATATATGTGGCTCCCTTTGTTTGATCCTTGTGCTCTTTCTTGTTCTGAAATATAGAGGGGTTTGCCTCCTTCTTTTTCCTTTTTGCTTGACTGGGGTGCTAAGAGTAGTGAGGGTAGCTGCTTCCTCCCTCTCAGGGGCCTTTGGAGACACCCTAGGTGAATCCTCCTTGTGTTCTTCCCCTTCTGTTTCAATGCCTTCTTCCTCTCTGTTTTTCTTATCTTCGTCCTCTTGTTGTTCTTTCTCAACTCCATCAGTTTCTTCCTTCGTTTCCTCCTCTGTTTCAACATCATCCTCCTTCTCTTCTCCCCCTTCTTCTTCTACTTCATCATGTTCCTCTGCATCAGTTTCTTCTTCATCCATCTCATCCCCATCTAGATCTGTATCTTCTTCTTCTTTTTTTGCCTCCTCCTGACTGATAGAAGGACTAACATCATAGGTGAGGGTTTTGATGTCATCCTCTGCTAGGAAGTCTTTGAAGACTGATCATGTTATAGGAATCCTGAGGTTTTGGAGGGCATCCTCAATGAGGATCCTGATCAACCCATGGTGAGCCAATTGTTTGGAATTCCCTTCCTTTACTTTGTTGCTGGCGTCTATGAGTGATTGCATCAAGAAATAGGGTATGCTCAGTCTTTGGTGAACTAGTGTTTCTACCCCAAATCTTAATTCTTCAAGCATCCTAAAATGGTATCCATAAACAACACTATATCTACCCTCACATGAGATATATTTGATGAGTTGGTAACCTACCTCACTCCATGGGTATGGCAGAATATCACTCCTTACTCCATTTTTATCCTCTGTGGGTTCTTCATCTTCTAAAACGCATTTCCTTTTTGCCACCTGACTGTCTGCTTTGTATTCTTTTCTCCATGGAATTCCTAGGGGAAGTGTGGTGACCCTACTAATGAGCTCTAGGGTGAGATCTACAGTGAGCCCTCTAACTATAACAGTGGCATGGATTTTGATGTGTGGAGTGAGGGAATGAGTAAATTATTGTGCGACCTCATCATCATACTCTGTGAATTTTTCGAAAAACCCCATCCATTTGTGTCTTATAAATATTTCAAGCACTTGGGGGTGTTCTTGTATCCTCACAGTGTTTGTGGGTTCTCTCCTATTAAACCCTCCTATCATCTTGCTTGTGAGGCTTGAGGAGGAAATGAGAGGTTTGACACAAGAATTTTAAATTCAGGAGAAAACAGAGTTTCCTGTGTATATAATTCACCTCCCACAATTGTTATATCCACTAGATTTTAGAGCATTTGTAGTCCATTTTCTTGTAAATGGGGATGGATTTTTAGATCCTACCTCTTTAGAATGGTGGCAGTGGACAATTCTCGTGATATTCCCTCTTAAACCCCTCTCTGCCTATCCTGTAGACTGCCTCTGTGTATCTTGTAGACTACTCCTATAGACTGTTCCTGTAGGAATTCCTGTGCATGCTCATGTAGAAATTATCTTGTAGAATGATGGATCCTTGCTTCCAGTGGGTGGCCATAGTTATGAGAGCGACTTGAGTGAGGGAGTTTCGAGGAGGTGGAATGCATGAATGCATGCAAATGATGTTTTGATTCCCTTTATGGCTTTTCAAGGTGAGGTGGTGTGATGGAAGCAGAGGTACGTTGCCATTTTTTGACCATTGGTCCCCACTACCACCTCATCATTCCACTCCTCATAATCAGCTCCCACCTCGTAGATCCGTAGTTAACCACTTCTTGTCCTACTCCTCCTCTGTCTTTGAGTTGGCTGGAGCCACGTGTGAGAGGAAACCCGGTTTTGTATGTGATGATTGAACGAGGGTGGCCAAGTTAACTGGCCACCTTTTCACTTATAAACCAACTACCTCATAACCCTTACAACTTTTGATCAAATGATGCATATGAGTGAGTGAGCGGGATACGTACCTATGGTCTCGATACCATGTTGCAGTTGTCGAAGATCAGAGATGCTGCATTGTTTATTTGCTACATGGTCATTCTTCTTTCTCTTCCTATTGTCTGTTGATGGTTTATTGGCTTTTGTAGGTGTCTGTGACTGAAGATCTGATGTTGCTGCTATTGTGGAGCTCGTGGATCATCCTAGTGAAGACTTGTAGCTGATGATTGACATTCTGTGGGATAGGCTGCTACAGGATGTCCTGTAGCTGCTTCTCCCTTAGAATTTCTTAATCATGTTGTTGTTTGGGGTTGTGAGGATCGAGGGAGTAGGAGTGTGTGTGGAGTAAGGGACATTCAAGTAATGCTCTTACTCTCCCCTGTTTTCCTGTTTTTCTCTTTTTTCATAGCTGGCAGAAAATGATCTCTTATTCTTTTGAATGGTTAGTGTAGGGATGATGGTAATGGATGAGGTGAGGGGTTAGATCATGTCTAGAATGAATTTTTGGGACCTAATGAACCTACCATTCACCCTCGGATTGCTTCCTGTATGTTTTTCGGGCCATTGTAATTCCTACGGGATGATCCTGTAGGTTTTCAGGGAATCTTGTAGGAATACAGGGGATCCTATAGAAAACACAGTCTTCACCTAAATTGAAGCAATGAAGTGAAAAAAACAATGGAATTGATGGATGGATGCATGGTAAGGAATGGAGGATATGAATATATGTGAGGTAGGGTTCCCTTTGGATCTTCTCTTTGCTCCTTGATTGTCTTTCTCACCCACCTGCAAATAACAATTATGTCTTTTTTCTCTATTTTTTTTTTTTTGAAAAACACATAGGCTACCTTAGAGAGCTTTTCACCCTAGATGTTTACCCTAGGTGCCTCAAGGAATTTTTTCACCAAGGGATCTTCTTATTCTTTTTTTTTCATCATTGGGCCGCCTCACGAGGTTTTCAACCCAAAGATGGGACTCAGGCACCTCATGGAGGTTTTCACCTGAATCCTTATTCTTTTTTCTCTTTTTCAGTGACCTGATGATGGAGGAGATGGAACTTGCTCCACCATCATCACCGTCTTATTGATATTGTCAATTTAATGAACTCTTGTTTTGATAAAGGCCTCTTGTACATTTGCAATCTTTGTCCATTAACAAGAAATGGAATGGCTTCTTCATCTATAGTTCTGATTTCCACTGAACCATTATCATGGCATCTTTCCACCACATAAGGTCCAAGCCATCTTGTCCTAATCTTGCCCTTGAAGTCTTTATACCTAGAATCATATAACAATGCCCAATCACCCTCTTTAAATTGCTTCTCCTTAATATGTCTGTCATGCTAGATCTTCCTCTGAAGTTGAACTATCTTTGTATGTAGGAGGGCCTGCATTCTAAATTCATCTAAGCCATTCAAATGGAACAATATTTCTTTATGTGCATGACTGAGATCCAAATCTAGTTGGGCTGCAATCCTCACTGTGTTATATTCAAACTCAATGGACAACAAAGCCTTTTTCCCATAGACTAGCTCGTAGGGTGTAAATCTAGTGGTGGTCTTCCATGTTGTATTATAGGCTGAGGTGGCCTCAACTAGTCTCTTTGCCCAATCCTTCCTGTTGCTGCTCACTACCTTGGTTAAGATGCTCTCCAGTGCCCTATTGGTCACCTCCACTTGCCCATTAGCTTGTGGATGACAAGGAGTGGAGGTCCTATGCTTGATTTTTTTATGGATGAGCAGTTGTTGGAGGTAAACTCGCTGCCTTGGTTTGTGACTAGCTCTCTAGGGTACCCAAATTTGTAGAATACATTCTCCCTTAGGAACTCAGCCACCTTCTCTTCTATTATTGCCTTAATCACCTTGGTTTTAGCCCACTTAGTCAAATAATTAGTGCAAACAATAATGTACTGTTTTTGCTTTGAAGGAGGTTTGATAGGCCCAATGAAGTCCATGCCCCACTTGTCAAATGGCTCGAAAGTCACTTGAGGTTGTAGGGGCATTTCATCTCTTGGAGTAGGTTTTCCCATCCTCTAGCACTGATCACACTGACTAATGTACTTTTTCACATCCTAATGAAGGGTGGGCCAATAAGAGCCCTCTTGTAACACTTTGAATGGTGTCCTCTTTGCTACAAAGTGACCTCCACAAGGCCCATCATGACAGGCCAAAAGGATGTCAAAAACTTTCTCTTCCCTTACACACCTTCTCAAGATTTGATCTGGGACAAGTTTGAAAAGATTGCCCCCAATCCAGGTGAAGGGGGTGCTTTTCCTGACTATCTTGCCCTTTTCTTTAGAGGGCAAGTTTGGTGGAAACTGTGCTGATACCAAATAGTTTGCTATATCAGCAAACCATGGGGAGAGAATCAAAATAGCAAACAAATGATTGTCTAGTGACTGGTCATCCACCATTCCTTCTTCACCTACAGGAAGATTCATCCTAGATAGAAAGTCTGCAACAACATTTTCCTTACCAGGCTTATCAACAATAGTTAGATCAAACTGCTATAATAAAAGCAACCATCTTATAATTCTAGCATTCACATCTGGTTTGTTCATTAAATATTTGATTGTAGTGTGGTTAGTATGCACAAATTTTTGGTAGCCTGTAATGTAATGCCTAAATTTGTTTAATGAATGCACAACATCCAGGAGTTCCTTTTCGGTCACAGTATAATTTAGCTCAACCTTTGACAGGTTCTTACTGATAAAATAGATGGCATATCACAATTTCTCCTCTACCTGACCTAAGGCTACTCCTATGGCTTTGTGTGAGGCATTAGCATGAATATGAAAAGGGAGGGCCTAGTTTGGGCCTTGAAGAATTGGTGCAATGGTTAACTTACCCTTTAAAATGTCTAAGGCCTCTTCATAGCTTTTTGACCATATAAACTCAAAATATTTGGCCAACAACCCAAATAAAGGAGAGGCCAACTTATTGAAGTCCTTTATGAACCTTTGGCAGTATCCAGCTAACCCAAAGAAACTCTTGACATCCCTCTGCTTTTGCGGAGGTGGGACCCTTTGGATGATTGCTATTTTGTTCGGGTACACTTGCAATCCTTGCTGAGATATTGAATGACCTAGCATGGTCCCTTTAGCCATTAGGAATTCACATTTTTCCGGACTGAGAGACAGGTTCATTTGAATGCATTTGTGAAATGCTTTGCCTAGGTTAGTTAGGGCTTCTTGAAAATCACAACCATAAGGTGTAAAATCATCCATATAGATTTCCACTACATCATGTACTAATTCGGTGAAAATACTCAAAAATTCTCTCTAGAAAGTGGCAGGAGCATTGCATAGTCCAAAATGAAGGACCCTATAGGAAAACGTGCCCCAAGGATAGGTGAATGTGGTCTTATCATGATATTCTAGGAAGATCTGGATTTGGTTGTACCCACTGAATCCATCTAGGAAAGAAAAAAACTTCTTCCCTGCCAGGCCATCTAGCACTTGGTCAATGAAGGGTAGGGGAAAATGATCCTTCTTTGTGGCTTTGTTCAACTCCCTGTAATCGACACAAATCTTCCACTTACCATTTTTCTTGGGAACTAACACTAAAGGAGAGACCCACTCACTGTCGGAGATAGGGTAAATGAATCCTACATCTAGCAGTTTTTGTAGTTCTTCTTTGACTATATCTTTACAAGTTGGATTCTTCCTCCTTTGTGGTTGTCAGACTGGCTTGAAACCTTCTTTGACGTATATGTGGTGAGTACACACTGAGGGGCATACTCCCTTCATTTCCTTGTAACTCCAAGTGAAGGCTTCTAGGTTTTCTCTCAACATGTTGCATAGCTTTTCCTCTTCAAGAGCAAAAACAAATGGATTAATTTTCAAAGTTTTCTTTGGGCATAATTCTATGGTTTTGACACAGAGTGGGTTGGAATCAGCCAAGCATAAGTCAATTGGATGTTTGTTCTGGGTTTCCCTTACTTCTTCTTCTAATGATAATGAACTAGGGGTTGGACTTTAGAGCAGGTATTCAATTAAGTCATCCTCATCTTGTTGTCCTCCTCCTATGGTTGCTTCCAAAGCATAAAGTTGGGCGGAATAAACCTCATCTTCTTCCTCCTCCTCCAACCATAAAGGAAAATCATGCTCTAGAGAAGGTTGATCAGGAGAGTATAGGACTAACTATTTGGAGATATGCCCATTCTTGATGGTCATATTCCCAGCTCTGCAGCTAATGTAAGAATTAGTTGTGGCTAGCCATGGCCTCCCAAGGATGAGAGGGTAACCAGTAAGCTTAGCCTTAGGCTGGAGAAATAGAAAATCTGTAAGGTACTCCCAGGAGTCAATGGAGACCATCACATCCTCCACAATTCCCTCAGGGGTGACTGTGGAATGGTCTGCAAGTTGCAGAACTGTTGTGGTATTCCTTAATGACCCTTGGAGGTTGAGCTTGAGCATGGTGTCCTTGGTCATCACATTAATGGCAACCCCAACATCGATCAGCGTGTGTGGGATGATGGTTCCATTGATGTGCACATCTACTACAGGGCTTCCAGGGTCCAAATATTTTGGACATACTACCTACCCGAGCATTAAGTCGAACAATTGTTGTTATAGACATTTTTGGGCACTGCAACCCCAAGCATAAAATGTCCATAAACCAATGGCTCCTAAGTCCCTAAAAGTGTTGTTCCAACCCCTAAAGGAACAAGGTCAATTGATTACAGCTTCTCCCAGAAGTTCTCCATGAAAAACTACTTAGAACTGGTCAAAAACAGGATCATTTCACCTGCTCCATAGGCAAAGTGCGTTGCATCTCACCTAAGTACACTTAGTGGGTGTGTTGCATTTCAAAAAGCCCTTCTATGGGGTGCGATGGGCGAGAAGAGACAAATGGCAGTGTCAATCCGCGAGGTGGAGAAGCATGGAATCTTCCAGAAACTTCTCCTGTGACACTTGCCATTTTGAATTTGACCAAGAATGAGTAAGAGATCATCAATCTCCAAGTGAAAGCAAGAATTATCAGAGGGAAGACACTAATCAAATCACAAGCTGACTCATCTCCCTTACAGATATCTATATATGGATCCCTCATCCCAGAGATCCAGAGGCTGGAATTTTGCATCTTGTAAGGAATTGTTGTTGGTTTCTTGAGGCAACATCATAGTGTTGGGTGATCTAAGCTTTGCATGAGGTGAAGAAGGGCTTACTTGCTGAGAGGATGATGCTGGGTCAGAACAACTGGTTGTAACTCTCTTGGCTCTTTCTTGATTATCAATAAATCTATTCAAGTTTTCCTCCATACTCTTGTGTCATTTATGTTTCATGCATTTGTATGGTCAATTTACATCTGATCCTAGATTGTTTATGATAATAGATCCATGTTCTTGTATAGTGTTATGCTACTTTGATTCTACAGGTACTCTGTGAAGCTGGGTGTACAAGGAAGCAAGTAGCAAAGGACTATCAGAAGAGAGAGGAATCGAACTAGGAACCAAGCGCAAGACAGAGGTTGGTCTCCTTTATTCTTCTCTCATCTATATTTCATAAAGGAAAATGAAAGTAGCTTTACTTTGTTTGTTTCTAAGGTAGCTACCACACCTTAGTGGGATTAGCAGTTCTGCATAGACACTTTTCCCTGTAACAAAATGGCGACTCCGCTGGGGAGCGACTAGGTTGTTTGTTTATCTACATTTTTTTATTTTATAAACTTACAGACAGAGCCTGAAGTCGAGCCAGGTAGTTTTCGAACTGCATTTTCATAGTAGATAAATGTCGCTTCAGTCAATCTCTGGGTTTTGTTTATGAATTAAACAACTAATTTACAAACTCTCTAATTTCCCTTGTGGTGGCTCTAGTAACCTCCTTAGACCTACCCCTGTTGTTGATTTACTGATTACCACTTGCTCAGCCAAAATCCCTGAACTAAACTGCAAAATGTGACCTGGAACCCAAGAAAAGTCTCGTCCCTGGCCCAATGCACTCTCTTTTATGTGAATCTGAAATTCAACGCACTTCCCGAGTGTAGTAGATGCACTGCATTTCAAATTCACTGTGTTACAGGTGCGTTGATCAGACTAGGCATTGTTCCTGAATTTTGGTTTCTGTGTTCATTCTTTTCAGTTCTATTCATGAGTTTTGTTGCCTATGGTCAGTACACCTCTGTTTGAAGCCCCTTTCCTTGCTGATATTCTGCCTCCATTGTGCAAAGAACTGTAAATGTTTTTGTGTATTTGTTGAGTCATTTTCAGTTCTCCTTTGCAAAAAAGTAACGTAATTGTACTGTCGTTTCTTGATTTGAAAGTGTCACAAGTGTCATTTTCAGTCATAGAAGAGAGTTTGATTGCTCTTGATAGTCGATTACCTTGTTACTGTTGTATTTGATCTGAATTTGTAGTTTTTCTAGTGTTGAAAGCAAGTCTTCATTTCTAAATCACAAAGTGTTGTCATTGTCTTCATTTTTTATTTTGAAAAGAAACTTGTTAGTAATTGTCGCTTGAAAAGTAATTCAAATTTGCGCATTAGCTTTCTTTTTATCATTCACATATTAAGAAGGCTGAAAACAAATACATGCATGTGCATTTGCATTTAGACTGTTTGATTGGTTTGATTTAGGACAGTGCATATAGTGTGTGCTATTTGCTCTTTGTTGAAAGAATTCAGTCTTTCTTTACTTAGTAGCTAGGATTTTCATTGCACAAAGAAGATAAAATATTGTTTATCATCTTAGATTGCATTTTAGGAATTGTACATCTACATCACGCGGTGAACCTGAAAGGAAAATTTCTTAAGCAAGATCAACTATAAAATAAATTTAATGAATCTAACAACGCTTTGGAACCTAACACACAACATCTAGAAGTCTAGGCTAGAGATGTATTCCGGCGTCGTAAAGCCTGGTAACTGTTGGTTGGGTGATTCCTCCACTTTGAGACGATAAGTGCCTGTATGGACTTGTGCTCCCACGTACCGTCAAGTATATTTTGGGAGACCACAATAGGCTTCAAGGATAATTTTAGGGGCGAATGTTCGCCCTTTGGCGAAATTAAGGGGTTTTAAATTTTTTGTGGGCGAATATTTTGTATCATAGTACATTTTTACAAATCACCTCAAATAGCCCACCTTATTTTAAGGGAGAGGGTAAAAAAGGTAAATTTAGCCCTTGAAATTAGGACTTACAACCTTCCATTCGCCCATTTTCAAGAATAGGTTTTATTTAAGTGAATCCATTCACCCATTTTCAAGAGTAGGTTTTATTTAAGTGAATCCTATGGGCCAAATACCATATTTATAAAAGAGGTATGGTAAATTAATAAAAATATAAATAAATGAGAGGTATGGTAAATAAATAAAACATTTTTTATATTTACTCCATAAGTCACCTTATATACATGTAAGGGTGTAAACAAATAAAAATATAAGTAAAGTGGAGGTATGGTAAATAAATAAAACGTCTTTTTATACTTACTCAAAAGGTATGGTAAATAAATAAAAATATAAATAAACTAGACATATCGTAAATAAATAAAACCTCTTTTTATATTTAGTCCATAACCCTCGTTCTATTTATGAAGGCTCAAGAAAGAGGTTTTATCTAAGTGAATCCTATGGGCTAAATACCATATTTGTAAAAGAGGTATGGTAAATTAATAAAAATATAAATAAACGAGAGGTATGGTAAAAAAATAAAACATTTTTTTATATTTACTCCATAAGTCACCTTATATTTACGAACACTCAAAAAATGGGTTATATTTAGGTGAAACCTATGGCCAAAATACTATGGGACAAATACCATGGACTAGATTGTTATTAATACCATGCAAAAAACCATTATTAACCCTAATATTAGAATTAATAAAAATAAAAATGGCACATGGTATTGACCCATGGTATTCACCAAAATGGCACATGGTATTGACCCATGGTATTCACCTGGAATGTAGCCTATTTAAATGGGGGAATTAAACCATCATGTAGCCTATGCTAAGATTCACTAGGACTTTACAAAGTTTTATTGTTTAGTGAAAGACTCGCCAAGATCTTACAAGATTTTATAATTGAGTAAAATATTCGCCATGCCTCGTGAGAGATTCGCCAAAAACTTATATATACATATTATATTATTGATAAAATCGCCTTCCATTTTTCCTATATACCATGGAGATTCGCCCATTTATTACATTTATAAATTTAGGGGGGGTTCTTAAAATTTTCCCTGATAGGCTTAATCCTTTATCCATAGGAAGCTGTGTCTACCGCCCTATCGATCACAATGCACTGAACACAGCATTCGGGAAGATTGACTACCGTACCGTAAAAAGCTTCTGGAGTTTTGCGATTGGTTTGGTAATCCCTCTACCTAGATTTCCAGAGTAGTCCCTTTCGTTCCTTTTTAGACCCCTTAACAGAAAAGGTCCATCTGAGCACTTGTCACTTCAGGCTCATTAAAAATCAAAGGTGACGAGAGTCATATTTTGTTTTTTCTTGACTCTTTAAAATTGAAAAAACAAGTTATGTCAAAAGCATCTAAAATTCATCTAATTTGGAAACATACTTCCCCTTTATTTTTAGTTGATCGAGTAATCCACAATCGTGGAAGAAAGTCAATTGAAACCCCGTCGTTCGTGGAGGCTTACGAGTCAACCGTCTTTCTCTCCAGAATCGAAACTATTGCGAACAAAGAAAACTTGTTTAACCGGTTCCAAATCTCCTGGTAAAGTTAGAACAAGTGTTCCAACAACATCAGAGACTCCGGTTACCCCAAACATTTCTGGTATCCCTGCCTTTACAGAAGAAGTTCAGCAGCCATCGAAGGACAGTAGTACTGATCCTAGTCTGAGGGTAAACACTTGTATCACTGAACTAGTTCCATCTACAACAGGTTCGGAAAGTGTTGTTCCCCAAACATCTGTCACTTCAAATTCCATACCTTCTTCGTCACCATAAATATTCTACGGACCTGACGATCTACCTCTTCCACCTGGTCTGATTGTTATAAAAGAGATTGTGGAGGATCCTCCATCTAGTACTCCATCGCAATTTGGAGTTGGGATCACTCTGTATCCTTCTTCATGAGAAATTAGTCTACCGCCAGCGGAAGCTCTTGTAGAATCGCTACGTAATCTTTTGGATAGAATAGAAATGTTTGAAAAACCATCAACATCTAGGACTGTGTCGTCTGACACAGCGACGACAGAACTTCCTGCTATCACTCCAACAATGTTCGCCGGTATACCATCTATCCCAACTAGTTCTCAATCGCTAGAAGGAGCCCACTCAGGGGCTATTTCGACAGTATGGTCCGTTACTGTTTGTTCATCCGGAATAGTATCCAGAAACTCTTATGTTGAGTCTCAACAAATTGATCCATCGGGATGTCGATTTGGGTAGTCCGGTCCTCAAGGGCAAACCATTCCTTTAAGTACCAGATTACTGTTGTATGGGGGGCAGTATACCCTTTCGTTGTCCCCTCTGCGAGGACAGCCATACGGGAGTTCACAACAAAATTCAGGTTATGCTGGAATTACGTCTAGGGGTTGGGTACCGATACTACCTCAACAACCAAGAGTTGTATATTCGATGCAACAATGTTTACCTATGTCAAATATACCAACTACGCCATCTATTGTGACGATGTCACAAGTACAAGCGCTGCCTGTTGTATGCCAACCTCAGGTTTCTCAGGTTGTAATGCAACAGCCCCTTGACCCTGCGACTCAACCACAATCGTCGACTGGTGGAATGACACAGGTCCAAACGGGTACAGTTACCCCTCATCTTGGTCAAACAGTTAGTATCAGACAACAGCACATGGCTTCAAAACCATGGCTAGTGCAATACCAACAACTGCAATTCCAGCAAGTATACCAAGGATCTGAGCAACAAATATTTGCAAATAGTGGGCAGCCGTATATTCAAAACAGTCAAAATCAACCATTCTACAATGGTCATGCCCACCAACCTTACCAAAGTTACCAGCATCAAATGCATTATGCTGGTATGCAAAGACCAACTTCTCAGGCGATTCCATCTTATCCTGGGTATGCTTCACCTAACCTGAATCAACAGTTACCCTTCGTGGCAACTTTAGAGTTACCTGATTTAAATTGGTTAACAAACGATCCAATCGCTTACACCCTTTGGTGGCCAGCAATTCCGCATAAACTTCCATCAGATATTCCTAAATTTAATGGAAATCTGGGTGAAGATCCGTCGAATCATGTGATGACCTTTCATCTGTGGTGTTCATAAAACACCCTAAACGATGATTCGATTAGGCTTCGGCTTTTTCATAGGACGTTAACTGGTACGGCATCAAAATGGTATATCGAATTGCCCAGAGCTTCGTTTGACAACTTCAGTACCCTAGCCACAACCTTTCTAACCCATTTTCAGTTACCGATAAGGTACGAAATGGGAACAAAACTTCTTACCAATTTCAAACAAACAACGGCCACTCACATATCTGATCATATACATGAGTGGCGACGTCGTCGTATAATGGTAAAAATGTATGTTCCTGATCAGCTTTTAGCTGAATGGTTTATTAAGTCATTATTGCCTTCCATTACAGAAGATGTGGCAAAAGGGGGAGTCGTCACCAAAGAGCAAGTCATTGCTCGTGCGCAATATTTAGACTTGATTTATACTCAGTCTGGCACGCTCTACGATAAAATACCTGACGCTCCCAGACCGGAATTTTTGGTCCCCCCTCCTCCTAAATCAAACAATGACTCTCATGTCGGTGATGGCGTGATAGGCGCAACAGACACGAAATCGACAAAGGCTACATCTAAAAAGGCCCGTAAGATTTCCAGTCAAAATGAAAAAGAGGAACTTCTTGCCTCAGAAGTAAATGTCGTCTCGACAGATAAAGGCAAAGAAACCAAGCAACCAGGGGGCAAGAAGAAAAGCAAAGGGAAGAAGAAGAAACAGGAGGAATCATCACCTGAAAAATCTTCTACAAACCCTTCTGGAAATAGGAAACCAAATCATCCATGCTTTATATGTGATGAGGATCATTGGACAGCAGATTGTCCACACAGAGCTGAGCTTAAAAAATTCTTCAAGAATTCAAAAACCTCGGCAGTATTAACTGATCCGTTTCCAAATCTGGGAACAAATCTAGTTGACAGTGGAAATGCTTCCCCGTCTCAAGTGCTGATGTTGTCGGTTTCCAAACAGCAAAATGATGCTTTGATATCGACAAGGAACAAAGATTACGAGAATCCACAGCTGTCGAATAACAAGGATAAAGATCAACCTAGTAGTTCGACAACAACTTCGAAAAAAGTTGCACCGCTCATCATTCCTGAGTTGACAATAAAACCGCCAAAGGGAGTAGTACACAAGTCGACATTTAATCCTCGTGCTAGAGCGGCACAGCATTATAATATAGTGGAAGATCTGGCCCAATCGCCATCCGCTATGTCGACACTTGAGGTACTGCAAAATTGCCCATCCCAAAAGCAGGCTTTATTGTCAGCCATCGGTGGGATGGACCCAAAGGATTCCAATCTTGTATCCTTTAATCATAAAGGATATGATCCTCAGTTGCTAGCTCAACTAGCTTTCCTCGTTCAAGTGAAAGCCCTCAACAAAACTGTTCATCGAACAATTATTGATGAGGGGGCATCTACATGTATTATGTAGATGAGTTGCTGGAAAACTTTAGGATCTCCAACCTTGTCGTGATCTTTTACGACATCAAAAGCATTTAACGGACGAACATATACCCCATATGGTATTCTAAGTAACTTGAAGGTTGAACTAGCGGGGAAAACAATAGAAATAGATGTTGAAGTAATCGACGGAAACCTCGATTACAACATCCTACTGGGAAGAAGATGGATATATGCTATGGCTGTTGTTGTGTTGACCTATTTTAGGAAGATTGCATTTCCATTTCAAGGAGGGATTACAATCGTCGATCAACAAACCTTCCTCCCTAATGGTTCTCAAGTTACGGGAAGCATTCCAATGATCCATGGAAGCCCCCATTCGCTTCAAAATATCAGAGTAGGCCTACTAAAAGACCCTATATTAATGGGAACTTTTGCCCTTCCGCCTCCAATCAATCTGGTGGAAGTAACGTCGGTAGGAACCTGCAATATGATATCTTCGATTAAAAAGATCTCAGAAAACGATATCAACATGGATCATGCGCAGGTATTGCCTCCAAGCCCAACAGAAATATTGTAGCAATCAATGTTCCTAGCATGGGAGGCAAACCCAAATCAATGCTCATCAAGCGTTTGGATAGATAGGTCTAAGGAATATGGCACCCCTTCAGATCCTTGGTTGTGAGTGCATGACACCGATGAAGGAATTGTTCAATCAATGGTAATTGAAGGGGCACCATGGGAAGATTACCACCATCGTTCCCTTCTTCCGGATTGTGAAGAAGATACTCCTGATGACCTTTATCGTCCTTCAGTTTTTTATTTTCTATCAAATACTTTAAACACGGTGGATTCCGAGCGAAACTTGTCCAACATTGAAGAGACTATCACCATAAATATCTCGACCAAAACAGATGTTGTAGAGAATATTTATGTTGGCAAATGTTGTTCTCCTTCAGAACTGGAAATATATAACGCTCTTTTTCGCGAATTCAGAGATGTCTTTGCTTGGTCATATAATGAAATGCAAAGAATTGACTCGAGTATTGTTGAACACGAAATCAAGATGTATCCAGATGTCAAACCAGTACGACAACGGCTATGGCAGGTGCACCCCAAGAAAGCCGCTGCCATCAAGGCAGAAGTTGAAAAACTTCTCCATGTTGGTTTCGTTTACCCAGTTCCTCTAACCGATTGGGTATCGAATATTGTTCATGTTATGAAGAAACAAGGAACGATTAGAGTGTGCATCGATTATAGGGATGTAAATCAAGCTTGTCCAAAAGACAACTACCCTACACCCTTCATTGACCATATAATTGATGAATGCGCCGGATGTGAAATCTTTTCATTTATGGATGGATTCTCCGGGTATAATCAAATAAATATCCGCCCACAGGACCAGTCAAAGACTGCATTTATTTGTCCATGGGGCACATTCGCATATCGAAAATTACCCTTTGGTTTAAAGAACGCAGGGGTGACATTTCAGAGGGCAATGAATTATGCCTTCCATGACATCAAAAACATCGTTCAACCATATCTCGACGACCTTCCGGCTCATTCGTGAAAGCGGACTGATCATCCGCAACATTTAAGAGTGATATTTCTACGTTGCCGACACTACAAGATATGACTCAATCCACACAAATGTGTGTTCTGTGTCAGTTCTGGTCGTTTACTTGGCTTTGTAGTCTCGAAAGAAGGGATTTGTCTCCACCCATGTAAGGTTCAGGCAATCATAAATTTGCCTCCACCTTCGAATTGCTTCAGATTCAGAAACTCCAAGGGAAAGCAAACTTTTTGAGGAGGTTCATTCCAAATTACGCCGAACTTGCTAAAGGTTATACTCGTCTATTGAAAAATGAAGTTCCCTTCGTCTGGGATCAGGTCGTGCAACCTTCCTTTGATGCTTTGAAAGACTCCCTAATGAAAGCATCATTAATGTATGCTCCTGATTATCAAAAATACTTTAACCTGTATCTGGCTGCAGCGGATACAACCATCGCAATGGTTTTAGTTCAAGAAGACAACGGAATTGAACATCCTATATATTATTTAAGTAAGAAGTTAAATGATACAGAAAGCAAATATTCTTATGTTGAAAAGCTAGCGCTCGCAGCTGTTGAAGCGATACAAAGATTTCGACACTATGTCCTCTTTCGAAAAGCTACCATTCTGCCATATTGCAACCCCATGACTTATATATTTTCGCGACAATTGCTGGGGGGAAAATATTCAAAATGGATAGCAATTCTACAAGAGTTTGATCTGGAATTTGTAAAATCCAAGTCAAAGAAAGCACTGGTTTTCGCAGAGTTATTATGCGATCTCCCATCATCGTCCAATAATGAAACATCTAAAGAAACGATCGTGGACGAAAAATTGTTTCTGATATCTTCAAGCAATCCATGGTATGGAGATATAATCATTTATCTCCAAACCCAAAAATATAGGCCCAATACCTCCCGCTCTGAACAAAAACATATTCGATACCAATCAAAAGACTACATGATCGTCAATGATACACTTTACCATCGTGGTGTCGATACAGTTCTGAGGAGGTGCCTCACTCATGAGGAGGCCGAAAAAGTCCTGAATGATTGCCATTCAGGTGCGTGTGGGGGGCATCAATCCGGTTACGCTACAGTGCAAATTTTTTTACGAGCGGGATACTTCTGGCCAACAATGTTCAAAGATTGCATAACCGTAGTCAGAAGTTGCCATGCCTGTCAAATTTTCGATAGCAAAACCAGAAGACCACCTGCACCTCTGCAACCAATAGTTGCTGTTGGGCCATTCGCCAAATGGGGCATCAATTTCATGACATGTAACCCCACCTCGACTGGGGGGCATGGGTATATCATAGTCGCAGTTGACTATTTTACCAAATGGGCCAAGGCGATGCCTACATTAGATAACACAGGTGAAACAGCTGCCCTTTTCTTTTTCAATCATGTAGTCACCAGATTCGACATCCCACAGGCTATAGTCACAGATCATGGATCGCATTTTCCCAATCACATGATGGTCGAATTAGCTACCAAATTAGGGTTGTCTCACGACAGCTCTACTCCATATTACCCGCAAGCCAACGGACAAGTTGAAGCAATCAACAAGGTCCTGAAGCGCATGTTGCAAAGGATGATTGGAGTTCACAAAAGGAGTTGACACTTGATCCTGTACTCAGCCTTGTGGGCATACTGAACATCGGTAAGAAATGCAACCGGGTTTACACCTTTCCAACTGCTGTATGGCCTAGAAGCAATTTTACCTGTTCAGTGCAAAATCTCGTCCCTCAAACTCGCAATCGACCTTCTCCCCGGGACTTCAGAAGAGGAGTCTTGTTTCTTGGAACTAATCCAATTGGATGAAACCCGTCGTGATGCCGCTTTGGCTAATGAAGCCCATAAGAAATGAGTCAAGGCACAGTTCGACAAGAATGTCAAACCCCGTGTCTTCTCAGAAGGTGACTTGGTCTTGCTTTATGACCAAGAATCCGATAAATTTGGGGCAGGTAAATTCAATTCTTTATGGATGGACCCCTATATTGTTAAGTGAGTGTTAGCAAAAGGAGCCTACAAGTTAATGGATTATGACGGGATTCCACTGGCACAACCTCATAATGGGTTGTATCTTAAGCGTTACTATGCGTGATTCGGGGTGGTAACCTATATGCTTTTGTTACATTTTTGTTTTCGCTAAAGTATTTGTTTTGGTCAAGTAAATCCACTTTTTACATTTGTCGCAGATGTCGAACCTATTGGAATATTTTGTTGGATATGCCGAAGGAGCAAGTCGTAGTTCGCGGAACCTATCTTCTATGGCCTGGGCCATTTTTGACCCAAGCGGTAAGTTATTAAGTTTCAGAGGGGTATGCATTGGTCGGTCAATGAATAACATCGCTGAATACAGTTCATTGATAGAAATTCTCTCTGATGCCATCACACATGGCATATGCCGATTGGTCATCAGGCTAGACTCATAGCTCGTCATACTACAACTTACTGGTATCTACTCCGTCCGAAATCCAACTATCTATCGCATGTTCCTAAGGGTCAAGATTTTGGAAAGGCAGTTTGATTTTATTCAATATTAGCATATTTCCAGAACTTTAAACACATTAACTGACTCATTGGAAAATTATGTGTTAGATAGACATTTGTAACATTTATAAAAAGAAGCATCTCATTAATATTTGCATTAGGATCAAGCAACTTAACCAAAATAAAACTCCAAAAATAAAAAATACATATATAACTATTTATGGTTTACACATAATGTTCTATAACCAAGACAAAATTGGTCAAATGACCCAAAGCTCAAAACGCTAGGGGGCACCCTAGTCTAATGATGCTCGTGATAACAAGTCACCGCCTGTGCAATCATGCGTAAAAGCCTAGTCCATCGACTTGGCACGCCTGTAGTATGCTGCTACAACCTCAAAGGCAGCTCATCAGTCCTCACATCTGGAATACCGAGAGTGAGGCCCTCGACCTGATCCTGTAATGCTAAAAGAGTCTCAGCCACATCGAGGTCACGAAGGATAGCCCTTCCAACAGCCTCTCCTGCTGGGGCGGCAGCTGGCACTCTCAGGCATACTACTGGCCGAATAGGACCGACATCTGCATGAACACATGAGTTTTGATTAGTCTTGACAAAATAAAGCATGAGGACATTATAAAAGAAAAACGATAAACAGGAATATGGTCAAAGAATTTACCAATGGCACCCCACTGTTCGCCAGCCGGCAGTACCAAATTTGGGTCACCCCGGAAGTCTATACTAGCATTTGGATACTCGGAATAAACCATCTCCTGACGATCAAACCACCCGAAGAAGGTATCAGAAAAGGAAATATGAGACTGACCAGCATGCCTAGACATATGGTCGACCCATCTCTGCATACGTGGTTCAGTCGGTGGAGGTAAACCGAGTGCAATATACTGCGGCTGCATCAGTGGTATCTTTTCCAAGGCGAAGGCGGTCAAGATAGAACCATATCCAAAGTTCTTCAGTCTCCCGCTCTTCACCTTGGTCAACTGTTCTTTCATCACAAGGAGTACTGCGTCACACCAGTTGAACACCTTCGGTTGGAGACATTCCAAGGCGTACTGCATATAAGATCGGTTGGCCACATGAAGAGCTGCACCACCAGCCATCCTACCAAAAGTGAACAGAATAGTCCTCAGGGACCTGTCAGTGACATCTCAGATGATGATCTTGCCATCTTTACTCGGCTAAGATCCCTCTCTGCAATACCTGCGAACATAATCTCTCACAGATTCACCTCCTTGGGCCGAACCTGATAAAGAGATGGGGGCACCCCGCCTCGATAAGCCGGTCAAAAAATAGATGTCCACTACAGTCAAGGGGATGGATTTGCCCCTAATCTGGAACACCTAGCTGGTAGGATACCAAGCATTGAGAAAATACTGCAGCAAGTTGATTTGTTGTCTCATGCTAGAAATGCGGAAAAACTTCAGCAAGCCATAGTTCCGCAGTGCGTTTACTCTAACCGGATCATGTAAAGCAAGCATGTCCTCTTCTTCATGCTCACGTTCTCGCCATGTAATATTCATATTGCTCCAAAAATCTCTGAAAACAAACAACAGAAGAGTTAGATCCTGATTTGGTGAGAAACAAACAAAATTTCCATCAAAAAACTATGCATAAATTTCCTTCCTTGCGCTCATCGCACCTACAGTAGTGTTCTGGGTGTGTTGCATGTCAATCGGCCAGCAGACAGGCTAACATCCAATGCACCTTTTGATACACAAAGGGTGCGATGGATCCAGGGCGAGTTTTTCAAACCCCAGAGGCTCAGAAAAACCAGAAATCAAGCTCAGAATGCAAAATGGAAAGCATCGAATGAAAGAGCTCAGGTCTAGCTCCTACCTAGTCCAGACGGCGCCGAAAATCGTCCACAGAATCTCCCGGAATCAGCTGATGAAAATCAAGGGGGGAAAGCACCTCCAAAGCTCCAACAAGCCAAAGTTCAAATGAAATGGTAAAATGAGAGGTAAAAGCACTTTTAAATTACTTTTTACGTAATTCGAGTAAAATATTAGTGTCCTAACTCATTTTTCAAACATATATTGTTCATTTCTAACTAGTTTGATGAAGCAATTGAGCATGCAGTACAATCTTTGAAAGGACAAAGATATTTATGGTAAAGTCAAGAAATGACCGTTATATCGAGTAGTTTTAACGCGGACTTCATGCTCGTTAAAAAATAAACATAAGCAATGAGAAAATGTTTCCCCCGGCGTTTAAGCTCAATAAAAAATGAACCAATTCCCGTTAAATAACCATCGTGAATGTAATACTTCAGCCTTTAAAGCCTTGGTCATGTTCCCATCATCACCTCCACTCTATATCAGCCGATCATTCACCTCCATTTGATTGTTTACCCCTTTTGAGGAACAACTGTGAAGGGTGATCCCGCTAGCCATCCTTGTAATACTGCCGTGATTGGAAAATTCCAAATCTTACCTGGAAGCAGCTGCTACCCAATTTTATCACTCGTTCCTCAAAGACGGGTCTCCTTTAAGCTCTTTTCAACTGACTCGTAAAATATGAAAAGATTGCCGAGCCATTGGCCTCTCCAGCTCGCTAAAGGGACCGGAAGTGCTATCCCTCCTTTAGATTTTAATCTTTTTGGACCTGAGGGATTATTACACAAAAAGATCGAGTGCTTGTTTTGTTCGGCTCGTTAAAAATATAGAAAATTCATCCCTTCTGTATTGTTTTATACTTTTTCAGACTTAAGGGATTAGATGACGAAAAAGGATTCTGTAGTTTCCTTTACGTCCCTTTTCAGACTCTCTAAAATTGAAAAGGACCGAGTTATCTTTGTCGTTAAACTCGTTAAAACCTAATAGCGACAAACTTGTCCATAGCAGACAAGAACGAGTTTCACTATCGCTAGGCTCGTTAAAACATAGCGATGGGTTTGCCCAAAGGGAAAATTATAGAACGAGCATATGTTATTCTCCTCAAGCTTGACAAAAATAAAGAGGTACTGGTCAGCAATGACTGGGGAAGAATTGGGAAGAAAACTTGAAGAAACTTTGTTGGTAGCAAGTCGCTCTTGAACATGACACTTTCACTCTGCATCCAAGTCGGGTTGGGTTGTTTCATTCACCGGTCACATCACCATGGTCCCATCACACCATCCACATTTGGGGTTAATGCTACCAATCCATCACGTCAGTGTCGCCGATATGTTCAAGAGAAGTCACTCAGAGAATTCACCTTTGTCTCACCCGCTGCAATACATTTATGCTCCATTCTTTCATGACCGCCACCCTGAACCTTATATCACCAGATCGTTTTCACCTCCATTAAAATCATTTGCTCCGTTCCGTGTCATTGATGTGGGATTCATTAAGGCCCTCCTATGACGGATCGCTTCTTTTTGACATCATCTCATTATCCAAGAAGTCGATCTAGGGACACCCCTTTCAGTACTTTGAAGCTTGCATGCCTCAATGGCAAGTTCCTCACTTCCAACGACAGGTTTACATCAATGGCCTTCGAACAAAAGATTTTGCATGGTGTTCGACGCCAAGTCCTTTATTCACACCACGTGAATTGTATTGTAGTACCTTGAGGGTCATTATCATTATCGGTGATTCCTCTCGCACCTGTTAACAGCTTACATCATTGGCTGGTAATCAGGCAATGTCTTTCCATGTTTGACTCCAGAACATCTCTCACATGGATCGACTTGTACTTTGAGTAAATATTGAACGAGATTGAAGACCCCAGATCTAGTTTCATCCATCCGGGCTGCGATATATATTTAGGGAAATAAAGACATCAAATGTACATCATTGCTGCATAGATAATCATCCAATCAAAGGGATGATGGCTTTACCAGAATCATCAGTCTACACTCAGACGATTGTCTGTCCTATGTACATGAAAATAAATTTATAAAGCTGAGCATGGGAATGCCTGCCTCAGCTAGATCATGAAAATATTATGAAGATAATGTATTGTATTGTATCTTATTACAGGTCTCCTCCCAGCTTGAAAGAACTTCAGACCCTCATGATAAAGCATTTCACCCGACATCAAAAAAGATTAACGACCTCATGCTTTAGGGGGCAACTATTATAGACATTTTTGGGCACTGCAACCCCAAGCATAAAATGTCCATAAACCAAGGGCTCCTAAGTCCCTAAAAGTGTTGTTCCAACCCCTAAAGGAACAAGGTCAATTGATTACAGCATCTCCTAGAAGTTCTCCATGAAAAACTACTCAGAACTAGTCAAAACAGGATCATTTCACCTTCTCCATAGGCAAAGTGCGTTGCATCTCACCTAAGTACACTCAGTGGGTGCGTTTCATTTCAAAAATCCCTTCTATGGGGTGCGATGGGAGAGAAGAGACAAATGGCAGTGTCAATCTGCGAGGTGGATAAGCATGGAATCTTCCAGAGACTTCTCCTGTGACACTTGCCATTCTGAATTCGACCAAGAATGAGTAAGAAATCATCAATCTCCAAGTGCAAGCAAGAACTATCAGAGGGAAGACACTAATCAAATCACAAGCTGACTCATCTCCCTTACAGATATCTATATATGGATCCCTCATCCCAGAGATCCAGAGGCTGGAATTTTGCATCTTGTAAGGAACTGCTATTGGTTTCTTGAGGCAACATCATAGTGTTGGGTGATCTAAGCTTTACATGAGGTGAAGAAGGGCTTACTTGCTGAGAGGATGATGCTAGGTCAGAACAACTGGTTGTAACTCTCTTGGCTCTTTCTTGATTATCAATAAAGCTATTCAAGTTTTCCTCCATACTCTTGTGTCATTTATGTTTCACGCATTTGTAGGGTCAATTTACATATGATCCTAGATTGTTTATGATAATAGATCCATATTCTTGTATAGTGTTATGCTACTTTGATTCTACAGGTACTCTGTGAAGCTGGGTGTACAAGGAAGCAAGTAGCAAAGGACTATCAGAAGAGAGAGGAATCGAACTAGGAACCAAGCATAAGACAGAGGTTGGTCTCCTATATTCTTCTCTCATCTATATTTCATAAAGGAAAACGAAAGTAGCTTTACTTTGTTTGTTTCTAAGGTAGCTACCACACCTTAGTGGGATTAGCAGTTCTGCATAGACACTTTTCCCTGTAACAGCTGCCCAATGACATTAATGGTAGGGGCATCCATTTTTCTTCTTCCTGGATGCTTGAAGCATTTCTCCTTAATCAACTTATTGTAAATGGGAACATCTTTTGTTGTCTGGAGAAGGGGCATATTTACACATACATTTTTCAATTCTCCCAGAAGTTTAGTTTCTTCTGGGGTAGGCTGAAGTGGTTGGGCTAATCTCTCAGGAAAGGGTGGATTTCCTTTAAGGTTGCTTTCCTCTCTTTCTTCCTCAACCTCCCTATGTGGAGAGGGAGGTTGGTTATTTGGAAGTATTCTCCCAGATCTTAGGTTGATCTCCTGGATTTCTACAATATAAGCTGGGTATGATGTCTCTCCACTATATACTTGTTGAGCTTGCCTATTGTTCGGGTTTGGATTTGGCTAGGCAAGCATCTGGGTTGCTTGGGTGGATCAGAGTGTAGGAGTTGTGGTTGGGTAGGTGGTGGAGGAAATAGAGTTGGAGCACTGTTGTATTAGGGCCTCCACCGCTGGAGTGGGGTATCCCACTGAGGTTGTGGTAGAACGTAAGGTTGAAATCACTGGATGGTTGGCTGGGAATGATACTGAGATGCATAGGACCAAGAAGGCGGTGTAGACCAGGAAGGATGAGTAGGGGGTCCCTAAGAAGGTATAGTTGTGGTTTGGTTGGGGTTGTAATATGCATGGGATGACCCTTTCATACCCTACTGGTATGGTTTAGGCCCAGGAGGTATCCTTTGGTTGATGTAGAAAAGTTGTTGAGTGACCCCTTCAGCTCCTTGATATAAAACTTTGAGTTTGGGTAAAGAAGGACACTTGTCTATGGAGTTGTTTTCTTCATAGACCGAGGCAAATCTCAATGCAGTTCAATGGACATTCATTCCTAGGATGCCTCCTGGTGCATCTAGGAAAAAAGATGGCCAAGGCTCTCTCTGCTTCCTCTTGCTTCCTTTTAATATTCATGGTGTCCAATTACAAGGCAAGGGTTTGTAGCATCTCACTTTTGAAATCTTCCAGCATATTCCAATTTCACCCTTGTTGGATGAGTTGGAAGATGATGTACTGGCCATAGGTTGAATACTCCTACCCTTTTTCCTGGCTGCCCTAGAATGGTTTCTAAAGACATTCTTGATATCCTCATAGGGTAATTGGTAGATATCTCCTCCTGCTAACAAATGTAAGGTATCCAGAATATCTTCCCTTACTCCTCTGAGTAGGACCAGCTTTAGTGACTCGAGGTCAAGTGTGCACCTGGCCCTTTTATAACTGAGCTGGAATCTTTCTTCGTAGTCTTCTAAGGATTCATCTTGGCCCATGGTCATCCTGAAAATTTCTTCTTTAGTATCCTTTGACCTACAGTAGTCTTGATATTTTTTGTTAAAAGCTTGTTGCATTTGAGCCCAAGTTGTGATGTTATCTCCAGGTAAACCCATGAACCAGTGCAATGCTGCATCCTTGAGGGTAGATGGAAACACTTTTAACTTTTTCTCATCATCTGTATAGTCATAGGTTTGGCATATAACAACAATCTCAAATAGGAAAGTGTTGGGGTCCTCTGTGGTCAGGCCATGGAAATGAGGTAGGGCAGAGGGGCTTATATTCTTCATCTCAGTGTCCCCATTAGTTTCCCTGATGGGGAAAGCACCCTCAACTCTCTCTATACTCCATCTGTTATTTCAGTTTTCAGCCATTTGGTTCATTAGGAATGGGTTCCTCTTCTTCTTCTTCCCCTGTAAGTTCTTCAAATATGTTAGGTTTCTCACCTAAAGGTTCCTCTAGTTCACAGCCACTGAAGAAGAGAGAAGGTTAGCTATTGGATGCAGTGGGGGTATTTGGCAAGAATTTCCTTAAATTGTCCCTATTCCTACAAGGCATGAAAGGAAATGTTTTTGGGTTGGTTTTTGTAAGATTTTTTTGCTGGAAAGTACTTTGTAGAAATGAAATTGTTGATTGAATGAAAACTACTGACAGAAAGAAAAGTTACTTGCTGAATTGAAATTCTACTTGCAGAATGGAAAGGAAAGAAGATAATGACAACTGAAAGAAAGGAAGCTACTAGATTAATTTTGTAGAAATAAACTAATGGTAGAAAATTGAAGACTAGAAATAGAAGAAAAGAAAGAAGTAATCACATTCTATTCAGACACCTCCCCGACAACGACGCCAAAAAGTGATGAGCACTAGTATTGCAGCAAGGATGTTGCAACTCCTAGGCTAACAACTTTACTTATCAACCCGGGGTTCGTACAAACTTGGAGGTGATGGTGCTATATGGACAAGTAAAAGTGAAGGTCCTGCCTATTGTCACTGTTCATCTGGCGAGAGACCCCAGGGGTTCCAAGCCAGACTTCTATAGAGTCAGAAGAAGCTTGATTCTTTGATGGAATGAGAGAAAATCTATTCTAAGAGAGGTTCTCTACTGTAGTAATGAATAAAACAACATGTAATGCTAAATCATAGCATATCCTAATTAACCATTTAAATAAATATGCTAAGCAGAATTGCTAAATCAACACTAACCTAATGCTGCTATCTAATTTATAGAAGTAAAGAGCATCAAACCATACTAATGTGTAAGCAAGGAAACAAAACAAAATCTCTTTTCACTTTTTTTGGTCTTTTTTGTGTAAATATTTATTTATTAATACAAAAGTGTGATTCTTGAGTTTGTGTGGTGGGTATTGAGTAATTGAATTATGAACTGTGTGTGGATTAGAGTAACTCTACATAACATAAGTGTGTAGGGAATTCAAAGAGAATCCGAGAAAGAGGACAGTGCTCAGAGGAGTATTGTGATGATCGGACAATGTTGGAGTGTGATTGAATAACCAAATCGAAGCTCAAGAGTGGTAGCATTTAAATAATACGCAGAACAAAGTTTGGGAAGGAGTCAAGTGGAAGAGCAATCGAAGATCAAAATCAGTGAAAGGAAGATGTAATGAAGCAGTAGTGCACAAAAACCGTTGGATCAGTCAGATCAAAGAAAAGGATTAACGGAAGATTAGAGACGGAGATCTTATTGCAGGAGATTAAGTTAATGGATGGATGGATCACATCAAGTCACGTGTCGACAGAAGGGTGGAAAACATGCAGAATGATGGAGCGGTCTTCGTAGGTAGTAAGAAGTATCTCGTGCACCCTGATAATTTTAAGCAATATTCCTAAATTTCATGCGATTAGCCTAAGTGGGTGACACATAGCATGGGAAAACCAATTTTCTCGCGTGCTCTTGATCGAATATCAGTTATGCAAGAATTCACGCAAGATTGTGCGATAGCCATTGGATCATGCGGGATTGATCAACTATTGAGATCGGCCAAGCTAGTTGGTGAGTGGGTGACGTGATAGCCATTGGATCAAGAAAGAGATCGGCGGTGGAGATTTGGAGTGCCTAAAGTCAAAGGTTGAAATGAATACATCGACTATGCAACACGCGGTTGATGGTGATTGGTCAAGTTTGTTGTGGATCAGAAAGTAAGGAAATCCACAGGTATAATCTGATTAAGATGTGATTTATTAGCTTTCTCTTAAGCATTTCAATGAGTTTAGGGGAATTTCAATGAAAAAGGATGGAAAAGAACTAGTAAGGGTGAGGGTGGACTGAGAGATAGTTGAGGTGGATAAGGTGAAAGATGGATGTTGATCATGATGTCTAGACCTCCTCCTGAAGTACCTGCAATGCCTAAAATGTGTGTGTCTTCCAATAACTATGCAACAAGATACATTCTCATAAACTAGAAAAGAATGAATCAATTGCCCATATTATGCATGAAGAAAGTGCTGAAGGAAGTGAGAACATGAGTGAGATCTTATTACGGAAAGAGAGTGATGGTAAAAGATGACAATGAAATGAACCGAGTACTAAATCAAGACAACAAACTCCAAAGCTCATGCAAGAACTAGAAATCTGTGTTTTTGGGGTTTTTGAAGGGTCTCTTCCTCAAGTCATGGTCCTGGAGGGAGGAGGTGAGGCTGAGACACCTGCTGACAACCTTATGTTGATATTTTTCTCCTCGCTAACATGCTAATTGAAAGAAGGTACAAATGGAAGAAAACTAAAACACAACCAATCTACTCTACACTGTTGTAATGGAAATGCAACTACTTAAGAAAACAAACGATTAAACCATGAATCTATGCTCGCATACATGTACAATAAAGAGGAGCCTTGGCTACTAGGGTTGGGACCTAACCCAAGAGCTTCAGCCCTCTGAGTTAACTCAATGCTATCTCAAAACAAAACTCATTCTTATTATCAAAACCATGGATTACATCAAAAACAGTCACAAGTCTTGCAGCTCGAAAATAGAGTAGAGTTTTACAATCAAAACATCTGAATCCTATTGAGGTCCTAGGCCTCTCTACTTATACATCTAAAGTCTCCAATGACTTCCTTAAAATTAGGGAGGCTCGACTCCCAAACTCGAGATAAACTGGTGCTTTGACTTTCACTTGCTCGGTTGCCTTCTAGTCCTCATGATTTGGTTATTTGCACTCCGAGCTGATGGATGAATATTCGAATGGGGGGTAGTAAATGAGGAGGATTTACCTCCTATAATTCCTCTCCCTTGTTCCATTCGAGTTTTGACCAAGGTCTTTGCCAAAATTCCTTTCTTTTATCCTTTAATCCTGCATTAAATGGACATTAGACCACAAAGCAAAATATCCAACTCTAACTCATCTCATAAACAAAATATAATCAAAAGTATGCAATAAGTTGTGATAGTAGTTGGTTTGACTAAGCTATGAGCTGAATTAAGGACCATATAATTACCCAATGATGAGGCTCATCAGCTTGTCATGCCAAATCTTTCTCTACAATTGGACCACCTCAGTATCCATGAGAGCCTATAACCTAAGTTCTTCAAGGGAATTTAGCTATTACAACTTCTCCTCATGAGCTTTGGTGATCTCTAGATCTAATTTTTCCAGCATTCTCAGGGTGTTGTATCCAAATTCAATGGACAATAGTTCCTTCTTTCCATAAACCATCTCAAATGGGGTGAACCCATTGGTGGTCTTCCATGTAGTATTGTAGGCTCTAGTGGCCTCCACAATCCTGACTTCCCAATCCTTTATGTTGTTATTGACAACCTTGGTGTTATCACCAAAAAATTGATCATCTAGCCTAATTTACTAGATGGATCGAAGTACACCATGTAAATCCAGTTTTACCATAGTAGAATTACTTTCACTATGAGAATTTACTTAATAAACCACCTTTGTTAAGTAATTTATAGTTAAACCCATGAAAAATAATTAAATAAATCACTATTTATTTGATTTTATTCTAGGAATAATTAATTAAACCATTTTTCAATTATTATTCCTTGTCATATTTGACCCAATCATGAAAAATAAACAGATAAATAATTAATTATCTTATTTTTCTCTAAAGAATAATTAATTAATCACTAATTAATTATTATTCTTTGTCAAATTTGACTAAATCCCTTAGGAATAATTAAATAAATCCTTATTTGTTTATTATTCTTTAACTAATTCCTTGAGATGATAAATAAATCATTTATTTATTTATTATTTCTAAATAAAAGTTTAAATACTTTTTCCCTCCTAACCAAATATAATAAAATATTCCAAGTGGTTATTCCAAGAATGAATTTAATAATATTTTATTATTGCTCATTATTCGTGGATAACTCAATATTTTGTTATAAATAGAAGGGTTTTCCGTTCATTATTCACTTTTTATTATTTTCATTGTTGCACTCACTGCTGTAATATTGATTATTTTCATTGCCGCACGCTATTTTTTGTTGGGTTTACACATTATAGAGGAGAGAGACTCTACAGAAGCTGAAGACTTTAGAGGATAGCCAAGAACCCATCCCATAGAGGGGGACTGGTAACATTTATTTGTTCACTTCACAGGTGTTATAATAAAAACTATTCTTTGTATATCTAGTTTCCATTGGATGATTGGAGTTATTACTGTTTCTTTTTGTTGTTTAACTATGATTGTGGCATAGATTAGGGCTTTGGCAGGTTTTGTTTCTATCATTTGTTGCAGATCTACAATGTTTAGCATCCATTTATATTGTTGAGATTGTTTGCCATCCATAATCTTAAGTGTGTCCTTTTCTTACATCTTTGAGAAGAAAACACTACAACACTTGGTTAAGATGCCTTGTAAAGCTTTGTTGGTCACCTCCACTTTCCCATTTTCTTGAGGATGATCAAGGGTGGACTTCCTATGTTTTATATGATGTTCCTCAATAATCCTTCAATCAAATTAGAAGTGAATTAAGCCCCTTGATAATTGACCAACTCTCTTGGGAAGCCAAACATATAGAACTTGTTACCCCTCAAGAGCTTTGCACATTTTGTTTTGTTGTTGCTTTGACAACCTTCACTTCAATCCACATTGTCAAATAATCAATGCATATAATTATGGTCTTCTTTTTTCCATATGGGGTTTCAATAGGCCATTTGAAATCCATATCCCGCTTCTCAAATGGCTCAAGAGTCACTTGAGGTTGTAATGGAATCTCATATTTTTGTGTGGGCTTACTTATCCTGCGGAATTCATCACATCGAGTGGTGTACCTCATGGCATCTTGATGTAGGGTAGGCAAATATTATCTTGCTTGAATAATTTTGAAGGTTGTCTTCTTTTCAGAAAAGTGCCCCCCATAGGGTCCATCATGGCATGCTGAGAGGATATCAAAGACCTAATATTACCTTACACGCCTCCTTAAAATCTGATATGGTCCCAACCTGAAAAGGTTTCTCCCAACCCAAGTGTAAGGGGTGCTTTTCCTAACAACTTTTCTATTTTCCCTGAAGGACAAATTAGGAGGAAATTTTCCAACAACCACAAAGTTTTCTATGTCAAAAAACAAAGTTGATAGCAATGAGATGGCAAAGAGGTTCTCATCTAGGATTTGATCATCTATCATCTCTTCATTTTCCACATACAGGTTTAGTCTAGACAAGAAATCTACAACCCCATTTTCTTTCCATGCCTTGTCAACAATGGTTAGATCAAATTGTTGGAAAAGAAATTACCATCTAGTAATCCTAGTGTTTACATTAGGTTTGTTCATTATATAATTAATGGTTGCATGAACAGTGTGCAAAAAAACATGGTACCCTGTAATGTAATTTCTAAATTTATTCAAGGAATGCACAATAGACAAGAGCTATTTTTTAGTAACTATATAGTTGAGTTCAAATTTGGACAAATTCTTACCGATAAAATAGACAACATAAGTAAACTTACCCTCTAATTGTCCCCACTTCTTTGTCCAAGGCACATGTGTGAATATGGAAAGGAAAGACCCAATTTGGGCCCTAGAGAACTGGTGCAATTGTCAACTTTTCTTTGAGCTCTTCGAGTGCTTCTTGGCACTAATTTGTCCAACAAAAATAAGAATCCTTTGTTAGCAAGCCAAGCAAGGGAGAAGCAATTTTACTGAAATATTTGATAAACCTCCTATAATATCCAGCTAGTCCTACGAAACTCCTAACATCTCTTTGTTTCTAAGGGATGGGGGCCCTTTTAATTATGGAAATATTGTTAGGGTCATCTTGGATCCCTTACTTAGAGTGTAAGTGGCGTAGAAAAATCCCTGCATTCATAAAAAAATCATATTTTTCTAGACTTAAAGAGAGATTGATTTCAATGCATCTTTTAAAAACTTTACATAGGTTAAGTAGGGCTCCCTAGAATGCATATCCATAAGGAGCGAATTGATCCATATAAATTTCAACTGCATCATGAGCAAGATAAAAAAAAATACTCAACACCTCCCTTTGGAAGGTAGCGGGGGCATTACACAAGCCAAAAGGAAGGAACCTATAGGCAAAGGTCCCCCATGGACATGTGAAGGTGGTCTTATCCTCGTCCTCAGAAATAATTTTAATCTAATCATACCAGCTGAAACCATCCAGAAATGAGAAGAACTTTTTCCCTGCAAGATCATCCAAAACTTGATCTATAAATGGTAAGGTAAAATTATCTTTCTTGGTAGCCTTATTGATTTCCTTGTAGTCGACACAAACCCTCCATTTTATATTCTTTTTGGGGACAATAACAACAGGTGATACCCATTCATTGTCTAAAATAGGGTAAATGAATCATGCATCTAACAATTTATGTAATTCTTCTTTTACTATGTCTTTCATAGCAAGGTTAATCTTTCTTTGGGGTTGGAAAATAGGTTTATGGCCCTCTTTTATGTATATTTGATGTGTACAAATTGAGGGATGGACCCCTTTCATTTCTTCGTAATCCAAAGCCAATGCATCAAGGTGTTGCCTTAAGAATGTAAGCAATTGTTCTTCTTGATCTGTTGAAAGGGAATGACTAATTTTTAGGGTTTTAGATGGGCTTATTTCCACAATTTTGACATGATATTGATCAGAACCAATGGTGATTAATCCTATGCATGGACTATCTTTAGGCCGCCCTAAAGCATCCTTTTCTAGTTCATCAATTTGTTTGGCAACAAGATGTTTTTTTTTTTTTACAGAAAATTGTCAATAAGATCATCCTTGTCTAGTTTCTTGATTCCAACAATGTCTTCTAATTTTAAAATTTGATATGGGGATGATTGATATAATTATTCCTCTTCTTCCTCCTCTACCCATATAGGAAAATCATGTTCAACATGCGGTTTAGTAGGGGGGTATACTACAAGTTGTTTTGTGAGCTTCCCATTCTTGATTTTCAGTCTCCCAACTCTACAACTAATATAAGCATCAATAGTAGCTAACCAAGGTCTCCCTAGGATGAGAGGACCCCCACTGAACTTGGTATTAGGTTGGAGTACAATGAAATTAGTTGGGTACTCCCAGGAATCGAAGGAAATTGTCACATCCTCAAATATAACACCCTCAAGGGCTACTGTGGATTTGTTTGCAAGTTGCAACATAATGGTTGTCTTCCTTAAGGCTCCCAGGAGGTTGAGATTACATATGGTTTCTTTGTTCATGACATTTATTTATACCCCAATATCAATTAGTTTGTTGGGGACAACAATATTTTTAATATGTACATCCATTATCGGGCTACCAAGATCCAAATACTTTGGGGAGATGATCTTCCCAAGCATTAGACCATCCAATTTCCCAACAACATTGATAGTGTGAGAATCTCTCCTATTCTTTCTTTTCCTCTTGAAACATTCTTCCCTAATGAGATGGTTATAGATGGGAACATACTTAATGGCCTAAAGTAGATGGATTTTTACACAAAAGATTTTCAGTTCCCCAGACGTTCAACCTCTTATGTGGTGTGTGGCTTGGGTTGAACCAACCTTTTAGGATAGGGAGGTGGATTGGTCTGAGGAGTAATATATTCCTTCTCTTCTTCAATATATTATGTTGGAGAAGGTGGGTGAGAAGTAGGAAGTACCTTCCTAGACCTAAGGTTGATTTCTTTAATGTCTACAACATATGTAAGATAGGAAGTTTCTCCATTATAGACTTGTTGAGCCTGTTTATTGTTTAGGTTTGGATTAGCTTGAGCATGCATTTTCAGTTATTTGGGTGGATTTATCTAGGGTAGTTGTGGTTGAGGATGAGGAGGCATTAAGGTAAGTGGTTGGACTTCCTGAGGCCTCCATTCTTGTGAGGAATTTCCCCATTGAGAAGGTTGGGGATGATATGGTTGGAAAGGTGGATTGACAAGCTAAGGAGGATACCGAGGAGGATAATACCAAGGGGAGGGCATCTACCAAGGTGAGTTGGATGGAGGATACCAAGATTGAAAATGTGAATTATGACTTGAATTGAAACAAGGTGAATAGTGTATACCTTGCATAACTTGTTGATATGATCGAAGTACTTACGACCTCCATTGGTTGACAAAGAAAAGCTGCTCCATGCCTTCTTTTGCTCCTTGACACACCACCTTAAAACTTGGAAGAGATGGACATTTTTTAGTTGCATGATTTTCTTCACAAACAAAGAATATTTATTTTACATTTAATGGGAACTCATTTCTAGCCTGCCTCTTGGTACATCTATGGAGCAAATATAGCTAGTGCCCTTTCTGCCTCTTATTTTTTCTTGATATACATTGTGTCCATCTACAACAAAAAAGTATGTAACATTTTTCTCTTAAAATCCTCTAACATACTCCCTATTTCATTCTTGACAGATGAGGTAGAGGGTGAAGAAGTTATAAGACGTTGACTAGATATACCTTGTTTCCTTGCAACCCTGGAGTAGTCCTTGAAGAATATCTTGATGTCCTCGTAATTGAGCTGGTAAATATCACCACAAGACAACATGTTAAGGGTTTCGATTAATTCACAGTGGTACGAGCTTCATTGAATTTGGGTCAAGGGTGCAGTTATCTCTTCTATAGCTAAGTTGAAACCTTTCTTCATAGTCTTGTAGGGACCCATCTAGCCCCTGAGTCATCATGAAGGTTTCTTATTTGGTGTCCCTTGATCTACAATAATCTTTGTATTTATGGTTGAAGGCTTGTTTCATTTGAACCCATGTGGTGATACTACCTTGATCAGGTGCTCAGTATTTAGCTCAAAAATCAAAGTTTTCAGAATCACTTGAAACCTAAATGATCGGGTCTGTCTTAGTGAAACAATCCCAATGCAACTCATTTCACTTAAAACCAAGTTCGTATGAGGAAGATATCGCACTCTGTCCGCTTTGCCAAATAGAGGAATTTTGCAAAAAATAGTAGTCACTGCACAGTCAACAGTCCGTACTACTGAAGTGGTAGGTGATTGGGAAGGTCAACGGAATGGTCAACGTCCAATTGTGTTTCTCCAATTTTCATGTTTTTATTGGTCTGCAAGAGTGGTGACGTGGCTCGATTTTATTGGTTCAGGAATGGACCAATAAGGAGGGGACAAGTGGCAAGCCCGGAGGCCGCCACATGTCCCTCGCCAAAGGACAGGTGTCAATGGTGCTTTACTAAAAATTTTGGGCAGGTCGGTGGAGTCAAACCCATGACCTCGTCCAAATAAACTCCACATTCCACCGTTGCACCCATGCTATGTTTCTTAACATGTAATGGTTTCGATATGTATACATTGTATTAACTGTTTGTGGTTAGGGGTTAGGAGGGAGCCAGCCATCGGGCCAACCCCCTCCCATGTGAACACACCATAATGGCTATGGTTAAAGGATAGCCAAGAAAACTGCGACACTAACTAGAATTTTTGCTAACATTCAATGCCAACATGTGTCCACCTCCACTTAAACTGCAGGTTAACGACTAATCCATAATCGCACCATTAAAGCGTGCTTATTGTGATAATAATGTTTAACTGCTAATTAAACAAGCTTAACTTTAATTAAATTGCAGTTAAATTTGAAGGATTTTTTGGCAGTCCCTCCAAATCCAGGGATTCCTCCAATTTTAGCGGGACTAATTGGAGTTCCTCTAGTTCTAGTGGAGGTTTACTAGGAGAAATAGTTTTGGTCATAACTTTTGCAAAATTTGACCAAATTAGGATCAACAAAAGGTGTTCCTAGATTATTTTGATGTTCTAAGCACATTGAAGCAAGTTTCAGGAGTAGTAGAGCATTGTAAACATCACTTTTTCCATTATTGAACTAATACAGAGGCCCAAGCCATGGAAGATGGACCAAGGAGATGTAGCCTAGGAGGGGTGAACTCCTTCATCAAAACACTTTGTTAAGTGTTCATTTTGATGGTTTGCTATACATTTGATTGTTTTTGTTCAACACTTTACTTTTATGCTATTTTTCTCATGAACTTAACATAAAACTTGACAAATTTACCTATTTTCATTCACAAACACCATAAGGAAACCTACGCACATGAAGCAATTGACAAACATTTGTTTTTAATTATGAAATTGAAATTAGCACAACAAAACTAACATTCAACAACAAATCAAGTTGGTATAGAGCCAGGTTATTTGCTTTATTTCTTGAGTTTTGTGCAAGTAGGGTTTTAATGGTTGCAAAGTTGTGATTCTTACATGGTTAAAGTCGTAGAGAGGAGAAGGGAAACTATTGGTTGCAACTCCTAAGGTAATTCCTAGAAGAAGGAGAGCCACAAGGCCATAATCTCCACCCAAAGTTATGATCCCAGTTGCACTTGAAACACCTCAATTTTTACCTTCAATTGAGATTCAGGAGGTACAAGCAGTACCAGAAGCTGAGCTTGAATCCAAAGCCATCATGCCTGGAGCAGGAGAGACTGAAGGTCTTTCAGAAGAGGAAGCATTCAAGAAATATTTCTATGACTTAACTGACATGGTTAGAGTCCTCTATGAAGAGAAGAATACTAGAATGGCCGAAGAGAGTTTTAAGCCTCCACATGGAGAGGGAAGCTCAGGAGATAAAAAAAGATGAATAGAAGGATTCAAAGGGTAATGGTGGAAAGCCTCCTCCATCTCCACCATCTTCATATTCCTCATCATCTTCGTCATCCTCAAAATCTCAAACAACATCATCTTTCACTTCCACCACAAAAATTGTTCATACTCATTCAAAAACCCCAAAGGAAAAAGCTCCCTTACTCAAATTGGACATTAAGTTTGAATTTCCCGTGTACAATGGTGAGGTGAATGTAGAAAATTTAGACAATTAGATTCAACAATTGGAGGTTTATTTCATAATTCAGAACCCTCAAGAAGATGACATAAAGATCTAGATGGCTTCATTGAGGCTAGAAGGAGCATCACTAGTCAGGTGGGAAGAAAAGACTCAAGAGGAAATGAGAATTCATGGTAAGATATCCATTTCTTGGGTTGAATTTGTTTTTGCAATTAAAAGACACTTTTATCATTTAGCCTATATGCAAAAATCCATTATGAGTTGGCAAAATTTTAGGCAACTCAAGGGCCAAACTGTTCAAGACTATACCCATGAGTTTAGGAAGAGGGTTTTGTTGTTAGGAGTAAACTTGAATTCCCAAGATACAGTGTTGAAATATATTGGGGGTTTACATTCCTACTTAAAACATACTATCCTTATGTTCAATCCAAGAAATTTGGATGAGGTATGTGTGCAAGCCACGCACGTTGAAGCAAGATGAAAGAACATTCAGGAAGAGGGTAGTAAGAAGAATCCATTCGATAGTAAGGAGAAAGAGAAGATCGAAAAATGGAAGGGAAAGAAGAATGCAAGTGTTAATAAAGAAGGGCAGCAAAATATATGCCAACATTGTTCCAAATTTGGGCATGATGAAACCCATTGTTGGAAATTACATCCTAAACTAAGGCATAAGAAACCAAAGAATAAGGGAAAACAAAAGATGACCGCTACCACACAACATGACCTTGGATAAGATTCTGGTGATGAGACCAAGATTTCAGACATGGTCACAAAAGGAAAAGAAGTTGTTGCAAGCACTAGTTCCTCACATAGTCATAACAACACTTCAAATGAAGAATCAGGAATAGAATTGTTCCATGTAAGCGTAATTTCAAATCATACAAAGATTGATGCATTATTTGATAGTGGCTCAAAAATCTTAATTTCAGAAGACTTGGTCAAAAATCTTAACCTTAAAACTGTACCTCATCATAAGCCATATCCATTGGGTTGGATAGTCAATAATGCAAATTTATAGGTTACAAGGAAATGCATATTGAGGTTTGCCACTACTGAAAAATTCATTGATGAAGTTGAGTTAGATGTAGTTCCACTTTACATATCAAGAATCATTTTGGGAAGTCCTTATTTTTATTATAGGAAAGTAGTATTTTATCGCCATGAGAAAAAATATCTATTGCTCAAGAATGGGGTGGAGTATATTGTGAGATCCCATCGCAAAATGTTAAACATTTCTTTGGTTAATGCAGGGCAGATGAAGAAACTGGTAAATGCAAGTAAAAATTTTGTTCTTCTCATGATCAAGAAAATGAGTGATATTGATTATGAATCTTTTGAAGGTTGTGATGACAAATTAAAATCTGATTTGTTTGATGTGGTAATCAAGCATGGAAAGGTGTTTCAGGAACCAAAGGGGTTACCTCCCAAGAGGGGAATTCAGCATGAGATACAGTTGCAGCAGGATGTTCCACTTCAAAAAATTGGCATGTATCACATGTCGATTATGGAGAGTATGGAAATCAAGAAGCAAATTCACGAACTGCTAAATAAAGGTATCATACGCCCATCTACTTCGCCATGTGGTTCACCCATTGTTTTGGTGCCAAAGAAGGATGTGACTTGGCACATGTGTGTGGATTTCCTGCACTGAACAAAATAATGGTAAGAATTGTTATCCACTCCCAAGAATTGATGATTTGCTTGATCAATTGAGGTATGCAAAGTATTTCACTAAGTTAGACCTACAAAGTGGTTATGATCAATTTAGAATAGTTGAAGAGGACATTTGGAAAACCGCATTTAAAACTAAACAAAGATTGTTTGAGTGGATTTTTATGCCTTTCGGTCTTACAAATTCTCCAGCTACTTTCATGAGAGTTATGAATGATGTATTGAGACCATTTCTAGATGACTTTGTTATTGTTTACTTAGATGATATTCTCATATTCAACAAATCCAGATATGAACATATCATGCATGTGAAAAAGTACTTGATGTCTTGAGAAAAGAACATTTGTTTTTAAAGATGTCGAAGTGTGAATTTGGCAAGACTTCTTTAGTGTATTTGGGACACATTATTGGAGGAGGTGAGCTAAAGATAGACCCCTCTAAGGTTGAGGTCATTTTGAATTGGCCCAAGCCCAATACAGTTACAGAGGTAAGAAGATTTCTAGGGGCATCAAAATATTGGAGGAAATTTATTGCTAATTTTTCTTCCATTGTAGCTCCATTACATGCATTTACTATTGTCAATAAATTCTTCCATTGGGGAGATGTAAAATAGAAAGCGTTTGATGTTTTAAAGCAAAATATCAGTTTAGCATCGGTATTGGCTCTTTTAGATCTTATACAACCATTTGAGATTCAAATGGATGCTAGTGATTACGCCATTGGAGAAGTTATTATGCAACATGGTATGCCCATTTCATTTCATTCTGAAAATTTTAATGGAGTTTTGACTAACTATCCCACTTATGACAAAGAACTTTACGCATCGGTACAAAGTGTCAAAAAATGGAAACACTACTTGATGGGGAAGGAGACCATTATCCATACCGACCATCAACCATTGCAGTACTTACAGTCACAGTCAAAGTTGCAACAATCACGACCCTTCAGATGGATGGGTTTTCTACAATAGTTTCATTTGGTTATCAAATACAAAAAGGGAATCTACAATAAGGTACCTGATATTATTTCTAGGCCTAATGTAAATTCATCTATTTTACTCAAGCACAGTTTTGTTTTACATGAAAGTTACATTGAGAAATATGCACATAATAATGACTTTCAAGATGTGTATGCAAGCTTGAGGCAAGGAAACCAAATTGAAGAGTTAGATTACCATGTACATAACAGTTTTTTGTATCACTTGGGCAAGTTATGTATTCCACAAGGAGAAAGAAACAATATCTTAAGCGAGGCACACACTTCATTGATTGGTAGACACTTTGGTGTAGGCAAGACAATAGCAAATTTCCAAAGGTGTTTTTATTGGCCACACATGTTTGATAAGGTATCTCGTTCCATTAGAGGATGTTATTTATGTGCAATAAGTAAACCTAGCAATAGGAAAATAGGATTGTGCACTCCACTTCCAATGCCTTCACATCCATGGGATAGTATCTCAATGGATTTTGTAGCAGGTCTTACATTCTCAAGGAAAGGTCATGATTACTTGTATGTAGTTGTAGACAGGTTTAACAAGATGTGTATTCTAGCTCCATGTAAAATAAAATTAAAGTTGAACAAAAAACTCATCTTTTCTTTCAAGATATTTGGGTTCATTTTGGTGATCTGATATTCACCATATGAGTGCCATCAGTTAAAGATTTATTAAACTAAGGTATTCCAGACTCATGTGCTGGTGTGTGTTCTGTGTTATTGAAACAACGGATCGATCAGATTGTCAATACACAGAAAATAAAACAGAAAGAAAACAAAGAAATACAGTAAGCAACAAAAAGACACAAACAATTTTAATAAGGAGTTCACCCTATTCTCCAGGGCTACGTCTCTGGTCCAGCTTCAGTGGTGGCCTTGTTTTTTTGTGTCTTTCAGTAGAGAAATGACAATACAGGGACTCCATATGAGTTCTCCTGAAGTAGATTTTGCTCGGCAAGGTGGTTCTTGGATTCCCCAAGCCAATTGGAGTACACAAACTCTTCTTCTTCCTACCAGCTCTATGACCTCTTGGTATACATTGGAAAGAGCCAAATGTGATGCTCAGTCCAGACAGATTCATCTATGGGAAGGCTTGAATCTTCAATCTCTCTGGTGCTCGATGCTGCCTCTGGTCAGCTCGGCCCTCTGTCTCTTCTGCTTAGCTTTACTATTCTCTATGTTAAGTCCTCCTCTCAGGGTTCACTGTTCACTGTCTCTCTTGGTCGCTTGGACTCTTCTCAATTCTGACTTGAAATCAACTCTAACTGATTCAACTGTCTCTCTTCATGGCTTTAGCCATTTGATCCCTATGACTGTTCGGTTCCTCTTCCGCCTGTGTCGATTCACCTTCTGCAACTGCACTTTGAGTTCCCTACATTAGGCGTCATCATGAACGCTCAGGGAGTGGCCACTTGTCGTCCTCTAAATGGCGCCAACATGCTTCATCGGTTCGTTTCTTCAATTACGTCGTGGATGCGTTCTTCCTCCACTGTGGCAATCAAACGGATTCCAAATCCCTTTAGAACGCGGCTTAATTCCCAGTCAATTCCACTTCTTTCCATCGGGTGCAATCTCAACCATCTGATCTGGGACCTCCAGATCTGACACCATACGCACGCTTCGCACGGTTGACTTGCTCAACCGATAGCGTGCGATCAACGATGGTTTTCTCTCACCTCTGCCTGCCAAGCGTCGATTGGTGTATGGAATCACTCCACTCCTTTCCAAAACCTCTTACCATTTAAGGGCACCCGATCAATACCGCCAATTTTCCAACGCATGGATCTCGCCTTCGTACATTAGCATTTTTCGCTTTTTCTGCTCGCGATTTCCTGGCTCCCGATGTGACCGAGTGCTCGGGCTCCCCCTTAAGGGCCTTGTTCACCTAACGATGCAAGCGCTAATCGTGCATCAAAAACCTCGTCCTTTTCCCATTCCAGGGCTCCCAGGGGCTACTTTGGCCTCTTGCATGGTCTCCATGGGCCTCACTCAGTGCTCTTTGACCGAGGTCCTCGTCGTTCCACGTCGGCTCCCATGGCCACTGGTTCAAGGTGTTTTTGATACTGTTTAAGATTTCTTTAGAGATTTGTTCAACTTGATTCAGTCATGTTTCTCGACAGTCTTTCTATGGATCCATTTCGGATCACAGTCTCCTTAATGAAAAGATTTTGGACCACCAAAAGTTGGTTTTCAAGCATCGACTAAGTGAGGATATTGTTCCTTCACTTGTCCAATCTCAATCCACTTTGCGCTATTCGGCTTTGAACCTTTGAGCCCAATCCTGAGGTACTTAACTTCTACATGTTGTCTTCACCTTCCTGTCCAACACGGTGTATTCCTGCAACTCATTTAGGTATTCAGGTAACAGGTCATCAATAGAAGGAAATTGACTTTTCTCTTTAGGGTCCTCAATCATTGAAGGTTTAAACAACCTCAAGCAGTCTGCATTTACGACTGAGTAGATGTGCATGTAAGCTGGTAGATCAAGGCGAAACACATTTTCACTAATTTGCTCAAGTATCCTAAAAGGTCCATACCTGATAGGCTTTAGCTTTTTACCTTCACCTTGCATCTTGTCCTTGCTGATATACAGCCAGACTTGGTCTCCAACTTGAAAACTATGCTCCATCTAAATGCTTATCATACCTAGCCTTATACTTGGCCTGGCTCTTTTCCAGTTGTTCCTGTACTGCCTGATGGATCTCCTGGATCTGTTCAATGAACCTGGTTGCCTTGTCCACATCACTGTGTCCATCAACCATGGTATCTTTACCAAAGACAAAATCCAAAGGAGACCTTGGGGTGAAACCAAAGCAGGTCTCAAAAGGAGATCTCTGTGTAGAAGAGTGTTTGGCTCCGTTCTAAGCATGCTGCACATAAAACAAGTGTTCATCCCGGAGCTTAGGATGTTTACTGCAATATCCTCTCAGTAACTGGATCATAGTCCTGTTTACTACTTCTGTCTGGCCATCTGTTTGTGGATGAAAAGTTTTGCTTTTCTTTAATTTGGTGTCCATCAGTTCCCACAGACTAGAGAAAAACTTCCCCACAAATCGGGTGTCTCGATCAGATACAATGGAAGTGGGTAATCCAAAATGAACCCATACATGTTCAAAGAACAATTTTGCAGTCTGTTCAACTGTGATCTGTTTACTACAAGGTATCAAAATACACATTTTGCTGAACCTATCCACAACAACATATAGATAATCATGACCTTTCCTAGATTTAGGCAGTCCTCCAACAAAATCCATGGAAACACTTTCCCAAGGGTGAGAAGGAACTGGCAATGGAGTGTACAAGCCTATTTTTCTATTGTTGGGCTTGCTTTTAGCACACATGGCACACCCTCTTACATATCTAGAAACTGTCTCATTCATTTTCGCCCAATAGTAGAATATTTGTAGCTGTGCAACTGTTTTGCTTACCCCAAAGTGACCTGATATCAAAGAAGTGTGTGCAGATCTCGTAGCTACGTCCCTAATAGCATATCCAGGTGCATGTCTATAGCCCGTAGCAGTGAAGCAAGTAGAAGTAGAGTCAGTAATTCCAGAAGCAGTTAATCTAGTAGCACTTTACTAAGCAGTTGTTTAAGCAGTTGGTCTAGTTGTTTATATATATATATATATATATATATATATATATATATATATATATATATATATATATATATATATATAGATATATATATATATATATATAGATATATATTAGATGCAGATCCAAATCCATATTCTAATGTTCCTATCGAGATCGAGATCGAAAAGCCTATATCTCCCCCTGTAATGTCTGCTCGTTTACTTTGTTTATGATGATAACCCCCGACCAAATCGAGACCCAACATCAATGACAGTCGAAGATCTGGATCCACCCATTGAAGAATCATAGGCATCAGTGTTAGATACAAATCCAGTTCCAAGCCATTCCCTAATTATCTTTATCCTATCAATTTGTGGAATGCAGAGTTTCCCACAATGGTATAAGAGTCGGTCCTTTATATGATAGTCCAATTCTTCTACTCTTTTGCCTTGACTCAAAGTTGCATATACATCTTTAAAATCCATATCCTGAGCATATTGTTCTATGTAGCTTTCATGTAGCACAGAATTATGCTTAAGTATGGTAGATGCATTTATAATGGTTCTAGATATGGTAGATGCATTTATAATGGGTCCAGATAACATGTCTGCAACCTTGTTATGTATGCCCATTTTATATCTAATGACTAAGTGAAACTGTTGTAGAAAACCCATCCATCGGTAATGTCTTGATTGTTGCAACTTAGTTTGGGAGTGTAGATATTGAAGTGGCTGATGATCAATATGTATTACTGTCTCTTTGCCCATTAAATAACGTTTCCACTTTTTCACACTCTGAACTAATGCATACAATTCTTTATCATATGTAGGATAGTTAACTACTGCAGGATTAAAAGTCTCAGAATGATAACATATGGGTTTGTCGTGCTGTGTCAACACTACTCCCATGGCATAGTCACTGTCATCAGTTTGGATTTCAAATGGTCTTTGTAAATGTGGCAGTGCTAGTATAAGTGATGTACTTATTTTCTCTTTCAAGGTGTCGAAGGATTTATGATGTTTTCCTCCCCACAAACATCCTGTTAAAGCATGTAAGGGAGCTGCAATCAAGGAGAAGTTAGAAATGAACTTCCTCCAATATTGTGCTACTCCTAGGAAGCTTCTCACTTCTGTAGCAGACCTGGGTCTAGGCCAGTTCACAATGACTGCCACTTTAGAGGGATCTATTTTCAATTCACCTCCCCTTACTATATGACCCAAGTAGTTTAGAGATGTTTTGCCAAATTCACATTTTGAGAGTTTAACATAAATTTTTTCTCTTTACAAAACATCTAATGTTTGCTTAACATGCTTTAAATGTTCTTCCCACGTTTTACTAAAAATCAGAATGTCATCCAGATACATAATAACAAAATCATTAAGAAAAGGTCTGAGTACATCATTCATTAATCTCATGAAAGTAGCAAAAGCATTAGTTATGCCAAAAGGCATAACCAGCCATTCATACAATCCCTGTTTTGTTTTGAAAGCAGTCTTCCATGCATCTTGCTATGCAACTCTGACTTGATGGTATCCACTGTGAAAATCTAGCTTGGTGAAATAAACAGCTTCTTTTAATTGATCTAAAAGAGCATCTATGCAAGGAAGGGGATAACGATTTTTGATCGTTATCTTATTCAGTGCTTGGTAATCTATGCACATTCTCCACGATCCATCTTTCTTTCTCACCAAAACGATTGGTGACCCACATGGTGATGTGCTAGGCCTAATGAAGCCCTTCTCGAGCAAATCCTGCACCTGCTTCTTGATTTCATCATTCCCTAAAGTAGACAACCTGTACATCCCAATGTTAGGCAATGGAACATCTTGCTGCAAAATAATATCATGTACTATTCCCTTTTTGGGTGGCAGACCTTTAGGTTCTTGAAGCAAAACATCATACTTTGAAACAACCTTTTCTACATCAGCTTGTTGTTCAGCATTACAGCCCTCAAATGCATTGGTTTTATCAGGTTTCTTTTCCTTTACAACCATCAGTAAGAATTGTTTGTATGAATTAATCATTCTTTTCATCTGTCCTGCGTTTATGAGAGTATAATTATTCTTGAGATTATGAGCTCTTACAAAGTATTTGATTCCATCTTTAACCAGTAGATACTTGTTCTCAGCTCTATAGAAAATAGCCTTTCTATCATACAAGTAAGGACTTCCTAATACAATTCCACATATATCCAAAGGAATTATGTCTAACTCAACCTCATCTACAAATGCTAACCCAAAAGAAAACTTGAGTTTGCACTGTCTAGTCACTTGTAGTTGTGCTTTATCATTCAACCATCCTAATGGGTATGGTTTCTTGTGAGGTGTAGTTACTAATCCAAATTTATTTACAATTGCTTCAGAAATCAAATTTACTTGAGAGCCATTATCAAACAAAGTATCAATCTTTTGATTTTTGGAAATAACTCGAATATGGAAAAGCTCGTGTTTTTTTCTCTCATTTTCTTCATCAATAACAGATTGAGCAGAATTAATAGTAGATGCTTCAGAATTCTTACCTCTTATACCTGTGGGTGCTATAGTTGTTTCATCTCTCGAGTCTGACCCCAAATCTCTCTGAATAACTACAGTTGTCTTCTTCTTCTTGCCCTTGGACTTCTTAGGTCTCAGCTCTGGATGCAGAATCCAACAATGCTCATCATCATGTCCCTCTTTTTTACAATGAGTGCATGAAGCTTTGGCTTTCTGTGCAGTGTTAGGCTTCCTTGCTTTCCACTTCTGTTTTCTTTTCTCCTTGCTCTTGCTTACAGTGGGTTGGGATGGTCTCCCAACTTCTAGATTGCCATTCTTTCCTCTAGCCTCTAGATGAGTAGCTTGTAAAGATACCTCATCTATACTAGTGGGATTAAACATGAGGATGGTATGCCTCATGTAGCTGTGTAGACCACCAATGTACTTCAAAAGAGTCTCTGGTGAGTCTAGTGAGATACCCAATGTCAATGCTCTCTTTCTGAACTCTTGAGTATACCCTTGTACACTTTTCCCCTTCAACTACCGAAGAGTTTGCCAACTCATCAAGGCCTGCTGCATGTAGGACAATGGATAGAACTATTTTTTGGTTGCAGAAACAAAGTCACTCCAGACAGAGATGGTCTTACCATGTCTTTTCATATCAGTTTGGGTTCTACCTTCCCACCAAACTAAGGCAGTGCCTCCTAGGTGTAGGCTTGCCAACTGAATCTTACTCTTGTCTGAGTTTATGTTTTGTACCCTGCAATACACATCAATTTGTCTAATCCAATTGTCCAATTTTTCAGCATTTAGCTCTCCATCATATATAGGAAAATCAAATTTAACATCTAACTTAATCAAAGATGTTTTCTTATTATGTATAGTGCTATTACGAGGTGTGAGAAAGTTTTCCTCTTTCCCCATTCCTTTGGAGTTGTCATGGAAGTGAGACTCATCTTCTTCTTTCTCTTGCTTAGAGCCTGATGCATCTTCCACCTTTTGCTTTCTAAAGTCTCTATACATTTCTTCAACCATAGACTTTATAGCTAGGAAACTCTGTATGAATTGAGGGTCTAGCCCCATAGAACTTTCTTCTGACATGGTCTTTTGAGGATAGACTCTCCCAATTTCAGGATTAATTTCCACCAACTCTCCTTCTCCTAATTTGAGCTTAGATCTTGTGAGCATTCACAGCTATACCAACACAAGCTTGTCTAACCTTACAACCTTGAGCTCTGATACCACTTGATTTGATATTCACCCTATGAGTGCCATTAGTGAAAGATTTATTAAACTAAGGTATTACAGACTCATGTGCTAGTGTTTGTTCTGTGTTATTGAAACAAAGGATCGATCAAATTGCCAATACACAGACAATAAAATGGAAAGACAACAGAGAAATATAGTAAGCAACACAAAGACACAAACAATTTTAATAAGGAGTTCACCCTATTCTCCAGGGCTACGTCTCTAGTCCAGCTTCAGTGGTGGCCTTGTTTTATTGTGTCTTTCAGCAGAGAAATTACAATACAGGGACTCAATATGAGTTCTCCTGAAGCAATTTTTTCTCGGCAAGGTGGTTCTTGGATTCCCCAAGCCACTTGGAGTACACAAACTCTTATTCTTCCTACCAACTTTGTGACCTCTTGGTCTACATTGGAAAGAGCCAAATGTGATGCTCAGTCTGGACAGATTCCTCTATGGGAAGGATTGAATCTTCAAGCTCTCTGGTGCTTGATGCTGCCTCTGGTCATCTCGGTCCTCTATCTCTTTTGCTTAGCTTTACTGTTCTCTGTGTTCAGTCCTCCTCTCAGGGTTCACTGTTCACTGTCTCTCTTGGTCGCTTGGACTCTTCTCAATTCTGACTCAAAATCAACTCTAGCTGATTCAATTGTCTCTCTTCATGGATTTAGCCATTTGATCCCTATGACTATTCAGTTCCTCTTCTGCTTGTGTCGATTCACCTTCTGCAGCTGCACTTGGAGTTCCCTGTGTTCGGCGTCATCATGAGCGCTCAGGGAGTGGCCACTTGTCCTCCTCTAAATGGCACCAACATGCTTCGTCGGTTTGTTTCTTCAGTTACGTCATGGATGCATTCTTCCTCCACCGTGGTAGTCAAACGGATTCCAAATCCCTTTAGAACATGGCTTAATTCCCTGTCGATTCCACTTCTTTCCATCGGGTGCAATCTCAGCCATCCGATCTAGGCCCTCTAGATCTGACACCATACGCACGCTTCGCGCAGTTGACTTGCTCGACCGATAGCGCGCGATCAATGGCAGTTTTCTCTCACCTCTGCCTGCCACATGTCAATCGATGTATGGAATCGCTCCACTCCTATCCAAAACCTCTTACTGTTTAAGGGCACCCCAATCAATACCACCGGTTTTCCAGCACGCGGGTCCTGCCTTTGTACATTAGCGTTTTTCACTTTTTCCGCCCGTGGTTTCCTGGCTCCCAATGTGACCGAGTGCCCGGGCTCCCCCTTCAGGGCCCTGTTCACCTAGCGATGTGCGATTAGCACTAATCGCGCATCAAAAACATCATCCTTTTCCCATTCTGGGGCTCCTAGGGGCTACTTTGGCCTCATGCGTGGTCTCCATGGGCCTTGGTCAGCGTGCTTTGACCGAGGTCCTCATCATTCCATGTCGGCTGCCATGGCCACTCATTCAAGGTGTTTTTGATACTGTTTTGGATTTCTTTAGAGATTTTTTCGACTTGATTCAGTCATGGTTATCGACAGTATTTCTTTGGATCCAATTTGGATCATTTGGTCTTCCTACTTCCATTGTAAGTGATTGAGATTCTCGATTTGTTGGGAATTTTTGGTCAAATTTGTGGGACATGATGGACACTAAGTTGAAGAAGAGTACAACCTTTCATCCACAAATAGATGGACAAACCGAGGTGGTCAACAGGAAAATCATTCATCTTCTTAGAGGATATTGTAGCAAACATCCAAAATTGTGGGATGAATAGTTGCATTACATACAACATGCATACAGCAGGGCAAAGCATTCTTCCACAAACACATCGCCATTTGAGGCATGTTTTGGGTACGTTCCAAGATCGCCATTAGACTTCATATTTGATAAAGATGTCGCCATCGATGGTCACAATAACATCGATAAGGCAAGGAAGTTCATTGAGAAAATTTAGTTGATACATCACATAGTGCAGGAACAACTTGAAAGAAGTCAAAGCAGCTACAAGGCAAGGCATGACAAACACTGTGTCGATCATAAATTTCAAGTTGGTGACGAAGTTTGGTTATATATTAGCAAATAGAGACTTCAAGGGGAAGGTAAAAAGCTTAAGCCAATCAATTATGGTCCTTTTAAAATTCTGGAAAAGAATGGTAACAATGCATTTAAGATAGATTTTCCTCAGTATATCCAAATATACTCTGTTGTTAATGTTGAGAATTTGAGATTGTTTGGGTCTCCTTTGATTGATGATCAAGAAGAGCATGTTTAGTTGCCATCAATAGATGATTTCTAACTAAAATATCTTGATGAACTTCAACAAGATCTCATACTAGACAGAAGAATCACAACTTTGAAGAGAGGGAATCTCGAATACCTTAGACTCAGACTCAAGGGACAAAAGCCTCCTAAGGCCAAATGGTTGCAGATCAAGAAGTTGAGGTAGTTGTACCCTAACCTGTTGAATAATTGATAGTATCTTTTAGGGTCCAAAAGGATTCCAATGGGGAGGAATGATCAGGTACTCAGTATTTAGCTCAAAAATAAAAGTTATTAGAATTGCTTGAAACTTGAACGATTGTGTCCATCTCAGCGAAACAATTCGAATGCAAATTGTTTCACTGAAAACTGGGTTCGTATGAGGAAGATATCACATTCTGTCCACTTTACCAAATAGAGGAATTTTGAAAAAAAAAGTACAGTCACTGCATAGTCAGCAGTCCATACTGCTGACGTGGCAGGTGGCTGGGTAGGTCAATGGGATGGTTAACATCCAATTGTGTTTCGCCAAGTGTCATGTTTTCATTGATTTGCAAGAGTGGTGACATGGCGCGATTTTATTGGTTCAGGAATGGACCAATGAGGGGGGGACAAGTGGCAAGCCCAAAGGCCGCCACGTGTCCCTCCCCAAAGGACCAGTGTCAATGATGCTTTACCAAATTTTTTGGGCAAGTTGGCAGAGTCTAACCCACTACCTCACCCTAATGTACTCCACATTCCACCCTTGCACCCGTGCTATGTTTCTTAAAATGTAATCGTTTCCAAATGTATACATTGTATTAACCATTTGTGGTTGAGGGTTAGGAGGGAATTAGCCCGCGGGCTAGCCCCCTCCCATGTGAACACCACATAACATCTACAATTAACCATTAGCCAAGAAAATCACAACACTAACTAGAAGTTCCGCTGAAATTCAATGCCGCCATGTGTGCACCTCCACTTAAACTACATGTTAATTACTAATCCATAACCGCGCCATTAAAATGCACTTATTGCGCTAATAACATTTAACTGCTAGTTAAACAAGCTTAACGTTAATTAAATTGCATTTAAATTCAGCTGAGTTTTTGGCGGTCCCTCCAAATCTGGGGATTCCTCCAGTTTTAGTGGGACTAACTGGAGTTCCTCCAGTTTTAGTGGAGGTTTACAAGGAGAAACAGTTTTGGTCATAACTTTTGCAAAATTTGACTAGATTGGGATCAGAAAAAGTTGTTATGAGCACATTGAAGTAGGTTTCAAGAGCAGTAGAGCATTATAATACCACTTTTTTTCCATTATTGAGCCAATAAATAGGCCCAAGCCATGGAAGCTGGACTAAGGAGATGTAGCCCAAGAGGGGTGAACTCCATCAAAACAGTGTGTTAAGTGTTCATTTTGATGGTTTGCTGTACATTTGATTGTTGTTATTCAACACTTTACTTTTATGCTATTTTTCACATGAAATTAACATAAAACTTGACAAATTTACCTGTTTTCATTCACAAACACTATAAGGAAACCTATGCACATGAAGTAATTGAAAAGCATTTGTTTTTAATTCTGAAATTGAAATTAGCAGTACAAAACTAACATTCAACAACAGATCATACCTCCTTCCAAACTCATGAACTATTGTAGGGTTATGTTATCTCAAAATCAGGCCCTGGAAGGCTGCAACCCAGGAAGACTTCAAGTAACTATTTCACACCAATCTTTTGACTAAGGCTTAGCCTCCTTAGCCTGAGAGGGCTTTCTCAAAGGATTATTGATTTTGACTATTAATAAGATGGCTAACTCTCTTGAAATAACATTAACAAATATGAAGGCTGGAAAAACATTACATAACTTTCCATTGGGCTTATGGAGTCAATCAAACCTCAGTAAATAATGATGTTGCTTTAACATAGAAGTCAGGGCATGTGACATTTAAATGTTCAAAATACAACTCTTATAAAACCACAGTTCATAGATGAGCATAGGAAGTCAGAGCAGCATAAGTGAATTCTGAGTGATTACTCATCTAAGCAACTGAAAAAAGACATGAAGGAAAAAGTAAAATAACACATCTTGAACATGGAAATGCTGTATGAATCCTGAGAAGAAAAGCATATAACTTATATTACTGAACTCTGTTCTTTACATAAGCCAAAACAACACTCTCTTTATAAAATATCCAACCCTTTGTACATCAGATCTTCTTCTATATATAGAGCTCTTTACATAACTGAGATTCCTCCTCCAGCATGAGGGGAATTCGAATTCATCCTACTATGACACCTATTGATACATAAAACTAATTATTAAATGCAAATGACACCTAACTAGCAGTCCTAGAGACCTAATGCAACTAGGAGTGTAACTCCTTATCATGATTCAACAACCTTATCTAAGTATTTAAAGCATTATTTGACAACTTTCAACCTCAAGAAGTCGAATTTGATGAAGCCTCCCACGTGGTCATCTGACTGCTGAAGACAAACCCTAGAAATTAGGGAACATGTTTCCCTGATTTTAGGTTTAGATCCTTGAAAATTGGCACGTGGGACAGAGCCTTTATCTCTTCATCCATGACACATTTTACGAAACTGAAGGAGGCTTTTGTAGCCCATGTTGTCCAGAACAAAAAAATCTCCTGGTTTTTGAAAACATTACTCCAGATGTCCAGAAACTGTCCTTGAAAAACACGTGGCAAACAGGAAAAATCCGTTTTCTGAAATTAGGGTTTCAAAGAAAGCTTATTATCTCCGAACTGAAAACACTTATGAAGAAATTGAGATAGGTTATTGTAGTAGGAGAGTTGATGAAGATAAACCTCCTTCATAATTCCAAAATACCCTTTCATGTGACCAGAAACTGATCTTAAAAAAGGCTGCTAAAACTGAGAAATATGCCTGTGGAAAACTTGCACCTACAGCAGTTTCGTAGCGCAAGTTTGATCATAAATTCCTCCTACCTCAGAATGGATTTGAAGAAAATGAAAGAGGTTTTCATAGTTTGGTATGTTAGGAATAAAATCCTCTTTCAGTTTTCAAAATTAAGTTTTCAGCTGCTCAGGAACCCTTCTAGAAGTTGACTAGTAAAAGCAGAAAACAAAGTTTTTTATGCTAAAACAGGCTGCTACAGGGGTTTCGTAGCGCGCTACGAAAACTCCTAGTTCAGTGATTTCGTAGCTACTTTCAAAATTTCTCCAAAATGATGTGAGATATGACCTATAAACACCTGGTAAGACTTCTAAAACATGGAATGAGGATGTCAAACATTATTTGAAGATGGACATGAGACTCTAACCCTATGACTTAGACTCTAAAACATAAAAATGACTTCACCATGACCTGACCATGACTGATACAAGAATTGAGAAACCATGTAAGTTGTCCAAATTTTTTAAGGAAGTTTTACAGTGATAACAGTGGCTCCACTAGGGATAGTGTGCCCTTGTGGTACATTAAGAACATGTAGCTCCAGTGCCGCTATCCATCCTCTAGAAGAAAACTTTGAACTTCTGCCCAATTTGCTCCTCAAGCCTTGAATGATTTTTTGTAAGAAGAATTCAAACTGTACCTACTGAAATAGATGCTCAGTCAACCTACCCTGAGCTTATTTTCACATTCCTACCTACCCTATCAGCTGCAATCTCCACTTGTAACTCAAGGAACATGGAACTTCCAATAAAGCCAATCAATTGTCCTTTCTGATATAGGAGGCTCTTGACTGCATTCGACCTCAAAATAACCATGATAGTGAGATGACCAAATCAACTTATAATGTACCTGATCTTCATAATGCAAATGAAAATGAAATACTGGTGTGCAAAACTTTGCCATGTATTCACTTATAGGGTCAAAGAAGACATGATTATTTTGATGATCATCATAACGCTCTAAGTCTTCAGACAACTGATTTTCAACCACACAAGACCCCTTTGATGTACTATCCAACTGCCTTTCTGCATGATGCCCAAAAACAATGTAATTTTCCTCACTATTGTGATCATTCTTTGAAGTAAGCTGCTGCAAGGAATTACAAAATTGAACAACCTTTTCCTCTGCCTGAGGGCTATAAAAGCTATTTTCCAGTACTTCTTCTTGTTGTTTGCAATCAATTTCATACTCATTATGATCAAAAGACTGACAAATCTGCTGCATCTTTTCATTCATATCAAAGGATGAAACATGGTTTTCACAAATAAACCCCTGCTGATCTTCATGCTTTGTTTCATGAGATGTTATACTTTCTTCTTGGTGTTGAAATGCATTGTTATGAAGAGCCTCTAAAATTTCTTCATCCATAAATTCATCATCATCATAACAATCCTCCAAATATTGAATAAAACTCGTAGAATGTTTACAACAATCTTTGACCAGCAATAAGGAGGGATGACACTCTTTATACATGTCATAGAATACATCATGGAAATCAGCAAGAGAATATAATGAACCATTTTCCAAACTTTTATACCAAGACCATGATTTTCCTTCTAAAATGGTCATAAACATCCTCATGAGACAATCTTCAGGGAAATGAACCTTAAGACTGCGTACATGCATATGAAACCTAACCAAATGAAGAGCAGCATTGTCCTTCTTTTCATCTTTGAATATTGGAAGATCATCTAACCAATCAACCTTTGGCATAGGATTTGGAAAACCAGGGATATGAGACCGATTCATAGGAGCATACCTGGCATTCATTCTTGCAATGGAATTCATCTTGAAACTTCATTAAGCTACTGATCTTCTAGCAGTGGAGTCACCTTCCAATTTCTTATTCGATGTGTGGAGTCGCCAAGGTAGTTTTGCAGCCTCAAATAGATGTCTGAGCTCCTGCTACCTTCAGAAGTTCAACATCTTAATTTCGGGAATGAATAGACTTCAGGTTCCCGGCAGACGCACCAAAATGTTATCTCAAAATCAGGCCCTGGAAGGCTGCAACCCAGGAAGACTTCAAGTAACTATTTCACACCAATCTTTTGACTAAGGCTTAGCCTCCTTAGCCTGAGAGGGCGCTCTCAAAGGATTATTGATTTTGACTATTAATAAGATGGCTAACTCTCTTGAAATAACATTAACAAATATGAAGGCTGGACAAACATTACATAAGTTTCCATTGGGCTTATGGAGTCAATCAAACCTCAGTAAATAATGATATTGCTTTAACATAGAAGTCAGGGCATGTGACATTTAAATGTTCAAAATACAACTCTTATAAAACCACAGTTCATAGATGAGTACAGGAAGTCAGAGCAGCATAAGTGAATTCTGAGTGATTACTCATCTAAGCAACTAAAAAAAAGACATGAAGGACAAAGTAAAATAACACATCTTGAACATGGAAATGCTGTATGAATCCTAAGAAGAAAAGCATATAACTTATATTACTGAACTCTGTTCTTTACATAAGCCAAAACATCACTCTCTTTATAAAATATCCAACCCTTCGTACATCAGATCTTCTTCTATATATAGAGCTCTTTACATAACTGAGATTCCTCCTCCAGCATGAGGGGAATTCAAATTCATCCTACTATGACACCTATTGATACATAAAACTAATTATTAAATGTAAATGACACCTAACTAGCAGTCCTAGAGACCTAATGCAACTAGGAGTGTAACTCCTTATCATGATTCAACAACCTTATCTAAGTATTTAAAGAATTATTTTAAAACTTTCAACCTCAATAAGTCGAATTTGATGAAGCCTCCCACGTGGTCATCTGACTGCTGAAGACAAACCCTAGAAATTAGGGAACATGTTTCCCTGATTTTAGGTTTAGATCCTTGAAAATTGGCACGTGGGACAGAGCCTTTATCTCTTCATCCATGACACATTTTACGAAACTGAAGGAGGTTTTTGTAGCCCATGTTGTCCAAAACAAAAACCTCTCCTGGTTTTTGAAAACATTACTCCAGCTGTCCAGAAACTGTCCTTGAAAAACACGTGGCAAACAGGAAAAATCCGTTTTCTGAAATTAGGGTTTCAAAGAAAGCTTATTATCTCCCAACTGAAAACACTTATGAAGAAATTGAGATCGGTTATTGTAGTAGGAGAGCTGATGAAGATAAAACGCCTTCAGAATTCCAAAATACCCTTTCATGTGACCAGAAACTGATCTTGAAAAAGACTGCTAAAACAGAGAAATATGCCTGTGGAAAACTTGCACCTACAGCAGTTTCGTAGCGCAAGTTTGATCATAAATTCCTCCTACCTCAGAATGGATTTGAAGAAAATGAAAGAGTTTTTTGTAGTTTGGTATGTTAGGAATAAAAGCCTCTTTCAGTTTTCAAAATTAAGTTTTCAGCTGCTCAGGAACCCTTCTAGAAGTTGACTAGTAAAAGCAGAAAACAGAGTTTTTTATGCTAAAACAGGCTGCTACAGGGGTTTCGTAGCGCGCTACGAAAACTCCTATTTCAGTGATTTCGTAGCTACTTTCAAAATTTCTCCAAAATGATGTGAGATATGACCTATAAACACCTGGTAAGAATTCTAAAACATGGAATGAGGCTGTCAAACATTATTTGAAGATGGACATGAGACTCTAACCCTATGACTTAGACTCTAAAACATAAAAATGACTTCACCATGACCTGACCATGACTGATACAAGAATTGAGAAACCATGTAAGTTGTCCAAATTTTTTAAGGAAGTTTTACAGTGATAACAGTGGCTCCACTAGGGATAGTGTGCCCTTGTGGTACATTAAGAACCTGTAGCTCCAGTGCTGCTATCCATCCTCTAGAAGAAAACTTTGAACTTCTGCCCAATTTTTTCCTCAAGCCTTGAATGATTTTTTGTAAGAAGAATTCAAACTGTACCTACTGAAATAGATGCTCAGTCAACCTACCCTGAGCTTATTTGCACATTCCTACCTACCCTATCAGCTGCAATCTCCACTTGTAACTCAAGGAACATGGAACTTCCAATAAAGCCAATCAATTGTCCTTTCTGATATAGGAGGATCTTGACTGCATTCGACCTCAAAATAACCATGATAGTGAGATGACCAAATCAACTTATAATGTACCTGATCTTCATAATGCAAATGAAAATGAAATACTGGTGTGCAAAACTTTGCCATGTATTCACTTATAGGGTCAAAGAAGACATGATTATTTTGATGATCATCATAACGCTCTAAGTCTTCAGACAACTGATTTTCAACCACACAAGACCCCTTTGATGTACTATCCAACTGCCTTTCTGCATGATGCCCAAAAACAATGTAATTTTCCTCACTATTGTGATCATTCTTTGAAGTAAGCTGCTGCAAGGAATTACAAAATTGAACAACCTTTTCCTCTGCCTGAGGGCTATAAAAGTTATTTTCCAGTACTTCTTCTTGTTGTTTGCAATCAATTTCATACTCATTATGATCAAAAGACTGACAAATCTGCTGCATCTTTTCATTCATATCAAAGGATGAAACATGGTTTTCACAAATAAACCCCTGCTGATCTTCATGTTGTGTTTCATGAGATGTTATACTTTCTTCTTGGTGTTGAAATGCATTGTTATGAAGAGCCTCTAAAATTTCTTCATCCATAAATTCATCATCATCATAACAATCCTCCAAATATTGAATAAAACTCGTAGAATGTTTACAACAATCTTTGACCAGCAATAAGGAGGGATGACACTCTTTATACATGTCATAGAATACATCATGGAAATCAGCAAGAGAATATAATGAACCATTTTCCAAACTTTTATACCAAGACCATGCTTTTCCTTCTAAATTGGTCATAAACATCCTCATGAGACAATCTTAAGGGAAATGAACCTTAAGACTACGTACATGCATATGAAACCTAACCAAATGAAGAGCAGCATTGTCCTTCTTTTCATCTTTGAATATTGGAAGATCATCTAACCAATCAACCTTTGGCATAGGATTTGGAAAACCAGGGATATGAGACCGATTCATAGGAGCATACCTGGCATTCATTCTTGCAATGGAATTCATCTTGAAACTTCATTAAGCTACTGATCTTCTAGCAGTGGAGTCACCTTCCAATTTCTTATTCGATGTGTGGAGTCGCCAAGGTAGTTTTGCAGCCTCAAATAGATGTCTGAGCTCCTGCTATCTTCAGAAGTTCAACCTCTTAATTTCGGGAATGAATAGACTTCAGGCTCCCGGCAGACGCACCAAAATGTTATCTCAAAATCAAGCCCTGGAAGGCTACAACCCAGGAAGACTTCAAGTAACTATTTCACACCAATCTTTTGACTAAGGCTTAGCCTCCTTATCCTGAGAGGGCTCTCTCAAAGGATTATTGATTTTGACTATTAATAAGATGGCTAACTCTCTTGAAATAACATTAACAAATATGAAGGCTGGACAAACATTACATAAGTTTCCATTGGGCTTATGGAGTCAATCAAACCTCAGTAAATAATGATATTGCTTTAACATAGAAGTCAGGGCATGTGACATTTAAATGTTCAAAATACAACTCTTATAAAACCACAGTTCATAGATGAGTACAGGAAGTCAGAGCAGCATAAGTGAATTCTGAGTGATTACTCATCTAAGCAACTGAAAAAAGACATGAAGGACAAAGTAAAGTAACACATCTTGAACATGGAAATGCTGTATGAATCCTGAGAAGAAAAGCATATAACTTATATTACTGAACTCTGTTCTTTACATAAGCCAAAACAGCACTCTCTTTATAAAATATCCAACCCTTTGTACATCAAACCTTCTTCTATATATAGAGATATTTACATAACTGAGATTCCTCCTCCAGCATGAGGGGAATTCAAATTCATCCTACTATGACACCTATTGATACATAAAACTAATTATTAAATGCAAATGACACCTAACTAGCAGTCCTAGAGACCTAATGCAACTAGGAGTGTAACTCCTTATCATGATTCAACAACCTTATCTAAGTATTTAAAGCATTATTTGACAACTTTCAACCTCAAGAAGTCGAATTTGATGAAGCCTCCCACGTGGTCATCTGACTGCTGAAGACAAACCCTAGAAGTTAGGGAACATGTTTCCCTGATTTTAGGTTTAGATCCTTGAAAATTGGCACGTGGGACAGAGCCTTTATCTCTTCATCCATGACAGATTTTGCGAAAATGAAGGATTTTTTTGTAGCTCATGTTGTCCAGAACAAAAACCTCTCCTGGTTTTTGAAAACATTACTCCAGCTGTCCAGAAGCTGTCCTTGAAAAACACGTGGCAAACAGGAAAAATCCGTTTTCTGAAATTAGGGTTTCAAAGAAAGCTTATTATCTCCCAACTGAAAACACTTATGAATAAATTGAGATACGTTATTGTAGTAGGAGAGTTGATGAAGATAAACCTCCTTCAGAATTCCAAAATACCCTTTCATGTGACCAGAAACGGATCTTGAAAAAGGCTGCTAAAACAGAGAAATATGCCTGTGGAAAACTTGCACCTACAGCAGTTTCGTAGCGCAAGTTTGATCATAAGTTCCTCCTACCTAAGAATGGATTTGAAGAAAATGAAAGAGGTTTTTGTATTTTGGTATGTTAGGAATAAACGCCTCTTTTAGTTTTCAAAATTAAGTTTTCAGCTGCTCAGGAACCCTTCTAGAAGTTGACTAGTAAAAGCAGAAAACATAGTTTTTTATGCTAAAACAGGCTGCTACAGGGGTTTCGTAGCGCGCTACGAAAACTCCTAGTTCAGTGATTTCGTAGCTACTTTCAAAATTTCTCCAAAATGATGTGAGATATGACCTATAAACACCTGGTAAGACTTCTAAAACATGGAATGAGGCTGTCAAACATTATTTGAAGATGGACATGAGACTCTAACCCTATGACTTAGACTCTAAAACATAAATATGACTTCACCATGACCTGACCATGACTGATACAAGAATTGAGAAACCATGTAAGTTGTCCAAATTTTTTAAGGAAGTTTTACAGTGATAACATGTTGCATCCTTGAGGATGGAAGAAACAACTTCAGTTTCTTCTCATCAAAATTGTAATCATAGATTCTGCATGCCACAACAAACTCAAACATGAATATATTAGGGTCCTCAAAATCTAGGCCATGAAAATGTGGGAGAGCAGTGCGGTTGATATTCTTCATTCTGGCCTCCCCATTGGTTTCTCTGATAGGAAAGAGTTTAGGCTACCTGTTTCCAACCATCTCTTGGGTGAGTGAGGTAGGTTCCTACTCCCCTATAGGTTCCTCAAAGATATTTGATTTCTCACCCAAAAGTTTCTACAAATTGTCTATGGTGAAAGTAGGAGGCTCACAGTCACCAAGAAGTGTAGGTTGATTTCTTGTAGGAGTGGGGGTTTTAGGAATAAATATCCCTAAGTTTTCCCTAACCCTATGAGGCATGAAAGACATGTTTTGTTTTTAATAAATAAAGAAAATGAAAAGAAAAATCAACTCAAAGCATAAAAACACCTACTTTGACACCTCCCCAATGATAGCAGTAAAAAGTGATTAGTCCTGGTATTACAACAAGAATTTTTCAACTCCCATGGCTACTGAATTTAATTTATCAATCTGTAGTTCATAAAAATTCAAGAGGTGACAGTCTTGTATGCACAATAATAAAGGTTCTACCTAATTTGTTGTGAGGAAATGAATAAAACCGAGGTGTACAGAGACCATTTTCCAAACTCAAAGAAGGTAATTTAATGAATCTAACTTTGTAAGAAAGGAAATAATTGAAAAATTTCTTGTCCCACTACATAAGAGAAACTTTGATCTACTTGCAAGGAAATAAATGCTTCGAAAAAAACCCTAATCTGTTGTAGAAAATAAATGACAAGAAAATAAACCTTATCTAGATGCATCAACTAAGTACCATGGAATCAAACCTGAATTATTCCATTCAAAGAAAAGTCTATTCTACATGTAGAAACCAATAAGTGCTCAAGGAAGATCAATGTAAGTTGTTTCTATGTTACTGGATTCATAACCAAAACAAATAACCCTAATTGTAGAAATAAAACCACATTGATGAAAATAAGCCTTCCAAAAAGGTCTATAATCTCCTGAAGCTTGTTTCCGAGGCCAACAAGATAATGTGGAAGGGTAAGAAGCAAAATTTAGGCCCAAGAAGCAACAATGGTCCAATTTTGATGGATTTTTTTATGTGCTACAGGAAGCTACAAGAATATTATAAGATGTTATAAGATGCCCTATATTGCTACAAGATTACAACCGAAAGCATTTTAAGGGCTTTAGAAGCGATATGAAGGTGGGCGAAGATGGTAGAATGTTGGGAAATAGTTTATAGGACCTTGTAAGGATTAGATCTACTCAATATCCCATATTGCACAAGGGTAAAGTTTAAACTAATGGTCTCTTGTAACCCTATAATGTGATTTATGTGCACATGCAGTTTATATGGATGAGTGGAAGTGGGGGGAACGGTGTTGAGAGGGATGGTGTTGGTGGTGGAGAGATGATGATTTTCTATCTTCTGAACCATTATTTCTTACCTGAACACACAATGGTTATTCAACTAGCAACAACATCGTGATTAAATGACTGCTAAAAACTAATTTCTGAAAACGAAAAATGCACAAGAAAGGATGAGTTGAATTTAAACTACATCTGAAATATTGCATAAAAAAAAAAAGAAATTATCTTTGGTGTATGTTCACACAGACTTTATGACTAAGCCTCCCAAGGAAACTTACTCACTAACACTCACTAACCTGCAACAACAATACTTTTCTTCTAAATCAAACTTGTAGAGAATAATGCAACTAGATGAAATGCATGCAAAGGAGAATATGATAGAAATGCTCAACAAACGAGCTTGAGTGCTTTGGTTGGGCCCTAAGCCGAGGGAACTCAGCTCCTTAAAACAAAATCAGGTTGAAATAAAAAATATGCCTCTCATTAAACTCACAAACTATTCAAATACATAATAGGCTAATATAAGTAGCAGTTTCTAGCTTCAATAGTCACTATCTTTCTCCAAAAATTTGAATCGTAATGAGTTTTTAGGCTCCTTTATTTATACAAAAATGAGTGAGGGGAAAACCTATTTGTAGGGATGGTTTCTTCCCTCCACAGCCCCTATAAAAGTGGATCCTGAGATTCTTGTAGTCACTGGGTGTAGTAACTACCTAATAGCCAACAAAGTTGTAGGTGAGTTAATGCAGGGAACGAGTCTCCTACATTTCCTTGAGCTAGTATCCAACTTACTCTTGCACAATAAATTTTCATTTTCCTACACATTCAATATATTAGGCTATAGGATATGAAAAATATTCATTAACCTTTGTAATGAACACATTATAGCTTAAAAATATGCCATCAAATGCAAAGAGAGAGGTAGCAATATGTTGAAGGATGACCAGATGGACCTTGTTTTTTACCTATTTAGGAGACCTATCAGTTTGTTTCCATCTTGTGTTTATAGGAACCAATAGAACGTGCAATATAGTTCTCATAAAAGAAAATTCCATTAAGACTGAAGGATTTGTTGAAGAAAAGATTGTTCATTCCAACTTGCCAAATAGATAGGGATGGAAATGATGGCAAGAGAAAAGGAATTTCAATTGTAATAAAAACTTTAGAGAAGGAATTTGTAGCACTAAAGGAAGGAGCATGTAAAGATGGATGAACTTTAACATAGAAATTGTTTGTGCAAGCATCGCAATGGAAAAGGCTACACTATACGATAAAGTGGGGAAGAATGCTAAAAATAAATAAATGATGTGAACTTGGATATAGGAACAATGAAATTTGAATCTTTTAAAGATTGGTAATGTAATATTTTATTGTAATAATAGATAGAAAAATAGAAATGAAAATTCCAAAGTCATCTCATGATTAGTCACAAAAAGGGAAATGGAATATTATTAAAACAAATCATTTATAGGGTTCTTCAGAGTAGTGATATTTTCTTTGAAAAAGGAAAAGGCACAAATAAATTGCGACATCATTAAAGAGAGTCTGATATACTTGGTTACAGAGACAAGAAATTGAAGTAAACAAGAATCCAGTAGCTCAACATTATAGGTATCGTCATAATTAAGGTAATTGAAAATCAATTACAACCATTAAACTTAACTTGCTAGTGCTAATTCCACACACTTCAGATGGAACCATGGAAGTATAAAACCAAGGGAAGATATTTCAATTAGCCTATTCTAATAGGTATAGTTTGGTTTTTCATGCTTCAAACAAAAATTTTACAAATCACCAAGAAACTTTATAAAATATTGATGCCCAACTTCCAAACATCATTCCATAAGTTTTATGCTACATTGCACATCTCCCCCACCTAGGCTATAGGAGGCACCTTTGAGAGCGAAAAAGACCAAAAACCTATTCGAAAGGGTTATGCATAGCATGTGATAATATTGATAAAAAAAAATGCCAAATTTTTAATGAATGTATCACAAATGTGAGGCCAACAATCACTCCCAAGTGGAAATGTATAAGCCCAAGCCTCTTCTAATGTTCCTTCAATTTTCCATCAATAAGATTTTAAGATACATTCATGATTAAATGTCCTAATATGGTGCAAGAGACACTTTCAAACAAAATAACAATAGTCAATTTCACCACATTCACCATGTTAGTGTTAGTCAGTTTAGCCTGTCACCAGTGATCAAATATGCTCTTACAAGGTGTTGTTAGGGTGTGAAGTCAATTTTTTGTCATTTCAGTGAGTCTTCAAATAAAAATTTGGTCACTAGCTGTTGTGTCTAGGTCACTGTTTTTCCCTTCACTTACTCATGGTCTTCATCACTCATCATGGTCATTTTATTCTTCAAGGTATAATATCTTCATCTAAGTGTCTTGGGTCATGAAATGGTTAAATTCCTCATTTTAGGTCATGGTCTATGGTTTCACTCCATGTGTCATCATAATAACATATGTTGCCAAAAACATTCCATCATGTGATTCAGTGGGTAAATGGAGTTAACAACTTAGGGAAAGAAAAATAAAGGTAAAGGTAGTGTTTTATTTCAAATAAGACAATGTTACAGTACAGTACCTCGCCTCATCATTTCTCATAGGGACATGTTTGCTTCAAAATATGTTTCCGACCAAATGGAGAATAATTTTACAAAAGTGAAAGAGGTTTTTTGTCCATTATAGTCCAAGGAACAAAAACCTCCTTCATTTTATGCATAGGTGTTATGATTTGAAAGAAATTCCCAAAATACACTTGCTACGGGAGAGTTGCTGCACTTCTGGACAGCTTGACTTTAAGACTATTTTTCAGGGGTTTGGAGCAGGTGTTGACAGTTCTTAAGGACTCTGTTGTGTAGAATACATCCTAAGATTTCCAATGGTACCTTTAGATCATTATTTGGATTAGTGGAAGGCATCCAAAAGTGCTCTGCAAGTTGGAGCTGCTCTTTTGTCAGAGACACCCTGGGTTTTGGAGTGACCTTGGGAAAATCAAATTTTCTACCTGATGGAGTGTCCAAATTGCATGCTTGAGGATAATATATTATAATAGACTTCAATCGCTTTCCAATGATCTATCAATATCTCAATTTGGAGCAGTTTAAGGCCTCCAAAAGCAGTTTGGAAGACCTGAGCTGCACTCAGGAAGACTGCGTTGCGCTTGGAGGCTTGGCACTGCGCTCAGGAACACTGTGCTGCGCTTGGGCCAGAGTAGCTAAAATTGCCTGAAACTCACCCAAACTCAATTTTTAAGCTTTCTCACTTGTTTTATTGCAATCCTAAGTTGAGCTACAAGTAAGTACACCACCTTACTTACCTTTTTAATTTGAAAAATCAATTCATGCCAAAGCTTTCTTCAATTAGGGTTTTTCAGTGAATTTCTCATGCAAAAATGATAGGGTTAATGATGGCCATTTTCCTTTCTTGATTTTTAACATGTAAAATATTACCCTAAACCTTTATACATGTTTGATATGCCATGTAAACCACTCAATCAACCTTAGAACATAAATTTACCTCACTAAGATTGAAACCCTAGTTCATTCCTAGGGGTTTTGGGCACTTTCCCTAAAAGCTTTGTTTTTTCCCTTTTACAAGCACATTGTTCCTTCATTTCTCTTCCACTCATTTTCATAAGTTTTCCATAATCCATATCCACCTCTTTCAAACCTCCTTTACCATTTTATCAACTCCACCTACCCATCATTTCATTTTTCACTCATCCCTCACTGTTTTTCCCCTTTCCTATCATCTAGGGTTTCAAAAATGAAATGAGATTGCTTCACCAAGACACATCAGCACAACCTATGGAAGAAGGGTTATCAAAAAAATCATAGGAGTTAATGATTTGAGGCTTTTGTGATCTGTGTTCTGTGTATTGTTATCTTTCGGAGTCATCACATTCATGTTTGTTGGAATCGACATTTCAAACCAAAATCTGTGGTTCATCTTCAGGAATAGATCTAAGAATGAACCACAGAGGTTGGTTCAAAACGTCGATTCCAAAAAATATCAATGTGATGACTCTGGAAGTAACACTACACAAATAAGAGGAGGTTCCCAAGGCACCTAGACCTGAGGTGACCAAAACATACCAGAGATGAAAAGGACTTGTGTTTGCTTCTCATGGAGAGAAAGGGGCCAAGCCTTCTTCATCAACAAAACAGGGATCGACAGCAAAGGATAAAGACACAGTTGAGCATGAGTTTGAGCTTATTGATTTAGAGGCAGAGGATCAGACTTCAAACATGTGACAAACAATCAAGGATAAGGACTATCAAATCAAGGAGCTAACAATCAATTTGGAAAGAGAAAAATATGTTATATCATTCCTTGAACAGGAAAACAATCAACTCAAAGCAAAGGAGTTGATCCTAGAAAAGGAAAAGGCCAAATTATTGCAGCAAGTTGGCAAAGGTAAGGAGATCATGGAATCAAGCAAGCCTGAAGCATCAAAGGGGAAAGGAAAGAGGAAAAGACCAAGAACAAGAGGACTCAAGAAAGCTTTGCAAGAAGAGCAAGAACAAATTTTGTTGAATAAGGACCTTGACCTAGAGGATAGGATTGCCCTTGAGGTTCATTAGGATAAGGAATATTGGCTAAATAGGGTAAATGAACACTTGGAGAAGCTCCTTGAGAAGGAAAACAGGGATAATCAGTTTCTGAGACACATGGCGCACCACTATCAAGCTCAAAACATGATCGCCAATGTCAAAGTGAAGCAACTTGAAAATAAGCTCAAGAAGGCCAAAAATGACCAAAAGGATGAGGGAAACTTGGAAATTCTTGCTGAAGCATCAATGAAGCTATAAAAAACATGTTTTTACACCTTCCCTCCAATTTTGAGCAAATTCTGATCATTTTGAGTTTTTTGAGAAATTTTGGTCCAAGTTCAGAAATTCAACTGCTCCAAGGTGCAACGCTTTTTCCTCATGCCTCCATTTTAGGAAAGGTATACATTTTTGGAAAGCTCTTTCCATCCTCTAAAACCCATTTTCTCATATTTTGCAGAGGTGGCTCAGTTTTGGAAAAGAATGCAAAAAAGTGGCAAAAAATAGCATTCTGGACCCTTTTTTTCACAGGCATTGCGCTTCTAGAGTGACCTTGGGAGAATGAATTTTTGAAGGCCTTCCCATGCTCCAAATTCATAAATTCAAACTGTTATGGAAACTAGACTTGAAGGGCTAGTTGATTTTTCTCTTAGTTTTTCATTTTGACCCATGGAAGGCACCTAAAAATCAGCTCAAAGTCGGCGTTGCGCTTCTACACTTTTCTGTGTTTCAAATTGTAAATTACACTGTGTAAATTTCTAGTTTCTAGTTTGACTTAGTCAAATTCAAGATTCTCTATGTAATGGCACTAGTTTCGAGGCTAGGTGATGTAGGCATTAATAAATGTATATCATAGGTTGTTTTTCATGTTTATTAGGCCTCATAAAAGAAGCAAACTCCTAAACAAACTCTTCATGAAGTGTTTGAGTTTCACCTTCTCACTCTCACCTGTTGGTTGAGAGAATCTTGGAGTCAGTTCCTCCACCAAGGAATTCAACTCTTGAAGGTGGAAAAGTGGTCTAGGAGAGTCTATATGTATCATTTCTCCTTAGGAGAAGAGGGTTGAAATTTTTGTGAAGGAAGCTTGCATGTAATCATCTTTTCAGCTAATACAGAGACAGGTTGCATCTATTTTCAAGGAACTCTAGCCCAATGAGTTCATGGTACTTGTACTTCATTCTTTTTGTTTTCTCATGGTCTAAACATATTTATCTACATTATATCTCTTCTTTCTATGAATTCCTTATAATAAAATACACATAATTCTTGTTTTTCAAGCTTTGTTATATGGTTTTCATAGTTATGTGTATGTCTTCCTAAGCTAATGAAATCATGTTTATTTGTGCTCATTAGTTTCTTCCACACTATATCCTCTATACTACACTGACAATACTCAAAATATGCCATGGCTTCTGATATCTAGCTCCTTCTCATATTTTCTCTTGCACTCCCACAACATAGACCTACTTGTGGCTCCAAACCCTATGTTCAACAAACCCTAAAAACCAAATTTTCACAAACAAATACACATATCTAGCCTAAAATTCATTTGCTTTAAAGTCATATCACTGATAAGAGACTTAGAGAGATCCCTCTCATGCTCAGTAGGGCTAGCTACTGAGTTGAAGTGGTTTGAGGTTACCCTTCTCGATTTCCTTTTCAACCTAGGAGATTGTAAGGACTAACACACCAAAACATCAAATGACAATTATCCTAGCACTAAATTATAGTGGAAAAATGTATTACTTGGCAATAGTGATTATGGAAGAGCTCAACAAATTGAAATCCATTTATGCAGTCCTCATCTTGTTGGACAACCTTAGTTAAGGAGGTGAGAATCCTAAATTGGGAGTGGTCCTTTGTCAATTTCTATAGGTTATTGCCATTTGTATAGTTGTGTAGAAGAAAATGCAAAGTGAATGAAACATTTTTTGATCAAATTCCCATTTTATGTAATCATTTCAAAGAGTTATTATAATTGTGAATAAGTGGGGAGTGGTACTTTGTCAATTTCTATAGGTTATTTCCAATTGTAAACTTGTGTAGAAGAAAACTCAAAGTAAATAAAACCTTTGTTGATCAATTTTATGTTCAATGTAATCATGTCAAAGAGTTATTACTATTTTTTACTCTCATTGAGGCCTCTTTTCAATGTCGGGCTTATGCTTGTTGATGAGTATACTTGAAACACATTGGGGAAATTAGGGTGGTTTTCCAATGAATATGTATCTTTTGTGGTGGAAATCTACAATGGTTTATATGGGTGATACATTCAAGTACTTTAGTATTGTAAGGTACATTCATGTAATGATTAATATCCTTATAACCGCTGCATGGCTCACTCCTTTCAAGGAACAAGTTAGTCTTTAGTTGTTACTTAGAGCAATTTCATTAGAGGCAGCTAACTCTATTTTTTTGTAATGGAAGATAATTGAGGTTGGTTCTCTCTCCCCTAACATTGTTTTGAAGCATTTTCATAGGCTCATAGATAATAATTGGAAGTGTCATCATGAAAATACCATCTGCTCCAACATTTTTTTGTCTCATTTTCTAGTAACTAATTTGTTTTTGAAAAGGAACTCTATATACACACACAATGCAGATAACCTAAAAAAATGAATGTACAGTGTCAGGAAGATGTAGAGTGCAAATATTATTAATATGACTCCATTTTTAACAAGACTTAATGAACTAATAGAAATGCACCTTTTATATATATATATATATATATATATATATATATATATATATAACCTTTAAAAAATAAATGAAAAGTTTGTAAGAATATTTAGATTTCAAATATTATTAACTTGACTCATGCAATGATGATCACAATTGTGGTTAATTTTAAAGTATACCAACTCATCTAGAAACAACAGGAGTCCTATGTGGCTCCATTTCAAGACCACAAACATCAACATAAATTGAAATGTGTTCCCCACAAAATATTTTTCTTGCTTGATACATCTATAGTTTTTTAATAACATCGGCTATATTAAAAATTGATGGTAAAGCATGAATTAATAGTGAAATGTTTTCTCTATATAATCTAGACAATAAATTATGAGACTATCGACGGTTGCCAATTCTCGATCTCCCTTTGAATACACTATAGAAAAAACATTTACACACTTTATTCATCTCCATAGATGTTATACAAAGGGAAATACAAAGATATGCAATACACATTATTCCCAACGAATTGTATTACATTTTATAGCTTCAAAAATTTAAAATACATAACTTAAGGAGTGTAAACTAGGAACTATACCAATGATGTATTACCATATACAGGGGACAATTTTATAAAAATTCTATAATTTCTTGTCTGTTTTCTCATGGCATATTCACACTCTGTAGACAAAATGATATAAAGAATTAGTAGAAACATAAATATAATATTTATTCGAATGCAAAGAACATGACCAATAAAGCACTACCCAGTTGTAAATATTAAGAAAGAATAAGACTATAAATTTAGTCTAAATGGGTTCAAACCAACATAATTTAACATAATTCTCACTACAAGTTTTCTTGAAAAGAGAACATATCTAGGCACCCACATTACTTGTCTCTATGCACGTGTCTCTCTCCTTCTCAATCTCTCATAAATTCCTCCCTCCAATGCTCTTCAGTGAGGGCATAAAAAGGCCCAACTACTATCTCAAATCTCTTACATATTTTATGAGTTCCTTGGCTCAGTGTATGTACTCCTTTTCATAGCTAGTTTATTCTATACGATAATGAATCTTTTTTTTTCTATAGTTCAAGTTTTCTTAAATTCTTTCTCTTGTTTTTATTTTTCCCTTCCTCTTCCCACTTGAATTTCCCAATGTCTAAATAAGAAAATCATTCCACTCCTTTGAACTTCTTTCTTGTTATGAATGAATGTAGGGAAAATAATTTGCTAAAGTGTCAGATTGATGGTTTGATTCTAGGAAATGGTTTCTCCACTACTCTTTTATATTATTTAAATGATTAAATAGTCTTAAATGAAGTTCATAAGGTAAGATGTACGTGTATAACATAGAACTTTTAAACATGAGGAAATCCCTTAGCCCCCCTCACCGTAGCCCCTATAGGCACTCATGGTCTGCGAGTTTTGGCCATCATTTATTATTAACTCTAAAAGAAAGTATTTACAATATTTAGCATGGTGTATCTACTTCATGGTTACTTGTACAACAAAATAAAATGTCAATTATGGTTGTATCTCTCTATAAGGAATAGAGTCATTTCACTCCATAAGAAACTTTATTGCAATAGAGAATAATTTTATGAACTGGTGGAGGAGCAGTTCCATTTGAAGAATGCAAAACCAAAACTGATTCAAGGAAAGACACACTAATTTATTAGTGTCCACATGTTGGTTTGAGCATAAAGGAATCATCAATAAAGGACTCTAGGCAACAATGTGCAGGAGCATCATCATCCTCCTTTGTGGTTAAAACAATTTATATGTAGAATAAGAGGTTGAGGTGTATATAGTTAAAACAATTTCAAATTCTCCTTGTCCTCTAAACAACTAGTGCTATTTAACATTTCACACTTTCCCCAGTATAGGAAAGAAACAAGGTTTCATTATTGTTACTCTTGTAGTTGTAAACCATCCTTTCCTAAAATAACATATATAGTCACCTTTTTCTCCAACATGTTTTGGGAGAGTGAACCACCATGCATGTTGTCTCTTAAGTTTGAACCCCTTGATTTTCTATCTTTGATCCAACCCTCCTTCATGCATATTCCAACATTGAAGTGTGCACCATCCTTTGGAGAGGGAAAGAAATATGCACCCTATAACAATATCTTAAAGACTGTTATTGGAGATATGGGGATGCTATTCAAGTTACATAATACAGAAGAATTTCATGAACTATTGGAGGAACAATTCCACTTGAAGAGTTTAAAACCAAGAATGGTTCAAGGTGTAGAGTTAAAAGAAGAAGAGAATGAAATTGCCAATTTATTAGGTCCACGTGTTAGGTTGGCTTGAATATAAAGGAAACATCAACAAATAATTCTAAGCAACACTATCACCCTCCTTTGTGGTTAAAACAACTTATATGTAGGAGAGTATTTTGAAGTGTGTAGAAGTACAACCATTTCAGATTCTCCTCATCCTTTGATGAACTAGTATTATTTGTCAATCCATACTTTCCTTAGTATAGGAAAGAAATGAAGTTTCATTATTGATCCTATGGTACTTGTGGAATGTCCATTCCTAAATTAGCATCTATGGTCACCCTTTTCCCTGACATTTTTTTTGGGAGGGTGAACCACCATGCAAGTTTTCTCCTAAGTTTGAACCCATTGATATACTACCTTTGATCCATTGCTACCCTCCTTCATGCATCTTCCACACTTTCCTTATGAAGTTTGATTATTGATCCTATAGTAGTTGTGGATTGTCCATTCCTAAACTAGAATCTACGATCACCTTTTTCCTTAACATCTTTTGGAGATCGAAGTGAACCACAATGCATTTTTCTCCTAAGTTTTAAACCCTTGATATAATACTTTTTATCCATTTATACCCTCTTCGTGCATCTTCCAACCATTTCAATTTCTCCTCATCCTCTAATCAACTAGTATTATTTGACAATCAACACTTTCCTTACTATAGGAATGAAATGAAGTTGTGTTGTTGATCATATGGTAGTTGTGGATTGTCCATTCCTAAACTAGCATCTATGATCACCTTTTTCCCTGACATTTTTTGGGAGAGTGAACCACCATGCATGCTTTCTCCTAAGTTTGAACCCCTTGATCTGCTACGTTTGATCCATTTATACCCTCCTTTGTTCATCTTCCAACCTTGAAATGTGTGTTATCCTTTGAATAGGTTAAAAAATATGCACCCCACAACAATCTCTTAAAGGTTGTTGTTAGAAGTATTGGGATGCTACACATATTGCACAATAAAGAATAATTTCATGAACTAATGGAGGGATGGTTCCAGCTAAAGAGTACAAAGCCAAGAGTGGTTCAAGCCATAGATTTAAAGGAAGAAGATAAAGACACACCAAATTATTAATGTTTAAGCATAAAGGAAATATCAACAAAGAATTATAGGAAATAGTGTGCAGGAGCACTATCACCCTCCTATGTGGATAAAACAACTTATATGTAGGAGAGGAGATTGAAGTGTTTATAAGTACAACCATTGCACATTCTCCTCATTATTTAATAATCTAATGTTATGTGGAATTCCACACTTTCCCCAATACAAGAAAGAAACAAAGTTTCATTATTGATCCTAGGTAGTTGTGGACTATCCATTTCTAAACTAGCATCTATATTCAAATTTTTCCATGACATGTTTTGGGAGAGTGAAATAATGTGTATGTTTTATCCTAAGTTTGAACCCCGTGATATACTACCTCTGATCCATTGCTACCCTCCTTGCATCTTCCAACCTTGAAGTGTGCACCATCCTTTAGAGAGGGAAAGCGATATGCACCACACAATAGTCTATTAAAGGATGTTGTCAAATTTATGGGGATCTTGTACAAGTTAATTCTCATGAGAGTCATTAATCATAAAATTCCATTCCCATACATCCATCTTTCACTCAACCGTTTTTCTACCATCACATATGACAGTGAAGATAAAGATAAAGATAGAAACCAATAAACACTAGCTTGTGTGTGTGTGTGTGTGTGTGTGTGTGAATATACTTACTATTAGTATAACCAATTTCATAGTAGTGTATATAACAATCTATATGCTAGTGTATATTAGTGTTTATATATATATATATATATATATATATATATATATATATATATATATATATATATATATATATATGTATGTATGTATGTATGTATGTATGTATGTATGTATGTATGTATGTATGTATGTATTAGTATACATACTAGGAATATATATTGATGTGTGTATAATATTGTATATTGGTATGTAATCAAATTTGTATATCAGTGTGTATATATCTTTTAATTACAAAATCATTTTTTAATTTATTAATGAAACCTTTTTGGGGAAATGTCAAATTTTTTATATAAGATATTTTATGTGTTTTCTTACCAAGTTAATGGTTCATTTTTATGAACCATTCATTGAAAGAATTTGTCCATTCACTACCACCTTCATCTCTATCTTGACTATCACATGTGATGCAAAACAAAGGGTTGAGTTGAAAGATAGGTAGATGGGCATGGCATTGATGGTTAATAGCTTTCATGGGCTCAACCTACATAACATTCCCATACTTATGACAATAGTATTTAAGAGACTACTATGGGGTGCATATTTCTTGCCTTCGGAGAGGGTCTTGCACACTTGGTGTTATCCCTTTTCCATGTGGTTGTGTGAAACAAGTTCTAAGTAAGTGGATTAGAATACTATGTCCTTTATTAAAATTCATAGAGTTTGTTGGAAGGATTCAGTAGCGATGTTTTCAGTGGATAGGTCATGGCTAATTAGTGCTTGTCAATGTGAATTAGATTTGGAAAAGAAAAAAGAGAGGGTTGTGTGGGGGAAATAACGATGACAACAAGCTCCCTTTCATGAAACTTCTATGAAATAGGAAAAAAAGGGAGGAGAAATAAAGGAAGATGGAGATGATAATGAGGTGGGAGATGTTTGGAAAGAAGAGGGAGGAACAATGAAGAAGGAAGTGGTAGTGAATGGAGATTCAGCATTTGGTCACCCATAAGAAAATATATAGAGGTAGCCATAGAAAATGAGATGGTACCAATGTAGAAGCTAGGTAGAAATGTGGGAAAAGAGAAAGTGTTTGCAGTTGATTAAGAAGGAAGAGGAAATTAGAAGAGAATAAGGATCATGGGTAACACCCTTTAGAAGAAAGAAGGAATATAGTTTTAGTAGAGGTAGCTAGAATTGTGGGAGAAAGGATTTGTTGTGGTAGTTTGCAACTCAAAGAAGAGAGAACCAGACTTAGAGTTTTCTTAGAACAAAAGAATAGGTCATGGCTCTAAGGGAAACGAAGCCAAATTGCAATAAGTCATATTAACCCATAATTCCAATGTCAAGGGAGAAATCTCTTGAAATCATGGGTATTAATGTAATCCCAAAGAATATTGAGACAAATGAGCACCCTATAAGAGGAAGGGATTAGCCATGTTTACTTTTGTTGTGAATATTGTAATTGGAAAAACCCCAATAGGCTATATGAATATGTAATTCAATTTCTAGCTTAATCAAAAGAATGTTGACATTGTATGTGTTTCTTATTAACTATGCATGCATGAGCTTCTAAATTAGCTCCATTGTTGTTGTGTCGGTATGAATATTTAATTAGCTTATGGCCTTATTGGTAGCTCAAAAGAAAATCTCTATGCTGGAAAGCATAAGCATTACCTACCCAGATCTTTAAATGGTATTTCAAATATATGTTATATGTTTAGACATTTAATCAATCACTCATTTAGGTGTATATGATTTATATCACTTCATGTTATTGCATGCTTTATTGAAAAATGTGATTGCAAAAAGATATGTGAATTATTTTATTACCTTACACCGAAGCATTATCATTATCTTATAACACACTTTTCAAATAAATTATTGAGTCCCATTATTCATCTAATCATTAGAAATATAATTGTTACAATTTGTTATAATAAAACCTAATTCAATTGACCAATCCCTATAACCAAAAGCACAACCAATAATAGTTAATACAAAGGGAATAACTAGAAAAGGTGAGAAGGATAGAAACATGAAGAAACAAAAGTGCCTAAATCCATTATAAAGAAATTTGGTTTTGTGTAGTGCCCTAATTTCGAATTTACAGCAACCATATAAATACACATAAAATTTGAAAACAATAATGCATAAAACTGTAAGATGCACCTACCTGAACTGCTGGCGGACTTCCGATTCTGTTACCGAACTGGCGATCCTGAACTGCTGACTGATTTGATTCAATTTCGAGATGGCCAATAACACCCGACCAGACAGAGCAACCTGGTTGCTCAATCCAGAGAAGCTCTCCACAGAGGCTCTCTGTTCCTCCGTGCCCAGAACTCAGATCACTTAAACTCTTCCACTGATAAGTCCTTCATCCCGGTTTCCTGCTGATGAATCTATCTCTCTGGTTTTTCCCCCCTCACTTCAGGTTCAGGCCTTTCTATTTAATCACTGGTCTGGCGGTGGCCGCCCTCCCACTTGCAGCCACCGCCTTCCTCGCATTCATGACCCTCCGATCTTTCTTACTGTCCTTGGCGCTCAGTAATAACTATTTATCTGGTTCCACCCACTTTATTAATGGCTGGGATACGTATAGATTTTTAGGGCAGCTGATATTTACATTATAACATTTCCAGCATACGTATAAGTTTTATAACTGATACCTTTATAACTTACATTAAAATGTTATAAAGTTTAATGATACAGTGTATAACGTTTGTATTTATAAATGCTATAAAGTTTTAGGATATATATATTATATCATTTAAATAATATATGATATCAAGTTAAGTATTATGTCTTATAACATATAAATTATATATGATATAAAGTTAATTAATATATCATAACATTTAATTTATATATGGTATAAAGTTAATTAATATATTTTATAAATTCATATTATAAGGTCTAACCATATACTTTATAAAATTTAATACATAGATATATATTTATAAAGTTTTAAGGTCTAAAATTTTATTAATGGGTTGTTACATTTTGTGAGCTAACTTTTGAATTACACAATAACTAATTTCAACTTAATAATAAATGATAAGTTAAAACTCTCCCTTCAAACTTCCCTTCATTTGGAACATAATCATGTGTTCAAATGACAAGTGGCTCATATCCTTGTTCAATTCTTGTTCACCAAAGTTTATTGGATAAGCGCATTTGGGGCATGCTCATGTGGTCAAATGACAAGTGGGTGTGGTCAAATGACAAGTGGTTGGGGCATGCTCATGTGGTCAAATGACAAGTGGTTTTTATCATTGTTCAATTCTCATTTACTCAAGTTTATTAGATAAACTTGGCTTATTACAATTATCTTTATCAAATGGATGATTTTGTTCCATCATTGTATCCTAACCTCTCAACACTTAATATAGTATTTGAAAGTGGTATACAACGCGTTTAGCTCAGGCTTCGAGACACTTTTTTAAGCAGACACATACAAGTTTAGCTTCGCTATATAGCCTTCAAATTCAAAAAAAAATACCAAAAAAACAACAACATAAAACAAATAAATATTTTACACTTTGCAACAAACTTACCATAAATTCATATAATATGACTTAAATGCCTAACATTGTAGGAAAAACATAAGTATATATAAATTATTGCATTAAAAAGGGTATTTTTATGATGTATTTTTATATTTTAGTGTAAATTTTTGGAAGTGTTTTTTTGGATTTTTCTAGTTTAATTTTTCTAAAATCGGTAGGAATTTATTGAAATCACAATTTTGATAAGTAACATACAATAAAAGTGATCTAAAGATTTTTCAGAGTATTAAATCCATATATAGTAAAAAAATTAGTTTAAATAACACAAATCAAGATTTCACCATAAATTATAGTAAAAAAACTAGTTTAAATAGCACAAATCAAATTTCACCATAAATTTTTCCACGAGATTCCGACATCATAAACTCCAAAATATTATACTAAAAACAATTCCATATTTTATACATTATTCATTAATTATTTAAAAAAAATAATTAGAATTTTATACATCATTCATTAATTATTTAAAAAAATATATTTCTATTTATTAGATTACAATACCACTAATTTTTAATAATAAAAATAAATAAATAAATATTTTATATTTTAGACCATTCGTTATTATAGAAATTAAGTAAAGTAATTTTGATTTCTTTAGTTAAAATTATAATTTTGTACTTGATAAAATTATTGTTTTTAGTAAAAAAATAATTTGTCTATTACAATTACGTCGCTGAATGTTAATATTTAATATTTAGAATCCATCAATTTATTTTCACTAATTTTACACCAAAAATGCGAAGGTCCCTTCCTGTTATTTTGACTCGTCAAAAAAGACCAATTCATAGTGCATTTAGATAGTGACAATTATTGAATTCCATGGATGATATTTATATAACTACCTTCATCTCTTTGAATGAGGATGATTAAAATTATCAATAAAATTTAGTGGGGTGCACAAAAGATTTGTAATCTTGCAATGATTATGATTAATTTCGCTTTTAATGATATTAAAAAATATTTAATCTGTAAATTTTATCTCTAAAATATTTTATTACACCTTTTTATGAGAGGAATATTTTATATCTTTTTATTACCGGTTATATTGTAATTCATTGTTAGTCATTTTTTAATTAACTTGAAGTTGTTTATAATTTTTTGAAATTCTTTTATAAAGTTTACTAAAGATGGAATAAAATTTAAATCGAAAATTTTAAAATTAATTTCAAAATTTTCAAAATTTAAATTTAAATTTTTTAATTGATTGATGACTATTTTTACTTGATTTTAAATAGAACTTTAAGAAATAAAATTTATTTAATAATAATAAATAAAAATATTATTACCAAATGTTCTAATAATTAATTAGCTAATTAATTAATATTGATAGTTTAATATTTTATTATTAAATATTAGTGGGAGACTGAGAAGTATAGTTCCATGGAAATTTAAGATTTTCTTATTTTTGTGACATTACTATGTCCACTGATTCCAATAAAGGTTACATGGTTGTGGAGGCTTATATGTTATTATAGGTAATGACATATTTTTTGTTTAATCTAATTTTATTGACTATACGATGTGGGGTAGTGAACATGTGAGGAAAATGAACTATTTGGATTATGAGTAGACCATTGGTATCATGTGTGAGCAATGTCATTCATAAACATTTTATGACCATCGGCTAACTTAACAGTCCTTTACTAATGGATTTTTAAAGATATTTTATTGACATGCATTTTTTTTTTGGGCTTGACCCATGAGGGATTTGAACATTGAATCTCTTCGTTTACATCATACTTCATAACACAACCATCGCTAATTGAGTTACCCCCATGGGCTAACATGTATTTTGTTTTTATTAAATATTGAGTTTGTTTGGTTAATTACAAATGGCATACATGTTTTAGTTTTTCCTTAACATATTTTTTGGGCAAACTTAATTGAAATATGGTAGACATTTGCTAAAATCACAACTTTGAGTTGTGTAGTTTACATAATCTAAGTGACCCGAGTGCTTTTCAGGGCATTAAATCCATTTATGAAGTTAAAAATATATTTTAAAAAAAGGATCATAATCTCAAACAAATTTGTATCATGTCGCAACCTAAAAGGCCAAAACATAGAAGACTTAGACAACACCTATTATGATTATATCATCACATCATTTTTTTGTAAATTAAGGCGATTTTATTACTTCAACAAAAAAAGATTACACTTCTTTCCATACATATCTCCTTGGAGTGAAAATATCTTTGTCACACACCCAAGATTTCATATCATACTTAGAAACCCCAACAAAATCCTTACTACAAGTCTCCAATACCCTAAAAAACCATAGAGTAGGGTACTCAAACCAACCTACAAAAGCAGAGTACAACATTTATCATCAATAGAAATCCATGTATACCTGACTAACATATCCTTCATTCCTAAAATTGCCTCTCAGGAAAGACCTTGTGTTTTCCTTTTTTCCATTTTCTCCTACGTACATCAGTTCAGCCCGTTGTATTATCTAGAATAGCTAGATGAGTCGGCGGCCTCATTTCTATGGTATAAACCCATTGTCAGGGAATCAACCCTATTTTTCATCTCCTTGTAACTGTAAAAAAGATTTGATTCATGGGTCCTTTTATGTCCCCTTGTTGCAACCACAATTATGGTTGAAAACCTTTCTTACTTATTACTCATTAGTTCTCCCCTGCTAGGGAATGAGACGGTTCCCTTGGGGCTTGAGTGAAAATTAGGGGAGATGATTTTCCTGCAAATTCCTTTTATTGTTGAGGATTGACCCTCTCCTAACCAAAAATATCCTTGGATCCTTTTCCATCCCAAGGATACCTTCAACCACCACTGCAATTTTTAGACTTCTATGAGGAGGAATCCCCTTTCGAAAAGGAACAAACGCTCTGAAGGTGACCATCCTATTGGAAATTCCTACAATGAAAAGTTGTATTTTATACTACAAGGGTTGAGAAAACACATTTCCTATCCACTTGAGCTCTATTTTATTTTGCGTACCTTTATTGAGATCCAATTCAACACATATGCAAACATAGGTGAAAAATCCTTTTGATAGCATTTTCTTGTCTATTTTGATGAAGTTTCCATTTAATTTTCTCACTTTTCTAAGAGATCCGGATGGGTAAAGTGAATGGGAAATTCAGGCAACGTTACCTATACTGGAGTGGTCATTGTCGCCATAGTAGGAGAATTAAATCCTGGGAACCACAACTTCATTGATAGACTAGCTCGTCCCTAAAGCCAAGAACCTTGGTTAGGGATTTTTTTGCTTATCCTCGAGATATTTGAAGACCACCACATAAATCCCTCTGAAAAAAATATCAGATCAAAATTTTGACTCAAGTTATGATAGACCCATTCCCTTAGGGCCAATGACAAGGGCGAAAATCCATTGAAATGACATATGATTGCCTTCCCTAGAAATTCAGTTGCCTTTACATTAGTATCAACATTTGTCACTTCAAGGAAGGATTTTTCATAGAATGAATGTAAACCATGAAGCCAGGGTCTAAGAGATCCTTAAAAGTTAAAGAGTTAGAACCAGACTTGAGGGAATCCTTAAAAGACATGGTCATATAAGCAAAAGGAACCACACCCCCCCATTGCCCCCCCTTTTAGCTATGCAATGAGGGATATTGAAGCATATTTTTTGATGCCATAGTCTCTTGGAAGGAACTCCTCTTTGAGAATCCTACCTTCGTAAACAAGCCTCCAAAGATAGCAGGAATTCCTAAATGCTCCTAGATTTTGGCAGCGAGCATTGCTACCAAGTCATCTACTGACATCTTGATATAGAGAGTCCTTCGAGAAAGAGGTTTTACAAATATTGTGAAATGGGGTGGGACTGAAACTATTGTTCCTTTATTTTCTAGTTCTTTATGAGGGATAAGGCTCCAAAGTAGTGCCTCCAGGTGCAGGAATATAAGGAAAAATTCAAGTCTACACTCCTCATCTTGTAGAGATATGTTGTTAGACATTTCTAGAACTCTAACACTGCTACCCCCTATCTTGTTCTGGAATTTCCTCGAACATTTTGCGAGCAACCAAAACACCTACATGTTCAGAATAAACAATTCCAAACAAGCTCATACAAGCCATAACATAGAGAAAGCCATTATATGGAAGTACAGGTTTCATCTTAAACGCGAAAACATGTATAATGAACTCAGGGTTTGGATGCCTTAGAGCGACCTATTTTCTCATGGCTAGTAAAATAACCCATGTCGTAGTTTCTTTCCTTAACCGTTGTCGATCTTCATAGTTATGCGTGGAAAAATCTCTCGACCAATCATCGAAGGAACCTATTCCATCGTCTCTACCAGTGTCTCTAACAAAAAAGAAAGGCATTTCCTCTCCCCTTTCATTTCCTGGACCAACAAAAACCAGAGTTCCCAATAATTTTCCCAATGTGAATGGATCCATAGAAAGCAAACACGCCATTATTCCTCCACCTTTCCAGGACTTGCCCTAGATGCAAGATGGCAGTACCCAAAGAATTGTGGAAGAAACTTGCACCGGTAGTCCCTAATAGTTTTTCAACGGATCCTGGTCTAGGGCGAGACCAAATTATTGTCAATATATCGTCACATCATTTTCAAATATTATTTATTTATTTATTTATTTATTTTAGATTTCGGTTAAATTTAATTTAATTTGGGGCTTATGGTATGTCTTTTAGGATAGTTTTTTTTATCTATCATAGTTAACTTCCACTATTGGGCCCTCTCATGAAATTAACTTCCACCCTAAAACCTCTTCTAATAAAATTTGAACTTAAAACTTCATGGGAAATAAACCCCACACAAATCAATTAATATACACTTCATAAGTAAGTTGAAGTATAGGCCTAAAATCAATAGCTTTATACAATTTTAATTTTATATATTCTTAATATAAATGGAAAAATTTATAAGAATCCGTACACTAATGTTAAACATTTATAGGAATTTATTATAGGTATTTTAAATTATTTTTAATATAAAATTATAAAAATTATTGTATTGATTTTTATAAATATTTTCATTCATATTAAAATATATAATTTAACAAAATAGATAATAAATTTATTTTAAAAATAAAACAATTTAAATCATTAATTTATTTTTCTTCATATTTATAAGGTTAATTGAAGAATTATAATTGTTTAAGAGTTTCAAGAATACTTATTATTATATTTAAAAATAATATGCAGGTATAAGCAGCTTTGCTATTAATTTCACTTGTTTCTTAAAATTGTCTCTTTTCAACAATTATGTTCCATGGCAACTTAATTATTATCAAATATCCCTTAAAAACATATTGAAAATGCATGTATCCTTGTCTAAGTGGCATGTCTTTGATACCTAGGGAGGAATACACGAACATCCCATGCACTAGGGATGTCCCTTGACTTTCCAAAGGATCTCTCTACCTCAACCTAAAACCATGGGGCATTCCACTCGAAATGTCAAAACTAAAGTAGAAACAATAGATTAATTGTGACAAGTTAAAAATGTTTTTGTTGAGTAAGCTAAGGTCATAGATGAATTTTCACTATTAGAATTTTTAAAATTTCTCTATCCATTTTTTTTTTCAGGATCATATCAACCAATCTTCTCACTCCCTCAGTCTTACACTATAATTAATCAATAAGTTTTTATATTTCTTTTAAATATATTTTTTAACAAATTTGATTTTTTATATGTAATGCACTTCACATACTTTCACCTTAATTTTGGAAAAAGGTACCTTAGGCTAGTCCAAATACACACTAACAACCTAAGTTAACAAGAATTCCCATCTACCCACATATTTATTAAAGTATAACACAATTAACAATATGTAGCAATTAATGCTAGATTTTCACTAGTTGAACATTTCAAACAAGTAAAATATTTGTGGTTGTATTCATACTTTTAGAAAGATAAGTGCCAACAATAAATTATCCTATTCCATAATTTGCATACCCAAGAGGAATGTAACTATATATGAAAATCTAGAAATTTGAATGAAAGGTTTCATCCCATGATTTTTTACCCCTCACATTGTATGAGGGTTAGTCCTTGTGAGTTTCATTACAATATTGGTGATTTTTATCATAAAAGTCAAAGACTTGCATAATGGCATTGATGGATTACTTGGTGTACAAGGTTTTTCTCATGAATGCACTTTCCTCATCACTTCCCTTGTGACATGTATGACCAATTCTAACAAAGAGCCATGGTGTAGGGAGGATAGTCTTTTCTTGCAAACTTATTTATTTGTGCCCCTAGATCATATCATGATTTTTAGTGATTTATATGGAGCTACCTTTGTTCAAGATGTATAATGTTTTCATTATTTGATATCTACCATGGAACTTGGTTTTTTATGTTAAGCTCCTTATAGCACATCATCATGGTGAGTACTTTTGATGATTTATTATTGTTATGTCATGGCTAGATGATGTGAATTGCCTTTTTTGTTAGCATCTATTGTAGCTACTACAACCACCCTCCAAAAATTTTCCCATGCTTTCATTTTGGATCCTTCCCTTCTGTCCACAAGAGCTTATCATTCATTGTCGTCAAGTATTCATGTTATGATAAAGATTCATATTTTCATGTTGTGCTTGTGACGAGTTAATCTTGGTTTGATATGTTTCAGACACAAGCTATCCCTTAACTTAACTTTGTAGCATTGTCAGTCTTCCCTCCACAGCTTGCGCAATCTTGGAAGGCAGACTAGCCTTGAGGATTTGAATTACGCAATCCACACAGGCAAACTAGCCTTAAGTTGAGAAACTATGCAATTCTGGGAGACAGCCCAACCTTAAGCTCAGAAATTGTGCAAAGCTTCCCTTCAGCTCAGAAACTGTGCAATTCATTGAGTTAAGGAGTTTCCCAGTCCCTTGTGGTTGGGAATTGTGCAATCCTTCTTGGTAGTGTGAAAACTAGTTTCTCGAAAAAGAAAAAAATAAAAATCAATCCCTAGAAAATAGGGAGTGGATAATTAGTTTCCCGAAGGATGACACAAGTTGTTATTTTTGGAATTCTGCCAAGTGTCAATTTTTCCATGATTTTAGGCACGCATGTCATAAAATCTAACCAGCCTAAATCTATATAATAAACACCCCTAGAGATTATTTATACATTTGATCTTGAAGATCTATCCTTCCCAAAGAGATCAAGGAGCCTTCGGTGGAGTTTGCAGCATTTTTCTGGGTGAGTTTTGCTTTTGTAATCTTTTGTCACTTTTTGTCGTTTCACTTCTGCGAGTCCTATTTCACTTGTGTCTTTTCATGTTTATTGTTGTCTTAAATTATATTAGCTTTTACAAATCTTGGTTCAGTCCATCCTTCACCTTTTACAAGTGTCACATCAACTTTCTTGTTTTTTCCCATCAGGGGTCGTCGTTTCAGTGACTCCCAATGCAAGTTTATTTTTCCCTTTGCATGTTGATCTTATGCACTTAATATTTACTGATATATATTTACTTAGTCATATTCACACTCCAACTTGCACCATCACTCATACCTTCCACTTTCCCATTCACTTTTCAGGCAGATCCGCTTGGCCAGCATTTGCCTTGCTCATCTGGGCATTGCACAAGTCCAAGGCTCAAGCTTTAAGCTTATCCTTTCAGACTACGCAATGCACAACACTTGGCTTTCCCAATTGAGCTTGCACATTTCCAGGGCTCAAGCCTCACCCTTGATCATCGAGACTGCGCAATGTGCAGGTCCTTTCTCAGTTTTCCTGGCTGAGATTGAGCATTGCATATTCTCAAACCTCAAGCTTCTCCCATGGCTGTTTAGACTACACAATGTATAGTTAAGAAATCAAGTCCCTTCCCCCAACTTAGGAATTGTGTAATTTTTCCTTTCAGTATTGTGGTTTATTCCTTGATCTTGCATTGCGAGTCATTTTGTAGAAGCTGATGCATATTTTCCATGAGCACTTTTTCCTCCTATAGGTATTGTAGTTGTTGAGCACTTCTCTTCATTAATTATTGTCATCATGGCACCAAAGATATCTACTTCAAAGGACAACACAAAAATAAGTACCAGGGAGGTAGTTGAGAGTACTCCAATGAACTTGCCATTTTTCTTATATACTCAACTTTTCATGGAGAAAGAGTCAGACATCACATGGCATAAAGTGAATGAAGCTTTCTTGGCAAAAAGCTTCAAAGTAGATCTTGAAGATCGACAGGTGTATATCAATGTCCAAAGGTCAGGGTTACACAAGGTTGTATGCGGGTACCCAACTTTCCCATGTGCAGATGTTGTCAAATATATAATTTCTCACATAGATTCCAAGACTATGACTCTTAACAGTGCCAGCAGACAAAATCTTGCCTCTTTTATAGCTGCACCGGATTACCACCTCATGTACCATTTTCTGGAGCCAAAATCACTCATGGATTCTTACTTCTATGCAACCACCAACTACTTGGGCACAAAGAAGGTTCTCAAAGGCTGGGTGAAAGAACCATCAAAGTTATGTCAGACACCCACCAAAACCTACAAGACAAAGTCTCTCAGGAAGGCTTATAAGTACTTGATAGTTCTATGTTGTAGGATCTATGGTTAGCAGAGTACTGAGACCTTCCCTAAAGGGTGGGAATTCTCATTGAACCAAATTGTGAATGAAGGAAAACCATTCAACTAGTCAGACTTATTTTCTCAACAACTAAAGATCCTTGTAGTTAATTCCCACAATCCTCCAAAGGGAAAGCAAGCCATATTTTACATGTTTTCCTACCTGTTGGATGTAATTTTCATTGAGAATTCATTTCCTGGCATGAATTGGACCTGGACACCAAGAGAGTATGTCGTGCACATCTACTGCAAGTTGCTTTCAGAGTGTAGCCACAATGGTGTAATGGAAAAGTTGACTGATCACTTCCTCATTCTGTTATACAAGTTGATCTTTGAGGAATATCAAACTTGCATGTCACATGAGGCAATGGAAGTGGTTTCAAAAATAGCAGAATGGTTTGCCTCACCAGATGGAACTTTCCTCAGAGTGTTCGACAGACGCAAGCCTCTCCATCTTCTGTCGAGGTATTCCGCCAATAAATTAGTCATGTAGGAAGTTTCTTACCATATTTCCATAGGGTTATCAAAAGTTCTGCACATGAAGAAGAAAGCACCTTAGCTCGCTCTTCCTATGTAGACCAGATTGTATGAAATCAAGAATCTGAAAGTTACAGACACTGAAGGAAAGGAGATAGAAAATTTGCATTCATCCATTTGGACTTCAATTCGTACAATCCCACAAATGTTTGTAAATACCATTGTGCAAGGATTCATTTTTAGTGGCCAAGCATAACCTTTCATAGGCCCAAGGAGGAAGAGATGAAGAATTGTTATAATGCCTCCAAGTCCCGTGAACCAATCAACTTAGCTAGAACATAACAAGTTAATCCATAGAAAGACGTTACTCCAGAGGAAGTACAAGTGGAAATGCACAACCCATTGCATGAAAAAGCCAAGAGGAAATTTATGCACAGTCCAGTGGAAGAGCAGAGCCGCAAGATGAAAGCAAATCTCACCATCTTGAAAAAGGCCATAGTAGCATAGAAGAGGAGGAAGCAAAGGAAGTAGGAGGAAGAGATGAAGCAGAGGGCAGGGAAAGAGCAGAGGAGATTGGAATAAGAGAATCAAAGATAAGAAGAAGAAGAAGAAGAAAGGTGAAGAAGGGAAGAAGAAGAAGGAGCACAAAATCAAGCCGAGGAACAAGAGCATAAACAAATATTAGGAGAGGATAGAAACTAGTTGCAGGACAAGGATCTCGCTCAAGAAATTGAGGAGTTAATTGTGATTCAAGACATGGAGGTGAAACCATAGCCATTGAATCAAGATGTTAATCCAATGCTAAGCACTCAGCAGGTCACCATTCAGTCTCCCCCTCCTCCAGTGGTAGAGCAAGCTCCAAGTGAGAAAGAGGAAATTGTTCCTCTTGATGAGGCTCAGGTGATGGACATGTACAATCTGAATTACAATGAGCTTCAGAAGAATAATGTATAAGCAAGGAAGAAACATTTTCTATACGATCTCGCAACTCCTACATTCATCAGAGAAAGGGTGATTGTGACAGACACCAGAAGAAATTTGAATGCCATTTCCACAACCAACTTCGCCTTCACAGGTGCTACAAAGTCAAATACAAAGTATTTGATGGCCAAGAACAAACAACTGGAAAAGAAGTTATAGGCTGTAAGGAAAGAAGTTGAACAACTTTGAGGAGAGGTTCACAACGCAGCTCCCACACAAGTTTATATGGAGGAACTTAAGGAAGCCATACTTGGTGAAGTATCAACATTGGGAGAAACTACGTGGAGATTGTCTAAAGAGCTTGTCATTGTGCATAAAACAGTTTTCCACTTGCACAACATGCAACATAAGTGTAAGGATAATGCTAAAACTCTCAAGGTTGTCTAGACAGCCATCATTGTTATGCATGAGTGCTCAATGCAATACAAAGGGGCACTGTCTGAATTAGTGAAGAAAACAAGACAACATACAGAGTTGTTGAAAGCACAAGTGTGAATGATCATTCAGAGTAATAAACAAATTGCCTCAGTCATCACCAATATTCAGGCCTCATATGCATGATAGTACAACAACGTGGATTTCATGGTGAAATTGCATAAGATCCCATCAGTTGGCTCACTCACTGAAGCCAAACGCAAGAATTAGGTCAAGAAGGAGGTTGAAGAATACTTAGGCTGGTTTAAACTGATCACTACCAAGGAAGATATTGAAGTGAATAGGTAGAACATGTAAAAGTACATTGGTGGCCCTATCTAGATGAATACTGTGATTCTCCTGCTAAAGAAGGAAATTCAAACCGGTTTCAAATCGGTGTACCTAGATTCCATGGAGGCTAGAGTCTGCTTTCAGCCCGATCCCATTGCACAGTTTGGGGAAGTCATTGTGCAGTACAAATCTTGGCACCATCATGTGACTGAGAACCTACAAGTCGAATTTGATGAGTTGGGATTTCCCCAAACTCAAGCTTAACTTATTTATCTTATTAGGTTGTCTAATTGGCTCTACCCAATTTTGTCCTATATGGGTACGAGTATATTGTAATATTATTTTGTAATTAATTTGTAAGTGGAATTCCAAGTGTCAATTATGGAATGTTAAGAGTCATTTTGTAGTGAAATTGAAGAGTCATGAGAGAAGTGCAAGAGACACAAAAGGGATATGAATAATCACCCATTTTGTTATAAATATGTCCTCGTAACTCATGTAAAGGGATTTTGGGAGCCAAGCTTTTGGCTAGGATTTCAGCTTAGGATTAGGAGCTTGGGAGTTTGTTGAGAGCCTTGGCTTCTCTGTATCATAGAGGGAGTATCTTTCTTTGGAGGAGAAGGTGTAGACTTCATGTTCCACTATTGGTACTAGTGGTTCATTAATGGTATATGTATGATTGGAAATTTCACCTTAATAAAGCTCAGAGCCAACACATTTTCATGCATATGTTGTGAATATAGTAGGAATATTCTTGATATGTTTGCAATATATGTTATTTCACTTACACTAACGCTTACGAACTATTTTGTTTTCATTAGTATGAATCTTGTTGAATGTGTTTTGTTGTTTATTTCTGTCATGGTTAACTTGTGAACTAGTTTGCAGGCTAACTCTTGATTTCTTTATGCTCGTGTGTTCCTTTCAAGATGCATACTATTATAGGATTCTAAGGGGCTCACTCATTCTCCCCTTGTTGTGTTAGAACCTTTCATACATCGCACTTGATCCTCCACAGAGTCACACACTTGTTTCCCCAAAGTCACCAATACACCACTCTATGCATTATTGTAACCAAGGAACATCATTAAAAACCGCTTCTTTGGAAACCGACATGTATTCCGGATTGGGCTTTTACTCCAAAGAGTGTGAGGTATAATTGGGACTTCATACCAGGGAGACACCCTGAATGTTGGTGGGTCCAACACCCCCAACATTTCTGGCACTATAAGGAGGGCCAAATGACAAGCTAAGCCCATGAATTTTGTTTGAACTTTCCTTATCTTTAATGGATTCTTCCCATATCTTAACCCTGACATGTTTTTCCAGAACCGAAAAATCAAAAAGTGCATATGGGGATAATTAATGACTTGTCAAACCTGAAATTTGATGGTGAGGGTGGAACAACCATTCTCAAAAACATCGCTCGCTTTCTTGAATTTTGCACTAAGCACAATATTCACTGTGAGGATGTTGCTTGCAAGTCGTTCGTTCTCACATTCAAAGCACACGTCAAGGAATGGTGTTACACATTGAAAACCAATTCTATACACTGTTTCAAACATCTTGTCAAAGATCTCTATCATGCCTTTGACATATATGATTCCAAATCTGCTTTCAAGACAATCATGTGTTTCAGAAAAGAACTCGATGAATCTCTTAATGATTTTCATGATCGCTTTATTCATTTTTGTTTTGAATTTTCTGAAGATGATATTGATTGGAATTTAATGAAAGAGAAGTTTGAATTTCTTGTTCATATTTCAATGAATCCAAAAGAATATGAATCTTTCAAAATTATCCCAACATACACTAGTTATGGAGCTCCCAAATCTGTGACGAAGGAAGTTGTTGTTCCAAGTGACTCTTTGTCTTCCTCTCAAAAACAACTCCATTTACATAGGTTGAGGTTGGAGAGCTTGAGAGTCCATTTGTTGATCTACCACCATCTTCTCCCACCTCACATATTTAGAATTTAATGCAAGTTTGGACTGTGAATCTGATTTTTTTGGTGATGTTCTTTCTCCTCGCCCTCCATCCATTGGTTCCTTTGGTCCTCCCGATTGTGAGTTGTTGTGTTCACTGATTTCAATCGTTTCTTCTGATGTTCATGAGGATCAAACTCAAGATGGAGTTAGTGTTGACCAACCAACTTGTGATATCATTTACAATGATTATGTGTGGGATTCTATTTCTGAACAAGAATTTGTGATGAAAGTTGATCTTTCTCCTTTTTCACCTCTCCCTCACTATCCTGACATCTTCCATAATTTTGTCATACCTGTTGAATCTATTAGAGAATTAGTTTTTGACTATGCTAATCCTAATCACACTCAGAACTTGTGGAATGTTAGTTTTACATCTGAACATGGAGAGGATGAATCTTCTCTTCTTGTTCTGTCGAATCCATCATCTCATCATTATGAAGAAATGGAGGGTGAAATTTATTGTTTTCAATTCCTCCCTTCTACGATTCATTAGATCAAGAGGACGCCTCTTGTTTTGATGTTGAATTTTTTGATCATGGTTGTTGTGGTCTATTCATTGAATCATCTAGATGCAACTCTGATTTTCCTACTATTGATCTTACTAAGCCACCTTTTATACCATCTGATGTCACGGAACTTCCCCAAGTTGTTGAGGCACTTCAACCCACACTGATGGTTATGTCAAGTCTTCGCAGTCTTGAGGATAGTTCCAATCACGATCAGAATAGCCTTGTATCTTTCAAGGATCCTCATCATTTGATCACGTAATTTGGCATGATGGTATCACTCAGTCATTGGAGGAATCATACCTGGCAAGCTCATTCGTGACACATAAGTTTTTCACTTTCTTTAAGTTTGCCGAATTTAGAAGTTTGAATGGATTCTCTTGCATGTTACCATGTTACGATGTCTACAAGCATGAAAATACATCTGCAGAATGTTTTTTCTGTGCTTTTCAGTTGTATTTTTATGCGTGCACTTTCACTCTTCGAATGTTGCAACATGTATTGATTTATATTTTTGGTCTTCCCTTATTTCTGAATATATTTCTTAATATGGATTCCCTCACCTATATAGGTCAATCTATGCTTCAATGGTTACACTAGAATTTTCATTTTACATAAGCCCTACCTATTTTTGGTTAGTTTAGGAGTAGGAGTAATTTTTTTTTTTTTTTTTCCACTCTTCTCTTTTCTTTCCTTTTCATTGTAGAATAGCTTCTGAATGAAACCATGTTCGGTTTCTAAAGCAAGCATGGTAAATTTTGAGAGGAAATTGTGCCTCTCTCAATGATTGGTTATCTTTTTATTCCCTCTCCTTACGTGGGTCTTGCACCTTTTAGTCAATGATACCCTGATGGGAAATATGTTCTTTTCGGAGAAAACCATAGTGAAATCACGATGCTTAATATATAACTTGTACCACCTACTTTATTCAGTTTTATAATTATTTAGTTTCTTCTTGTCAACTAAGTCGAGTAGAGTAAGGAGGGGAGAAAAATTTAACAAGTGAACTATATTTCTGAGGTGTATAAATATTTTTCTCTGAAGGGATAACCTTTACTGCTCTCAATAAGTCGGGGTCCCTCTTCTGCCTCATTAAACCAATAAGTTCCTACACATAGTTCTTTGAACAAAAATACAAAAGGAAAAAAATAATAAAATGTAAAAGAAGATAAAGGCTTCTTATGTAGGGAGGTGAAGCAAGAAACTCCATCAAGGTATTGTTCAGGCTCACTAGCAGTGGAGCAATGTTTGTGTCCCTAAAGCGACTCTGTTGGGGTAGTGTCTAGGCCTACTAGTAGCGAAAAAACACTAGAGATGAAAACCAAGAATTTGACAATCTTGCTTCACTTGTGTATTTATATATTCCCCATCCCCAATCCAAATAACTGAGTTGACTTTCCTTTGTAGTGTGCCACCAATTAAGAGAATGATAGGGAAAATATCTCTAACTTAAGCGAAGTAAAGAAGCTATGGTGATTAATAAACTGAAAAATACTTAAGAGTTATACATGTTTTACATTAGTTAAGACCCGTATAGGGAGTCAGAGTTCTGCCAGCATGTCGCCAAGTATTGTAGTTGCTACAAGCACCCTCCAAAATTTTTCCCATGCTTTGATTTTGGAGCCTTCCCCTCTATCCATTGGAGCTTATCATTCACTGCCATCAAGTATTCATTCTATGATCAAGACTTATATTTTGATGGTGTTCTTGTGATGAGTTAATCCCGATTTGATATCTTTCAAACACAAGCTATCTATTGAATTGACTTTGTAGCATTATCGGTGTTCCCTCTAGAAACTACCAAAGTTGGAAGGCAGACCAACCTTGAGGATCTAAATTGTGCAATCTATACAAGCAGGTCAATATTAAGGATCTTAATTTCGCACTCCAGATAGGCAATCCATCCTTGAGCTCAGAAACTACACAATTCTAGGAGACAACCCGAACTTAAGCTTAGAAATTGCGTAAAGTTTTTTATCTCAAAAAAATGCACAAATCACTGAGTCAAGGAGTTTCCTAGTCTGTTGTGGTTGGGAATTATGCAATCCTTCTTGGTAATGTGAATGGTTAGTTTCCCGAAATAGAAAATAAAAATAAAAATCAATCCCTAGAAAATAGGGTGTGGAAAATTAGTTTCCTGAAGGATGACACAAGTTGCTATTTTGGGAATTCCACCAAGTGTCGCTTCTTCCTTGATATCAGGCATGCACATTATAAAACCTAACCAACCTAAATATATATAATGGACACCCCTCAATCTCATTTGTACATTCGATCTTGGAGCTCTGGCCTTTCCAAGGAGATTAAGGAGCTTTCAGTAGAGTTTGCGACGCTTTTTAGGGTGAGTTTTGCTTTTGTCGTCTTTTGTTGCTTTTTGTCATTTCGCTTTTGTGAGTCCTATTTCACTTTTTTATTTTCATGGTTTTTGTCATTTTAACTCATATTATCTTGTACAAGTGTTGGTTCAGTCTGTCGTTTTCCTTTTACAAGTGTCACATCATCTTTCTTGTTTTTTTTCCCATTAGTGGTCGTCGTTTCAGTGATGCCCTATGCATGTTTGTTTTTCCCTTTGCATGTTGATCTTCTACACTTCATATTCACTAATCTATCTTTCCTTATTCATATCCACACTCCAACTTGAACCACCACTTAGATATGGCACTTTCCCATCCTCTTTCTAGGAAAATTTTCCCTTCACTTGGCCTCATTTTCCTTGCTCATTTGGGCATTGTGCAAGTCCAAGGCTCAAAGCTTTAAGCTTGGACTTTGAAACTACACAATGTTCAACACCTGGCTTATCCAATTGTGCATTGCGTGGTTCCGTGGCTGAAGCCTCACCCTCAGCCACTAAGACTACACAATTCACAGTCTCTCTCTTAGTTTGTCTTAGATGAGACTACTCATTGCGTAGTATCAAGCATCAAGATATTCTCCCCTGAATTTTGAGACTGCACAATGCATAGTTCAAGAAGCCAGTCCCTTCCCCCAACTTATGAATTACACAATTTTTCCCTTTAGTCTTATGGTTGTTGCCTTGACCTTGTTTTGTGAGTCATTTTGCTGAAGTTAATGCATTTTTTCCATGATTCCTTTTTCCTCCTACATGTATTACAATTTTTGAGCACTTATCTTTATCAGTTACTTTCATCATGGAACCAAAGAGATCTACTTCAAAGGACACCACATAAGGCAGTACCTGGTAGGAAATTGAGAGCACTCCAATGAACTTGCCAGTTTTCTCAGATACTCAATTTTTCATAGAGAAAGGGTGAGACATCACATGGCACAAAGTGAATGGGTATTTCTTAGCAAAAGGCTTCAAAGTAGATCTTGAAGACCGGCAGTTGTATATCAATGTCCAAAGGTCATGGTTACATAAGGTTACATGCATGTACCCGACTTTCCATGTGCAAAAGTTGTCAACTGAATAATTTCTCACATAGATTCCAATATTATGAATCTTAATAGTGCTAGCGGACAAAGGCTTGCCTCTTTTCTGGCACCGGATTACCATCTCATGTACCATTTTCCGGAGCCATAATCGCTCATGGATTCTTACTTCTATGCAGTCACCAGCTACTTGAGCACAAAGGAGGTTGTCAAAGGTTGGGTGAAAGAGCCAACAAAGTTCCTTCAGACACCCACCAACACCTACAAGACAAAATCTCTCAGGAAGGCTTATCAGTACTTGATAGTTCTATGTTGCAAGATCTATGGTCAGCAGAGTACTGAGACCTTCCCTGAAGGGTGGGAATTCTTGTTGAACCAGATTGTGAATGAAGGAAAACCATTCAACTGGTCAGACTTGTTGGCTCAACAACTGAATATCCATGTAGCTAATGCCCAAAATCCTCCCAAGGGAAAGAAAGACAGATTTTACATGTTTGCCTACCTACTAGATGCAATTTGCACTCACAATTCATTTCCTATCATGAATAATTTGGACTTGGACACCAAGAGAGCCTCTTTTGCACATCTATTACAAGATGCTTTCGGAGTGTAGCCACAGAGGAGTAATGGAAAAGTTGACTGATCACTTCCTCATTCTATTATACAAGTTGATGTTTGAGGAAGATCCACCTTGCATGTCATGTGAGGCAATGGAAGCAATGTCAGAATTAGTAGATTGGTTTGCCTCACCCAATGGCACTTTCCTTAGAGTGCTCGACAAATAGAAGTATCTACATCTTCCGTTGAGGTATGCCACCAATAAATTAGTCATGCAAGAAGTTGCTTACCATCTATCCATAGGGTTATTAAGAAGTCTACACAAGAAGAAGAAATCACCTTGGCCCGCTCTTCCTATGCAGATTAGATTGTACAAAATCAAGAATCTAAAATTTGCAGACACTGAAGGCAAGGAGATAGAAAAAATTTCATTCCATCATTTGTACTTCATTCTGTGTGATCCCAGGAATTTTTGTAAAGACCATTGTGCAAGGATTCATTTTCAGTGGCCAACCAGGATCTTTTGCAGGTCCAAGGAGGAAGATATGAATAATTTTTATAATGCTTCCAAGTCCCGCAAACCGGTCAGCTTCACTGGAAAACCGCAGGTTACTCCGTAGAAGGAATTTACTCCAGAGGTAGTACCAACGGAAAGGCACAATCCAATGTGTGAAAAGGGAAAGAGTAAAGTTGCACACTATCCAATGGAAGAGCATAGACAAAAGATGAAAGTAGATCCCATCATCTTGAAAGTGACCATTGCAACAGAGAAGAGGAGGAAGAAAAGGAAGCAGGAGGAGGGGATGAAGTAGAGGGAAGAAAAATAACAAAGGAGGTTGGAAGAAGAGAGGGAAAGACAAGAAGAAGAAGAATAAGAAAAAAGGGGAAGAATGGAAGAGGAAGAAGAAGAAGCACGGAAACATGCTGAGGAACAAGAGCATAACTGGTTACCAGGAGAGGAGAGTGAACAATTGTAGGAAAAGGAGCTCGCTCAAGAAATTGAGGAGTTAATTGTGATTCAAGACATAGATTTGGAACTGGATCCATTGACTCAATATGTTGATTTGATTTCGCGCACTCAGTAGGTCACCATTTAGTCTCCCCCTCCTTTGGCAGCAGATCAAGCTTCAAGTGAGGAAGAGGAAATTATTCCTCTTAATGAGGGTCTAGTTATGGAAATGTACAATCTAACTTACGATTAGCTTTAGAAGAAGATTTTACAATAAAGTAAGAAACATTTTCTAAATGGTCTCACATCTCTTACATTTATTAGAGAAAGGGTGATTGTGACACACACCAGAAGGAATCTGAATTCCATTGCCACAACCAAATTGGCCTTCGCAGGTGCTACAAATTCAAACACAGAGTATCTGATGACTAAGAACAAATAATTGGAAAAGAAATTAGAGGATGTGAGGAAACAAGTTGAACAACTCTGAGCAGAGGTTCAGAATGCATCTCCCATGCAATTTTATCTGGAAGAACTTAAGGAAGCCATACTTGGTGAAGTATCGGTATTGTAAAAAACTATGCAGAGCTTGGATGAAGAGCTTGTCATCGTGCATAAAGTAGTTTTCCACTTTCACACCATGCAGTAGAAGTGTAAGGATAATGCTAAGGCTTTCAAGGCTATCCATACAGCCATCATTTTTGTGCTTGAGTGGTCAATGCAATACAAAGGGGCATCATTTGAATTGGTGAAGAAAATAAGGCAACAAGCAGAGTTGGAGAAAGCACATGTGTGAATGATAATTCAAAGTAACAAATGGATCACCTCATTCATCGCCCATATTCTGGCCTCATATGCATGAATTTACAACAGAGTGGATCTCGTGGTGAAATCACACAATATCCCATGATTTGGCTCACTCACTGAAGCCAAACGTAGGAATGAGGTCAGGTAGGAGGTTGAAGAATACTTGGACCAATTTAGATAGATCACTTCTAAGGAAGGTCTTGAAGTGAACAGGAAAAACACGCAGAAGTACATTGGTGGCCCTATCCAGATCAATACTATGATGCTCCTGCTAAAGAAGGAAGCATTGACTAGTTCATAATCAGTGTACCCAGAAGCCATGCAGGCTAGAGTCTGCTTTCAGCCCAATCCCATATCATCGCTTGGGGAAGTTGTCGTGCAATACAAAGATTGGCACCATCATGTGACCGAGAACCTACAAGTTGAAGTTGTTGAGTTGGAGTTTCCCCAAACTCAAGCTTAACTTATTTGTCTTATTAGGTTGTCTAGTTGGCTCTACCCAATTTTGTCCTATATGGGTACAAGTATATTGTAATATTATTTTGTAATTAATTTGTAAGTGGAATTCCAAGTGTCAATTGTGGAATGTGAAGAGTCATTTTGTAAAGAAGTTGAAGAGTCATGAGAGAAGTCCAAGAGTCACAAAAGGGAGATGAATAGTCACCCCTTTTGTTATAAATATGTCCTCATAACTCATGTAAAGGGATTTTGGGAGCCAAGCTTTTGGCTAGGATTTTAGCTTAGGATCAAGAGCTTGGGAGTTTGTTGAGAGCCTTGGCTTCTCCGTAGCATAGAGGGAGTATATTTCTTTGGAGGAGAAGGCATAGAATTCATGTTCCACTATTGGGACTAGAGGTTCGTCAATTGCATATGTATGCTTGGAACTTTCACTTTAATAAATATTAGAATCGACATGTTTTCATGCATATGTTGTGAATATAGTAGGACTATTCTTGTTATGTTTGCAATATATGTTATTTCACTTATGCTAACACTTATGAACTATTTTTTTTGCATTAGTATGAATCTTGTTGAATGTGTGTTATTGTTTATTTTTGTCATGGTTAACTTGTGAACTATTTTCAAGCTAACTCATGATGTATTTATGCCCTTGTGTTCCTTTCAAGTTGCGTACTATAATAGGATTCTAAGGTGCTCACTCATTCTCCCTATTTTGCGTTAGAACCTTTCATACATCAAAGTTGACCCTCCACTGAGTCACACACTTGTTTCCCCAAAGTCACAATACACCTATCTATGTGTTATTGTGGCCAAGGCACATCATCAAAGCCCACTACTTCGTAAACCAGGTCGTATTCTGGATGGGGATCCTACTCCAAATGGTGTGAGGTCTAATTGGGAATTCATATTGGGGAGACCCCTTGAATTTTGGTGGGTCCAACACTGTCAACAACATCATAATATCCTATGTGGAGAATCACATCTAGCACATGTAGTATTTTAGGGACATTTGGGGGTCTCATGTTCCTCACACCTTTAAGTGACATTTATAACATTTTTGGTGAGGGATACCCATTAACTAAGGGTTTCCCAAAATATTATTGGTTAATTATTGATCCTAAATGTGGTGATTTAATTACTGGCATATTCACTATGGTTCATGCTTATTATCATGGAGTGTTTCTCTCTGGGAAATATCTTTTATGGGTATTGAGCATATACCTCATGGTGGACTGAATTCTCTTGAGGATATTGATTATCTAGTGGTGAGGTGACACAATTTTTTTAGTTAGTTTCTTGAGGAAGTAGAGTCATCCATTTATTAAGAAAATTTTACACATATATGGTGCTATGGGGACCTTTATTGGTACAATTATAAGTTGCTTCATTTATGCACACTTGCTTTTAGATACTAGTGGAAGGCTTCTCCATACAATGCATGGTTTTGGAAATATCATTTGTATTTTGGTAAGGATATACAATCTTGCATGGATTCCTAGGATGGATTAAATAGTTATAGTCTTAGCTTATAAACCTCTAACCACTTTGGCACACTTCCCAAGGGTGCACTCTCTTTTGGATTTGTTGTATTATTTGTTGAAGGGGATTATAACTACTCTTACACATTCTTCAAGGGTGCAATTATCCCTTTAATAATTTTATATACTTTGGTAGTTGCAACATGTTGACATATTCACTTTCCCAGTAGAGAAATCTCTTTGTGGACCTATGGCACATGTTTCTATGGATTAATGTTGATGGCATGTTTGTTGAGCCTTAGAAGTAGCACCCGAACTTCTTTGTGTAAGTCATTACGCTTCTTTATTGGTAACTTCATGTTGACATGTTCACATCCCTAGAGGATCCACTATTTTATTTATTTAGCACAAATGTGAAGGTATTGGTGGTGATGTTGAATCATTTTAGCCCCAAAATCCTAGCCATGTTTTTATATTTGGATTTGGCTTATCATCATTCTAGAGAACCTCACCCTTGGAAGATTTTTTTTTTGGTGGAGAGGTTATTTATCCTAGAATGTGTCCCTTCAGAAGGTAATAATGTCTAGGTTATGTAAAAAGAAACTTTAATATTATGTAAAAGAGGTATATCCCACATTCATTATGTATTAAAATACTCTTGTAATCATTTACTACATAAGGAGGTGAAAATACATTATTATATATGTATTGTTCAAATGTAATTCCTCCATATCTCTTCGTATATGACAGAGGTTAGGGAGTTCCATGAAAAATATAGAAAAATATAATAATATTATCATTGTAAAGTGGTGAAGTATTTGGATTGGAGATTTATAAAGATAATAAAGAGGTTATTAACTTCCCGTGGATGCTTCCCCAACTCAGATTTTACCACATAAATTTGGTGTATTCTTTCTTTTGTTTCTTGTCTCCTTTATTTTATTGATCAAATTTTGTTCTATGCAAAGGAGGTTAGATCAGTAAAGTTTTGATGTTTTATATTGTTATATATTTTCTTATATATTTTATTGTTATATAGTTGGCTCTACCCAATTTTGTCCTATATGGGTACAAGTATATTGTAATATTCTTTTTTAATTAATTTGTAAGTGGAATTCCTAGTGCCAATTGTGGAATGTGAAGTGTCATTTTGTAAAGAAGTTGAAGAGTCATGAGAGAAGTCCAAGGTCACAAAAGAGAGATGAATAGTCACCTCTTTTTTGATAAATATGTCCTCATAACTCATGTAAAGGGGTTTTGGGAGCCAAAATTTTGGTTAGGCTTTTAGCTTAGGATCAGGAACTTGGGAGTTTGTTGAGAGCCTTAACTTCTTTGTAGCATAGAGGGAGTAATCTTTCTTTGAAGGAGAAGGTGTAGAATTCATGTTCTACTATTGGGACTAGTGGCTCGTCAATGGTATATGTATGCTTGGAACTTTCACTTTAATAAAGCTTAGATCCGACATGTTTTCATGCATATGTTGTGAATATAGTAGAACTATTCTTGTTATGTTTTCAATATATGTTTCTTCACTTACACTAATGCTTATGAAATATTTCGTTTGCATTAGTATGAATATTGTTGAATGTGTGTTATTGTTTATTTTCGTCATGGTTAAATTGTGAACTATTTTGCAAGCTAACTTGTGATGTATTTATGCTCATGTGTTCCTTTCAAGTTGTGTACCATTACAGGCTTCTAAGGGGCTCACTCATTCTCCCCTTTTTGTGTTAGAAATTTTCATACATCGCACTTTATCCTTCACAGAGTCACACACTTGTTTCCCCAAAGTCACCAATACACCACTCTATGCATTATTGCAGCCAAGGCACATCATTAAAACCCATTGCTTCAACAACCGGGTCGTATTCTGGATGGGGGTCATACTCCAAACGATGTGAGGTCTAATAGGGACTTCATATCGGGGAGACCCCTTAAATTTTGGTGGATCCAACACCGCCAACAACATCATAATACCCTATGTTCAAGATTGCATCTAGCACAAGTGGTATTTGAGGGACATTTGAGGGTCTCATGTTCCTCACACCTTTAAGTGACATTTAGAACATTTTTGGTGAGGAATACCCATTAACTAAGGGTTTACCTAAATATTACTGGTTAATTATTGCTTCTAAATGTGGTGATTTAATTATTGGCATATTCACTATGGTTCATGCTTATTATCATGGAGTGTTTCTCTCCAGGACATATTTTTATGGTTATTGAGCATATATCTTGTGGTGGATTGAATTCCCTTGAGGATATTGATTATCTAGTGGTTAGGTGGCTCCATTTTCTTAGTTAATTGCTTGAGGAAGTAGAGCCATCCATTTATTAAGAAAATTTTACACATATATGGTGTTATGGGGACCTTAATTGGCACAATTATTGGTTGCTCCATTTATGCACACATGATTTCAAAAAATAGTGGATGGCTTCTCCATACAACACGTGGTTTTGGATATATCATTTGTATTTTAGTGAGGATCTACCATCTTGCATGGATTCCTGGGATGAATTAAACAATTATAGTCTTGGTTTATAAACCTCTAGCCACTTTGGCACACTTCCCAAGGGTGCTTTCTCTTTGGGATTTGTTATATTATTTGTTGAAGGGGGTTATAACTACTCTTGTACATTCTTCAAGGGTTCATTTCTCCCCTGTAATAATTGTATATGATTTGGTAGTTGCAACAAGTTGACATATTCACTTTCCCAATATAGAACTCTCTTTTGTGGACCTATGGTACCTGTTTTATGGATTAATGTTGATGCCATGTTTGTTGAGCCTTAGAGGTAGCACCCTAACTGCTTTGTATAAGTCATTACACTTCTTTATTGGTAACTTAATGTTGACTTGTTCACATCCCTAGTGGATCCACTATTTTATTTCTTTAGCACACATGTGAAGGTATTGGTTGTGATGTTGAACCATTTTAGCCCCAAAATCTTAGTCATTTTGTTATATTTGGATTTTTCTTAACATCATTTTAGAGAACCACACCCTTGGAGGATTTTTTTTTAGGTGGCGAGGTTCTTGATGTTAGAATGTTTCCCTTCAAAAGGTAATATTGTCTAGGTTATGCAAAAAGAAACGTTAATCTTATGTAAAAGAGGTATATCCCACATTCATTATGTATTAAAATACTCCTGCAATCACTTACTATATAAGGAGGTGAAAATACATTATTATATATGTACTGTCAAGATGTAATTCCTCTGTATCTCTTAATATATGACAAAGGTTAGGGAGTTCCATGAAAAATATAGAAAAAATATAATAATATTATCATTGTAAAGTGGTGAAGTATTTTTGGTAGTGCTCTATGTAATATTGGAGATTTATAAAGATAATAAAGATGTTATTAACTTCCCGTGGATGTTCCCCAGTTCAAGTTTTACCACATAAATTTGGTGTATTCTTTCTTTTGTTTATTGTCTCCTTTATTTATTGATCATATTGTATTGATCATATTGTGTTCTATGCATAGGAGGTCAGTTTAATAAAGTTATTATGTTTTATATTGTTATATTTTTTTACGTATTTTTAATATTCTAATAATTGTAACAATGGTATTAGACTAGATTATTATTTCATACTACCTTCAGTAATTTTTCATGGAACAATATTTTCTTAAATTTGAGAACTTATTATTTTGTAGGTCTACCATTAGATTTTTTTTCCGAAGAAAAAAACTGAACTTTTTTATAAGAAACAAAAAAGTTACAGTCAGATGAGTGAACATTCAGCAAAATTCTGCATGAGAAGGAGAAACAAACTCCTCTGTGTAAACATCAGCACACCTAAAAACAGCTATGATTCTCCTGTATCCGGCCTGAACAGCCAAACCAAAAAATATAATCAAGTCTGCCTCAGTGAAACTGGGTCTCCTTTCAAAGGAAAACAACCCATAGTGTATGCATAAAACAGAGATCTCTAGTACGCTCTTGTCACAGAAGAGCAAACAGAAAAAAGAAAACACAGATTTTCATATGCTGCCAGTATCAGATAAAATAATAGAGTCCACTAATACCTAGAGCATTTACAGATGGAGACAAAAAACATTAAGTGTATGGAGGAAGATCCGACACACGGATCTGGTCCTGGATCTGTTCTGTTATTCTCCACGAGCCCACAGCTTGCTGCAGACCTTCTTTAGAAAACCTGTCTGCCTCTTCATTCCTGTCCCTGTAAATATGATCAATGGAAAATACATTAAAATAAAGCTTTAAGTTTCGGATCTATTCAAATAGTGGCATCAACATGTAATGCTGGCATCTATATTTCCCGTTGACCCAATTAACAACATTCAACGAGTCTCCAAAAATCTAAACTGCGAGGATATTCCTGTGAATGAGCCAGCAAAGGAGCAATTTTAAGGTTGAGAGTTCTGCAAAGTTATTTGAGCCCGTCCCAAGGCCCACTGAGGCTTTTAGCGAGTGAGAGGGGCTTATGTGGATAATAATTCCGGCTCCAGTAATGTTATTTTGGGCTGCCCCGTCAAAAAAAGCCCATGGAATCCCATCTCTGATATAGACATCCTTCCGCTGGTTCGATTTTAAAGGACCTTCCGGTTCTGGAATGCTGGCGAGGATGGCAGAGCTTTGAATTGCGATAACTTCCGCTGGGGTGGATTTTTCTCTAAAGATGCTTCGATTTCTAGCAATCCATATGCCCCAACAAAGAATGGGAGGAAGGTTCCTCAGATTCCTCTCAGAGTAATGAGTCCACTAGTATTCCCAAGCAGTAGAAAGAACTCCCCCCTCCCATCTTACGTTTATGTTCAAGAGCTTTTTTGTTTCATCCCAAACTTTCCTTGTGAAAGGACAGGCGAGGAACAAGTGAGGGATGGATTCTGAGGCTGCGAAACATAAGGGGCATCTTCCAGGGCCCTGCTTAAAACGAGATTGAAGAATGTCCCAAGAAGGAATCTTGTTTTCTAAAACACACCAGAAAAAAAATCTAGCTTTTTTGGGGCACTTCAGTTTAAACAAAGGCTTTGCCCACCAAACAGGAGGATCCCATCCCTTTCTCTTCATCAGGAAGTTGTAACCAACCTTTGGGGAATAGGAGCCCGTCTCACCATGAGCCCAAACCAGGGAGTCTGGCTTGTCCTTTAATCTAACATTTGATCTTTTGAGTTCCTGAAGGAAAAGCTGCCACTCGTTCCTCCATATGGGATCAATGCCTAGGTCATCTTCTGATTTCCATGACTGTCCCCAAATGGAAGACTGCCCCACATTTGCTATCTGATTTAAACTTTGGATTCCTTTTGCATCCAGATGGTTGAGCAGACCAGGGGATAAAGCAAATAATTCGTTGCACCCCACCCACGAATCCCTACCAATACTCAGATTTTCACCATTTCCTACCTGCCAAGCCAAACCTTGTTCAATTACTTTAAAAGCCTCTGTAGTGGCTTTCCAAATAACAGAACAGTTCCTTCCTTTTTTGTTTGGGCTCCTGATCCAGTCTTCAAGAGGAACGAGATCAATATATTTTCTTTTTACAACTCTAGTCCAGAGGTTCTCCGAGTTTATAATTCACCAACCCGATTTTGCTGCCAAAGATTGATTGAAATCAAAAGGATTCTTTAAGCCCCAACCTCCCCATTCTTTTGGTCTAGCAATCTTATCCCAAGCCACCCAGGGAAGAACTGAGTCCTCCTTAGATCCTGACCACAGAAACCTGCTACAGATCTGTTTGATTTTATGGAGGATCCCTTTGGGAATCCAAGTCAATGCAGCCCAAAAAACCGGAATAGCCTGTAGAACAGAGTTTACCAGAGTAAGTCTACCTGCCCGCGATAACCACTTGAAACTCCAATGGGAAATTTTTTGTTCAATTTTTGCCACCAACCAATTCCAATCCTGCTTTCTATATGAGGACGATTTTAGCCAAAAACCAAGATATTTGAAAGGCCGGTCCATATTGCAGATTTTGAAAGGCAAATATGATGAGATCAGGATCTCCTCTTGTCTACTGAAACCTTCCAAAATTAAATGAGACTTCCTGGAGTTAATTTGAAGCCCTGTAGATTTCAAGAACAGATCAAGAATGATTTTAAGCTCTTTGATTTCATTTAAATTCCCATTTGTGAATAATAAAATATCGTCAACAAATAGGAGATGAGTTATGAACAAATTTACAGCAACTTCCAAACCTTTGACCAAACCTGATCTCTTGGCATTTGAAATCAACCTACTTAGTCCTTCAGCTGCCAGGAGGAAGAGCAAAGGAGAAAGAGGACATCCTTGTCTCAAACCTCTTTGGCTTTTGAAGAATTGAGAGGCAGCCCCATTTATCAGAACAACAAAACTTACATTTGAAATGCATCCCATGATCCAATTAATAAACTCCACCTTAAAGCCTAGATGAGTCAATAACATCCTGAGATACGTCCAGCTGATCCTGTCATAGGCTTTGGATAGATCGATTTTTAGCACAGCCCCTTTTTTGTTTGCTTGCCTGATACTGTGGATAGTTTCCTAGGCCACCCCTATAGCTTCATGTATTTGACGATCGTCCAAGAAACCAAATTGTTCATTGGAGATACATAATGATAAAATAGGTTTCAGACGAACCGCAATGATTTTTGCAATAATCTTGTAAATAGTATTGCACAGAGAAATAGGCCTGAAACCTTCAAAAGTTTCCGGGTCCTCTTTTTTTGGAATGATAGAAATGAAAGTTGAGTTAAAAGGGCCATAAATTTCTCCTTTCTTCCTTGATTCCTCCACTACTTCAGTAAGCTCTGCTCCAATTGAATCAAAAAAGTGGGTAAACAGCTCGATGGTCCAACCATCCGGTCCCGGGATTTTATCTTTAGCCATTGATTTTACTATGCTTTCTACTTCCTCCTTAGTCACTTCTCTAAATAGATTTTTGGCTTCCTCCCCCTCCACAAAACGAGGAAATACTTGGGCTTTTCTGATAATTTCAGCTAAAGAAATCCCCCAGGATCTGAAAAAAGGGATTGAAAATGATTCTTTCCCATGTTTGATAAAGCCTCAAAAGATGAGGCCTCCCTACCTTCAGAGTCCTTCAGCTTCCATATAGTATTAGCATTTTTCCGGCCCTTTGCATAGTTATGGAAGAATTTTGTGTTTTCATCCCCCGCTTTCAGCCAGATAGCCCTACTTTTCAGCCTCCACTCCTCTTCTTTGTCCAGTAGTATCTTTGCTCTACTCTTTTCTAGAGCCAGAATTCTTTCTTTTGACTCCTGGGATACATAAGCATCAGCTTCAGGATCTTCTAAAACACGTAGGGCATCATCAATAATGGCCAACTCCTCATTTTGTTTTTTCCTTCTGGCTGAGGCCCATTCGATGGTTGCTTTCTTAAGCCTTTTTAAATTTTCCATAAAGTGTGCTCCTTTATTTTCCGTAGGGCAGATACCCGGATGTCTCCAGGTATTCCTGAAAAGCTGATTAAAAGAATCCTCCTGTAGCCAAGAGGCATTGAATTTGAACGGAGCAACCGGTTTTGGGGGGGGCTTGGAGAATTCAAGAAAAATGGGAAAGTGGTCCGAATTTCCCCCTTCACCCACCCATTGTCTGAACAGAGGTATATTGGACGCCAACATTTCACTGATGAGGAAACGATCCAGCCTTTTTGCAATTCTCTCCTCCCCCGTTCTTCTGTTCCTCCAAGTAGGTTTAGCTTTTATGGTATTTACATAAATCAGTTTATGAGTATGAAGAGCATTTGTGAAAAAATCTGACAGAGGATCTTCCCTCACAGAGGGCCCCCAAGCTTCAGCGATCCCCAAAGAGAAATTTAGATCTCCCCCAATTATCAGGTTTTTGTCTTTTATCAGATCTTTTGAAATCGTTCCAAAATGGGACCCTTCCCTGACAGGGCCCATAAACATTGATGAACAAAAGAGGAATATCAAAATCAGGAGAAACAATCTCCATACCCAGAACATGAGACAGACCCCAGAAATTTAAAACCTTCAATCTTCCTTCCTTAAATCCGATAGCAAGCCCGCCTGAATGACCTGAAGCATCAAGTGCTATAAAAACCCATCCCGGAAAAGAGGAGCGAAGGGCAGATTCGATATCGGCACTTTTGCCCAAGGTTTCTTGAAGGAAAACAATATCCGGGTTGTGACGAGAAATTAGGTCTTTCAACGCCAGTTTTTTGGGCTTACTGGCTAAACCCCTGCAGTTCCAAGAAAGACAAATCATTTTATGACCGCCTCAGGGGTTTTAGCTGCTCTAAGCGCCCCAGGAATCGACATTTGTTTGCCATCAGCCACATCAAATTTTGCTTTTACTTGGGTTTTAGAAAAAAATGATTTCCGACCTCTACCTTTTTTAAGGAAACTCTTAGACGCCTCAGCACCTAGCCCACCTACAGACTCCAGGGCATCATGAGTGTAAACAGATTTCTTACTGAGAGATCTAAGGTTATAGTGACGGGCAGGAGGGGAAAGACCAGTACCCTGACTCTTCAGGGGAATATCCTCACAGTTCAGGTTTAAGGAAGGATAGAAGCCAAAAGAATTTCAATATTCTAAAGGGTATCATTACATTTTTTTACCAGGGGGGATTCCGTGGGTATACATCCGACAATTGATTCAGAATTAAAAGAAATATTGATTGGTGTAGGCTGCATACCGGATGGGTCACCTTCAGGAAGATCGGCCGGATCATCAAAGGGAATTTCCAAGTGAGGCTGGTCTTCTGTAGCTCGAGCCGGATCCCCTTCCTCCCGAAGCAAAACCTCTTCTGTCTGAGTATATTGTTCTTCCGTAGGCTCTTCTTCTGGGATATTCTCCTCCACCGGTTTCTCAGCTTTCCTCAAAAAACCCTCCCACTCCTCTTCTTTATTTTGAGTCCTCCTTCTTCTTTTCCCCATAGGGCAATCCCTTGCCAGATGCCCATACTCGTGACAACGGTGACATCGAAAAGGTAGGAGTTCATAATCCAGAGGCTGTTCGAAGACATAATCCTTATACTGCAGCGTGATCGATTCTGCGAGTCCTTCTTTCGGATTGAGCCTTACTAATATCCTCGCCATTGCTCTTTCATAGGTATGAAGAAAGGATCTATCAGCATCCAAATAAGTGCCCAGAAGGTTCCCAATAGACTTGAAGATGGAATCCACCCATAGGAAAGGGGGCAAATTAGGAGCCCTGACCCACACAGGGAATTCATCAACCTTCTCCTTTGAGGCGTCGAATAGGGGAGACCATCTTTTAAAGAAAACAGGACGATTCCCGAAGGCCCAATTCCTCCCCTCGACCCATTCCCTAGCTTCCTTACTGTGAAATCTGACCATGAACCAACCCTTAACCAACATGGATGTCTTGAAAGAATTTGCCAGGGTCTCCAGCCACTGACTCTCCGCCCACTGCTTTAAGAATTTACCAGATACAAAACGCCCTCTAGCTCTGCCCACAAGTGTACACTCTGCCACTTCCAGAGCATCCTCTACCTGAATGTCCATACCGAGGACCAAGTTCGCAAACCGCTTTTTCTTCAATGGTTTAGCCTTCTTCCTTTTTTCCCCTGCCTTTTCCGGTTCCGGCTCTGATTCTCTGCCTCCTGAATCAGGGGTTGTGCTTCCTACAACCCTTTGAGGACCATTCCCATTTACTGCGGCCTGGTGAACATCAATACTGGGAGGGGTTTCAATCAACCCTTCTACAGGGCTCCCCGCTTCTCCTTCTGCCGAAGTCCCACCTTCTTCCGCCTTGCCGGAAACGAGGGTATGAACAAATTTCCCCTGATTCGATGCCTTACTAAAACCGGCGGAAACCCCCTCCGCCCCTAAAATGCTCTGAGTGGAATCCTTTGAAAATAGAACCCTGTTTACAGCCGAATGGCTGCTTCTGTCACCCAAGTCTTTCCCAGCAATTTGAATACCCCCTACAGGCCTCCATATCCCTTTATTTTGAGAAAAATTTATAATATCCTCAAGGCCGCCAGACGGACAGAAAGCTTTTGAAGGGGAAAGAGACTTACTATCAGGTGAGGCAATATTCTTGTCTCTCAGCGCGCCTATCTTAGCTTGAGGGATTGCCTCCTCAGAAACCTTGCCGACTTTACCGAAACCGTCTGTGAGCTCCAAGCTCTCGTCCAGTAAACCTTTTGCAATTTTGGAGCTCCACGAACCTCCACCCAAGAACAATGCGGACGCATGGCTGTCTACTTGCCCAAAAAACTTGTCGATATTCTGCTCAGTGACCTCCTTCCCCCAGACCGAGAGGATATCTTTCGGAGCTGGGTCAAGTTCCATCGCTTCGTTTTGAATTACCATGGTAAACAACCCCAGTAAAAAACTGACACCACCTCGCCTGGTCTACCATTAGATATAGTAGTCATTAAGCCTATTATTTAGATCTAGGCATTTTTGCTATAATATTTTATTTTTAATTTTTAAATTTGACCTTATTGTTAACTCCGAGATAATGAAATTAGCCAGGACCAATTATTGGTTTATTAAATTTAGCTTTGGTTTTCTTATTTTCTAATTAATTTCCTAGACCTAACTTTGGTTAATTTAATTTTTTTTACCTAAATTTTTTAGGCTCTTTTTAGGTTTCGGTTTTACTAGGTCCAATTTTCTTTTTTGAGCATAATTCTTCCAAAGCTAATATCTTCGACTACATATGTACATATTTAGAGAAAAAAATTGATAGGTTAAATTTTTCGTAATCTACATGTTGGGCCCTTCCTCACTCAACTTGTGTTGGCTTTGTGGGTCCTTACCCAGGTTCAACATTAGTTAGCCAAACAAATCCCTACACTAATGGCCCTTTCGGCATTAGCCCGCGGAGCGCAGACCGAAGTCTCACTCGAAGCAGTATGGGGGGATGCTGGAACCAAGTTTCCACACCTTGAGATGGTCGTGATGTTGGTTTATACCCTATGTTCCTACTTTCGCGTTAGTCTACCCCTTTATTCTACCCTTCAGTACCTCCGCGAAGGTGTATGATTGACCTTCGTGCAGCCTTAACCGCCGATCCAGGTACTTTCGCGTTGCTATGACAACGTATTGTATAGGTTCCCAAGTTATCTTAAGTGTTTTACTTATCTTATGAAACAATCACATTTAGCATCGCGTAAAATGATATTCTTACTTGTGTTCAATTAACCAATATAATCACATATATTCGCGCATCACATAAACATTGTAAATTAAACCCAAAACGCAATATAACCAAATGCAGTAACAAGAAATAAATACACAGAATTTGCAGAATACTTCTCTTTATTGATATCTTCAGTTTGATACAAACTCTATCCGCCCTACGCACACATCTGCAGCGGTCCGCGCACTCAACTGCAGACTTCCACCCTAGGCCTCTGCGCACTCAGCTGCAGAGCCTCTACCTATGCTTTGACCCGAAACACTTAGAATTATCTACCAAGACTCTAAAACTTGTCTACCAACTACTTAGAGCTTACTTACTTAGCTCCTTTCTATACAATCCCATGGTCCACGGACCATGGATGGATCTTTACAGCCAACTTTACACTTTACAAAATAAGGGCATACAAACCTTTATGACTCTTGACACCTTCGTGCTTCACGACCACAAAATGTGGAGACTTTATAACTTTATTATAAAATTGTCCCAAACGTGGGCTTTGACCCCCAAAACTGTCCTTGGGGGAACCTATTCCCAATAGGCCCCCAGCAAAAACATGGTGACTTGCCCTCGAGTCACTCTTCGGGTGCGGAGTTCTTGGCGTGAAGACCTCCCAACTCGACCTGTATGACAGCAACCTTGGCAGTGCACTGTGTCGTCACCTGCTTCGCTTCTTCAACCAATTACATGGTTGTTGGTCCTAAACTGTTAGCCTGAAGCTTCTTCTAAGTTGCTTGTAGATTAGCAAGCTTGCTTTTAATAAAGGCCATGACTGAATAAGCCTCATCCAATCAGGGCTTCAAGTGCACCTTTAGCACTACCTCCTTGTGTTGCGCTGCATCTACCTATTCTTTCAATTGTTTGGCCTCCTGCAACTTCGCCAATCTCTGCGTGAGAGTGACGATTCACGCTATAACTTTTACTTCATCATAGCATTGCTGCAGTTCTCGCGCTTCTGTCTCCAGCTGTTGTACATTAGGGTCCTCCTGTGGGCTCGTCAAGACCTCGAATGACAGTTCAAAAAGTTGTGTGAAGTCTTCTACTACATTGTCTATCGTCGTTATCGCTTGTGTGACAGCGGTTGCATGCTGCTCCTTTACCTCTAGCAGAGTAGAAGGTTGGGCCTTCAACTGTAAATCTGCAATCTATAGGTTTAGCCCCAACTGAACCCTAGCCAACTCTGTGTGAGCATCACACACCCCTGGAGCAAGCTTGCGAACGCTCACCTCGACTGGTTCTTCCTCAGGAATGGCCATCTCCGAAACTATTCGGCATGCCTCCTCCACAACCTGAACTATACACTTGTTTTGGTTAGTTATCTTGGTCACAACGATGATGGCAGAGTCTCGCTATAGGGCTAGTTGTTCATTATTAATTTGTTGCTAACTGATCACCTGCAAAGCGCGGTGTTTGCGGGCCCTCAACTCCATGAGCACTCCATCCTACAATAGGTGGAGTGCCTCGCTAGGGAGCGCTGCCAAGTTCAACCCCACTCCGTTGAGGGTGCTGATAGTGGGTCTGTCAGCTTCATTCTCTATGGTTAGTGCTCCATTCGGCAGCACTATCGCGTGGGAAACATTTGCATGCAGCATCTCAGCAGCTTCTGAAGTACCAATAGCGAGGCTGGTGGGCACCATGACAGCCTATGGTGCACAGGTGTATAGCTCCTATAGACACTTCTAGAGGGCCCCTAATAGTAGTTGTTGCTGCTTCTCAAACTGCTATAATGCCTCCGTGGTGACATCCCGCACCGTGTCTCCAATATCATGTAAATCTCCCTCTGTAAGGGTGATTGGGCTAGTGACGCCTTACTGGCCTTGGATTTCTTCCTCAAACCCACTTTTTCTTGTTACCTTTGACGCTTGATGTGGTCCGACGTCATCTACAGGTCCGCTCCATGCTGCTCTATTTTCTTGTCTATTTCTTCCTCTATCTCAGGCGAAGGCAACCTCGCGCCTTTGTCAGAGCCATGCTTTGTTTCGCCTGTCTTCTTTCTGTCTGCTAGGCAGAATCATGCTCTGCCTGGGCCTTGTTAGCGGCCTCCTTCTTCCTCTTCTTGGCCAGCTATGCCATCTTGAGCTTGGCCTCCTCCTTTTTGCACTACGCGGCAGACTTGCTCGACCCCACTGCCAAGTCTGAGGTAGTGCGCCACTCTGCCGGCCAGCGATCAAGTATTGCATCAATTGCATCGTCCATTGCCAAGTAAGGCAAGTCATACCATGTCTATTTAGGGTCCTTCCATGCCCTGATTGATACCCGGTGAAAGTCTACCTTGAACTCTACATACCCCTGCAGTTTGTCAAACACAGTAGGCGACAATCGTGGTTTGTGATTGATAGCCATGCAGATGTTCATTTCGTTGAGCATCCTTGGTTGCCCATAGCGAAGTGTACTTCACTACTTCTGGCAGGTCTGACGTGACACAGGGGAATTGACTGTCTTCCGGTAGCTCCCAGGCTACGAGCACAATAGACAGCAAGAGCCACGCATAGTGGAAGGTCTTGCTAAGCTCTTGTGCCTTGCGGAAATTCGCAAGGAACTCACTGCAGAGATAACGCACCTAATTAAACTAGACTCCTTCGGCATATTGGGCTGCAAGAGCAATGACTAGTGTCGGCACTTCATCTGCACGACACTTCCTCATCACCTTTCCTACCAAATTCTGTGTGGCCACCTTGATTGCAGGGTCGCAGATACTCGAGATGGCATAGCCTCACGACTTCTTCATGAGCTTGAATTTCTCCTTCATGGCCTCTACGAGGGCCTGCTCGCCACCTTTTCTGCCAAACATCATGGCCAGATTTTCCCCTATGTAGGGTAGTTGTGTGATCCTATGGATCAATCTGTCGGTGATGGGTATTGGCTCCTCCAGCCACAGACACCCATCGTGCACCAAGCATAGTAGCTGCTTGATAACCAATACTGTAATGGGGGTGTGATTGTAGTGCGACACACATAGCAGGTTGATCAGACCGGCCTTGTCTACTCCCTTGAGCCACTTCCTCGGTTCCAATGTAGTCATCCCGGTGGTTGTGTCAATAATGCGGCGCATTAGCTGCTCTATCGCTAAGTGCGGGAAATTCTCATGGTTAGATAAGTCCCAATCTTTTGGTTTGAACATAAGAACCTACCCCAAGCATGGTCCTTCAAAGACAATCTCATCTGGCAACAAATGGGTTCGCAAGGGGACCTTGCTCTCGTCAATGTCCTTTGGCACCTTGGTCTTGCCCTTGCACAGAGGGACGTACTTGGGAAACTTAGTGATAGGGTTAACACCCTGGACTTCAACTTCCTCCACTTCTACCCCCAAGTCCTCATCATCCATCCGAATGTCCTCAATTTATTCCTCCTCCGGCTCCAGGTTAAAGGCTTTTCCCTTTTCCTGTGCAGTGGGCTTGTCCTTCGGTGGGTTTCTTCTCGACGACGCATGCATCGGTATCGTAGTCTACTTGCCCTTTTTATCCTCCGCACCCTCCTTGGTTGGGGTCGGCTTCGGTCTAGGTGTCCATGGTGATTTGGGAACTTCAGCTAATACCTCAACAGTCTCTAGAGCAGCTTCCTCTGCCTCCCTCACAACTTCTGGCACATCCCCCTCGATTGTCACTACTTCGAAGTCCATAGATTCTGCGGGTGTTAACATGATGCTATGCAACAACTCCTGTGTCTCCTTTGGCAACGTCTTAAACACTGAACTGGCTAGAAAAGCATCGAATTTTTTGTGGTTCATGTGCACCTGAGAGCTCAACAGCTCAATTCTCAAAATTCCAAGTGCTTTTCATTGGGCCTCCACCTATAATTTATATGGCATTTTGAATTCAAATCTGACCATTCCCCCCACATTCAATTCATTAATGCTAGATTGGCAGCAGATTTCCAAGGATCTTACCCATAAATTTTATCTTAAATTACAGCCGCCCACTCCATTTTCCCACGTTCCTATCATCAAATCATGAATAGTAACTTTAACGGTCACTTTCCGGATGACCTGCGCGATTTCTCCCTAGGTAGTGCAGCTCCCTTCGCGTTGTCGTGAACCCTGAGACATTTCCTCACTCTGCACAATTCTCCAATCACGCAGTTCCAGAACTTGGGCAGTGTAGTTTATATTTCCACACCTCCTTTCAGTTATTTGGAGCGCTAAGACTATGCTACCCTCATATAGTCACCTGGTCGGATCACCGGTGTATGGCTTTAATCGGCTGCCATTCACCTTTCTTGGGAAGTGATCTCCAACAAACCAACTGAACTGCTCCACCATCGGTAATCTCCTTAATGACATAGGGCCCTAACCAGTGCATTCTGAACTTCCCTGGAAATTTATCGAACTTACTGTCATATAAAAAAACCATATCATTTACCTTAAAGGTGTGCAGCTTAATGTGTCGATCATGCCATGCTTTTTCGCGCTGCTTTTGGACCTGTTGGTGGAATCCAGCTAGAAATCTCTCTTCCTCAAGCTTAGCTAGTTGCATGAGCCTCTCTTCCAGGGCTCCGTGATCCATCATACCCGTGAGTGTCACTACACGCAGACTAGGCACAATGTATTCCATAGACATTACTGCTTCAACACCATATACAAGCCTAAAGGGTGTCTATCCAGTCAACTTTTTGCATGTCATATAATAGGCCCATAGTATTGTTGGTATGCGCAGGTCCCAATCACTTCACTGAGAGTTGCAAACCTTGGTCAGCACATTCTCTGGCACCTTATTGAATGCTTCCACTATCCCATTAGCCTGTCAGTGATAAGGCATGATTTTTTGGTGATATACCTGAAATTCCTCTGTCAGCACATTGATCATTTCGTTCAGAAAGTGCATACCACGATCACTCATCAAAATCTTTAGACACCCAAATCATGTCAGTACATACTCAAAGAGGAACTTCGAAATAGTCATGCCTATGAAATCCTTCATAGGTTGTGCCTTCGCCCATCAAGTCAAATACTCAGTCGTGGTGATAATGTACCACGCTCCCGTCTTCTTCCCTTGGGGCTAAATGGGTCCCACAAAATCTATTGCCCATTTCTCAAAAGGTTGTAATGTCCTCTGTGGGTTTAGAGGTAGCTCATCTCTCCGCGATGGCCTTCCAATCCTTTGACACACATCACACACCTTACAATAAGTTTTTGAATCATGATGGAGGCTTTGCCACCACAACCCCGCATGTAGAATCTTCTGTGCAGTCTCCCTTCTTGCATAATTCCCTCTCGCAGTGCCCCCATGAGTGTCCATGATGATACTGCTCCTATCAAACTCTAGCACATATCATCGTAATACTTCATTAGAGCCCATTTTGTACAGATGCCTGGCAATGATAGAAAATTTTGTTGTGCACACCACTAACTCCTTTTGTTGGATGGTGTAGCCTTCCAGGGTGATTCCTATCGTTAGGAAGTGTATGATATCTTCAAAGTGACCATCGGTGATGAACACTGCAAATAGATACGCGTCAGGAAATCCCTCCTCCAAATTAGTGGGCTCTTCCCCTGTTTCGATGTGCAACAAATGGTCTGGTCCTCCGTCCAGTCATCCAAGTTTAATAACCTCAAAATCTTACTCCTGGAACAATAAAAACCACCTATAGATTCTCCCCCCCAACACAGGCTTGTTGACGAGGTATCTCAATGCAGAATGATCCGTATACATCTTAAAATGTCCAGCCAACAAATAGTGTCTAAACTTCTGGAATGCATATACCATAGCTAACCCTTCACACTCGGTGGTGGAATAGTTCTTCTCAGCCTTGGATAAATTCTTCCAATTCTCCTCCGCCAGCCTATGTTAGTACTGCTCATAGTGCTATACATGACGCATCTACATGTACATGAAACTCCTTCTTCCAATCTGGGAAGACTAAAATGAGTGCGGTGACCATTTTTCCTTTCAATACATCCAAGCTTTTCTAACTGTCCTCGTTCCAACAGAATGTGACATCTTTTTTCAACAACTTCTCCATAGGCACGGTGATCTGGGCATAGCCCTTGATAAACTTCCTGTAATACCTAGTATGTCCTAAGGTTGCACATAGTTGTTTCTCATTCCTCGACGCCTCCAAGTTAAGTATCACTACGATCTTTGTGGGATCTACCATCAGTCCCTGTCTACAAACCACATGACCCAGTAGAGTCCCAAAAGGCACATAAAATAGGCATTTCTTCAAATTGAGCGCAATATGGTACCTTCAACAAGTACCTAGCATCATGCGCAAACTTGCCACATAGCGTTTTCCCAACCCAAACATAGTCCAATCATCAAATTACACCTCCAGAAACTTATGAATGAATTATTTGAATGCAGCAATGCCTATGCACGAAAAAATCGCAGGCGCATTCTTCAATCCAAAAGGCATTACAGTGTATTGAAAACATCCCCACTCATTCGCAAAGGTCGTCTTACTTCTATCCCCATGCGTGATTTTGATCTGATGGTACCTAGAGAACCCATCTGTGAAGGAGTACGCTTCCTAGCCACCTACATTATCCAATACCTCATTAGTGAACGGAGTTAGGAAAGGATCATGTACGCAAGTGTCATTCAACTTCCTGAGATCTACACATATTCTTATTTCATCCTTCTGCTTCTTTTCCTATACCACCATTGGGATTACCCAATCAGATTCTTCTATGGGCTCAATGATGTCTATCATGAGCATCTTATCTAGCTCTAAGCAGACATTCTCCTTATACTTCAGATTGAGACAGTAAGGTCTTTGCTTAACCAGCTTCTCATCGAGTTTTAACGTGATCTTCATAACACCCAGGTCTCCTATTATCCCTTTTAGTTATGTAAACTTGGTAGGGAACAAATCTTGGTATTAGCGGAGCAATTCAGTGACCTTATCTATCGTTGCATCATCCCAGTAATCTCCAATATTCGTGAATTTGAGCTCTGCCTCCGTACCAATATTTACCCATTTTTCTTTTCAGTGGCACGGTTATATCAGGATTCTCAATCTTCGGTCCCTCGACCTCGCGGTGACCCTCGGTTTCAGGGATATTAATCTTTCGTGGATCCTCGTCTTCTTCTTCAATAGTCACATTATAGCGTTCCAGCGCATGGCTCAGCTGAGTAGCCCAATTGGGTTGAATCATATCCAAAGGATCTTACAGTATCCTAAATATTGTTGCTTTAACTTCTTGTAGCGCTTCATCAATACACTCAAACCAATCTTCGAAGCTGTACTTCATTATGAATCTTTCGCGCAGAATATCCCATTCACTTGTACCATGGCAGAGCTCTATCTCCAAGTACCAGTTCATCAGGATGACATCCAAGGTGTGACAGAACAAGTGCACACATTCAGGTTGGGGATTCACTCCATAAGCCTTAGCCCATTTGGCCAAGTGTGCGCGCGGATCATCCTTCCCATCATATTTGTCTGTCATTTGTACCTTCGGCTTCCCAAAGCGTATTCGCATCATCCTCCTACACTCGTGCCAACCGTCAACGTTACCCTTGTGTGTACCCCACCATCTTGCGAGCGTAGCGCACAGTGCCCAATCCAAATCCTGGAAGCGCTGCTTTTCTAGTACCTCCCTCTCAAATGCATCCAAAAATCCATCTACATCATTCAGGCCATCGTAAGTGGGTAGATTTCTTACCTCTAATGATACACAGCGCAATGACCAGGTCATCATGTTACAGATCAGCGTAGTTACTTCATGTAGCCAACTCTACTAGCGCTCTAATTCTTCATCAGAGTTTGAGGTGCAGGGACTCTCCCGATCCCATGTAATTCATCCATCCATTTTCGAATTCACCCAATCTTGGTCTTGCGTTGTTATCTTATATATGCAGTCCAAATCATCGTCGCTCTCGTAATCACAGATTGGTTTAGTATAGCACAATCCCTCACCAGGATCTAGGGGTACTACTGCACAAAGCGATTTCTTTCGAATATCATCTTTCGCTTCTTTAGGTTGATTACACCATTATGTTAGTATCTCAATCGATGCCAAGGAGCACAAGGTAGGGGTTGTTGTCATCCACAATTTTTATCACTTCAAAATCATCCAATGCGAATGCACCTTCAATATCTACAATTACTCCTTGCAGTTATCCCATGGGGATAATATTCTGTTGATTTTCCATCCTTAACTGAATCAAAGACCACTGCAGCGCAGGTCTTCCCATACGCTCCAAAGTCTTCTTTGGTAAATGGTTCACATCTGACCCCAATCCAAAATAACCTGATCCATTTCATATTCTCCTATCTGCGCAGTCAGTCTCATCTCTCGTTCGGTCCTTGCTTTATGCTTACCAATCTTCCGTACCATGCACGGTTCACCCCGGAGTGTTCCTGACGCATCTATTTATAAGTTCTTGTAACCCCTTCATAGCCTTGTTATCGCACAACAACTTCATGCAGGTTTCTAGAAAAGAAGCATAGAAGGATCCCTTTCCTGATTAGGCTTATCCCTACTCCTTGAGGTAGAGGCCTCAACGAAGCTCTTCTTTTCCTCCATGAACGTTTCACGTGCGTGTTCCAAATCAAATTTAGCCTCCTTCGTCGGAGCTTTGCGAACCCATGCACTCTCATCAGGATGTTTCCCCTTATCATTGCCCGTTGCATTCCAATTCCACTTCGGAGCACTATATTCACATTCAGATCCTCTTAGCAAGGCTCAGACCTCATCATCTGCAGGTTCTGAGTCAGCCGAGGTGGTAGCACCCCCTTGAGACGTATCCTTGCTATCAGCATAGGACAATCCTCTGTCTCATGATCAAACTGAGAACAATATTTGCATGACAGACGCATCGGGTTAGTGCATTCACGAGCATAGTGTCCTAGTCCTCCACAGTTGTAGTAGATTAGCTCTCCCCGACCTCTGCCAGGTCCTCCTCCGCCTCGGCCTCGTCTGCACCCGTGAAAGATTATTTTAGCCATCCCAGTGCTCTGGTCAGGGGGCCAAATTTTTTCCTAACCCTATAGGCATGTGTTTTTTCCATCATCAATTCATAACTTCGGTAGTTGCGCTCATTATTCCCTACTGACTTGTAGAAGTTTCAGAACAGTTTGTGGTGTTTGTACTGCTACCTAACATATAGTGCACCACAACACAGGCCCTGTGCTTGGTCTTGCTTGGGCCTATGACCTCAAAGGCATCGGTCCTCCTCCACAATATAGTTCGCAAAGACCAAGCAGTGGTCTTTGTCAGCCCCTCACCTTTACATTTCAGGCACCATATCTCTTCGCGCACCTCCAGCCAAATTGTTCTATCATA